>CM036607.1:7010248-7610248 GCA_020745705.1 Hemiprocne comata | reverse complement strand
ACCTTAAGGCCATTTAAATATACCATGTCATTTCCTTGATCAAAAAGTACTTTCAGTGTTTGGCTTGTACCACTTCAGAGAGACACAAGTTAGGGTGACCCAGAGCATGTAGGCAGGATCACAGCCTGGACATGCTCCCATCAGCTGAGATAGATTTACCCAGCTACACACACTAAGCCAAAGAAAAGCAAGGCAAAACTGCCTGACATCTGTCAATATGTATCTTCAGTTGTAATGGTACACTGTTAATTAACTGCTAAATCCCACATTCACAGCCCACACTGCCCTCTGAAAAGGGCAATGCTCTCCTTGCAGTCTCAGCAATCCTTATCCTTACAGCACAGCCCCTTGTCTGACTACTCACTTTACCTTTTCCTTCCTCAGAGTGTAGCAGGAATTGAAATAACACCCTCAGCCCAAGGTCTGCAACAAGAACTGCTCCCAGCCACAGTCAATAGTTTACTGCATCAGAGCAATTACCACTGTTTTCAGCCAAGAGAACAACCAGAGGATGAGCACATTGGAATCATAGAATCATAGGGGTTGGAAGGGACCTCTAAAGATCATCAAGAACAACCACCCTGCCACAACAGTATCACCTGGGGCAGGCCACACAGAAACGCATCCAGACAGGTCTTGAAAGTCTCCAAAGGAGACTCCATGACCTCTCTGGGCAGCCTGTCCCAGGGCACTGTCACCCTCACAGTAAAGAAGTTCTTCCTCATGTTGAGGTGGAACTTCCTATGTTCTAGCTTATACCCGTTGCTCCTTGTCCTATTACTGGGCACCACCAAGCATGTGGAACTTCAGGGCATGCTCTAGTGGCCTAGACTGTAGGGTTTTTTTGTGGGTGTTATTGGGGGGGAGGGCTGTTTGTTTGGGGTTTTGTTGCGGGGGTTTTTTTGGGGGGGGGGGTTGAGTGGTGTGTTGGGTTTGGTTTTGTTTTTGGGGTTTGTTTTGTCATGGGTTTTTTGTGATGATAGTTGAACTCTGATCTCAGAGGTCCTTTCCAACCATGACTACTCTGTGATTCTGTGAACAGATACTGGCCCCTTCCTCTTGACACCCACCCCTCAGGTATTGGTAGACGTAAGATCCCCCCTCAGCCTTCTCTTCTCAAGACTAAACAGCCCCAGGTCTTTCAGCCTTTCTTCATAGGAGAGATGTTCCAGTCCCTTAATCATCCTCATAGCCTCCGTTGGACTCTCCAGTAGATCTGCGTCTCTCTTGAACTGGGGAGCCCAGAACTGGATACAGGATTTCAAGATGTGGTCTCACCAGGGCAGAGTAGAGGGGGAAGAGAACCTCCCTAAGCCTGCTGGGGACACTTTTCTTAATGCACCCAGGATACCACTGGCCCTCTTGGCCACGGGGGCCATTGCTGTCCCATGGATAACTTACTGTCCACTAGGACTCCAAGGTCTTTACCCATGGAGCTGCTTTCCAGCAGGACAACAAGCCCTAATCTGTACTAGTGCCCAGTGTTATTTTTCCCCAGATGCAGGACTCTACACTTGTCCTTATTGAACTTCATGAGGTTCACCTTTGCCCAGCTCTCCAGCCTGTCTAGATCTCGTGGGATGGCAGCACAGCCCTCTGGTGTCAGCCACCCCTCCCAGTTCTGTATCATCAGCAAACTTGCTGAGGGTACACTCCATCCCCTCATCCAGGTCATTGAAGATATTGAACAAAAATGAACCCAGTTCTGATCCCTGCAGAACACCACTGGCCGCAGGCCTCCAACTTGACTCTGTGCTGCTGATCACAACCCTCTGAACTCTGTTGTTGAGCCAGTTTTCAATCCAGTCCAACCATCTATCCTACATTTCTTGAGTTTTCCTACGAGGATGTTACGGGACACAGCATCAAAAGCCTTACTGAAGTCAAGGTACATGACATCCACTGCTCTCAGCCCTCTTCCTTCCCTAGAATACAACTTACACACAACATTTATTTCCAATTCACAAGTGTCTTCACAAAGAGCAGGAATTCACACAAACACAAACATGAAATTAATGTGCTGAGGGATTCAAAGGGCTCCTCATCCACAAATAGCCAACAGTTCCTCCAGGCCAGTCCTGGTTGAAAAATATCCCTCTCGTGCCAGGAAAGCAATATGCTCAGTTATTCACAGAATGGTAAACCTACAGGATTTAACCTATTTCGTTTTTCTGTAATAGGAGACATTCACTGAATTTTGACCGAATGCAACATCACACCATCCTCTTCCCAGGAGGGAGCTGCCTGCTAGCATGCCACACCAGTTACACACCCAGAGCTGCCTTCAGAGGACTGCACATACAGCACTGTCACCACAACATGCCAAATCGAGGTATTCAAGAAGGTTTTGTGTTCTTGAAAGGCTGAGACCCAAGCCAAACTTCAGAACTTTTGAATTACTGTTTTTTTCATTTGCAAAACAGCTTTGTTACAGTATTAACTCTACTCCTGCCCTCCTGGGCCAAGTCTCCAAAATAATCTCATGCTAACTCCTGAACCTACAATTCTGTAGTAGTGTTTTTTACAAACTGCTCATTCTTGCTGTTCAGCAAGACTAGTACAATGTTGCAGGTAAAAACGATTAAGTGTGGGATAAAAGTGTCTGAGTGATTCTGGTAATGTCTGTAGAGCTGAAATGAAAAACAAAGCCAACCTGAACTACATGAAATACCAGAACACTTCTATAGAAGAAAGGGATTTTTAAGTAAATACACACATACACACATTCTCACCTCCTGAAAACATATCTATGCAGGCACACGGTCCATCTTCCCCTACTACGTCAAAACAATCAAAAGAATATTGCAAACACAGTGAGGTATTATTGCACATCAAAACCACTAGACACATTCTGCTCTCAGTCCTCCTTTTAAACAAAAGCTAATAAGCCAGGATGAAGCCAAACCCTTGGTATTCATGTAAGTGCAAGGCAAATCTTGACTTCACACAGCAGAAATTTCCCACAGGAGTTGGTACTTCACAGGAATAAAATCACAAAACCAGAACTTCCAATTTCTTTCATCACTGTTTTCCAAACATTCAGAATTAATTTTGCTTCATGGGAAGTTCCTTCAAGTTTACTAAAAATAGTTTTCTGTCTGATCTGAAGCATCTGGACACTCCAAGAAAAGACTCAAACCAGAGCAACTGTTAGAGAAGGTCTTGCATTTTGACCTGGCACCTTAAAATAAAGATCCCACCCAAAGGAAGCAATTCAAGTTTCTCTCCTCCTCTTCCCTGCATGATCCAAAGAGCAAACGTCACTGAGGACAAGCAACACATGAGAATGCGCAGACCCTTGGAAAACAGCCACAAAGCAATTACTTCAAAAGATGTTTATTAGAAAAACTGGACATTACAAGAGGACTAGGAAGGAAACAAATTATACAAGGCACATACAGTTTCTACTAGCTGCACAGAACAAGAGAGAAGACTGCAAATACATGGAACACCCACCTGAAGCAGCTGACGCGGGTGGGTCACTGCTGGGATCACTGGCCACCACAGGCAGATGTTGGGTGGGGCTCTTCTACAAGCCAACTAATCCATGGGATGCTTTACATTGACTGCAGATGTACAGATTGTATGCAGACTTTTAATGACAGCAAAAGCAAGACTCATATTCAAGAATTTATACATAATTCTTCCAAGTTGTGACATGAGGTTACTCTATCTCCTAAAAATTTGTTTAATTCAAGGTAATTGAGATTTTAATTTCTTGTACTACATTTATCCCCATGAATAATAAAACCTTGTTTCTATACATGGTTCTACCCAGCAAAGCATACAGGAAACTATTTGCTTGGTTACCTAAAGAAGAAATTCACACTTAGTTATCTGTCAAAACAAGATTCACAGGCAAGCCCTTTATAACCCATATCAGATAATCAAAGACATATATTAGCTTTCAGGCTTCAGAACAAACACAACCTAAACTGGACCAAAACCACAAATTCTTGTCTTTAAAGCATGGCTAATAGCAACCAGCAGTCCCCCAACACAGAGCAGAAAGTAACACTCAGCTGAACTCACAGCAGAGAAATAAATGAGCACTCAGTAGTTTCTAGCAACAAGCACTACACAGACATTAATTCTCAATCAGGAACATGAAAAGAAGAAAACACCTAACCGAGCAGACTGGTGACTTTGCATCTGGGTCTGTATCTCAAAGGACAAAAAAAATACTTCAGGAAGGATTAAAAATCAGATTATCAAATTGGTCTCTTTCCCTCCCCAGTGATAAAAAAATGTCCTGAATCTTGACATTTTGTTATAGCTTAAGCAGCTATCTGATCAATCCAACATTTGTCCAGAAAACTTTAAGGATTAATCAGAAAAAACAGAAGAGATTAATCACTGAGAGCTTGGTTGTCAACCCACTCCTCTGCCAACACCCCCAACCTTACCTTCACTGTTGCAGCGCAGCTCTTGAATATTCTATAAAGACAAACATTTATATCAACACTGAGATTAATAAATTGAGAACAGAGAAAACCACGGCCAAGAGCCAGACAGCAGGTAAGCCTTCCCCAGATACGTCAGACCACCGGGACTGGGCACCAGGACCAGACATCAGTTCATCTTGCAAGTCCACGGTTTAGTGTCTATCCTGCATCATCTAAAAACAGATGAGAATAGAAATAGTTACATTTCAAACAGGAGGAAGTTATTATAGCAGAGCACACATTCTCTAACCCTACACCAAGAGGAGGAAGCTGGCAATTAGAAAATACAAAAGCAGCAAATGAGATCCCTCTTTATTACAAATAATGTGACTAAAACAGACCACAATCTCAGGAAAGGCTCTGCTGCCCTCTTCATAAATGTGGTGAAGAACTTAATTGACACTGCTAGTTAGTGAGATTACTATGTGAGCAGCTAACCAACTGTCACATGCACAGGAAGCTGCAATTAGACCAAGAAGGTGTTCCACTATCCTCTTGCCACTCAGGCAAAGGGAAGTGAAATGAAGCAAGTTACCTGTTTCAAGTGCCATCAAACATCCCACATTACTGAGGTATACCTGGAAGATCCTGGTAAGTTTTTCAAAACAAGCTGTAACTCTTTGCATCTGTGCAATCGTCTATAAACCCAAATCTCAAAAGCAGGAAGCAGGTGACAAGTCACCTGAGTTACTGCTTCAGCTCACTGAAAGAAATGTGACCAACTGCCACAGCTGATTTAAGCCACTTTTATGCTTTAGTCTTTTAATAGCAGTTTGGTTGAGGCTTCACCCAGGGTATGTAATAAATACCCATGTTCCTTGACTTCAGTGGTAAAGCTTTCTTCTTTTTAACTCTGTTTCTCCTACCATATGTTGGAAGCTTCTTTTAGGCATGCAGAATAAAAAAGAAATCCCAGCTGCTCTGGAACAGATCACTATTTTTTCCAAACTGCCCATTAAGGAAAGAGAAACTGTTCAAAGAAGGATCAACCTGAATATCCTGCAGATGAAATAAAATGCAACAGTCACTTCATCAATGTCTACACAGACATTTCATAAAGCTGTGCAGTGGTGACACAAATTGGCATTTACTTACTCTTTTTTGAAGACTAATCCATTAGGAACAGGCAAGGATTTCAAATTCTAAATGAATCTCAATTACTCACACCAATGACAACCAGTTTGCAAGATTTCTTGTTGCCTACGTGACCTGAAGTGATGATACCTGTCAAGGTACCACCACCAAGGCACTACCACAGGAGGCAGGACACTACCACACCCCCCCAGGAGCATCTTCTAAGCTTAACGGCCAAAAGCAGCCAGTTTTGGAGAAACCACAAATTTTAAGATTCAAGAGCTACCTGAAAGCTGTGACCCCAACATGCTACTTCTCTAAAAAAAGGAACTAAGCCAAATAATACCTAATTTCTTGAACCCTAAAGAGTTTGAGAGACATACATAAAAAGCCAGGCTGATGATCCAGCACAGGGCAGAGACCAAAGGATCTAAAAGAAAAACACTTGCCCTCAAATGCATCTGACCAGCAAATTAACTGTTCCAAGAAACAGTAATGGACAATGGGTTTCTGACTTTAGTGTTTAAGTCTAGAGATCCCACAAACCACAATGAACTCTGGACCTAATCCAACTCTTGGGCCACAGGAAGTATATTTTGCATAAAAAAGGAGATTACCATACCCAGGACTAACAACAGACCAAAACCTCAGAACCAATAAAGCCTTGATTTCATCCTTTCTGCTACCTCTTGTACTGCTCTGGAAGATGGAAATTCTTCTGAGTTGGCACTCAGCAATGCTTGTAGAACAGCCCTGAGAGGTGGTAAGATCAAGAGAATAGGAAGGCATTTGCAGTCAATGCAGCAGCACCACTTCAAAGGTTACTACTGCTGCCACACCTCAGGTATTAACCAAGGCTCTAAGTGATGTCAGAAGGCTCTGTTACTATCCATAGACAAAAATCCCCAAAGGTAACAAGAGGACTGGAAAGATTTTACTTATTGTAAACATTAAGATGGGTAGGAGGCTGGAAGACTAAGTTCTGAGAAGTCATCAAAAGGGGAAAGGGTCCAAGCCCAAAGGGGAAAGGTTTGCACATGAAGAGGAAACACAAAGAGGCAAGCACAGACTTCTGCAGCAAAAAAATATCAAGAGCTTCCCCCTCACAAGGCTCTTGAGAGAAACTGGAGAGGACACACGTGTATGAGGCCTGACACAGTTGGGAACAAAGCAGGAAAAGCTGCAGGGAGAGGTCAAGCCACCTCAGGTCCAGGCTTCTGCAATCAAGCACAAGATGGATATGACCACGCTGCTTTCAAAACAACATTCCCCCTGCAAAGAGCTTGGACACCACTGTGACCGTCCTGACACAATACTGCTCAGACCTGAAACAGGATAACCCATCACAGCCACCTCAGTTCAGGACCACCCCAACAGCTCCATGCAGGCCCCTTCAGGGTTCCCTGCCTCCCTATAACACCCAGTAACAGCTTTCATGAAGAAACTCCACCTCTCAAACTTCTAGGTACTGGAGGGTGGTGATGGGGGGGTTTTGGTTGCTGTTAAGAACAGGCAGTACCTCCCATCTGCAAAACATCAGAAGGAAAAACAAGCTAGAAAAGCAAAACTTTTAACATTGCAAGGGGCACTAAGCCCAGCAAAGAGAAGTTGCGCCAGTGTCTTGAAATGATGAAAAAACAAAATACCAACCTATTCCTTTCAATCTTCCTTCTCTCAACCCAAATTACATGTTAAACAACCAGGCACTGAACTCAGTTCCTGAGAACAGAATCAATTTTCAACCTGCTCTGCCTTTCTTGCCACATGGTATTAATAAGTGTCACAAATATTCCATGTGAGCCTTGCAAAGCAGCAGGTATCTCAGAAGGCACTGAGGTGACACAGGTGACACCCAAAAAAGGTGTTTTCAGGAAAACATAACAGGCAGTTACACAACTACTTCTCTATTTCACCTCCACTGAAAGCTAATTAAACCCCACCTTCTCAAAGACTTCAATTTAGAAGTATAGAAACTCAGGGAAAAGTGAAATATTCAGGGTTTTGCTTTTTTTTAAGTTTGAAAGGAGAATCCATTCTGAACTGCAAGGTAAATATGAGCCAGGCCTTCTGACTGTGCCAACTGAACTGCACGATGAACCATAAAAGGTTGAGAAGGCCAAAGCCCACGTCTAGAAAACCAAAAATACTGAAAAAATACAACAATTAATACTGAAAAGAAACTACAGAGTCCCATAATCTTCTGTCCCACTTCTCTGTCAGTTACTTTTTCTCCTTTTTTTTTCCCCCTATGTAGGTTCAAAAGGGACATGAAAGAGCCACCTACTGGAATGCTGGGATTTCACACACACAGAATCAGAGAATCAACCTGGTTGGAAAAGACCTCGACGATCATCAAGTCCCACCATAACCTAAATCCACCCACCATAACCTTTATCTACCCGTTAATTTCTTAAATCAGGATACAACTGACATTTGTGTGCACAACTGTAAGAAGCAATAATAAATATTTCAAAACAAAGGTTTGCCTGAGCCATTTCAATTCAAAAAGCACTGGGCTAAAACTAAGCTTGATTTAAGTAATGAAGTAAAGCTTCATTATATTAAGCATCATGCTGAGAACCTGGTAGCCAGCACAAGAAACAATGGTATGATCAGTATTTGTCTTCTACCAATACCTTCCCCCCATTTGTTCTGCAAAATGCCAGCTGCCAGATGCATCAGTCAGCAGGTGAGAAGCAGCTCTTGCACAGCAGTGCCACAGGCTGCCATTCACCCACAGCTAACATTTACTTTGCAAGTTTTATAAATTTAAAAGCACATCCAAGATCCAATTCACTTGATACTGTGCCACAATTGTGGTATATTGGTATGTCCACAGAGGCTGCAACACCAGACTGGGCAGAAATGAAGTATTTTCAGAAAAGCCTGCAATCAAACTTCTCCAGAGGCATAAACACAGACAACTTACCAGCCAGCTCCATTCACAGGGCATCGTGAATATTCTTCAGGGATTATAAGACACAAGATGAGAATGGAAGCTAAAACATTATTAGTAGATAAACAGGACAAGGCACTTGCATACTGAAGATACCAAATAAAAAAATATGAGTTTTAACTTATTTGGAGCCTAATTTCTGATTGCTGTTCAATCAAAATCTTATTTCTAAAACATCCAATTTTATTTAGACAATGAGTTGAAAGAACAAATCATTTTACACAGCCAGAGGTGCCTCCTTCTCCTTTCATTCTGCCATCAGACATCACCTTCCAGACAGCAGTAACTAACACACCTGCACTGGCTGAATTGTTATAATGACAGGACTGAACCAGGAGTATAACAAGCAAATGTATGTTTAACCACATATTATGGATCAATTTTCATCAAGCAATCCCATCTCTGTAAGTAACTGCAGTAATTCCCAGTCTTTTGGTATTAAAGTCTGATGGTGGGTTTTTTTCTCTCCAAAGATTTTGAGAAGAGATAGAGAAGAATTTACTGCTAACACAAGCAGTAGATTTTTGTGCATCAAAGAGAAGTCCTTGTTTGAGATCAGTGTGGTTTTGCCAGTCCCAAGCTTCCTCCTGGAGGTCCTCTTACATATTTATATACTGCAGTCCCTCAGTGCAAAGAGGATTCATCAATTCAGGCATCATCTGATTTTCACCTACCAACACAGCAAATGCCAACAGAGTCAATGTGGATTATTTGTTACATCAAGAGCAAAGCTCAGTGTCTGTTGCCAGAGCAAAGCTCAGTATCTGAGAGATACACATTTTTATAGAGAGTTACAGGAAACATCCCAGTGGTCTGTCCTGCATCAATTTACTCATTATTGGAAGCTTTGTAAGAAATACACGATGATTAAAGAGATGTGAAACACAACTTCTTTTCATTTCAAGCTTGTAGGACATCAGCCTGAAACACATACAGCTACAGAAGACAGCGCAGATATAGTGTTATAACTTGCTACTCCTCTGCTGGTTATGAAGCCTACAAGCAACTTGTTACTTTTTAAAGTTCAGATTTCACACCTAGAAAAGGCTGTTCCATCACTGTTATGATTTTTACCATATACTTGTGGAACAGTTTACCCTGTATCCTCACTCAGAAAGATTGCCCTCCTCCTAGTGGATCCAATCGAACAGCAAAAAAAAAGATTTTAAAATGGAAACACACAGCCCACTACAAGCATTCCCTTGTTAAAAAAAAAGTTACTTTCTTAAAAAAAAAAAAAAGCAGCAACTTGTCAGGCTTTCTTCTCCCTACCCAAATACTGCTGCTACTTCATCCCCAATTATTGAATTTAGAAAAGGATAAGACCTAAGAACACAGAAGACTTAAACTGCATCATCTGAACACATCAGATTTCTTTTAATGCAACTTTGATGTTACTCCACATGCTCCTTCAACTGCCCACGGGAAGTTTTTCTGAAAACTCTTACTGCAAGCCACGATTTTCAGAAACTTCATATGCATTTTTGCTTCAGAAATCTGAGATCACTTTACTTGCCTGACTTACACATCTCAAAAGTGGAAGCACTCTAATAAGGTCTGGTTTTGTGATGGGCACACTGTTGGGAATGCAAGATGACTCATTCCAGGAGCACACAGTCCAAACGTTTTCTTCAGATACATTATTGAGATTCAAGTCAAACAGTGAGTTCCTCCAGTGTGCCGACTACCAGCTGATTTCACAGCACAGACTTAGAACACAGTCCTCCAGAAAGATCCTGTAACACACAAAACATGCCACATCCTGACGTCTTTCCAGTCTTTGGGTGGAAATCCCCCACTCACCCACCAGATCTGTGCTTTACTCCCCATCTTCAGCTGGCAGAGACAGCAGCATTATCTGCTGGGTACATATTCCACTCGCATCGCTCAGTTGATGCACGGGCATCAAAGAAACCTACAGGCAACCAGTGACAGGACAAGAGGGCACAGCCTGAAGTTGCTCCAAAGGAGGTTTAGGTTGGATATTAGGAAGCACTTCCTCATGGAGAGGGTGATTAGACATTGGAATAGACTTCCCAGGGAGGTGGTGGAGGCACCGTCCCTGGATGTGTTCAAGGCAAGGCTGGATGTGGCACTTAGTGCCATGGTCTAGATGGTGTGGTGGTGTTGGTCATAGGCTGGACTTGATGATCTCAAAGGTCTTTTCCAGCCTTGGTGGTTCTGTGTGATTCTGTGTGTGAAACTGCACATTGTTACCTTCCTGTGCTTTAAGCTGGACACCTGAAATTATTTCATCTATTCTACCATCTTAGCCTTCCTGCTCAATTCCTGGCAACTTCTTTATGGCACCCTTAGCTCAATGACTTGTTCTGGGAAGGAGTGCCTGCCTGCCAACACAAACAAACACATAAAATGGTTTGGGTTGTGTCAAAGTTTGACTCAGAATCAGCGATTAAACCAGTGACAACAATGCTCTTGATCCCCCCTCCCTCCCACCCAGGTAGGGAAGGAGAGAGAATTAGGAGAGAGAGACTTCCTGGATTGAAAACTAAATTAGACAGCTTTCATTAAACACTAATTATTAAAGAAAATACGTACAATTAGATACAGATGTGTTCAGGAATGTGCAAAGCCCTCTGGCCTCCCCCCACCCCCACAGCTCCCCCGGCATCTCCTGAGCTGTGAGCAGCCCCAAAATGTCCCGGAGCTGCCGGAGGGAGCGGCAGAGCAGAGAGGAGCTGAGGGGAGAGGGATGAGGGGCAGGGATGCACGAGCCTGGGGATCAACGGGGATGGACAGATGGAGTCCTCCCTGGACACCAGCCATGGATGGGAGAGAAGGGGAGAAGAAGCAGGAAGGGGCTTGACTTCCATGGTCTCTGACCTTCCACCGAGCTTACGTAGATACATGGAATGGAATACTTTGGTCAGTTTTGCTGTCCATCTAGTCCACTCCTCCCTATGGGAGGGCTGCAGATATGACTCTTCTGCTCCTGCAGCATACAAGCAGAGCAAAGTGTCCTTGAACTCTCAGCTGTAACGAACATTCCAGCCTTATCACTCCACTAGCTGGAAAACTTGCTGCTAGTTAAAAGGGAGCTCATTTAAGAGAGAAAAAAAAAAAATCAGTAAAGAGAAAATTGGCTTCATCCTGGCTTTAACCAGGACTGGTTGGAAGGGATATCTTTAAAGGTCATCTAGTTCAACCCCCCTGCAAGAAGCAGGAGTATCTTCAACTATATAAGGCTGCTCTGAGCCGTGTCAAACCTGACCTTGAATGTTTCCAGGATGGGCCACATGTAACATCAAAACGTAACAAACATGCTCACAGTTTATAAAATCAAACTAAAGGAAGTACTTCCTGTTCAGAAGCTCACATGGTCACTGATGAAACCCACCATATTCAAGCCTTTATAGTTAATGAGAATAGGTTGTATGAGTCATTCTCCTGCAGCATCTACTTGGGACCACAGCTCTAGGGATGCACACCTAACAGCCACATTCTGGCCCTTCCACAGCTGTCAGTCTCCACCCTACACAAAGAATGCACTGAAGCCAAAGCAGAAAGTAGAAGTGTTGGGGTTATCTTTTGTGAGCTCCCCGACGCAGGCCATGGCACTAGCAGAAGAAACACCTGCAATAGAAAGGGCTGCTTCTTGAACTGACAGTGCACCAACAAACTGGAACCATCTGTAAAACTACATCACTGATTTATACAAGATTCCTGTAATCACTGTTTAGAAGAACTTCCTTCTCGTTCCAATTGCTGATCAAATGAAGAGTTCTGGATAAGACAATAGAGGGAAAAGTGAAAACCAAGACAATTTCCTAAACTTAGTAAGAAATCCAGTACTTGGCTGTTGAAGTTTCTATTGAAACTGGTTTCCAACTACATCAAGTCTGGATGAACCTCTCCAATGTGACCAGCAGGAAGGAAGGACAACTTGTGCTACTACATGGAATGATCCAGAAGTGATACCTTGTACTCAGCAAAGGATATTAGGAGAATATGGTTTTTTCATTGTTTTTTGTAAGCCTGTTCTTGTACTTCACACCTTTTCAGGGACACTATCTTTCATTTCTTTTCTTGGTACACTGGATACAACAAATGTGCAGTTCTCCAAGCTATTTTCACTTAATACTGGTTATCAACACAAACATAAGGGTTAGAAGGGCAAAACATACATCAACTGGAGAGGTTTTATTCTAGTGGTTAATGTAACATCTATGAGGTGCACTTTAAAAACTAAATGCAAGCAGGGAGAAACAAATCTATTCATGTAAGATAACAGCTGGGTGTATAAGATGAGTAAACAATGTTGCTCAACTGCAATCTCTTTTGAAAGGAAAAAGGTGATTAAAGAGATTAACAATGTGGTGTTCCAGAAACACTGATGTCCAGTACAGCTTTACTTGCTTTTCAAACGACTGTTGTGCCTGTATTTTAATAGACATGGATTCTTTAAGACACTATGTTGCATGGTTCAATGCATTCTGCTTTCCTAATGCTCCCTCTTCCAGTGACAACATAAAAATGCAATGCACATAGACTTAATAGATTTTTGAATTAACCATATTCCTACCTTGGCTGATTCCCCTCAATTAAGGGTTTATTCAGAAACCAGAATTTTCTTGATAGTTATTCATAGTCCACTTCATGCCAGACACAAGTGCAGAAGGAGGAAGAAAGCAGCACAAGAGTGGTAGGATCCCCAAGGTAACTGTCACTGTCCTCCTCCAAGAGGTCTCCTGGAGCTTGCTGTAGGCACCTTGAGGCTCCTCACAATGCAGAGCTGAAGTCTTAGGACAGTAAGCCAGAAGGGCTGGACACTATTTGTATTTTCTATGTTTAAGGATTACTGCCACTTCCTAAGTAATGGAAAGTCTCTCACTGTAGTGTGAAATGAGTGAACCCAGTTTTGTTGATGAGAATCACAGAATCATAGAATGTGTGGGGTTGGAAGGGACCTTTAAAGGTCATCTAGTCCAGCCCCCCTACATGCACTCAAACACAAAATATTTGTTCCAGCCAGTTACACCTCTGAGACAAACTACATCCTCCACTGCTAAAAGACCTTCAGAAGGGAAAATAAACTACAGTAAAAAAGGAGATGACTGGTTAAAGTGGCCTAATGTACAACTTTCCTTTCACCCGTTTTTCTGAAGTTTAATCTGTCAGATTGTGCAGAAAACTTTGCCAGCTGATTCACCTCAACTCTTCTGTCTCATACGAACAGCCCTGAAGGAAGCCTAACCCTGCAGAAAATGTTTATGCTCAAAAAAAAAAAAACAACTTGCCATGACACACTTTCCATTTGTACACCTGCCAGTTCCAACAAGACAAGCCTACCAAAACATGTACAATTTTCCTCAGTCTGTCAAAAATCTCTACCCTGCAGGAAGAATTTTCATGAAAAGCTAGGTTATCATATCTCAATCCCAGACACTCCAATTTATGGCTTTTATATAATTGGAAAACAGAAAACACTGAATTAATGGTAAAAGTTCAAGCGAGTGAAAATGAGGAATAAACATTTTAAGTATTGCCCCTGAGAAAAAGGATGTTGAATCCCACCACAGAAATGGACTCTAAACTCTCCATACTAGGCTCTAAAGTTTGTACTACAACAGAAGAACACTGATTTTTCATTTATTTTTTAAATTCAAATTTAATTTTAAAATCCATTATTACTATTTCTTGGTTGAGGGAGTGGTGGAGCTAATCACAGCAACGAAGAGCTGGACAACTGCACTGTTTTTCTTCCATGTGTATAAACACTCTGCCATTCCCACACAACACACACAACATACCAGAAAAACCACTGTGAGCTACTCAAGTACTTGAACCTTTCTACCTTATTTCAGCAATTTTTACTGATACAGCCAGACATATGGTGCTCTTTAGCTGCTTCTATTTTAAACCTCAGCTCCGTTGCTAAAAGGGTTTTTTAAGCTATTTCCAATCAAAGAGAAGACATTTGTGAAACTGCCTCCCACATCTGAACAGCCTCCAGAAGGGTGGAAGACAGTCTTTGCTGCACATATTCTACTTTGGTCCAGTGAAACAGGTTTATGACCTTTAGATGACAACATGCTGCATTGAACACTCTGGTAAGGCACGTAGTTGTAGACATCATTTGACAGGAGAGAAAAGGCTAAAAACTGTACAACCAAGAGTCAGCCCAGCAATTCATAAAAGGGGAGAAAAAAGCACATTTATTTTCCATGGCCCACCATCAGAGGAATTACACAGGAGGAAACATGGTGGGAAATATTTAACATTTACAAATAACATTAAAGAAAAAGTATGTTTTACTGCTTTGCAGACATGAGGAATAATGAATGTTTACTTCCCTAAAACAGGCAAATAAAGTGCAAAATTAGCTAATAAGCACATGTCTCCTGTTCAATGTATCATCTAGAAATTCTGACAAAATTACTAACTCAAGATGTCATACTTCATGTGGTTAAGGTAACAATATCTAAGAAAGTCAGAGAAAAGAATCCTGCAGTATTCTGACCTTTATATACCCAGCAAAAACTCATGTATCTTGCTGGCTCTACAGACACAAGATACTGCAGGTATCTTCCTTCCTCTCTCTATGCAAACACAGATAAGCAGAGGTGCACATCTGATCCAAGAAGAGACAGCAAAGAAAGAGTAGAACAGAGAAGCTACAAACACTACAATCAAAGCTTTAAGTGTCCTCATTTCTCAGGAACCTTAAATTCAACGTCTCTTCTAGTATCAATTGCTTTGCAGTCTCAGAGTAGCAAGGACAGCCAGCAGTGAGTATATTGCATTTGAACAAGGTGTAAGAGAACTGGTGGCCAAATACCACTTCAAACCTGAATCAAAAGTAGCCAAGAAATTCTGCTAGCAAGCAGGTTCACTGTGAAACACCGCTAAGGATTTCCCTCTTCAACCTGCAATTTATTTTTGTTTTCTTCTGACCTATGTGTTCAGCTCTGCAACACTCTACCAAAAAAGCCTCTAGACTTGCTTTCTTAGCTGCAAAATATTCTCATGCTGTCCGTACAAGAGTCCACAAACTTCATGTCTGACTAGAGCCATCCTGCCAATAACTAACTTTTTATTGAAATATGATTAGCTGTATGTTCTTAAATGGCTGCATCAGTGGAGTGTTCCATAAACCTGACCAGTGAACACCCACCTGCAGGACCAGGCTCTGCTCCCCACAGACAGAAAAGGTAAAGACTCGCACCATGAAGTGTGCTGCGCCACAGCCGCCTCAGCTTTCCTTCTTTGGTGTTTTGGTTTTTGGCAGGGTTTTTTTGGCTGTTTTGGGGTTTTTTTTAAGGTGATCTCCAAGCACTGTTAATTTAACTAACTAGGAAAATAATCCACTGGCTTTTCAATCTGATGCCATCAAAGCATCACTTCAAACTGTTTCAACTGAGACAAGGTCATTACAGCTTTTTGCACACTGCTACATTTTGAAACCGGAAAAGCCCTGAAAAAGGGTTAGAAGCCACCTTTTACATACTATCCAGAATTGTTAACAATTAGGGTGTGATCCTGTCCCACAGTCTGCTTTCTTTCTCTCTCACCCCAAGTAAGACATCAGAGATCCTTTTTTATAAGTTGCAAGAATTTCTGTTCCAGAACTGGGATCAGTTGTCTACTGAAAGCACGGAGATCCCAGTAGCCAGTTTGGGATAACAATCATACAACTGGAGAATTGTATTTGTGCATAGAAACTGTACAAATCAAGTAAATTGGGTTATATTCTTTTAGTTTTTAATGTAAGTACTTAAAGCTTATTTGGAGGAGAAAAAGTCTTTTGCCTGACCCATGTAATTTTTTTATAACAGTATTTTTAAAGACACCCTTCTTACAGCTCTGCCAACAAACTTAAGCAACTGGTTCTCCAGTGCTTCAAGGAAATAACTTCTATAACCAAGAATAGAAATAATTTAAGTGGTTCTAAAAACACAGCTAACTAATTTGCCTCTTGCCTATCTGGAGAACCCTCCCAGTTAGTTTAACATAACTGTTTTAGGCAGCTCCTTGGTATCACAACCTTCTGTAGACCCCAGCATACCAAGCCACCGCTTTCTTTTGCTCTGACACTATCAGAAGCATTCCAGATGAAAATTCAGAAGCTTTTTAGAAGCTGAAAGAAAAGAACTAATCCCACCTTCTCTAACATGCACGTAGAATTTAACTAGCAGCCAGAGACCAGGGCAACTCACTGGTGTGCGAGATGCTAGTGCACTGCTTTGATGTCCTCAACACAGCATTCACAACAAAGCAGAAAGGTAAGCTGCAAACAAGTACAGCAGGATAAAAAACTAGTTTCAAGACCAAAAATTAGGACTACTTCAGTTCAAGGCAATTCACCACCGATATGATACTAGTCAGAACACATCCACCCTTTTAAGAACTCAGAGCTGCAGTGTCTGTGCAGTAACACCTGACTGTAGCCAAAAAACTGTATTTTGTCAAAAACTCTGCAACTTCTTCCATTTCCAAAGGAAAAACTAACTTTGTTGGGGCATCGCACGCAAAAGCTAAGCCCTACACTCACCTGTGCATTAGAGTATTACAAAGATGTTAAAGCCTCTCCTGTACAACTGATCCACTAACATGAAGCACTTCAATCAATGAGGTTGACCTTTGGAAGGAAAGGGGTGTGCAATTGCTTACAAGGCTTAGCAGCTGCCTCACAGACATCTCACAAGACTCTTCTTATCCAATGCACGATACCTACAACCTGTCTAAAGATACCCACAGGAAGTTCGTTCTGCATTTAAGTGTAATTTTATTAAATTTCACAGAGTAATTTATTCCTTCACACTGAAAAAAAAAAAAAAAATCTCTCAAGTGCATCCCAGCCTTCAGCAGGGCAGAGCTTCCAGTACACTTCCCACTCAGAGCAAGCTCACAGAAGAGCTCCGCAACAAAGACTGGTGAGAAGTACCAGATCAGCACAAGCTCTTCAATATGAACTTTATCTGAAAAAAAGGCTGAAAAGAGAAAATTTTTCTTCTAACTAAAAGCAGGACCCCTCACAGCTGCTGATAATGGGCTCCAGGCTTAGATTTTGTCAGCTGTTTTTTCTACCTCTCCTTTTCCCAATACCTTCAAGAGAAAAAAAAATAACCCAAACATATTTGCTCCTACTCTTCCAACTGGAAACAACCTAACAACCTGAGCGCCCAGTAACAGCCAGCAAACCAGCAGGAACCAAGGAAACAGGAAACTTGGGGCAGATTGGAATGCATATTTCATACACAAATAATGGTTACTATTGTTGGTTGTTCAAGGGGGAAACAAAGTGATAAATAAAACGCTAACAGGCTTAACCTGCTGCTTTACAGTTCAGTTCCAGGTTTTACTGAGTAAGTGGAGGTGTCAATGGCTGACAAATTAACTAACTACACCACCAATATATTTTGTCAAGCTGCTCAACAGCTTATGAGGTTGTCTTCAGCTGTTTGTAACCCCTTCCTGCTGGTCAAAGTGGGATCACAGAACCACTTAGGTTGGAAAAGACCTTTAAGATCATCGAGCCCAACCATTAACCCTACTCTCCCAAATCCAGCACTAAGCCTTATCCCCAGGAGCCACATCTAGATGACTTTTAAACACATCCAGGGATGGTGACTCAACCATCTCCCTGGGGAGCATGTTCCCCCTTTCAGTGAAAAAGTTCTTCCTAATGTCTAGTCTAAACCTCACCTGGTGCAGCTTGAGGCCATTTCCTCTTATTCTATCACCAGTTACTTCGGAGAAGAGACCAGCGCCAACCTCTTTACAACATCCTTTCAGGGATGGTCCATGCTGAATATCTGACCTCAGCCAGAATCTCTGGGAAAATCATATTAACTGAGATGGCTTGGATGTTGAGATCAGGAATGTTTCCACACATTAAGTTCGTGCAGGTAAGTTGCCAACTGGCTCCAGTACTCACATGTTACAGAGCAGAAGTCCCTCAGTAAAGAATGGCATGAAAATAAAGCTAATTGCAATGGTTCTTCCAAGCTGCCACAAGCTCCTGGGTGCACAGCAGTGAGAGCAGGAAGAGCTGCTCTTCCTGTGACCTCGGTGTCACTACTGCCCGCACTGAGCAGACCAAAGAGGAAAGAGCTCCCCAGAACAACAGGGGTAAGAATCTGTAACTGCAACTGATTTTGACTGAAAATACACAAGGATGAGTTTGACATCTCTGGTCTTGATAAAACAGACACGAGACTTAAGGTGTTCTGATCTTTTTTGGTGTTTGTTCTATAGGTATTACCAGCAAGAAGTTACACTAATTCTCTACTTCACTGGTTCAACATATTGAATTTTAAAGCCTGATTACTTCAAGCAGGGTTCAGCACAGCACCTTAGAACATGCTTCTGAGAAATCTTTCAGAAAGTGGTCTGCATTCAGGAACTTGCTAAAAATTGAGCATAAGAAACATCAAATTACTGCTCATGCAACCTGTCTTCAGTTCCCCTGAGCACATGCATTACAATACTATCTCCAATTATGCGCTTGAACTATGTTAATCACTGGACTTAGTGCGTGCAACAATTCCCTTCTCCTTTTTCTGTAGAAGTTCAAGCAGCACAGCAGAACATTTCAAAAGAGGAAAGACATTGCTAAGACAGCTGAATGCTCTCCAGAATTAGATTTCCTTTCCTATCACAAAATTGATGCTTACACCACATTCCCTCTTAAATTTGAGTTGGGTATGTTTTCTGTATGCCAAATTCAAAAGGTCTGAAGGTACCTCAGAATGATGTCAGTGCAAACAGGAACTGATCCAACAGATACACAATCTTTGAAATAAAGTGAAAAGGAAGGAAAACAGTGAAGCTGCACTTGAAGCAAGGAGGGCAGAACTGAAGTTTGGTCTGCTTTACTTCTTTTTTTTGCATTTAATGCAATTTAGCAAGTTATAAGCACAGAAATACATTTTGGAGCTGTGTTTTACATTCATAAACCTCATCAGTAGGAGAACGATGTTTCTATTTTATGAAAGGAGTAAGACCCACTGTATTCCTGCAGTCATCTCCAAACTCCACATGTGCAAAAGCCAATACACTCATGGTTTTTTTTTTTCCCCTTGTAACAACCTTGCCATCTGCTTCAACTCCAAGAGACAGGTCACCTTAGAATGTACAAGAAGTCCTACTACACTTCTTATCAGTAACTCCATGTGACCATGCAGAGCAGAGAATCCAGAATTAAAAGAGATCCCCTTATTTCCACTTTAGATCTTTCAAGTGAAACAGCATTGATGGCTCTGTATGATGAAAAAACTGTTCTCAAACTGAGATGTACCAAGCAAAGTTTATCTGGAATTAAAAAAAAGAATTCCTATCTGACAAAGTTACAAAATACCTCTACTCACCAGTTAAACTTCTTCTGTAGTTGGTGTCAGGATTGTCAAGCTATTCAGTTCCACACTAAAGAATGACTGAACCTGGAATGCTCCTATAGCCTAGTAAGCTCTTCCTGACTTCTCTGCTCCTTTCCAAGTACTGCATAAACACAGTCAGGAAAAGAAAGGTCTTGATGCTTCTGGCTGAGGAAACATGCAGGATGAGCAGGTGCCATGAAGGATTCAACATTTCCAAGTATTTCAGGTTTGATTTGCAAATCTGTTCTGCAGCTTTTGCTGTTTGTCTGACATCAACATATCATGCCTTCCACAAAGATCACTAAAATCAGTGATGGCACTGATCTAATGGCATCAGCTACAACTGTGCTTCATTTAACAGCAATTCTCTCTCAATTAATGCCTTCTAAGCATTATTGTGTTCGATACATAAATGATCCAAACTCATGGTATGCCAGTTTTGTTGTCATTCTCAAGATAAAATTCTACTATTTTACAGAGATCTACTTGGACGCATTTCTTAACAGTATTCTTACACTTTGAAGAAGTGTGGTCTAAGTTCTTTGCTTTTTCATGGTGGGAGCAAAAAATGCCCAACCCACACCTAGATTTAATTACAAAGGGAAAATGTAAGTGTTCAAAATCTTTTGATTCCAGCATCCCTAAAATAGCATCCAGTTTTCAAGTGCAAGTCATCTTTATTTTCAGATCTGTTTCAGTTCTAAGAACCTATGCCACGCTCCTCTTGGACATGGACAAATTTAATTTTAACCTTTACCTTCAGTGCTTGGAATGTCTCCATGTAATGGCAGATTTTCAATAATATTCCAGTGATCAGGTCTGTGGAGCTCATGTCCTCCCTCCTCCCACCCCAGCCCTTTTCTCTTACTGAAGGAAATGAGAAAGAAAGTTGTCTTACCGATAACTCCAAGGTTTATGTCCCTTGCGAACCCCACCTAGCAAGTCGACATCATGACATGTCAGGTCAGCCTCAACCACGCTTCCCTGATAGTCAGGTAAAAGGAAGGAGTTAAAATATAAAAATTGACACTTGCAGATTTCTGGACATCAGAAAACGTGATGCAAGGTATTCTGAATTGTCTTTCAGAGCTTCTGGTAACCTCCAAGTTGTTACAACATCTCTTCAGAGGGATTGTCCTGTTCTAAAATTTCAGAAGTTCCTGATCAATAACCAAATACTGCAGATCCACCTCGACCATTTTGTTTGAATCAGAACAAAACCTTAAGATTTTCCCTTTAATACAAATGATTTTTTCCCCCTACTCTACACATTTTATCAACTAACAAATGCTCAACTTAGCCAGTCTGGGTTTTAAAAGGCATTTTAAGCCAATAGACTACAACAGCTTAATTCAAATTCTAAGTTAACAGAAGCTCTAACTTTTTCTTTTCTTTTTTATCTAAATTAAGCAGGAAACACAACTTGGTACACTCTTTCTATAAGGCTCTGAACTACTTAAGTAGTTCATGTGAATGACAATTCAACCTGGCAAACCTTCCTTGTACAAGCAATCTTTCATCACACAAGTACCCCAACTCAAATCATGCATAAAGATTATTCATGACAGATTTGCAGGACAGAGTCCTGGCTTTTCTATGCATGGGCCACCATCATTTTTGGTTAACAGTCAAGTCTTGCTGAAAATACATATATCTGCATTAGTGTCCTACAGGCCTAGGTGCCAAACATGTTTTACTAAGAAGTTTTAAGCCTTTTTGCTCAAAATTTATTTTTCTGCTAGCCTTATAATAAGAGTGCCTTCTGTATTTTTTTCTGTGTAGTTCAAAATACAGAAATGGGCTTCATGTCCAAATGCAGAGAGGACAAAAAGTGGTCAGGATTTTATAGAGTCACCAAAATCATGTGGTGATCTTATTTTGAAATGGTTTAATCAATGCAGTTGTCATTATTTAATTATTAGGCTACAGAAACTAAGTCCTGAAAATAAACAATTGCTATGAAAAAATTAAACCTTTAACACTTTGAAAAATGCAGACTATGTTAATGAGTTAGTAAAATTAAAAGCCAAATTTTATTAAATCGATTTTGTTAATAATGTGAAAGTAAGTCTAGAAATAACACAATAGCTATAAAAATCTTGTGCTCAAGTTTTGGAATTGCTAGGAATCTAGCACCTACTTATTTTTAAGTCAAACACCTTATCAATACAGACATTTAAGCAACTGCTATAAATGAGTGATCAAATGACTATTAAAATCCCATTTCATGGCTCCTCCTCCAACGCCAGCAAGACGCTCATAGAAGTTTAATATTGGCTTGCAAGTTGAAATCCATTTTCAACATGTAAGAGAATTTTTGCTAAAATATACTGAAGAAATGATCAAAACAGATGCACAGAGTAAATTTAAATTTATTTTTTGTTTTGACTATAGATCAAAATCGTGCTGAGAAGACAGTGCAAAATTCTTCCCTTGAGTCTCTGTCACCAGGCCTGGTAGATTTTTTTTCCACTGTGCTACAGTATCTTTGTTCAATAATTTTTTCAGTAATTTTGTAAAGTTCTTCAAGTTCAGTATCCACCACTACATGAGGAAGCTGTAGTACACGTTATTTTAAGGATTCAGTAAAGCACTGCTGCAAATTTAAATGGTGAATTTGAGTATCCTTAAGTCATGCAAATGGAAGAACTTAGTGTATCTTGTAATAAACTTCTACTGATTTTAATTTTCAATTATAAAAAAATGTATCTCACTTCTCACATTGAATAAAAATATTAGGATAAATGGTGAGTTGGGCAGAAATAAACACAAGATGCAGATTTACAATTCTCAAGGAAGACCATTTTAACATTTTTGTTCCTTATTAATTTTGTAAACATTCTAATTGGAGTAATTCCCTTCCTCCCCACACCCCCCATAAGCATGCACTGCCACTTCACCTCTCCTGGGCTAACACTCCAGACCTACAGGACAAACACTGTCTGTCTTCAGGGATATAGAGTACTTTAAATTTTATTCCAGCTAAGCTCCCTTGTCCCAGACCCCCTTTACAATGACTTCTGAAAAGGAAATACTTATTGGAACTACAGGGTCTGCTCAACACCACAAAAAGCTATAGAATTACTACAAAGTTATCATGATAGGACAGCAAATCTTTGTATTAAAACAAAATTACAAGCCAGATCCTTACCACAAGCAAAAGCCTGAAATGTATACAAGGGCAATACCCCTCTGACTTCACTGCTCAAGAGAGGACAGAATTTGGCCCCACTAAGTTTAGGAAGTAAAAAGAAAAAACAAACAAAAAAAAGAACAAAAAGGGCTTTAAGATACTAAATACTAATTTTGAAAATCACTTTAAATTATTTATGACCAATTCTGTTAATCTGAAAGGAACAGCCTGACACAGGGGTAAACCCATTTCTGGGAACCAGATATTTATCCTCACTTCAATTCAGGTCAAAACTCAAACCATGCAATCATATCCCAGACCCACCACAGCAAGGTGTGGGAAGGCTCATCTTTCTCTTCACATTCTGACATAATACACTTGAAAGACACCAGACAGGAGTAGAAGACAAAGGGAGGAGTATGACCACTGAAGTTTAACTTCCTCAATAGTCTGTGTTTAGAATGCTGTAAAGCAAGTAGAAGCAATGTCTTTTGATTTGGATATTTAGAGGTCCAGCAATAGTTTTCTTTAGAGAAAGTTTAAATCCGTTTGTTTCTCTCTTTTCTTGAGAAGCAAATGTTCTTCTTTGGGGTACAGAATGGCTCAGATGCAACAGAAGAATAATGTCATGACTTGCCAGTTAAAATTGACATCTGGGAATATTCAAGACAAGGGTCAAAGCAACACATAATACCCCAATAATGTCGCCAGTAATGCCCCCAAAAGATATTATGTATGTCTTTAAACAGCCTTTATTACAAGGCATGAGAATTCTAAGGCATATTGTTCATCATGGCAGAACATCAAATTAAAATGTCAAGACAGAAATAAGCAGAATATGAAGAGTATGTTTGTGCTATCTGTAGCAAGAAGTTACTGTGCCACAGTACCTCATCTTTCATTCTCATTCCTATTCAAATATTCTCTTAAATTAGACTAAGATGCTTGAAATGGAAACCATTTCCCTATGTGTTTGTATGCTGAATGATACAATCCTGCTGGATCCTAACAGAATAGCCTCTAGAGGGACTCCACAGTACATAATAAAAAGGAACAAAATTAACACCATTGTAGGCTCTGCTTCCTTCTCTACATTACATTAGAAGATTCTATTTAAATTAGATCTCTGTCAATGTTTGGATACACTTCAACACTTTTAAAAAGAAAAAAGTTTCAAAATTCGATGCTGGTAAGTTACTGAACAGCAATTAAAAAAAGAGTGCCCTTTGGGCTATCTGTAATTTCTCCTAGTTTTCACTCTGATGTCCACAGTGCTACATGTTGGAAAGCACGAGAAATTTTGCATTAATTTGATCACTCACATAGGCAGTTATACTTTGAAAACAATGTTTTTCACAAGAATTACCAATGAAATAATGTTTTAGGACACAATTGAATTTGAAATAGGTAATGTTTTGAATAGATTTTTGAGTTTTATTGAAATCTTACATGAACAAGAAATTGGAAATACAATCACATCAAGGAACAAATTGCCACGGCTTTGACGTTTTAAGCCAAACAAATTTTGTAGGGCAGATTTTCAAAAAGGTGTGAAGTTATAACAATTTAAAAACACAGTTAACCTACTTCTAGGAATGCAAAACATACAATCATGTTATTTTCAATACAAGAAAACTTAATTTGTTGTAATTTCTTAAAACTACTAAGACAAAGCACTAGCTTTTACTTTTATGTACAGCATACTCCTATGTAGTTTATCCCAAATCCAAAAAAAAAAAGTAAACTGTCCAAAACCAGAGGTTCTGCAAAATCATGATTGAACAGTGTGCCATTCCTGCTTTTAAACTGCTAAAATGAAGCCTAAAATGATAAAAGCATTGAAACCCCATATGGAGTTCAGGAATTCTGCAAGCCCAGTAATGTCCAAGTGCGTTTATGAAAAAAGAAAACTAAGAGACTCGAGTATATACACAATAGAGTGATTCTTCAGCCCAATACAAATGGCAGCCAATCGCTACTGAAGGATGAAACATTAAGCCAATTTTGTTTTGAAGGATGTAGAGCTATAGCCAATTCTATGTTTCCAATACTCTCAATCCCTCCTCACTTGTCTACTTCCACTGTTGCCCATAAGTATCCTGATAAAATTCCTGGTTGTCATTATTGTAACCATAGTTACCGGCATAGTCACCACCTTGCTGGAGCGGCTGTTGAGCGATGGGTTGGGAGCCCCAGTTCTGCTGGTTGTTGGTCTGACGGCGCTTGGAATCAGGTTGGCTGTACCCATCTGCCTTTCTCTTGCCTCCTACGTTGCCCCCACGGTTGCCCCTGGCTCCACGAGCACCGCGTCCTCTCTGCTGCTGTGCAGGACCCCCTCTCCCACCCCTGGCTCCTCTCGGCGGTCCCATGGGTGCCCCCCTCTGTGAATAACCAGCTCTACCTCTTGGTGGTGGTGCTCCCCGCCCCCTAGGTGGTGGAGGGGCACCTCTCCCACCCCTTCCTCCTCCTCCTCTTCCTCTTATAGCATAGCCATCATCATAGCCGTAATAGGGATCTTCATAGCCACCACGGTAGTCATGATAGTCATAACCATAATAATCATCGTAATAATCTTCATAGCCATAGTAATCTGGGGGATAACCATATCCACCTCTCCCTCCACGGCCTCTGCCTCTAATAGGAGGTGGCATGCGAGGTGGAGGGTAGTAATAATAGTCTTCATACCTATTAAGAAAAAGAAACACGCAGTTATTTCTCTTCGAAAGTCTCCCAAAATAAAGTATAAATTTCCCCTTGTTGATCAACAAAACACATGGAGAAAAGTCATTCGGGTTCTTCTAAACTAGCTCATGTTTCACAGCAGAACTTCATTCTGCACGTTACAGTATTGCAAGAATGGACACTCACGCAGTACTTCTGGAGGCCTGTCTGGCAGCCTGACGCTCTTTCCTTTTCTTATCCGGTGGCTTTGCTAACACTATTTCAATTTCTTCCCCTTCTATCTCTTTCCCATTCATTTCATTCATAGCCTGTACAAAAATTAGAAGAGAAACATTTAAAAATTTGTTTCTATTCAAAAGGCAACTCAAAGTTACTGAAAGAAACCAAATGGTTGGGCTGCTCCAGACTGAACTACGCAAAGTGCTTCATTTCTGTGCTGCTTCCACAGAATGTCACATACTATTCTTTCAAGTCCCACTTTATTCAACCATTACAGTGAAGCAGCATTTTAAAAATTATTCTCTTCCTATCATAAGCAAAAGAATGGCATTAAAACATACTGCACATGATTTTTTTTTTAAAAAAGACATAAGACCATCACTTTTTATGTTCCTATATCCCCTAGAAATGTTTCAGAAATACACTGACAGAAGCTCTCAGTACTCACACCAACACACACACTCCATTGTACTTCTAAGCCAGGTCCAGCACACAAAAGAAAGTATTTTTATATTTGGCCTTCCTAGCTAGCTGAATGCATTATCTGAGTGCCTCTAAGGAAGCCAAGTATTTCTGAGGACACAATCGTAAGGGGGGAAAAAATTACTGAAACCTGGTGATCTCATGAAGCAAGGCAAGAACTCTCCAGAAACAGAGTATGTAATTTTTAATTGTCAAATGCAGGCACAAAGAGAACTTAATACACATACACAAAAGAAGATTAGGACTACATCCCCCAGCTCTTCACCTGGAGTTATCTGCTTTGCATTTAACGTTTCTGGGTATTAATATTTGCATTAAGACTACATGTCTGTACAGCTACATACCTGAAAAACATTAGAGATCACAGCAACTTATTTAAAAAAAAAAATGTATGAATGACCCTGGAATCAGTGAGCCAATTCCATTAATTCCATGCATTAACACCATCATGCTTTCCTTAAAAAAATAATCAACACGCCCATACACAACAATATCTCTGGAAATTCATAACCCAACTGAGTGGCCATGCATCAGGCCCATGGGGCAGCTGATGTAGCTTGTTTCAGAGATGCTCTGCTGTACTGCCTTTCATAGATCTTCTCATCCCCTACAAGTTTCAGTTGCTAAAATCTAACATAGCATTTAGAAGTAAGGTCTACTGGAAAGGGACTGGAGACTGTTAAAGACATACTACAATAAAACAGGTGTTGCTGACTCACTCTGTCAACAATCTCTCACTCTCTCTTGGACACGGTCTAAACCTATCCAAACTGACTTCATCTTCATTAAATATGAGTGACAATCACCCTAAAGCCAAAGTCAGGAGTATTCTAAACCCTCTTTAGGTGGGTAGGAAAATTATAAGTGATTAAGTGGTTGTAAAGTCATTAATAAGCTTGAGTGAAGAGTCTTTGAACTGTCTGTGTAGCCACACACACCACACCCAATATACTTGCTCAAGACTCCCAGGTACTAACCACTTCCTCCCTACCTTCTTCTCCCATAAACTATGGCTTTAAAAAAAAAATTAAATCATTTCTATAGAATTCAATCTGCTGAAGTACAAACAGCAGAGATTAGTTACACTCAACTGTTCTTACATACAATGGAAGACACCTTTGAAGCTTCCAAGAATGACCTGCAATGTTTAAGTCATTTAGAAGAAGCCTTCCAGAGAGCAAATTACTAGCATTAAAATTCTCACAACGGGAACCTTATTAAATAGGCTCTACAAATTGTCTTATCTAGATATTTATGGTAAAGAAATCTCAGAAAACCATTTGTACAAAAACTACTCATACCAGTTTATCTAGGAAAGAATAACCAACCTACCTTCACTGCTGCACCTCTGTCCTCAAAGTGAACAAAAGCATAATCCTTCAACTTCTTTACTCTTTCCAGCTTTCCAAATTCAGAAAAGGATTTCTCAAGAATTTCTTCTGTCACAGTAGTGGCCAAGTTTCTTACAAATAACACTTTCACCTGGTGAAAACATGAAAACGGAAGCTGTAATCATTACAAGTCAAAACTTAAAGGAAACAAACTACTAAGATGTTACTCACTTCTCTGCATTAAGAGATTTTGGGTAACCTTATAAATTCTGCAGCTGTTTAAAAAAAAATAAAAAGGCCTTGTAGTTACCTGTATGAAGTTTCTACAACTTCTTTCCTTCCACAGTTCCCTTTCATGACCAGAAGAATATCCAACTTTGATTTTGTGCTTCTGGGATGCTACAAATCCCAGTAAAATTTTAGTAATAAACCTCAAGAGCAGCAGTTATCCCGAAACACAAGGAAAAAGATCATGTCATTCTCTATGCTGAACTTCACCTTCATCTCACTCCGGAAAATAGTTTTACAAGATACCCACCTAGTATTGATAATCAACAGAAGCAGATAATGAACAGACAATCCAGCAGCAGAACTCTACACTGCTAGTTCCAACATGAACTGTAGGTTACAGCAGCACATTCCTCTTGCCTGACAATCCCAGCTCATTTGCAGTGCTCAGACCATGCCAATTCACATGGCTTGCTAGGAAAACGTCCCCTTACTGCTTTTTGTGCCTCAAACGTAGACTTGCTCAGCCGGAACAAATCTTTGTCACTGTGGCATAAAGAAATTCCTCCCAAAGCATAGGAGCATCTAAGTTTCTGGACTTACTTTTGCCATCACTTCTGGATCAGGTTCCTCTACTGGATCAGCCCATTCCACTGTCACAACATTTCCCCAGACTTTTACTTTCCCACTCATCAGGCGGCGACGAGCTTGTGCTGCTGACTTGTGATCCTCATACTCCAAGAAGCAGAAACCTCGATTCTTCTTTTTATCATCAGGTTGATGATACAAGATTACATCCACCAAACCCTCTGAAAAACAGGTCTTTAGTGTATTAAGCTTCAAAAGAAATAAAAAAGTCTACTCTAAAATGCCTGTACTTGTTTTTTGTAACACACAGCCTTTGAATTTAACACCTGAAAGTGGGAGGGAGCACAAGAAAAAGCAAAAGAAGAAATGTCCATCCAATTTACCCAGAAACAGGTCACCTAGCAAGTTAAATTCTCCTTAACAAGCTTACCTCACAATCAGGGCCTGCAAAACATCAACTGAACAGTTCACACAGTAAGTTTTCTGTATTTTGTTTTACCATTTTTATTTTTGAAAAGCAGTCAGCATGAATACATGGCACCTCCCCTGCCTCGAGGGGAAGCTGGCAAGTATTTCTTCCACAACTCTCCAAAAAGAGGAGAGGTAACTAAGTGAATATTCACCTTCTGCTTTCACCACTTCCCTGAAGTGCTTCTAAATAGCAATTCTAAAAAAGAAGCATTAAGTTAAAATTTTCCTAGAGGAAAAAAAACAGGTGATCAAGACCCCAATTCTGTTATTCAAAGCAGAAGCATTCTTTCAGCAAGAAGATGAATTCTTTTCTTTCTACTTGCTACATATATTGGGGAACAACACTGAAAAACTAGGACAGAAACTAATGTGTCATTAACTATTCCTACAATAACATTCCCTCTAAACTGATTTAGTATTCCCTCCTCCTCATATACATTTGTTTGAGGCTCCACAAGAACTCCTAGTTGTGAAAGCATTTCTACTGAAAATTCCAACAGGAAGCTAGAACACATAACAGAATTAGGACCTCCACTTTTTTCTGAGTCAATTTTCTGAGTCAACTTCCATCCCAAATTGTAAACCTACAATATCATTCATTTCACAATGAGTAGAACAAACACTAATCCCTTTATGCTCCACCACAAAAGGTTTTGATATATAAAATTTCTACCAGCAACAAATTTGGATTGCAATTTGGATTTCAATTTGGAAAGTTTCACTGACAGCTGAATGCACCTGTCAAATAACTCGATCTACAACCAGAAAGGCTGGCTGGTGTTTTGGGATCAGTGCAAAAAGCTTGTTATGAAGGTCTTACCTGTAACTTTACTGAACTCTTCCAGTATATTTTCCTTAGTCTTGTTCTTTGGAATTGACCCAACAAATAACCTGTTGTTTGCCACAGAGATGCACACTCCAAGGTGCTTCCCAGGACGGATTTCATAGTTATCACACTGAGAAAATAAAAAGTCATTTGTTTGCTTTATCCACAATAATATGACTAAAAAGATCCTCAAAAATCATAAAATTAGCTGTTTTCTTAATGATCTACTACTACTTTTATACTTGCATACTGAATGAGCTTTTTGTAAGAGAATTACTAGAACTGCAGTATTTAAGTCAGCATTCACTTGGAAGAACATGGTCAAGCTTAGGTTTTCCACAGAAACTTTGGAAGTTCTGCTGAATGGAGAGCTGCAAAGAAACTGAGGTACAACACCTAACAGATACAAACTGCATGGGGTAGATTCATTCCCCTGCTGTTTGTCTCAGACTTGAAAGATCTTCCTAGACAATTGCTGACTACTTCCTATGCTGGGACAGTCAGACTGCTGTCTCTTATCCGAACTCCCTGGGGAACTGCCGTGTCCTCTACCAAACCATCTAGATGCAAGTCTAGTCAGGTTTCTGTGTAGTGAGCTGACTGCATGACTGCCAATAGAAAGAACTAAAGGCCACTGTGAACCACAGAGAGGACCAAGTCAGAGACCTCCTCCACAGCAGCAAAACAAAGCATCTCTAATCAGCTCTTCCGAGTAGAAAGGGTGATAAAACTTGAACACAGCAAATCTTAACATCTATTTTCCAGTTGTAATCAAGCTGGCTCTTACTAGAACCACCTGTCTTCTAACAGACTGCAGTAGGCTGTAGCAGACAATGCTCTACTTTTAGGAGCACAGTTTGTTTTTACTAAATCAAATTAAGAGGCAGTTTTTCAGAAAGTAAAATTCTGTCAATAGATGCTTTAATAAAACACTTCAACCACTTCATCATTTAAGATATTAGCAACATGCTTGATGGACTATTTTGTCCAGTCTGAAAGTAAGTTACTCACCAGTTTGACTGCTTCCTGTGCTGCATCTTTACTACAAAAGGTAATGAAAGCGTAACCTCTGTTTTGACCAGAAAGAGGATCCATCATGAGGCGCAGATCCCAGATTGGACCAGCTTTCTCAAAGAGTGGTACCAATTCATCTTCATACAAGTCTCGAGGAATCTTACCAACAAAAACCTGAAAAAGGAAGAGAACACTTAAAGCTCTCTCAGAAAGTCAAACTTACTTTTAATACTTGAAAGTTCCTGGGAAAGGAAGTACACTGCAGCATAAACCCTCACAGCAGAAACACTGTAGCTGTCACTGCAGCCAACATTATCCTGTGTCCTAATAGGGCTTCTAAACCTCCCACTGTTAGTACTAGGTTCTACAAATGGAAAACCTGGTTTTGTTATTCATACTGAAGAGATCGTGTATTTTTGCCACTGAAGAGGTAAATGGTTCTTACCTGGTTATAATTTTGGCAATTAAAAACAAAGACTTAAGATTATCTAGGTGGGTGTATCCTGCATTAAAACAGGCCAAGCACTTACTTGCTCTTGCAGTATTTTCAAATCAATCTGTAACTCAATCTTCATTAGAAAGCTACAGAGACAGAAAAAATCTGCAAACATCCTTAAATTGCCCAATGCATATTTTCCACTTTTAATATATACTGTAATCTTATTTCTAGTCTGTATTTGTTTCAGCTTCCACCAACCAAATGTTTTAATATTTGTCTGAGAAAATCTGGAGTCCTCATGTTTTTGCTCCTTATATAGAGTGATGACAAAGTTTGGTGAAGTTTTGTTAAGTAGTTTAATTTCTTCAGCTGAGGTCTCCCTAGAATGCTTCCAACCCCCTCTCCAAAGTTCTGCCTCCACCGCAGCTCTCCTCTGAATTGCTAAGACAAGCAAAAAATTCAAACACCCATTAGGATAAAATTCTATTTTAACTGCTCATAGTAAAAAAGCCAGAAGTAGTCAACCTTTTCCATCGAGGTGAGGCCTTGCCATAGTTGTATCTGGCACCGTAGGCTTAGCAGGTAATTCCAGAACTAGACACTCAGAATGCCCACGTAAGCATCGACATGAACAAACCCATGAGAAGAACATGACAACTCTGATTTTAAAAATGTGGAACACAAACTATTCTCCTCCTAAGGAAAGCTAGAACCTTTAGATGTTTCTTTATGGAACAGATATTCCTGATATTCCTGAAATTCAGCTTCCAGAACATCTATTTCACCTAGCTTAGCCTCTCTCAGTTCAGTGTGAATGCCAACTGAGCATAATTTATTTGCTATTGGGGAAAAAAAAGAACTGATTTATCACACGCAGTAAGAGTTTAAAGGCAGAGCCAACAGGCTCTCCCTTTCTCCTGTCCCCCTAAAAAAGCTTAGAAATCCCTAGACAGGTAATTCCATTGTCATTACACCTAGAACATTTCATTCCAAAACCACATAGCTTTTAAAGACAAAACTGACACCATCATAGAAATGAACAAGACAGGAACTTCCAAGTTGCTACTAGGACAGTGGAACTGTCAACTGAACTCTCCACAAACTGTAACTGTTTCTAAGTCAATCAAATGTAAAATGTCACACTAAACTGTTTCAGATGCCACTGTTCCCAGCAGAAACTGAAGGTGACAGATCGGAAGATTTGAGAAAAAGAAAAAACCCTAAATCCAAATCACGTCTACTTTTCCATCTATTTACCAAAGATTTACCATCCTAAAAGCTTGTTTCCTCCTTCCTTCGCAGTCTCTTCAGCTCACTCTACAAACTTTACACCACTGACAATTCCACAAGACTACTACTCCACTTCAGGTAGCATGGTCTAGGAGCTAGTATGGGAAACAGAATTAAGGATTTCATTTTAATACAGTCATATCTGACCTATATTCTAGAGTAACTTCCATTTGTAACAGAGGGACTAGGTAACTGTGGGTGTAATTCACATCTAAGTGAACTTGCTTTGCGCCTGTAAACTTACTATGTTGAACTACAAGATGAATACTAGACAAGCAACTTAGAAGCTATTGTGCACCAGGGAGACCGTGATATAATTGCCATCACAGAAACGTGGTGGGATGATGTGAGAGACGGACTCTATTATGGCCTTTAATCCAGCGACATCTACTGACCATTTCTGGTAATGCACTCCCCGGCACAAGAAGAGGACAGAGACAACAGGCGCATGCGCACAGGCCCAGACTACAGCTCCCAGGGGGCCCGGCGAGGCCGGAACCGGAGGGGGAGCGAACGGGCGCGCTCTGTGAACACTTCTTCGGTGTAGCCGCGCGGTGTGGACATCGTTGTGGAGGCTGCCGTGTAGCCGCTGCGCACCTTTCCTCTGTGGTTGCTGGTGTGTGAGCACGCTGAACGGACTGCCCGTCTGGAATCGCTGGAGAACAAGGGTCCCGACTAGGGATCGGCTTCGGCCGCACCCCGGTGGTGAGATTTGCGAACGTGACTACACTCTGACGTTTCTTACTAACATTTACAAGACATTTACCCATTCACACACACCTCTACTATACACTTACTTCCTTTAATCTCCCCAAAGGCTCTCTCCAAGTTCTCTCCCTCATTTTCTGTCCGGGACCGAGATTGGGGGCGGAGATTGGGAGGGGGATAGGATTGTTTGTATTACATTGTATTGTTATTGTATTGTATTGCATTATTCTTCCCTACGATTGCTGTTACTCTGTAGTTCTGTAGAAATAACCCCGCCTAGACAGTAGTGCCTTTAATAAACCTATTGATTCTTAAACATTGTTTGCGAGTGTGACAGGGAGTGGTCCTCAGCCCTCGATTCCCTTTGTGTAGGGCAGTGAGTCGCAAGTTTCCCATCTCGGTTTGCGGCAGATGATTTGCGTGGTTGGAGTGCTCCAGTGCTCGGCTATAGGCTCTTTAGAAGGGACAGGAAGGCAAGAGAGGTGGTGGGGTGGCGTTCTATGTTAAGGAGTGCTTTGACTGCCTAGAGTTCAATACTACACACTCCAAGGCAGAATGTATATGGGTGAGGATAAAAGGGAAGGCCAATGAGGCTGATATCTTGGTGGGAGTCTGCTACAGACCACCCAACCAGGATACAGAGACTGATAAGATGTCCTTTCAACAACTTGGGGATGTCTTGTGTTCGCTAGCCCTTCTTCTCGTAGGGGACTTCAACTTACCAGATGTCTGCTTGAATTACAACACAGCAGAAAGGGGGCAGTCCAGGAGGCTTCTGGAATGTATGGATGACAACTTCCTGTTACAGCTGGTGAGTGAGCCTACCAGGGGTAGTGCCCCTCTAGACCTGCTGTTTACAAACAGGGAAGGGCTTGTGGAAGATATAGTGGTTGGAGGTCGTCTTGGGCACAGCGACCCTGCTATGATAGAGTTTTCAATGTGCAGTGAAGTTAGGAGGGTTGTCAGCAAAACCTCTACCTTGGACATCCAGAGGGCTGACTTTGGCCTCTTCAGGATTCTGGTTGGGAGAGTCCCTTGGGAAGCAGCCCTCAAAAACAAAGGGGCCCAGGAAGGCTGGGCTTACTTTAAGAATGAATTCATGAAGGCGCAGGAGCAGGCTGTCCCTGTGTGCTGAAAAAGGAGCCGGCGGGGAAGAAGAGCAGCCTGGTTGAGCAGGGAACTGTTACAAGAACTCAAAAATTAAAAAATAGTGTATCAACTTTGGAAAAAAGGGCAGGTGAATCAGGAAGTATTTAGGGATATTGTAAGGTCATGTAGAGAAACAGATGCAAAAGCTCGACTAGCACTTAATCTAACCATTTCTGTAAAGGATAATCAAAAATGCTTTTATAAATACATTAATAACAAAAGGAGGGTCAGGGAAAATCTTCATTCCTTACTGGATGAGGGGGGGAACTTATTAATGGAGGACAAGGAAAAGGCTGAGGTGCTTAACACCTTCTTTGCCTCAGTCTCTAACAAAAAGACTAGCTACCCTCAGGACAACTGGGCTCCTGAGTTGATAGACAGGGATGGGAAGGAGAATCCCCCTCCTGTAATCCAGGAGGAAGTAGTTAGGGACCTGCTGTGCCACTTAGATCCCAACAAGGCCATGGGTCTGGATGGGATTCATCCTAGGGTGCTGAGGGAGCTGGTGGAAGAACTGGCTAAGCTGCTCTCCAACATTTATCACCAGTCCTGGCTGATTGGGGAGGTCCCAGATGACTGGAGGTTGGCCAATGTGACCCCATCCACAAGAAGGGCTGGAAGGAGGATCTGGGGAACTATAGGCCTGTCAGCCTGACCTCAGTGCCTGGCAAGGTTATGAAACATCATCCTGAGTGCCATCAAGCAGCATGTAGAAGACAACCAGGGGATCAGGTCCAGCCAACATTGGTTTAGGAAAGGAAGGTCCTGCCTGACCAATCTCATCTCCTTCTATGATTGGGTGACCCACCTAGTGGATGAGGGGAAGGCTGTGGATGTGGTCTACCTTGACTTCAGCAAGGCTTTTGGCACAGTCTCCCACAGCATCCTCCTGGAGAAGCTAGCAATCCATGGCTTCGACAGGTGCACCCTTCGCTGGGTCAAAAACTGGTTGGATGACCGGGCCCAGAGAGTGATGGTGAATGGAGCTGCATCCAGCTCCAGTGACCAGTGGTGTCCCCCAGGGATCAGTACTGGGCCCAGTCCTATTCAGTATCTTTATTGATGACCTGGATGTGGGGATTGAGTCCACCCTCAGTAAATTCGCAGATGACACCAAGCTGGGGGGGAGTGTTGATCTGCCAGAGGGTAGGAAGAGGCTGCAGGAGGACCTGGACAGGCTGGATCGATGGGCCAAGGCCAATGGCATGAAATTCAACAAGACCAAGTGCAGGGTCCTGCACTTTGGCCACAATCACCCCAGGCAGCGCTACAGGCTGGGGGAAGAGTGGCTGGAGAGCAGCCTGGCAGAGAGGGACCTGGGAGTGCTGGTGGACAGCTGGTTGAACATGAGCCAACAGTGTGCCCAGGTGGCCTGGAAGGCCAATGGCATCCTGGCTTGTATCAGGAATAGTGTGGCCAGAAGGAGCAGGGATGTGATTCTCCCTGTGCTCAGCACTGGTGAGGCCTCACCTTGAGTCCTGTGTGCAGCTCTGGGCCCCTCACTGCAAGAAGGACGTTGAGGTGCTGGAGCGGGTCCAGAGGAGAGCAACAAGGCTGGTGAAAGGACTGGAGGGAAAGTCTTGTAGGGAGAGGTTGAGGGTGCTGGGGTTGTTTAGCCTGGAGAAGAGGAGACTCAGGAGGGACCTCATCACTCTCTTCAACTACCTGAAGGGAGGTTGTAGTCAGGTGGGGTCTGGGCTCTTTTTTCAGGCAACCAGTGACAGGACAAGAGGGCACAACCTGAAGTTGCTCCAAGGGAGGTTTAGGTTGGATATTAGGAAGCACTTCCTCATGGAGAGGGTGATTAGACATTGGAATGGGCTGCCCAGGGAAGTGGTGGAGGCACCATCCCTGGATGTGTTCAAGGAAAGGCTGGATGTGGCACTTAGTGCCATAGTCTAGATGGTGTGGTGATGTTGGTCATAGGCTAGACTTGATCTTAAAGGTCTTTTCCAGCCTTGGTAATTCTGTGTGTGATTCTGTGTGTAAGAAGTACCTGGCACAGTGCAAAAAACCTTTAAACCCCCACACTTCTTCCAGCACAAAAGTGACAGTCCATTTGTGTACTAAATCCAGCACAAGCTTTGTCTAGTTCAACTCCTGCTGAGCTTATTATACCATTGTTAAAGTTAATTATTACAGTGTATTACTATTCCCATTTAATGTGTTATGGACAGAAGTAGTATAAATTGCCCCAACATCTCCAGTAGCATAATTTTAACAGTATCATTCAGGTTGGAAAAGACCTTCAAGATCGAGTCCAACCACTACCCTCACCCTGCTGTGTCCACCACTAAACCCTGTCCCCTGGTACCACATCTGTCTTTTCAGATGTCTCTAGGGATGATGGTTCAACCACCTCCCCAGACAGCCTGGATCCCCAAGTCCAACTCCCACCCCAGAACAGGACAACCTCAAAGTTCACACCATGTCCCTGAGGGCATTGTCCAAATGTTTCTTGAATACTGTCAGGCTTGGTGCCATGACTGCCTCCCTGGGGAGCCTATTCCAGTGCCCCACCACCCTCTGCGCTGGCAACTCCAGATTGCAAGTCAGCCTCACAACCCTTCTCTGACCTCTTGTTACAAACTCTGACCATTTGCTCAGAGGAGCAGATGTGATACCATCCCACCATTCACACAGTTCTAAGTAATTTTGCATTTGTTATAACAAAAAAAAATGTTTATCATATCCAATAGATTTCAGTTCTGAAAGGGACTTGTAGCAATTTCTCTATAGTCTAAACTGTTACATAGGCATCTAACCTTGCACATCATCTTAGCATATTATGGGCAAATAAGCTATTCACAGAATTTTTCAAGTTTGTATTTAACATCACTGAAAAACACTGAAATAGAAGCCTCTCAAAACTGGAGGGTAGGACTTTCTTTATCTGGAGACCCCTCAAAGCTGAAACCAATCCAGCAACCAGTACAAGTTAAGCCAACTACTCTCTTCATACTAGCTGCACTAGGCTAATTTTGAGAAGTGTTTTCCCCCTCCCCACATTCCTATTATGAAGGGCTGGTACTTTACAGTTACAAATGAAGCTTCTTGTTCTTCAAATCATATCTTAAACAGTACAATATACATTTACACCAAAAAGTGAAGGATGGAATTTAAGCATCACATCAGTTACCTCAACTTTTGGTGTACTGTTAGTCAGGACAGGCCACATGCATGTCAGATTTTTTTTTTTTACCATCCTCTGAAGAAAGAAAAAAATTAAATACATAAAAAGTGATGTTGCAGTTTTCCAGAGTTTAACAACTAAAAGCTTCTCAGTCAACAGACTGAATATAAGGAGTGAAAAATATGTATTCTAACCTGTTTAGCAAATACAGTTCAACCTCATTAGGTACTGCCCACAAATGCAGACATTACAATGTTGGATATACCATCCAGCATTATCCAACTGAAACCATGAATGCTTGTCCTGTTTGCATGAAAGCTTCATCACCCCTGACTAGCAATGGACTTAGGACTAAAATTCCTTTTGTTCTTTATACACTTAAAATCCTCCTTGTATGAAATACATCATTTTCTTTCCCTATCTAGTCTGCACTTGATTTAAAAAGTTATTGAAATTGCTTTGTAGAAATTACTACTGTCTGTGCATCCTCCAATGTTGGTGAACAACTGGCTTGGGGATACAGCCTGAGTTTTCTAATCTTTCTACCCACAATATTAGAAAAGAGGCATTTACACTCCTATATAACCAGAACTATCAAGGACAAAAGAGAAGTGGTTCTCAAAAACTTAAGAGGGGGAAAAAAAAAATCAAACAAAAACAAACAAACACAAACAAAAAACCCACCCACCTCATTCTGGGAAAAAAGAAGTGCCACAGTAACCTCCAGTCACTTGTGTTCCAACATGCTCTTGCCTAGTCTACCAAATCCTAAGATCATGTTTAAGTTGTTGATTACTGTGCCTCAGAGCTCAGCAGCAGGAGCTAAAGACTGAATTTCACAGAATTTAATAAACTATACGTTAGTTTCAGCAAAGTTTTTGCATCTCAGCCAGTCAAACCAAGCAGCATGTCTAAAGCAGTAATCAATAAGTCCTACAGAATGCCAGCAGCAAATTAATTTGGTAGACGTATGCTTCCTGTAACTAGTTGGTTGGGTTTTACTAAGCCTCTCATGTCGATTCATGGGAGAAGCATTTATGTTCTATCTTAAGGGAGTTTCCACAATATACCTATTTTAGCAAGCTTCAGGAAACTTAGAAGCAGAAAAACATACTCTTAATAGTATTAAAGCACAGCCAACGTTATGGCTTTCCTGTGACTTCCTAAAGAGCCTAACCATCAGCATTAGGACAAAATACTTAAGATCAGTGAAGTATTTTCAATCATTAACAGAATATTTCAGTTGGAAGGGACCTACAATAATCATCCAGTCCAACTACCTGACCAGTATAGGGCTGACTGAACATTAAAACATGTTATTAAGGGCATTGTCCAAACATCTCCTGAATACTGACATGCTTGGGGCATCAACCACTTCTTTAGGAAGCCTGTTCCAGTGTTTAACCATCCTCTGTAAAGAAACGTTTCCTAGTTTCAATGAGACAGGGTGCAATTAAATAACACTTTATACCATCACATAATCACACTGGCAACACTGCTGAGTTGGTAAACAACTTCTAAGCCACCTTTCTGAATGCAGAAATGCAAAAAATTACAAGAGGAAACAAGCTACATGGACTCTTTCAGTGTGGTAGTTTCACTATGAGTCCATGCAAGCATCAAGCATGTTCTCATACAGATTGAAACAAAAGCAAATAAACAATTCCTTAATAATTACTCATCTCAGTTGTCCTCTTCAAAACTCTGTATCTTTAAACAATATCAAGTCTTTTTCATTTTCAGCAGGATGCACAAAATAAACCTTGCTACTGTCCCTTAAATTCCACTTATCTTGTAAACACAGTCAAGTACCTTTGAGTCAAGCTTTTACATGTCTATTCAGCTAGCATCTACACTGGTTACTTTTTAAGCAATGGACCATAAGCTTTGGGGTGGACTATGAAGTCTGACAATTTCACAACCTATTTTATGCTTTAGTAAGTTTCACACAGTTCTTCCTAGTATATTCCACCTGCTTTTCCCCCTTCAACATATCCCCTCTGTCGCAGAATACTTAGGAATAAGAAAGACTGATTAAAACACACAAACATAAAAGAATGCTTTCCTCTACACCACCCTAAACTTTCACTTGTAATAGCATTTGTTGTCAAGGATTTCTAATTTATCAGTTTGCACAAACATATATAATAACAGATTAGTCTGTATATACCAACCTCTGTTCCAATACCAGGCTGAACACCAGAATATACAGTATCTGGAGGAGGGCCTCCATATTTCCTCTGGCCTGTAGTTACATCCAAAGTGTAACCAGTCCTCTCTAGCAAAGCCTGAAAAGAAAGAAAATAAAAAAATCACCATATTAGTTATGGGGAGGGAAGACAGTAGGTTAAAATATACAGAATAAAAGTGTCCTAAGATAAGCATTTCCTTAACTGCTCCTTGCCACATTTGATAAGAAGGTACACACGGACAATCAGAAACTACAAAAAAAAAATACCTGTTTTTCAATGGTATAAAAAAACCACACCACCACAAACAGCAACATTTGTTTTATACTACAATCACTGGAAAGAACTCATTTTTCTTTCCCCTTATCTTCCATTTCATATGTAGTACCCCAAGAACTGCAGGACACCAGGCAATTTTCACCCACTCTGTGCTTTGGTTTTTGCACAACAGAAGAGTTCCATAATATACCAATACCTTGTTGAAACATCCAACCAGTCTGAGAATGACTTCTATGAATGCACAAAAGCTTTTATATTAAAGACAATTCTTAAATACAAATCAATGTTTTCGCAGACTTCACATAACATTAAGTTCATGCATTCTGGCAATTGTGTAATCAGGAAGATTTGCATTTCAAACAAGCACTCCTTTTAGAACCTCTTATCATGCATATGCTTCTTTAAAGCCAAGTGTGAACATACTTATCCGGGTAGTATCGATGACTTAAGTACATTCAAAATTACTTGAGTCTGCACACAGGTGATGTATCAAGTCGTACAGAATAATCAGTATTTTCTAGATGTTACCTTAATCTTTGCTTCATCTGGTCCCTTTGTTGATTCCTGTACTTTGCTGCCTTGTTTCTCTCTTTGCCTGTAGGTCTTCATAACTCCACATAAAAATGCACTTTTGTTCTGTAGATACAATTTACAAAATAATTCAATTGTGTGTATGAAAAGCCCTGGGAATCCACCAAGAGGTCACTATATCAAGCCAATGCAATAGACAAAAATATCAAGAGTCCTCTAGAAAAATGTAACAATTAATTGAACAAATTTGTCATACTGAAAAAACTGTCAGATTCCAGGTAGTATTTTTACCTTATTTTCTCAACAGCACTGATTATTATCTGGGAGCTTTTGTTTTGCACTCAAATACCTACACATTTAAGGCAATTTTAAAACAGGCTTGTGATTTGGGTTTGAAACGTTAGAATACAGAAACGTGAATGAATTTCTAAGTTACAACTCTCCTGCCAATAGTGCCAGAACACCATTTACACTTATGTGCTCACACTCCTGGAGCTCTCACCTTACCTGTACATGCGACAGGTCACTTTCTTTAAACTGCTGTAATACAGAGAGGGCTCCTTCTTCATTAAATTCCCTAAGAGCATCAATTGCTCTTTCATCAAGATCGACATAAGCTACCAACCCTAAAAGTTAAAGATAAAGAAGTTACAGATTTCTATTGAATTTCACACAAACTAAGAACTATGCAGTTTGCTTTTAAAGTAAAAAAGTTACGTTCCATAGCAACAGAATTATACATTTAATATAACTACATATTCCTACACAAGCATATGAAAGAACATGAGTACAACAATGAAAAAAGTTAAATTAAAATGTATATTCCTAAGCACTAACTGACGTACAAGATTATACCCCATGTGTAACAGTTTCCTAGCATTCAGGAATCCAAGCTGCTGCAGAAAAGCAGTACTGCACACCAGGATTTGAAACGGTGAACTCTGGCTCACTTTTAATAATTTGGATTTTTGTTTGCCTCTCATTTTAAGTTCTCACTTCCTTCTCTTGAATGGCTGTTCTAGAGTCAGCTGACATGAAAATTACAGGTATCCTATTGTACGTGAAAAAGGAGCTACCTATCTGACAATCAAATAAATACTTATGAAGCTCTTCCCCACAAAATATTAGGAAGTAGAATGGTTTGTTCACTCTTTTACTCCAACTTCAAAAAGCAAAAATCAGTGGATTTCCTAAATGTCTAAATTTTTTTTCTCTTTTTTTTACTCATTTTGCTGCTCTATGCAGTTCAAGAGCCAGAATTCAAAACGGTATTATTTCGAGCCCTGCTATGTACCCGAAACGGCTAATGTTAATTTTACAGGTACAAACTCCCCCAAGAAACATTGGACCAGTTCTGAAGCACTTTTCCTGTTCAAGAACCTTTGCAGGTTATTTCTTTCCTTTTGTAATGCACTTGCATAAGCTGTGGAGAGTGAGTAGTACAGACTAAGATTTGCACTTTTTTAACTACAGAGTGAAATTTAGAACAGATACCAAGAACTCCACACACTTCGCAACAGCTTGATCTCCAAAATACACAATGATTTAACTGCTACTTGATTTCAAAAATGCACAGTAGTGCCAAGCCCAAGGACTACATTTCAGAAGTGATCCTGCATATTGGAAGGCACCTGTATCTTCATATAAGACCTCAGCTGATTAAAAATCCCAAAGTTCAACCCCAAATTTAGCTTGGGTGTCAAAAGTAGTTTGCTTCACTAATAAACCCCTGCACAATGCAAACATCTTCAGTGGCATTAAGCAAGTGTGAATAAATGTTTTCAGGTTACTCATGCAGTGGAATTATACTAGGTAGTCAGGTTCTGGGCTGAAAAGCTTGAGAACTCCTCACAACACAACCTAACTGCAACACATGTTAGAGCCCCACAAGTTCCTCTGCCCAGGCAGTTACACCTCTCAAACCATCAAGTGCACATCATTGTGACCCACAGTTAGAAAGTGCATGTCTGAAGCCAATAAAAGCTGGTTAAGGCTTGATGAAAGCTCACTGTGAATGACTTCCAAAAGACGACATCCACATGAGCCAGAGTATCATACTGAAGATTGGTAAGGTATTGTTTTTTGAACTGCCTTCACTTGATCAGTGGAATTTTTTACTTTTTTCAACAAAAACTGTCATCTTGCCACTGAGGCATTCAAGATCAGCACATAGAGCATGTCTACTGCTTCTTGTAAATCTGTTCACAGAACACACTCTAAAGAGGAAAAGGAAGCCTCTGTCTATAGGACAAAATAATAAGGGCGTTACAAAAACAAAATAGAAAAACCTTTGTATATAAAGAAACCTCTCTAGAAGTTGCAGAGACCACTTGCTACCAGCAAGGTATTACTCAATTTGCTAGATAGCTTAGTCCTCAACTTTGGTGAAAAACAGTTAAATGTCAAACTGAACATTTCGGTGTAATAACCAACATGGATTAAACTGTCCACTCAGATCTAGAGAGAACAAAAAAATCCACAGGCAGACTCAATTCAAATGTAGTCCCAGGCAAGCTAATTGCTTCCCTCACTAAGTCACCTATCCAGCCTTTGATTGTTTAAGAACCACTGTGAGGAGTTGACAGTAGAAAAGTAAAAGCAAAATGATGATTTGGATTGAAGAAAAAAAATAATGTACAGTTTAGTATGCTCAAACATACATCTTTATTTGACAATGTCTAAGAAGCTAGTGCTCTGTGCCCTAAAGCAACTAAGATATCACATACAACACTAAGGATGTGTCAAGTAATTAGTCAATGTCAAACCCAATTTGCCTTTAGGGTAGTCAAAGTAGCAAAACATTCAGAGCTACACAGATCAAAAACAATGAATTTTTAAACCTTAATCTATAAAAATTTGAAAATGGTATGCCCTCACTTTCATAACCAGTCAGAAACAAGAAATGCATATTATACCTGTCTGAAATATTTCATCAAGTCTCTCTGCCACCTTCTGTGGGAGGCCTGCCTCTATCAGTGTCTTGTAGTGTTCTGTGTGAGTTACACTGGAAGTATCCATTGGTTCTTCCTCTTCTTTTAACTGTACCGCATTACCATTCACCTGATTAGCCATTTTATTATGCTGCTGGAAAAAATTCAGGAGCTATATTACAATAAGCCAGAAATAACTAGTTTGTAGGACAATGCATGATTTATCTAAACTAATTTGTATACATGCTGCAAATGACCGGTATCAAAAGTTTTATTGAATACTTTCTGGATGCAGCTGATCTAAGTTTCAAAAGAAAGTACAACCCCTTAATACTGTGGATAATGTACATGGAAGAATTTACATCTTTTTTGTTTAATGTACTTCATGTACATAACAATGTCTAAACTTTTATCTGCTGATTGTCAGTAAGTTAACTGGTTACCATAGCAGCTAGAATGTACTGGGATATGACAATAACATCCTTCAACAAAGAATCAGAAGAGCTAGTGCTATTTTCACTTCCCATTCCCCTATTTTTAAAACAATTGTTTAAAATTTCGTGAACACACAACCCTGCAGGGTAGATTAATGTATAAAGATGTCAATACTTGTTTGCTAATTTTCACTTTGACTTGTGGCCATGTCTTCCTTCAAACCCAACATGCTGCGTAAGACTCGCCAAACAGTTTCTCACAACACTGTCAGAACACAGGAACGACAGAAAAAGAAACATTGCATTCTAATGCACATTGCAATTCGAAGCTGCAACTGAACTGCTTGCGTGCTTTCCATTTTACTCAAATAGGAGCTCTACAAATCACAACTACTTTTTGTATAATATATAACTTAGAGGTTTAAAAGGAAGCCATGACTGCAGCATCTTCAGTTCTTACATTAATAAAAAGACTTGCTTTCAGAATTAACAAACTGTTTGCGAATACGTGCACTGAAAAATGCACAACTATCTTCTCAGACAATTCAGGTGGGCTTTGCCCAATTCATTAAAAACAGTTTCAATTTCTCAATTAGCCAGCCAGCCGATATTTAGTACTCTCCAATAAAAAGGCTGACAAGAGACAAGTCAACTACCCAGCAGAGAACATTAGGGTGATCGGCTGTCAAGTTCAAAAATGAAACGAACCTCAGGCTTTAAAAGATAGGGAAGAAGTAGATGATCAGCAGTGAAATGGTAACGAGAGAGACATATGCAGCATGGTCAGAGCAATGGAATTAACTACTGGAATACAGGTATGTAGATGATTCAGGAACAAGTGTTTGTTTTTTAAATGCTGAAGCCTCAAGCTCTTTACTTTGCTGCAAAACAAGCCTCCAAACATGACCACACCTCTAACAGTCACTTGTGTACCCATCCCTTCTAGACTACAGCTCACAAACTTTTTGGAAGACAGCCTATGAAGATTTGCAAGCTTGACCAAGGAAAAAAAAATAACCATTTTTCTTCAGACAGAAAAAAGCTGTCTTCACTGGAAGGGCAAGTTTAGAGAGATGTAACACTGCCTCACAGTGCTACTCTGCCAGGCGTCACTTCTTTATGCAATTAAGAGAGAAAATGAAAGGAAGTAGTTTTCTGTAGCTACATAGCTCATATATATACACACGCTCTGTTAACTGGCAGAGAAACTGCTTTCTAACCGATTCAGTTTCCTTACAAGAAACCACAACTATAGCCTAATTACAGAAGAAAAAAAAGCTATCTGAAGAGTACAATAATGCTTAGCTATCACTACAAGTATTAAGTGAATTCTCAAAATACTACCTGAAGTTTCTATACATTACAAAAATCATCTAGATGCCTGCTTGATAGCCTCTGCAAGATCTCAAATTCAAAGCAGTGCAGGGCATAGGAGGTTTACTTAAACTGAAAATGCTTTGGGTGCAGTATCATTCTAAATCCCTCTTCTCAAAAATGCATAGGATGACATACACAAAAAAGATACACAGAGGAGGTTTGGTTTTTTTCACGTTTTTACTGCCTTAAAAAAATTTACTGACATATATACTGTCTTTTCTGTATGAAAAAAAACAACAACAAAACAACCCACGAAGAACTGTGAGGCTAAGCCACTACATATAGAAAAGTTATTTGAAACAAGTACCTTCTAACCTGACCTTCAGTGGCTTATGGTGATGCTCCCAGACATCATTTTTTCTGCATACAGATTAACTTTCAAGTGTCACATACCCAGTTTAGCACTATTCTCAGTGCTGCCTATAACTGAGTGAAGGGCTGACAGCCATTCTGTTTACAGACAGAACCACTTCCTCTGCAGTTCAATCACCCAAACAACTAACAGGCAGAATATGCAGCCTAACAGCATGAAAAGATACCCATCTTCATCACCAACCTACACCATTGTGGGGAGAACTATCTTACCCTTACGTATTAGATTACTACACAGCATCACAGCTGAGCAAATGTTAGCTATTTCCTGTCACACAAACTTAATTTAAAAGACTTTCTTAAATAAATGTACTCTGGAAAATCCTGAAGTGACATAGTTATCAATATTCAGGCCCCAACAGCATCCAGAGAAATATACTACTTCTCACAGTTATAGGAATAAATTCTCTGCTGGCTTTGCAAGCTTGGCCTGCAATCCAAGATCAGACTGACTTTTCTTCCTGAATGATCACCAACAAGCCCGATTACATCTTACGATACTGAACCTACACCCTGAGTTCAGCAAAGCTATGTGGGTGAAAGCCTTAGCTGGAAAAGATCATTTAATTCTCCCTCTAGATTTTAGCTAGATGTGGCTATCAAGAAAATTACCTTTTAATTTAATTTTATCAGTAAGGAAAACACACAAGTATTTTATTAATTTTTTTCTCCTCTAAAAAAAATTGTGGATGTTAAAGAAAAAAGAGGAATTATATCTATGTCTGCATGTGCAGTGTGTCCATGTGGCTCAGCCTGTGACAGGCCAGGCCACTCAAAAGTGCACCCCCACACACTGGGTTTTTCATCTGCATTAAGTAACTCAGATACCTAAAAAGAGGGAGACTAGTTGAATCAAAAAGATTTTAAATGTGGGTTATAAAGATTATGTATATTAGTATGTGTGGACTATGTATTTGTTTTTAAAACATGCAGAAATGGATGAATTTAACACAGTGTACACAAAAATGTGCTTACCAAATGAGCTGCTGTAATAGATACCCTTTGGGGTCAACTGAACATAGGCAAGAAGAATTCCCACTGGTGCCTGAGAGGTTACCTAGCTTCACCACCTCAGAGCTGTGTGTGCAGGGAAGGACTGTCTTGTTTCAAACTTCACACTGTTGTTGCCAACAATGTTTTTCTGAAGACGGTGAATACTTAATGATATAAAACATCTTTTTAGCCATCCACTATCTTTCATCTAGAATTCCTACATCTCAAAAGAGTAATTTGCCAAGTGACTGGTCCCTTTTTAAAGCTCTAAATCATATCAAGTAGAAGATTAAAACGATAGGCGCTTCTGAATTACCCAGAAACAAGCTTATTTTTATGTTTAATAAAGCGGCTGAAATAGTATTTTTCCTACAAAATTTTAAAAAATTAGCACACGCATGAGACTGATAGTTTATGACATCTTGAAAAAACTCAAACTTGATCTCAGCCTCAACTTGACAACCACTGATTAAACAGCCATGATGTTACCATTCCCTGTATTTTATACCATGCATCTAACAGAGGTTGCCACCCACAGACTAAGTATAACTCCACCCAAGTAATTAAAAATTCACAGGCTAGTTAACTCAAAACATGCTTAGCAACAGATTAAGAGAGCAGGAATGGCAATTTCTGGCAAAGGGACAATATCTCAAACTACCATAACCAACTTCACAGTGATTATCTATTGATACGGTGTTCAGCCTTCTGCTGTGTAACTTCTGATTTCATGGAGGAGCTAAACCTGTTGCACTTGGTGCACAGGAAGCGTAACTAATTCATACATAAGAACTCTGCACCAAAGTCATTCAACTTGCTTACGTTACTGTGCCTTCTATCCAATATACTACCTGTGTCAAGCATTTAAGTTATACCACATTAAATATAGCATTGAGAGGAAGTTTTGAGGGTAATTTGTTTTGTTTGTTTTGTATTAGGTTTTTTTAATTAACCACAAGAAAACAAGTGTTTTTTGATTAAAAGAGATATGCCTACAAAGATATGCCTTATACTTCAGGAAGGTTCTTGTCAAAACAGGAAGATAAGACCAAAAGGAAGGTAAGAGTGAGGGAAAAATAAGAACTCACATTAAAAGACTGAACTGGGGGCTCATTAAAGCCTCACTTGTTCACAAACATTGCTGGCACATCCCTTTATTTTTTACATGAAAGCTGTAATAGCCATCTATTTTGTACCATAGCTTATTCAATCACAGAAAGTACATTTTAATAGCTTAGTTATGATACACTGTTTATTAGCAAGACTACTTGTTTCAAAGTTATCTCACCCCGCAGACCTTTACACATTAGCCAAGTTTCTGCACCAGCATTTCAGTGGCAGACTCTTCACAACAAAGTACAGGTAGCACCCTCACTCCTCCAACACAGAGTTCTCAACCCTTCACACTCCATGGAAACCCATGGAATGAAAAAACCTGAGAACCTCCATCATGATGCTAAGCAAGAGACTAGCACAGCTCATACAGAACTGATACTTCAGCATCTACACAAGTATCATTGGGACATTACCACAATGATACCTTAGCACAACAGGTTAGCAAGGTGCACATCAATGCCATTAAATTACAGCACTGACTGCATCAGCAGTTACTACATTTTGCTAACCTGAATAATAAAGTCTGTAAATGCTCAGTTCTAACTGGAGCTGGCCATTCATAGCTCATCTGGTTGTTTGGGTGGTACAGAACAAAAGTTGTGGTGCTCCAGTTCAAAGCAAGTTCAACAAAAATGAGCTTTGTTCTTACAAATTCATCCTCAAAGAATTTTTCAGATCTTTGCCTAAGGAAGCTTTCTTTGACAAAACTAGTAAGTCGAGTATTAGCGGGAGGCTCAAATGTTACTCCAAGTGTTCACATCTAGACAGAAAAACTGAGAGTTAAGGATGTTAAGTACTCATGGGAAACACAGTTTCTAGGATACAAAATTAGGAAGCAGACTCTGCTAGTTTGCAAACACCACAGTTCACATAAAAAAAATTACACTGCAAGATGCAGAACTCTGGATGGATTACCTTTACTCTTAGAAGACACGTAAAAAACTCTGTGTTATACAAAGTGCAATCTCGAAGAGAAAATAGAAACCCAGCCTCAAAAGCATTAAGATCCTTCGCAGCACAAACGCATCACTGGCTGGACCCTTTAGTGCAGTATACAGGAAAAGGGGAATCCCAACAATTTATTCAAGAAGAGTAATCCAGCAAAGCTTACGTACATAATAAGCCATGTTCAAAAACTCACAGGTAACAAGGCCGCTAAGACCCAGTACCCAGAGCCTCATTGGAAAAATAGCAGGAATAATTATGTATTTAAGCAAAACCTGAAGATTTAGTAAAAGCCTGTGGTAAAAGACCGCTTAAGGAAAACAACGTCTCAGAAACGAAATTCTGGAGAATTTCTCCATCGGAGCGTCTGACAAGTGTCACCCTCCCAACTGCATTATTAAGCGCGAACCCGCGAGCTGAGAGCAGGTGCAGAACACCGGATAGCGGAACATTCGCTACCCACGATTTTAGAGCGATGCATTTTCTGCCGAAAGCTTTGCTCAGCCCCCCGCAGCAGCGCAGAGCGGCAAGCAGCCGCGGCCTGCCAAGGCCACTGAACTGCAGCAGTGCTAACAGCTCCGCAGCGCCAGTGGGGACCGAGAAGGGACCCGACTCCAACCGCAGCGGCCGCTCCGCCGCTGCCCCTCGCAGGAGCACCACGAGAAGAGCGCGTCCCGGCTGCCCGCCACATGCAAAGCTAATCCGCACAGCCGGGCTGAGCGAGGCACCTCAGGCCCGCGGCCGCGCTGCCCTCCCCATGCAGGGCCCGCGCCGGGCCGGGCCGCCCTGCCGAGCCGCCCTCCCCCCGCCAGGCCGCAAGGCCCGCCCCCGGGCCGCTCCCCGGCGCCAGCTCCCGCGCGCGGCCTATCCGCCCGCCTAACCGCGGCCTACGGGGCGGACTGGCCGCGACCGGCACCTAGTTGACACCCCCGCCCCGCTCTCCGACGCGGCGCCAGCGCCCCAGGCCCGCCTCCGCCAGCGCCGGGCCTACCCAGAGCCTGCGGCGGCCCACCCTGCCGCGGGGCCTACGCGGGAGCCCTCGTACCCGGCCGCGAAGCCCCCCCTCCGCGCGAGGCGGCCCCTCGGCGCCCCCCAAGGACTCACCGGAGCGGGGCCTGCGCGGCGCAGCTCGGGCCCAAGCAGCGACGGCAAATGGCGCGCGCTCCTCCTTCTCCTCATGGACGGCGGCGCGACCCCGGCAACACGCGGGGTTTCCCGGAACTGTTTCCAGGGACCACTGCTTCACCCACTCAGGAACTCACGCTCATAACGAGCAGCCTGCGACGCCTATGAAACCTGGGAGGCGGGACGCGCCGGTCGTGCCAGAGACCAATGAGAGGGAGGCGCCGTAACCAATCGTGCTGCGCCTTCGGCCCGGCGCGCCGGTAGGGTTGGCGCTGGACGATTTAAAGGGGCAGCGCCGCGCGCGGCGTCTGAACAAAGGGAGCGCTAGAAGTACGCGGGGCTGGGGCCGCCTTTCCTGCCTTCCCTGCCTCCGCCCTGCGGCCCCAGGGTGCGCACTCCCCCTGCGGGGCGAGCGGCGGAGTCTCCGAGCGGGCCTGGCTTGTGCTCGGGCTCAGAGCCCGGCCCGGGGGCGCTGCCCGACAGCGTTAATCCCGGCCCGACGGGCGGGTGGAGCGGCGGGCTCGACCCATCTTATCCCGGACGCTGACATCCGCGGTACCGCTCGTGTCCCACCGCTCCGTCCGCCCGTAGTTCCTCCCGTACTGCCTCCCGTATTGACGGGCGAAGCCGCCTGGGGCCCGGGGGCTCCGCTGGAGCCGTGTCCTGCGCTCAGCCGGCCGGTGCCGGCGCTGGTCGCGGTTGTTCCGGAGTGCAGAGGGGAAGGTGTGCATGAGCAGCTCTGCTGTTTGGGGCTGCTATTCTGTAGTTAATCTGTGATTAAATGTGACTTGCCTGTTTACCTGTTTTGCTTGATCAGGCTCTTAATGAGTACAGACTCGATGCAATAAATATGCAGGTCTGGGGAAAATCGGCTTGTTGGCACCGATAGTGGTGCTGTCTTCACCTCCTTACCCTGCGTGGCACAACATGAAAGTAAATGTGAGCTGGATTGGGACAAGTGGAGGCCAGAGTTCTGCATCCCAGCGAACCCAGAGCGTGTGTGTACAATAAAATTACTGCCCCGAAGACTTGCACGCATCTGCATGGTGTATTAAGTCTATGTATTTCCATCCCTGTGTAAAAATTGTGTATGTTACCTAATTCAAACAAAAGAAGCTTTCTAACCCAGCAGTCTGATGCAAACTCATCCAGATATTGGAGGTGTTCAGTCTATCTTGCTGAACCTGTCTCTTGGCAGACATGCTGCTTCTCTTGTGAAATTTGCAGTGCCTCTGTGACTTCCCTCTCCAGATTTGGCTGTAGTGACAGCTTATCTTTGGTGAATGTAGGGTCTACTGTGGTATAAAGATGTAAGGAGATATAATTATTCATTAGTTTATCCATTCAAGTTCACTGCAACAGCTTATTTTAGTGGGAGTGAAGAATGATAGGTTTAAGGAGTTTTCACAGCACAAAAATTGAGAGGAATTGAGGAATCGGAGCATCTCTCCCTTTCTGTCCCTTGCTTCATGTGCCTAATGTTCTCCAAAGTTCTTACATATTTTATAATATAGTAACCAGGAGTGAAATACAGAGTATACTGAGATAACTCCTGTCAGCTGACAACTGAATATTATGAGACTTTAGCAAAATGTGTATTGAAGTATGGACACTTTTGGCAGTGTAATAATTGTTGACCACTACCAGATCTTGCAGCAGGAAGATTCCTAATGTACTGATTTCCAAAATAAAAGCCTTGATGGCATTGATGACACTTTCTTATCTGTTCTGCACTCATATTTCCCAAAGCCCTTGTGGGTAATTAATTTTATGTGGATAGTTGTGAGCAGTAGCAGGCTGTGGGGTTTGGGGATAGGGCTTTTTTTGATCGTTCACATTTCCTATGCAAAATCAATATTGATTTTGTGTTAAGCCTAACATATTTTTGCCAGTACAGGACTTTAGCATGCTATTTTTCTGCTAATCAAGCATGTCATAAGTTGATGTTCATAAGATAGAATTTGTAATTAAACATAGATTAACTCTAAGCTGCCAGTCTTCCACCCCATGTTGTTTAAGAGAATCTAGCACTGTTACTTTTTCACTGGAATATTATATTTATAGTGAAATAATTTCCCTTTATAATACTGGTTTCATTGACTGGTCTAGTTGATTATTTTTTTTTTTGCTCTGGTGAGCAAAAAGCTCTGAAGCTTTGATTCACATGACAATAGAACCACTGTTACACTAGCAACAATAGTTTGAAAATCCTCTGCTTTGTGCTGCAGATTGCACATACATTTCTATAATGGGCCTGACCGAATTCTGACACAAAGGCACATCTGCATCCTTCAGTACATCTGCAGCTGTCAGCCTATGCCACTTGGGCACAGGTTGTTAGTTTGGGGTGAATCATGCTGCTGTTGAAGGTCGTCCTTTCCTTCAATTTTCCATCCTTTCTTTCTGTAAGCAAGCTCTGCCCCACTGTTATTGTCTTGAGTGCTCTGCTGTTAAAAGCAGCAGGACATCAGGAGAAGGTATCTTTTGATTGTACAGCCACTTAGTCTGAAGGTGCCAGAGCTCCAGGCTGGCTGTAGGCCTCAAGCCTTTGGCTTACAGACCAGCTTGTTATGCAACTCCAGGATATCTGCTATTACTGCCACCCTTGCTTCTGCAGGTGCTTTGGCAGCCACTTTGCTCTTCAGTCTCCTGCTCCATAGAATAGCTTCAGCCCAAAATTACCTGAACAGTGAGCACCTCTAGCCAGGAACCAATCTATGGCCTGCAGGTAGTATGGTTAGTCCAGTGCCAGACAGCAAGCTGAGCCTGCAAGGAGGTTCTAGACAGTCTGGGGCAAAGAGAAATTTTAAATTTTTGCTAGATTTTTCGATTTTCGTTTTTGCTAGAAAATCCTTGACTTACACTAGTTACAACTCTCTCTGGTCAGAACTCTCCGAGCCAAAGCAAGGCAGAAAAGAAAAACATCTTGGAACCAAGGACAAGGTGAATCTCTGCTGCAGACGAGCTGGCTTGGATCAGCCTGGGAGGGCAGGCAACAAGTCTCGTTGCCTTGTGAACATGCAGAAGGTTGTGGTGTTCCTGCAGTCACAAGCAGGTAACAAAAAAGAGAAGTGAGATCGCAGCTCCTGGCAGTGAGGCCACCTCTGCTTTTCTGATTGCTTCAGCACCCAGGGGTCCCTGGATGCTGCAGGGCACAAAGGTGAGTCCATCCATTAGCAGACAGTACAAAGGAGGTGAGGGGATCAGGCTTTGCAGCAGCTCCATGTGTTTAGCCTGCGACCTCTTGACATTTTCCTATTGTCTTAATGGCCAGAGGTTGTTTTGCTGAGGCTCAGCCTGTTCCCATCACTCTGCCATTCCTCTTCCAAGTTGCACTGAATTGTCTTTGCTTCAACATCACTGGCAAGATGACAGAGTTGATTCTGTTGCAGCTTGTGTGTGAGCTGTGAGCATATCTATGGAATACGACATTTTTGTTGCTTTAGACTTTTTATTCTGACCAATTATCAGTGCAGCTATTATGGATAATGTGTTGTGGATATGTCTGCCTCCAGAAATCATCTTGTTCTCTGGTGCTCTGCATGCAGCTCTTCTCCTGTGTTTCCAAAGCCCAGGCTTCCAGGGAGAAGAGGTCTGCCTTAAAAAAATATCTACAGGTTTTATTTATCAGTGAGGAACTTTCTGAAAGCCTCCAGTGGGATATACCCCCCTAAAGCAAGGAAATGCTCAGGAAAACCTCTGCCTACAGAGGCCATGCTGCTGTAATTACCATGTTATTTTTTGCACATACATTTATTTTGCCTTGCACCGAGTCAGGCCATTTGATTTTGGGAAAACAAGTATACCGTTTGCCTTTCTCCTACCTCATTCCCCTGGTCTGCACTGGAGTGGGTAGGACTAGCATGACAAGAGATGGCCCCAAGACAACCAGGGCAACGTGGATGATTTGCACTAAAACCAGCTTGTTAAAGATCTTGGATATATCACTTTCCTCACTTGTCATTTCTGTCCCCACCCCACAGCCAAGGACTCTTGGCAATTTCCATCCAAGTTGTGTAGGACACAGGACAAACTAAGGGCCTTGGGAGGAAGGTTCTGTTTGCAGCAGCAATAATCACCACATCAGTTCAGGTCAAGGTGCTCTTTTCCCTCTTCTGCAGTGACGAAGTGGTGTTGCACCATGATCTATAGGGGCAAGATAAGGACAAAAGATCTGAGGGTAAGGAAGGAGATGCATCTCATTGAAACATAAAGGCCACTCCAAGAAGTTAGGCTTCATGAAACAGCCGTAGGTGGCTGTTGAGAGAGTGTTGTGAATGGGGTCAGTCCAACCCTGTGAACTATTGACTGACCAGGATGCACCAAGGCTAGCAGGGAAGAGAAAAGAACCCCTTCCTTTGTGTACCCCTGTGCCTGCAGAACAGAAGGGCTATTTGTGCCATTAGCCACTCCAGAGCAACTGAGGAAACCCAGAACAGTAAGCCCCTCTATGGCCTTTTATCTGAGTTGAGTGCCATCCTTGCAGCCTTACCAGCCTCAAACATCAGCTTCAACTTTTCGTTGCTCTGCACCAGAATTGCCTGAAATTTGGAAGTTTTTAGCTACTGATTTCCAAAAGAACTGAGCCACGTTGCACTGGACTGATGGGAAGTTCTGGAAAGGTCTCTAGACAACTCGTACCTTCTTAACCCCCACAGCTGTGTCCAATGGAGTTGAATCCAGTTTGCAGCTGGTCATGAGTGGTGTCCCCAGGGCTCAGTGCTGGGGCTGCTCCTGTTCAACATCTTTATTGATGACTTGGATGAGGGGACAGAGTGCACCCTCAGTAAGTTTGAGATGACACTAAGCTGGGTGGGAGTGTCGATCTGCTTGAGGGCAGGAGGCTCTGCAGAGGGATCTGGACAGGCTTGACCATTGGGCCAAGGCCAATGGCAGGAGGTTCAATAAGGCCAAATGTCGGGTCCTGCACTTGGGCCACAACAACCCCTGGCAGCACTACAGGCCTGGGGAGGAGTGGCTGGAGAGCTGCTCAGGAGAGAGGGACCTGGGGGTGTGATTGACAGGAAACATTTATTTAATATGAGGGTGGTGGATCACTGGAACAGGTTGCCTACAAAGGTGGTGGAGGCCTCATCCCTGGAAACATTCAAGGTCAGGCTTGATAGGGCTCTGAGCAATCTGTTCTACTGTGAGATGTCCCTGCTTATTGTAGGGGGGTTGGACTAGATGACCTTTAGAGGTCCCTTCCAACCCAAGACATTCTATGATTCTATAAGAATCAATAACAAGCAATATCCATTTATGGCATTTGGTAACTTATTGCAGAGACTGACAGTTCAAAGTTCAATAGAAGGAAAAAAAAACTTCTGAAGAGATGCACTGATGATGAAGCTACACAAACCAAGATGATTTAACATCTCACTTGCCAAAAGGCAGAGGTTCCCCTTTACTGATTTACTTTGAGCTACCTTTGCTAGTGATCAGACACTACATAAATTCATTCTTCTTGCTAACCCCAGGGAAGAGGAAAAGACATTTCTGCAATTGAATCTGCATATAAAAGGTTTTAACAAGCACCAAAACCAGCACATGGGAAGGGTCGGGGTGCTGTGGCCAGGACTGGGGTGCTGGGAGCTCCCATAGGGGCTCAGTTGCTCACAGAATTGCACCCAGTGAAGACTCAGAACAGGAGGTGGGGTGCGTGAGGTGCTTGGGATCTCTACAGGCAAGTTCAGGGTAGGCAGAGGAAATAAAACAATGCCTGTTAACTGGGAATGCCAGACTGTCACTGGCATTAAACTAAAGCAAACTAGTTTCAGGGAGATTTAGGTTATTGGGACTCCCCGGAACAGAAGGTCAGTGGGCAGAATACAGTAGAGAAACCTTATCACAAGGACAAATTGAACAGACACCATCCGAGGCATTATGGTTCATAGCCAAGTGGAATCCCTTGTATGAGGGTGGCTGCAAAATCAGTTATCATGTCAGATGGATAAAAATAGAGACCTTCCTAATCCAGCAAAGGTAATTTCAAGAGAAGGGAGAAGACTGGTCCCATTACACACGCCTGCCTCCTCAAGTACTTCTTGGATTTGCTTGGTGGAGATTTTGGCACTTCTGGACTCCACAAGCCATTCACCTTGATAACCTACCAGATTTGTTTGGCTCAGAAAACAGAGGCTGATGAGCTAACAGGTGGAATGACTGCCCCGTGAGTCCAACACACCTGAGGCAGTGAAATGGAGAAGAGGTTGAAGCAGGAGAGAGACCACCTGCTTTACACAGCAGTGTCATTAATCCATTCAGCTTCTCCAGCAGTCATAGTGGAGAGGCACGGCTCTGTAATCATCATCTGCCAAACTGCTGCTGAAAGGGACTTCTCTCCCCAGCTGGCTTGCTCAGTCAAGATCTACAGCTGCCTGTCATCTTCATGTGTATTTCCATTGCCATAACCTGACATAAGCTCAGGGTGACTTCAAAGTAGTGAATTAACTAGATGTTCCTCTCCAGAAAATGGTGCGAGTTTATGAACACACGGTAAGGGATCCAGCACATCTGCCAACATAGGAGCCCCCATGAAACTTCTGCAAAGTTGAAACATGAGAAAAAAACATGTGTTTCAGAGAGTACTGGTGGGCGAGAAAGTTGTGTAGCAAGATACTGCCCTGCACACCTGAATTCCATGGGACTTCAGTTTCTAACACCAAATCACAACGCTCCCACGGAGTCTCACAGCTAATCCTGTCTCCTTTATAGACTCTTAGGCAGAGACTCTGTGGCTGAGCTCACATGGCATAGCTCAGATTTCAGTGGTGCAAAGTAAATCACAAAGCTATGAATTTAAGGCCTCATCTGTTCCCTTCAGAATTTAAAGGTGTCCTAATACTTATTTCAGCTATTCCATAGTCCACTGTAGCTGAGATGCCAAGAAATTGGTCTTTAATGGGGACATATCACTAGTGACTCCACAGTTTTTGGAGAAAGCCGACCAGCTGACAGAATAAGAAAAAATACTTTGGTAAAAAAGTTAAGTTTTAAGTGGGTATAAACTGAACAGGTCAATAGTATATTGCTTTTCATGATGCAGCTCTTCCCACCAGGTTTTATATTCCCAGGAGGTGGGGAGGGGGAGTTACTATTTTTTGCTTGCATAAATCAGCCCCAACTAAAAAGAACCAACCCCCCAGCCAGCTCTACACACAACCTGTGCACAACTCACAGTAGCACCATCTTCCACAGACTGTGCAGAGCCAGGTGATGCCAAACTTCACAGAGCAGTCTCTCTTCCACAGCTGATCACACAAGTGACACTTTCATTAAACAAGTATTTTAAGGGCACTGGACTTAGTGCTGTCTCTGCAGACAAGATGTACCACCAGCTGGCAGTCACACCCTTGTCAAAGCACTTTCTACTTCAAAGGCTCCCATTTGCATTCTGCTGCTCCAGACTGGACAGTTTCAGACACTTGTCCTCTCAGTCCAGCTTCCTAGCAGAACTTTGCAGTATAAAGTAAGATGCCATAAGGTAGAGTGGCTTTTACCAGTGGTAGAAATGTCTGTTCAGGCAGATTTACAGACATGACAGTGCAGGCATGGAAGGAAAGGCTGTTTTCTTACCTGCCCGTTCTTATGACATAAAAATCCGCTTCCAGTCAGGGCTCAGTGCAGTAAGGCCACACTATTTCAGAAGCTGCTTGCTGTATGTTTCATGGACTCCATATATTAAAATCACATAAGTGACTAAAACTGCATAAAATTAATCTTAATCCATCCTTCTTTAGAAAGAAACATTGAGAATTAGAGACAGAAAAACCCCCACTATTGGGTAATTAAAGGCTTTGTGGAAAAGAACAAATAGAAGTCAGCATCTTAAACTGTCATGCTCCAGGAACTCCCCCCACCACACGTGAAATCACTGTAACTTAAACTTAATGTATCTTTCTCAGTTTATGGCACTAAAGTGCAATAAAAAACCCCTATTTTTTAATACACTCTGCTAGTTCAGTGGAGAGCCATCTTCCCCCTTACAGCACAGTGAATTTTCTTGAGACAGTTATTTCTGTGAGAACAGGTCTCTACACAAGTACCATTTTTCCCCTAACTTTTCTTGCAGCTTTAAAGTTACCACACTAAGTATAAATGGTCATTTTTTTCACGTGAATTTAAAGAAAATAGTGAAGTTCTGTACAGGACTGCCTACTCAAGAATATACCCTTCTTTGGGAAGGGCAATGAAGTTTAAAATCAGACAGTGGGTTTTTGTTTTCATTAAACAGCTACTGAACAGAAAAGAGAGACTGAGTAGTTTATTTGACATTGTTGCAGAACACAGTATAACTGGATGAATTTGGATTACGTTGGCCAAAGCATACAGTCTTCAATGCTGCTTTACACCACAATCAGCATTGGCCATGCACATTCAGCAACAGCATCAGCTTAGTCATCGTCTTTAAGCTTCTTGATTTTATACTTATGACGCTCAATTTCCTTCTGCAGACGTTCTATCTCTTTCTGGTGGTGATCAATCTCTTCCTCATGGTGTTTCCGTAAGGCAGCGAGCTGCTCCCTCTCTTTCTCCCTGCAAGAAAGCACGGCACAAGGTGCACCACCCGCACTCCGGAGTCACTGCAAACCTTGGGCGCGGAGGCGAGGGTTTGGCTGCAGGAAGGGGCGGCTGCAGGCACGGCTGGCGGAGGCCCAGCACTAGGCCACCTTGCCAGGCCCCGCGGTGGTTACCCGGGACGGGGGCTGTCTGTGCGGACCCCCAGGGCGGCGGCCGTCGGCACCGCTCACCTGAAGTACCGCTCCTCCTCAGCCGCCTGCTTCTTCCCGAAGGCGCCGCCGGCCTCCCGGATGGCGCCGCCGCCACCGCCGCCCTTCCCAGCGCCTTTGCCCAGTTCGCCCAGCTACGGGGAGAGACAACAATGACAGTGGGGAGAAGGGGCAGAAGGGACGGGCAGACACGACTGACAAACCACCACCGCCGCGCCCACCTGGTCGGCGCCCGACCCCGAGCTCCAGCGCTGCTGCTGCGCCACCAGAACCCCGCGCAGGCCGCCCCGCGCCACCGCCGCCGCCGCCGCCATCACCGCCTGCCCTTGGAGCGCCGCGCGGACGGGACCCACCCCCGGCGGCGGCCGCGCGTCACGGCGCGCATGCGCAGCCTCCGCTTCCACCCACCCCCTCTAGGGGCCCGTGCGGGGCTGGACAGCGGGGGTCCCGCGGCTGCCTTTTCCCTCCTCTCCCCCACGCCCGTGCTGCGCTTCCCCGCCCCGCGGCCCAGCAGCAGCTGGCCCGGGAGGGCCGGGCGGTCCCGGCCCCTCAGGTCGCGGTGTCGGGTCCCCCGCCGCGGGGTGCCGGGCAACGGGGGGCGGGGCCTATTGCTATGGCGCGCGCGGCGGTCACGTGCCGAGGTCGCCGCGCGCCCCGCCGGCCTCAGCGCCGCGCTCGTGTGCGCATGCGTTGCGTCACGTGTTGCTGGTGATGGCGGCGGCGGCGGGGGAGCCCGCGGCGGGGGGCGCCGCCGAGGAGGCGTTCCTCACCTTCTATAACGAGGTACCGGCGCCGCTGGGGGGCGGCCGGCCCCACACCTATGCTAGGACCTTGCCAGCCCGCGCCCGGCGGCTGGTGGCCCCTCCTTCCCACCGGCGGGGCCTGGCGGGCTGCGCGGCGCCTGGCGCGGCCCGGCCGCCTAGAGGGGATCCCGCCGGACTCCGAGCCTGGTCGTGGTGGGCCAGGGGGCTGCCCCGGGCCGCTGCGGGGAGGGAGGGACGGAGGGAGGGCGGGGCGGGCTAAGCCACTGGCGGCGCTGGATAGGGGGCGAGCGAATGGCCGGGGCAGACGAGCGGCAGGTGCCGGCGGGGTGGTGCCCACTGCAGGGGGACGGGCGTTCTCTGGGATCGCTGCCGTCGGCCCCACGGCGTCTCCCGTCCTCCGAAAAGCCCCCGTTGCGGCTGCGGGAAGGAGCTAAGTGTTCTGCCCCGTTTCCCTCCCTCGGATAAACCCAGTGGGCGTTGTGCATTCCGCCGTCTCTGAACATAACCCTTCGCTGTTCTCCACTGCTTGGCCTTTTTGTGGAGAAACTGTCTTTTGGGAAGGCGCGTGGGGTCAGTTTTCCTTAGCCTGTGCTAGTCTCCGTTACTTTGTGCACAGCCTGGATGTATTTACCTGAGCCTGCCCGCAGAAGGGTAGTGCTAGTTTGGTGGATGCTTATTTCTTAAATAAAGGTGAACGCTGAATGTAAATGCATGGTTTGGTTTGGTTTAGTACTGTTAAGAACAAAAAGAAGACTGAATTGAACTAAATAACCTGTTGTCAGAATAAAATGGACTTATGTACTTGCACTGGTACCACTTAATGTGTTTAATGAGCTATCCTGTCAGTAGTGGATTAATTCCAAGGAACCATGATGATGGTGCTGGTACAGGAGCAAAGGGAGGAGAAAAGCCACAGCTGTTGAGCAAACTATAGGAGAGAGAGGCAGAAGTACTTTCTGGGAGGTTTTTTGTAGTTAAAATATAACATTAAAAGTATTGACATGCTGTAGAAAAGGCTAAAAAATGTGGTCTGCTAGTGTTTGAGTAAAGTAACTACAGACTTGGGATGAGCAAGAGGTGGTGGCAATTGTAGTGCCACCAGATGATGATGATGACTGGTGTAGTAACCACATGGGATGGTGTGACTGTTGTGATGGTCAGCTAATATAGGTCTCTCTTGTTCTTCAGGTAAAGCAAATTGAAAAACGAGACTCTGTTTTAACATCGAAAAACCAAATTGACAGGCTGACCCGACCTGGATCTTCCTATTTCAACTTGAACCCTTTTGAGGTTAGTTTGAACATTTTATACTCCCTTCTGACTTGGTAGACCAACTTCTAGATTTACTGGGTATTTATTTCAGTAAAAAAGACCAAGCACAAATAAAACAATTCTCTAGATGTAAATTACCACACAGAAGGTTTACAGAAGACAGAGGGATGGTGTATATGTGCTGGCTTGCTTTTTTGCTGGTTTATGGCAGCTCCAAACTATATTGTTTTGACATATTTCCCTACTGGAAGGTTTGGTAACTAAGTGCTAGGTAATCTCTGGATGAGAAGGTCCCAGCTACAGGTGGCATACTTTACAGGTTCTGTTCTGAGCTCCCTTGATTTGGCATTTCTAGTTGTGCCTTTTCTTTTGGCTGTTCATCCACTGAACCTACATAGTGCATGGAATGAGAGGGACTCTTCACTGCTCACACTAGGGAGCAATCTATGAGGGGGCTCTGGAAGGTGGGTAATTCCCTTGCACGTTGTATAGTTTGATTTCAGTTGCAGTCAGTTACAAAGTCTTAACAAGTAGGAAAGCCTGAGGAAGACAGTAAGTAAAGCAATCTGATGTTCCTCTGGAGCTTGCTTTTCGTGTGTTTATTCCTTCCTGATAACAACTTTGTCTGCCTTTTTAAAGCCCCGGGTGCTTTTTGTAGTCCAAATTCAGGGCTGGTCATCCAGATGAGTTGACAGATTCACATTGTTCAGTATGTGTAGCTCTTAGTACCTGACAAGTAAATTAAGAAAACCATTTTGAAGTAGATTGTAGCTTTCCTGTGAGAGAGTGGTTTTTATTTGCAATTCTTAGTGTCAGAGCAGCATGCATCTGCATTAAGTAGGCTCACTTGTTGCTTAGGGCTTCTGTTCAGGAAATTAATTCACAAAATAGTTCATAAGCTCTGCCACATCCCTGAGTATCAGTACATAGACAAGTGGGCTCGTTCATGGAAACCAAACAGTAAAATTCTCTTGTCTTCTTTCAAAATGATAAAATGAATTAATTATTACAAAATAGTATGTTTCCTGACCAAAGTCCTCACTTACGAAGGATCCAACAGTGTCTCAAAGCCACCATGAGCTTCCATTCCTGCCAAACTAAGCATTGCTACAGGACTGGTTGAAGGTTTAGATAAGTTGTGGCTATTGAGGGCTGGCAGTTGTCTACATGAGACTTGAATGTGGAAGGGACACTGGCATAGTCAGAGGAATCCAGCATGCTAAAAGTAGAATGTTCCAAACATGGTGTCTCTTAAAATGTTTCTGTTTTACTAGGTGAAAATCCATGTCCTGAAGCAGCTCCCTGATGGGGGGAGCTTTCTGGTGTTGTGTCTGTGCCAGTGAACCCAGTGTTTAGTGCTTGCTGCCAGGAACCTGAAACCTGGGGAGTATCATCGAACTTGCTCTGCTCTCATGGTCTCTTGTAGGTCCTGCAGATGGATCCTGAAGCCACAGATGAAGAGATAAAGAAAAGATTCCGGCAGGTATTTGACTTTTGTACTTGGAGCCTCTGGAAGGAAACTAGAATCATAGAATGGTTAGAGTTGAAAGGGACCTTAAAGATTATTGAGTTCCAACCCCATGCATGGGCAGGGACACCTCCCACTAGACCAGGTTGCTCCAAGCCCCATCCAACCTGCCCTTGAACACTTCCAGGGATGGGGCAGCCACAGCTTCCCTGGGCAACCTGGGCCAGTGTCTCACCACCCTCACATTAAAAAATTTCCTCCTGATCTCTTAACTTAAATCTCTCGTCTTTCAGAAGCTCAGTAGAGATTGTGAAGCTGTGCTTGGGAACAAGAAAAATGGTGGTGAAGCTTTAGTTGGGTAGAAAAGTAGCCATTTTGGGAAGAAATGCATAGAGCAATCATTGAATGAACAAGAGGAGAGCTGCGTGCATGTCCCTGGTGCATGGTATGCTGCTTTGCCTGTGGGGGGGTGTGGGAGCTAGGGCAAACTGTGTAATTAGTCAGAAATTAAGAGCAAAGTAAAGGTATTTTTCTCAAATAGATATATATTTTTTTCTGTGAGTTTTCTTTAAGAATTTCTGCAGTCATTTTTGGTGGCTGGGTTACCTGGGACAGCTCACTGATCCCCGTCTGCATTGCCCCAGGCAGTGCAGAGAACATGACCCCAGACTTACTGTGCTGACAGATCTGCAGGAGAAGGTTGAGTTTTAATCAGTGCAGCAGAGAAGCACAGTATTGGGAGGGCTGTAGCCTCCCAGCTGAGTTAGTGGTGTAAACATGACAAACTCTCTTCAGACAGGCAGCAGTGCTGGCTGACAGAGGAACATGCCTGGCAAGTTGGTGATGGATTGTGGACTGCATCTGTGCATGGGAAGTGGGAGGCTAGCTGACATCTCAGCTCTGCAAATCAATAAACTGGGGCTGTCTGAGCTTTAGGCTGATAGAATAGCACAGGAAGATGTTTTGAAGTCAGTGTGATGAAGTGAAAAAAGTGCAGGAATTGTATATTGAAGAAATCAAAACACCTAAATACAGAATGTGGAACAGCCAACAGAAGGAAAATGACCCTGGATGTTGCACATCACAGAGTGAATCAGCAGCATGCTGCTGTTCAGGACCAGAGGCAAACTTTTTGCCTGGGAACTAGAAAGTGCCATCTCTAAAGTTCAGGAAGTGATTATTTTGCATCCTCCAGCACTGCTGCAGTTTCAGTTGCCATACTGTGACTGGCTTTGAATGTGACACTAGGAAAGGTGCAGGTAAACTAGAGAGTCCATAGAGCAACAGCAAAAAAAAAAAAAAAAAGTTTGAAAGAGGTTTCTTATTTTGTGAAAGAGGAAGGTGGAGGACAGGTGCTTTCCAGCCCATCTGAGATTGCCCTAAAGATGGTAGTGAGCAATGTCTTGTCTCTCCTTTATAATAGACAGTACAGGAAGGAGTTTTAGTAGCTTTCAGCAAAGGAGCCTAAGGAAAACCTTGCCCTTTCTTTTAAATAGTTGGATATTGGAACAGGCTTAAGGATACTGGAGAACTTCTTGGGAGACATTGTTAAGTAAAAGGCAAACTTTGTTTGAAGATGATCTTTGTAGGTGTTCCTATCAGCCACAGGCACTGCAGCTGAAGGGTGTTTATATTATTCTGTGCATTCCAAGCTGCAGTGTTTCTCCAGCAGCCTGTTTACTACAGGGCTTGGAGCATCTCCCTGATGAGGAAAGGCTGGGAGAGCTGGGACTCCTTAGCCTGGAGAAGAGAAGCTGAGGGGAGACCTTAGGCCTGTGAGTACCTAAAGGGTGGGTGCAGGGAGGATGGAGCCAGACTCTGTTCAGTAGTTCCCAGGGACAGGACGAGGGGCAATGGGCACAGGCTGGAACATGGGAAGTGCCATTGAAATGTGAGGAACAACTTCATTACTGTGAGGGTGACAGAGCCCTGGGACAGGCTGCCCAGGGGGGTTGTGGAGTCCCCTTCTCTGGAGATACTCAGAACCCACCTGGATGCAGCCCTGTGGGATGTGCTCCAGGAGATCCTGCTTTAGCAGGGGGTTGGACTAGATGATCTCTAGAGGTCCCTTCCAACTCTGACAATTCTGTGATTCTGTGATTATATTTGATTTATAAGCTTTTACTGGTGCATACTTGTACTTTACTGGTGCATACTTGTACATGTTGTCAGGTCCTTTGTATACAAAGGAATGTGATCTCCTGTAATTCCTTCTGTCTGAGACTGTTGCCCTCCTCTCACAAACATCACTTGAAATATTCTTCATCTTTTACAAAGATCTTGATGCAAGATCCTTTCTCTTGCAGTTGTCAATATTGGTGCATCCAGACAAAAATCAAGATGATGCAGATAGAGCCCAGAAGGCGTTTGAAGGTAATGCTCTCCTTGCCCTGGGGCTGGTGGATGACAGTGGTTGCACTGCTCGTTCTTTGTAGCTGGTTTAGGTGTTGGTTGGAGTGGAGGCTCCAGTGCAGGCAGCTGGGCAGCAGCAGGAGGGGGGTGACATTTCCACTGGGCTGTCACTAGATGGTGTGTTCACATCACCCTGTGCTGCTGGGACAGGCCAGGCCGTGGCTGTCGAGATTGTTAAAGAAACAGTTTAATCTGTGCATTAGATTTGATTCAAAGACCATATGACAGAAGGAATGTGATGGGTTTCGGTGTGTGCTTTGCATTAGGGTGAGACATTGGGCACTTTAAACTTGTCTCATGGCCTGTAACTAAATCACTTGATAGGACTGACACTTTGACCCTGCTGACTTCAAAAGGTGTCTGACAGTCTCTGCCACCACTGTACCCTAACTCTCATTTGACTAATCATGGTATGACTTGTATTTTGAGTGTATTTAGATGTATTTTAAAAAAACACTACCCAAACGAAAACCAAGCAAACACCCCCTCAAAAATTCTAGGAACAAGCAGCCCTCCTGTGATGCCTTGTGAATGTGCCTACTGATGCTATTGATGTTGATGCTTTTTGTTAGCTGTAGATAAAGCATACAAGTTGCTGCTAGATCAAGAGCAAAAGAAGAGGGCCTTGGATGTGATACAGGCAGGAAAAGAATATGTGGAACACACTGTAAGTATTCCATGGGAACATCCAGAGGTGGGAGTGAGCAGTGATCAATCCTTTGTAATTTGCTTTTTGGTACACCTGCTGCAAGTTGAGGCCATTAAAAGGTGAGCTGAACAAACCTCATAATGAAGCTGTGCAGGTGGACTCTGAGCTCTTCATGGCATGAACAAATGTGCTTTATCCAAGACTGTTGTTGAGCTCAGAGCAAGATAATTTAGTTAAATTCAGAACTTGAAATAATTAGGTCAGACCACATGATCTGGCCTAATATTTTATGAAGTCTGTGAATGAACAATGCAGTTCAAATGTATATAGGTGGAAAAAAAATAGGTGGTGACAGCAGGAAACTGGGAAGTTTGCAGGGAAATGAGCTATATGATAAGAGAAGAAGCTTGGATTGCATTGCATCATTTGAGTGATGTGGGTGGACTAAAACACAATAACCTTGAGAAAGCAGATGGTAGAGGAGAACTCAGATACTCTAAAGCAAGGAACACTTCATATTCTGCTAGTTGTTGTTAGTCTTTTGAATATTACAAAGCAAAATGAACTTCCTGCTAGTTTGGGTGGTCTGTATTTGATATGAATGTATCTTTAAAACAAGAAAAAATAAAACAACAAAAGATTGTGTTGAATTAATAGTATCAAACATAGTGTTTTTTAATTACTGAAGTTCATGTGGTAGTGATCTTGTATGTTTTTCTGGACCTGGGAGTAGGAGGTTTTGGTCCAAAATAAAATACTGATCCAAATAAAGAACTTACTGTCATCCAGAGTCCTTCCCACACAGTGCAGTAGGAATACAGAACTACTTGGGTACAGTCATGTGAGCCCTGTAACATTTTTTTGGCTCTTATTTTTGTTATTAATCTTTAGGTGAAAGAAAAAAAGAAACAGTTGAAGAAGGATGGAAAACCTCCCACTGTAGAAGAGGATGATCCTGAAGTTGTAAGTCTCACACTGCTCAGAGAAACAGGGTAGTACAAAATGTATTCTGAGGAATTAAGAATCAAACCCATTTCAGGAGTATTTATTAGACTTACTAGAGTGTTGTAAATCTTTGCACTTAGAGAAGAACAAATTCTCATAAGCCACCACTATTACCATTGGGTAATACTCATATCTTTCAGAAAATAGATTAACTGTAGTGTAAAGAGTAAATATATTGTAGGATCATTGAATGATGTGGGTGTGAAGTGACCTTGAAGGTCATCTAGTTCCAGCCCTTCTGCATGGGCAGAGACACCTCCCACTAGACCATCCAGCCTGGCCTTGAACGCTTCCAGGAAAGGGGAAGTGAGATAATATAGATAAAACTATTCAGTTCTTTTATTGGAGCAAGTCTTACTGCTTGCACATCATGCAGTCTTTTTTTAATTTAATTTAGAATCATAGAATCGTCAAAAAGACCTTCAAGATCATCAAGTCCAACCATCCACCCTACAACCCCTAACCACTAGTCCATCTCCTGAAACGCCACATCTACCCCTTTTTTGAACATCTCCAGGGATGGTGCCTCCACCACCTCCCTGGGCAGCCTGTTCCAAGGCCTCACCACTCTTTCTGGGAAGACATTTTTCCTAATACCCAGCCTGAACCTCCCCTGGTGCAACTTGACCCCATTTCCTCTTGTCCTGTCGCTGGTCACCAGTGAGAAGAGGCCAACACCCACCTCACTACAACCTCCTCTAAGGTAGTTGTGGAGAGTGATGAGGTCTCCCCTCAGCCTCCTCTTCCCCAGGCTGAACAGCCCCAGCTCCCTCAGCCTCTCCTCATAAGACCTGTTCTCCAGACCCCTCATCAGCCTCATTGCCCTTCTCTGCACCCTCTCCAGCACCTCCATGTCCTTCCTATCCTGTGGTGCCCAGAACTGCTCACAGGGCTCGAGGTGCAGCCTCACCAAGGCTGAATACAGGGGCAGGATCACCTCCCTGGTCCTGTCCTGATGCAGGCCAGGAATACAAGAATTCCTTGTATTCTGCATGCTGGAACAGAGGTGTTCTAGCTGCCAGCAGAGGCATCTGTAGAACCCACTGTAGCACATCTGAAATGTGCTCTTAGTGACGCTTTGTAGTACGAGCTGTTTTGTCTGTTTCTTCCATATAGCACTTGAAGACACGTGCTGTTCTGCAACAAACCATTGTTATTCAAAGACATGACATAACTTAATTCTTCTTACCTGCCTTGTAGTCTGAAAAGGTCAAGTGATACTAGAGGCTTTAACAGAATGATCAGACTCTGACATCGTTAGTCTTACTATTTTTTTTTTCTCTCTACAAAGTGATTTTTTCCTCTTGGTATCACCAGAGCAACCCCATAACAGTCTTATTTCCCATTGATTTTCAGATGTCTCTTGCTGTTCTTTAATAATGAAGTTTGTTTTAAGTGTACTGACATTTCCTACTGGAAAGCCAGTGCCAGACTTCTACAACACATACATCAAGAAGATCTGCTGAGAAATGACTGACTAAACAGTGACCAGTTTCCCTTTTTGTCAATTGTAACATTGCAAGACTTAACAGAAGAATAAGAGAGCTTGAAATGCACAGTTATATTTAGGCATAGCTTCATGAATACAAACAAAGATGAGACTAATAAGAGACTAATAAGTAGCTGTCTTCTGATGTCAGGGTGGGAATTCAGTCAGCAGTGGTTTATACCTTTTCAAATGCCTCTGCTACTGTCAGGGCAGGATATGGGGTTATGTGGGCATACATATGCTTTGCATTCTTTTTGTACTTCAGGATTTTGATGTAAACCAGGCTTCTCTCACCCTGTTAATGGGCATTATTTTAAGACTGGATTTGTGGTTTACAGTTCAAACAGGCTGTGTACAAGCAGACGATGAAGCTCTTTGCTGAACTGGAAATTAAGAGGAAAGAAAGAGAAGCAAAAGAAATGCATGAAAGGTATGAGCCATATTCTGCTTGTGCACTTCAGGCTCCTCTTCTCCCCTCTTGCTTCCTCTGAGAAGATAAGGAATCATAGAATCTTAGAAAAGTCTAAGTTGGAGAGGACCTCTGGAGATCATCTTGTCCAGGCCCCCACTGAAAGCAGGGCCTTGGATTAGGTTCATAGGGGTCTTGTCAAACTGACTTCCAGTGATGTATTCCACCACTTCTCTGGGAAACCTGGGGGTTGTAGAGCTCTGTGCTTGAGAAATGCAAACAGGCAACTTGCCCTCCTGTGTTTAAGACACTGATATATTTGGTATGCTTATATAGTCTTATGTGTACACATGGAGGCCAGCCAAAGCAGTGACATGGTGACATATCTGCATGTTGTTAGTATGCAAAGAATTGATTTTAGTGTTACTTAAGTGCCAGAAATACCCTGTGGCACGTGTGATTCTGAACTATTTTAGGTGTTTTGATCACATGTTGCCTGAGTGCTCACTCTCAATGCACTTGATAATGCAGGGTTTTTGTACTGGTTGGTGAAGACAGTCTGGGAGATGGTTGCAGGGCACTACTCCTGATTACAGGTGAAAGGGTCGAAAAAAAATTCATTCTTACTTTCAAGTGCTTATTAACTTCTCAACAGTTTTAGAGCCTTAGCACTATACTTATGAAGGAGTCCAACTTGTTTTGCCAAGGAGGAGAAATTGACTCACTTAGCCTGCTGTCAGTGGTGTCAGGCCATCTTCTCTGCTCGCTGCTCTTCCAGATTTGAAATAAAATCCTATTAGCTGTGTTGTTTTAGACGTGTGTATTTATCTCTTCTGATAAGCACCTTGATCTGCCAAGAAATGCAAAGAGCTTTCCAAGATGTTTTGAAAGTATTACTGTGTTTCTTGAAAGTAGGTGCTTGTGGGTTGATACCTTCTTTGTGGCATCTCTTCCAGGAAGCGGCAGAGGGAGGAGGAAATAGAGGCCCAAGAGAAGGCTAAACGAGAGCGAGAATGGCAGAAGAACTTTGAGGTAATCAGCAGCTTAACTTGCAGGATGGTCCTCTGCTATTCTTGGCTATGCTGCAGGGAATGTCCTTACAGGGGAGAGACATTTTGTCTATGGGTGCTAGAAGATAATTTGAGTAGACACTTAGTAACTAAGACCCTGCACAAGCCTGGGTTTTGTCCTTACGTGGGGAGAAGGGCCCAGGGAGAGGGCTTTGGTAGCACCTTCCCAGGAAGCAGCCTGGTAGATTAAGGTGTAGTATTTTTCAGCTCTGTTGGCAGTTCCCTCTTGTCCCTAGCTAGAAATTCGAGCTGCTGCTTAGCCCAGTTTGCTGCTGACCCATAAAACTTCATCTGGCAGCTGTTCAACCACAAGTGTGGGCTGTTCCTGGTAGTTCTCAGTCTGATTGTCAGAATTTTTATCTCCCATGACTATCAGAGACCTGAATGGCAGTCACTTCCCTTCAACTCTGTAACACTGAATTCAAGGTTCATGCATACCAGAAGTAGCTTTCTGGTTGTTGTGCAGCTATTCTAGGGGTCAAACCTACACCCTGCCAAAATATTTGATCTTTAACTCTTCCCTCATCACACACCACTGGTGAAATCTTGTGGTGGGCAGGAAGGAGGTCAGTAACAGTGTGCAGGACCTCATGAAAAGATGAGTTAGATTGTTAATTTAATTCAAAACTGGATCCCAGTCTATATTAAAGAAAACTTGAAAAAAGGAGGGTACCTGGGATGGAAGTGCATGAGTTGGACTGGCATCCTTGTGGCAAGTGGGTAACTAGGATGTTTCTGGAGACTCAGCTGGGAAGAGTTCATGTGCTATATAAAGTGGATATAATAAACTAGATATTCAGGAAAAGCTGTGTAATGCTGCTGCGTTGAGTGCGCTGTGAGTTTTGTCATGTAATGCTAGAGAGATAAATGAGTGTGTCACTGGCCTTGCTAGTGGCCAGAGTTCTGTGTTCTCAGGCCAGAATGGCCAGAGAACTTGGGTGCCACAGAATCATAGAATCATCAAGGTTGGAAAAGACCTTCAAGATGGTCCTACAACCCCTAACCACTAAACCATCTCCCATAACACCCTTTTTTGAACACCCCCAGGGATGGTGCCTCCACCACCTCCCTGGGCAGCCTGTTCCAAGGCCTCACCACTCTTTCTGTGAAGAAATTGTTCCTAATATCCAATCTGAACCTCCCCTGGTGCAGCTTGACCCCATTTCCTCTTGTCCTATCACTGGTCACCAGGGAGAAGAGGCCAACACCCACCTCACTACAACCTCCTCTCAGGTAGCTATAGAGAGCCGTGAGGTCTCCCCTCAGCCTCCTCTTCCCCAGGCTGAACAGCCCCAGCTCCCTCAGCCTCTCCTCATAAGACCTGTTCTCCAGACCCCTCATCAGCCTCATTGTCCTTCTCTGCGCTGTCACTGCTGTTGGGGTGCATTAAAGCATAGCAGCTGAGAAAATGTGAGCAAGTGTTACAAGCAAATAGTGATGGACCAAACAGAGGAGCTGCACAGCTATTGATAGTGGAGCTCTGAGAACCTGCATGTCCTCAACCACTCCTAGAGAGCTGAACCTCTCCACTTGCAGGTATGATCTCCAGCCTTGCTGGTGTCATAGAATCATAGAATGGTTTGGGTTGGAAGGGACCTTAAAGATCATCTTGATCCAACCCCCCTGCATGGGCAGGGACACCTCCCACTAGACCAGGTTGCTCCAAGCCCCATCCAACCTGGCCTTGAACACTTCCAGGGATGGGGCAGCCACAGCTTCCCTGGACAACCTGTTCCAGCATCTCACCACCCTCACACTGAGGAATTTCCTCCTTATGTCTAATCTAAATCTCCCTTTTCTCAGTTTTAATCCATCCCCCCTTGTCCTCTCACTCCCTGTCCTTGTCCAAAGCCCCTCCCCAGCTTTCCTGGAGCCCCTTCAGCCACTGGAAGGTGCTCTAAGGTCTCCCTGGAGCCTTCTCTTCTCCAGGCTGAACAACCCAAACTCTCTCAGCCTGTCCTTGTAGGTGAGGTGCTCCTGCCCTTGGATCATCTCCATGGCCTCCTCTGGACTCGTTCCATGAGCTCCATGTCCTTCTTATAGTCTCCAGAACTGGACACAGTACTGCAGGTGGGGTCTTATGAGAGCCAAGTAGAGGGGCAGAATCACCTCCTTTGACCTGCTGGCCACACTTCTTTTGATGCAGCTCAGGACAGGGTTGGTTTCTGGGCTGCAAGTGCACATTGGTGGCTTATGTTGAGCTTCTCATCCACCATCACCCTCAAGTCCTTCTCCTCAGGGCTGTTATTGATCCGTTCACCCAACCTGTATTTGTGCTTGGGATTGCCCCAACCCAGGTCCATTTAATCCACATGAAAAGACAGTATCAAAGTTGGGTGTTAATATCCAAAATGGATCAGTGGAATAGACAAGACTAAGCAGCCTATTTCTGCTAGTGACCATCACTGAGAGAGGGTGACTGGAGACAAAATAACATTTGAATTCTTGGCTGCTCCTGTATGTGTACTATGGAAGCAGCTGCCTTGCAAATGTGTCCAAAAGGAGAATGTGTGTTGCTGCTTCAAATTACTTTTAAACCATAAGGAAAAAAAATCCCAACACAAAAATCCCAGCCTTTAAAGGTGCTCACGTTGTACCTGTGCATTGCTCTTCTGGGCTTTCCTACTCTAGCTGGTTCCAGCCCTTGTCTGCTGACTGCATCCTAGTTCTGATCCTGTATCTTTACCCTAAAGACCTGTAGGTTTTGTCCCTCATGTATGTTCTGCAGTATTTCTGAATCCTCATACGAATATCTGTGTCATCCAAGTGTGGTTGCTTGCTGTTTCTAGAAGCTATTCATAGGCTCCTTTCAGAGCTGAGTTACCTCTTGATGTATTTTAGAAGGAGCAGGCTACTTTCTCCCACCTCATTCTCAAAGCTCACTTTCTTAGTAATTTCAAAAATAGATTCCACCCACAAACCATAAGAAACAAAAAGGTTAGAACAAAAGTTGCCATACAGCCTTATCCCTAGCGAAGTTGTCACCACAGAATGGTTGGAATGGACTTCTGGCGTCCGTCTGGTCCGATGGCCCTGCTCAGGCAGGGCCACCTAGAGGCAGTTGCCCAGGATCGTGTCAAGAGGGCTTTTGAATATCCTCCATGGAGGATGGAGACTCCAGAACCCCTCTGGGCAACCTGTTCCAGTGCTCAGTCACTTTCCACATGTTCAGATGGAGTTTCCTGTGTTCCAGTTTGTGCCCATGGCCTCTGGTCCTGGCTCTGGACATCACCAAGAAGAGCCTGGCTCAGTATTCTTTCCACCGTAGAATCATGGAGTTGTTCAGGTTGGAAAAGGCCTGTAGGATCATCCAGTCCAGCCTCTAAGCCATCATTCAGATAGTTGCACATATTGATGAGATCCCATCCTGAGCCTTGTCTTCTCCAGGCGAAACAGTCCCACCTCTCTTGGCATTTTCTCAAAGGAGAGATGCTCCAATCCTTGAATCACCTTTTCCGGCCCTCTGTTGGACTCTCTCCAGTATGTCCATGTCTCTTGTGTACTGGGGAGCCCAGCACTGGACACAGCAACTCAGAGGTAGCCTCACCATTGCTGAGCAGGGGAGAAGGATCACCTCCCTCAACCTGCTGGCCATGCTTTGCCTAATGCAGCTCAAGGCAGCACTTGCCTTCTGTGCAGCAAGGGTGTGTTGCTGCCTTGTGTTCAGCCTGGTGTCCTCCAGGACCCCCAGCTTCTTTTCTACCAAGCAGCTTTCCAGCTAGGTGGCCTCCAGCATGTGTTGGTGCCAGGGTTTGTTCCTCCCCAGCAGCAGAACTTTGCACTTCTCCTTCTTGAGCTGCACGTGGTTCCTGTCAACTCATGTCTCCAGCCTGTTGAGGTCCCTCTGGATGGTGGTGTGACTCTCTGGTCTGCCTGCCTCTCCTCCCATTTCTGTGTCATCTGCAAACTTGCTGAGGGTGCACTCTGCCCTCAGCATCCAGGTCACTGCTAGTGCTTGGCCTCCCCCATCCTGCCATGGGGAGGGAGGGCAGTGAACAGGCAGCTGTTGTACCCAGAGCCTGTGTGCAGCACCTGTAGTGAAGGCACAGCTGTGGTCAGATGGGCCTTGAGTGTGTGGATCCCACACTGTGAACTGGATCATCCCTGGACTTACTGTGTCCTACTGTGAAAACATCAGCCTGTAGGGATCATAGGTTGGCTTTGTGGGGGAGTCTTTTTTTTTTTTTCAGGAGGGGTCTCTACTGCTCTCCAGGGAGGGGAGAAGAGAATGCACCAGAGACCTTTTCTCATTGTGTTTTTGTGATGCAGCTTGGAGCAAGAAGGGTGAGAGAAGTCAGCACTCAGCATTTCCTTCTCTCCCTGCCTCCAACCTGCAGCACACCCAGAGCTGTCTGAAGTGTGTGAGACAGAGTAAGGAAATGGCATGTTCCACACTCACAGATTAGGAATGTCCATTGGAGATGAGGTTTCTTGTTTCATTTGCACACCAGAGGGATTCAGTAGACTCAAGTCAGGACTGCAGAACCCAAGCTGGTTGCTTTTGAAACAAGAAACCAGTATAGTGCTTATACTGGTGTTTTTAAGCTCACTTGTAGTTCCACTGTGCTGTGTCTGTTGCTCTGGCTCTGCACAGTGTATGTCCTAGTGCTACGTGCTGGAGAAGGGGGAAATTGCTATTGAGCTCTTGAAACTGGTATGTACTGACTGTTTTCTGGCTCTTGCACTTCTGAACTCTCCTTTTCCTCTCTTTGTGCCCAGGAAAGTCGGGATGGTCGTGTGGACAGCTGGAGAAATTTCCAGGCAAATACAAAGGGGAAGAAAGAAAAGAAAAACAGGACCTTCCTGAGACCTCCCAAAGTAAAAATGGAGCAGCGTGAATGATCCTGGCAGCACTGCCCAAGTGCAGCTTCTCAGTCCCCTCCCTGCTTTTAAGGACTCATTGGCACCTAGAGTAAGAATTGCTTTTCAGTAGACTGTTTGTTTCCTGTACAATTATCAGTCAAAGTATTTTTTGTACTCTGTCCATTTGAACTAGGGCCATAGTATGAACTCAGCCAGGAACCCGCTACATGTAGAACACTTGGCTTAGGAGGGTCCCTGCCATTATTGCTGTCCTGTTTGTCTGCTGCCCTGTAACTTGATGTTTTGTACTTCACAGATTGTGCTGTTTCACCACTTCCATTTCTAGTTTGAGAGCTGAACAAAGTATTGGAAAGGCTTCTCTACCTTTCCAGACATCATCTTTCTCAACAAGTTCAGCTTCGGAAAGGTCCAAACTGACTCTGGGAATCTGCTTCCAGCACTGTGCAGTGCAGCTGACCTGCAGTTAAAGTCCTGCAGCTCCTCACTGAACTGGGTGGTGCTTGGAAGGACCCTTCCCTCAAAATCTGATTTCCAAAATAAAATCCCAGCTCTCAGGCTTAGACTTCTGTTAATCTCAGATCAAGTGGTTACTTCCTGTAAAGGAAAAATAACTTCTCTTCATTAACAGTTAAGTTGCAATGGTCTGTATGTAAAATAAATTTTTACCCAAGTTACTTGTTCTTTTCTTCTTGGAATTATTCAAAAATACAGTTGTGAGAGTGTGAATTGAGTGCTGGCCACTGAACTGTTCAGCTCCTCAGAACCTACTTTCCCTGGTAAGGGTCTGCTGTCATCTCCAAGTTTGCTCTGACTTGAATTTTAAAGTGCTGGTCCTGCAGCGTGGCACCCAGGTGGCCAGGGAGAGGGCTCCTCTTCCCTGCATGCTGCCCAGCTGGATACAGTCCCACACACTGTCTGTGCTGAAAACTCAGCTTGTTGCTGTGCCTCTGGGGAGCATGGGTGGGTTGGGAGGGCTTGTGAACCTCTTGGGAGTATCACTCCTCAGAGCTATGGGATGAGCTCAAACTCATGAGTTTTGTTTTTTTAAAATCCTACTTCGTGTATGTAAGTTAAAGGCATTCAAAATCAAGTATACCACAGATTCCATGTGCCTGGCAGACTCCTCTGAAGACCTTCCTGCAAACTCTTCCCATGTGTTGTGATGGTCATCTCCATACTTGGGTCCTATGGATAGCTGCCACTAGGCAGATACTGCTTGTTTTCCTCCTCACTGCCCTTAGCCAGCTCCTTTGACTCGCTGCCTTATGCACCCTCATCTTCAAATGGGTGCAATCCTCTGTGCTGCCCTTTGTGTCTCAGGCTCTGGTGAGGTCTCTCTTCAGAAAAACTGGTTCTGCTGCCCCTGAAGAGATTCCTCCATCTTTTGGAGTCTCAACTCAGTTCTGTTTCTTCTGTTTCTGCCTGCTAGGGAGGAGCAACATGGTCAGGTTGTTTACCAAGCAGATTTCTGCAGGAAGAGCAGCTCCCAAGGAAGGTAGTGAGTGCTTTGTGACAGGGCCTGGGACTTGAGGGAATCTGCTGAAAGGTTTTCTCACTTTTTTCTTCTTTTCCTCTCATGCAGTGGTCTGTGTGACCAGCTGTAAACTGAAACAACCTTCCCTAATCAAACTAAGGTACATTGGTGTTGTAAACACTACCTAGCTCTTGGAACAGTAGAATACAATTCCTATTTTCTGTGTAAAACACAGGAATGCAGTTTCTTTACCTTATCTGTCCTGCTAGGTATAACCAACTAGAAAAATAGCTTGAGCTGAACCTCAAAGGGCAAAACAGAACTTTAAAAATAACACATCAGTGATGTCTGGGTGGCACATAAGAGCCAAAACATAACTAGCAGCAGACTGAAGTGGGCTGGCAGGTCTGGAGACACTGAACTGTGCAGTATTGCTCAGTTCAGGCACTGAAATTCCTTTTTGTTGGCAGAGCCTGATTCTCCGTTAAATGGGAATGCAATTCCCAACTTCTGTGTCAAGGCAACAATTACCCATGTATTGTGGGCAAAATGTCAGTTAACTTTTGTGGTGCTGACTGAGATGCAGTCACTTCTGCTTCTTGGCTGTAAGAAATGAGCAGTTCTGGGCTGTAGTTTGGATGATGAGAGTATTTGTAAGCTCAGTCTTGCCCAGAGGACACGCTGTCCCTCTGCCTCTTGTTCCCCGTCCAAGTATTCCCAGCTTAGAGATCTGTCCCAGTCACTCTTGTCCAAGAATCCTTTTTGATACTGAAATACTGGTCTTCCTAGTAGCGTTTCCTTTCAGATGGTGGAATGTCTGCTGACCCATGGTACTGACCTTTCAGATCTTTTCTTTACATTTTTTTCAGGTACCTCAGGATGAGTCCTGTGAGAACTTGAAATGCTTATAAGACCCAGTTATACTTCTGCTTCTCAGAGACATGTAAGTTTATAAGAATGTGACCAGTGGAGAGGCTTACCACTGGGTCTCAAGGAGTGCAGCCTGTGCCCAAAGCACCAAAGTACTAGTCCTATGGACTTCTGCAGTTTCACTTCATTTTTTCCACTGGATATGACTTGGTTGGGGCAGCATAATGTGTAGCTCATGACAATGCTGTTTCATTGGCAATTTAGCTGTTCCTGTTTCCTTTTCTTCCTCTCCTGCCTATGATACTCTTCTATGTCTGACATGCAGCATTTCTCATGTCTTATCTACTCAGCCAAGTCCTGTGAAGCTTCCCATCTGCCAGGAGGGCATGAGCCACATTCTTGGCCCTTTGCTAGATATTTTTCTGCTCCACTGGTGGGAACCTGGTAGGTTAATTTTGATCCTTGTATTCAGGCTTTGTAGAAGCAAACTGTTTTGAATTGCCTGGGCAGAAATAAGTGAAAGCACAACATGGACCCTCACAGCTGGAGGCTGGGCTGCTGCCTGGCCACTGAAACACACCAAGGCAGTTGGATGATTGAATTAAACATTGTTCTATTTCGAGATGTAGAGATGTCACACAGGGAGAGATCTCCACCACTGCTTCCTCCTTTGAGCTCTTTTTGGGTCAGTGGTCCTTACAGACTAAAATTGTTGTCCCTGATATGCAGGGCAAGCAAATACATTGGTGGGAATAAGGAGTATCTGTTTTTTTCTTTCAGGAGATAAGGTATCAGATAGCTACAGAAGCACCTTTCACTAGGGTCTTGGCTTTGGTTTTCTGTGGAAATAACTTGTCCTCTGTGTCCAGTTCCCACATAATGTACACAGTGTCTACCAGAGTCTGGCTCAGCTCCTTGCTACTTTCTGGGAGTCCAGAGATCACTCCTGAAGTTCTTGGTTCCCTTCTGAGGCAGGGAGATTGCTTTTCTCTTCACAGGCAGATTGCAAGGGTGTATCTCCTGTACAGCAATAGTGGGGTGGGAAATGACCTTTGCAAGTTACTTGTAAGTTACTGTCTGAAGACAGAAGAGGGAAACTGCAACAGAAACCTATTAATTTGTGGATTAAAATGGATAGGTGCAGGACCTTCCTGTCTGGTTTTACTGTATAGTCTAGGGATGAGAATGGAGGATCTGCTGAGCATGTAGATAGGCCTAGAACATTTCACCAGATGTTCACCAGATTAGCTAAATACCACCAGGTAGAAACACTATTCAGAAAGGCTAGACCAAATTGTGGCAGCTATAGAAAGGCTGGGTGACCAGCCAGATCCTCATGAGACATAAACCACCACGTTAGTTAACATTTATCTTAGTCTGGCAGGCATGGTGGTGTGCTTCAAAACAGTTGTCCACCTCTTCTCCTTGGGCAGTACCAACTCTGTCGCTGTGTGTGATTTGTATTTCAGGACTGCACTTCTGGGGAATTAACTACAGCTAGCAGTATTGGATAGAGGCATCCAGGTGGGAGAGATCAAGGGCCTGTGCTCTCCTCTTCCACACGAGGGTTTCTTTTGCTAGTCTTTCTCTGCCCTCTTGAAACAGTTGAAACTGGAGAGAAGCTGTGAGAGGTTGGGCTTAACATAGGAAGTTTCTCTCGGAGAGCGTTGGGCTGTTGCAGTGTGCTGTCGAGAGCAAACAGGCTGTCTTGGCTTCCTTTTTCCCTTGCAAGCTGCAAAGTGAGCAAGACCTCCCCTGCTTGGGCAGCTGAGTGCTGCAATTCACAAGCAGAAAAGGGACATCACCCCCTGTCTTGTGCACCAGCCCAGCATGCCCAAGGCCCAACAGTGTGAGGAGCTGCCACAGCGGGGTGCAAAACCTCCTTGGTTTGGTTTTCCACAGCTCCTGCTGGCAGTGCAGCTCCTGCTGCTGTGGGCTTCGGTGCCTTCAGCTCCAGAGGTACTTGCTCCTTGAAAAGTGAAGCTCTCACAGCTGTGGCTTCGTGTTGCACACAAAATGGGCAGATGTTTGGGAGTGTTGCTCCTCTAGGCTGGCATCCCATCCTTCATGCTCTGATCTCGGCGTCACAGTGAGCACCAGGCACTCTGTAGGTAGATCTAGGATGTAGCTGAGCTGCCTGACTCCACAGTGAGGCTCGACAGCCTTCCCGCTGGGAAGCCTTCCTGTCACACCAGCCAGAGGGGCTCCCAGGGCAAGAATGGCCATGTACTGTGGTACAATCAGGTCTTTCCTTTGTAGCAGGAAAACTCTTCCTCAGCCTATTCAGCACCGTTAAAATGGACTCTTCTGCTTTACTGGCCTCCCTTGCTGCCTGCTTCATTCCTATTCCCTGCCTGGGATACTCAGTTGCCCTGCAGCAACAGGCAAGTCCAGACCTAGCATTAAGGTATAAAGTCCTCTGCTTCACAGCCATTACTGGATTCTCACTGAAGCTAACGATGATGTAACCTGAAAATAATCAGTGGGTTTTATGTGTCACCTATGTTCTTGGGTCTGGTCAAACCGCTTCCTTTTCAAATGCAGGCAGCCCTTGTCTGGGCACTTCTGTAACAGTTTTTCTGAGTGGAACAGGGATTGCAGGATGACATGGAGAGCACCTGCAAAGGAAAATAACTCTGTCACATGTGCCAGTGCAATTGTTGCAATCCAAATCACAGAACTGAAATGTTTTGGGGAAGGACCTCTGTAGGTTGTTAATTTGACTTTCTGTTTGAAGTGAGGCTGTCAGTAATGCTAGGTGAGGTGAGCTGTGGTTTTACCTAGCCAAGTGGTAAGGATGAGACCCTTGGCCCCTCTGGGTTCCTGTCCCAGGGATACACAGCCCTTCTAACAAAAATATTTCACCGATGTCCATCCTGACTGTCTTACACCCTAGTTTGTGGTTGTTACCCCTTGTCAAACCATTTGCCACTACTGAGAAGAGTTTGCTTCCCTCCTCTGCAACTTCTGTTTCAACAGCTGCAGGTAATGACCAGATACTCCCTCCCAGTCCACGGTGGCAGCTCTCTGCCAGTGCCTCGCTAGTTCTCCACATCCCTTTTGAGTGGCGCACACTGCTCCAGGTGCAGCATCACCAGTGCAAAGCAGAGGATATTAACTGTCCTCATTCTGCTGGCCGTGTTCCTCCTGGTTTTCCTTATTCACAGGAGCACACTGGCCACCTTCTCTGTTAAGGAAGGCCATAGCTAAACTGGTGCAGCTTTGCTGTTTGGTTGGGAAATAGGGCTATTTGCTGCAGCGCTGCATACTGCAGTTGGGTGTCTGCAAGGCTTAGATGGGGGAACTACAAGATGTCCAAACAGCCAGTTCCTTCTGATAGCGGGGCAGGTTGTGTGTCTTCTGATGTACTTAACATGCTTTTGTGCACCAACCAGTTGTGACAGTCTGGCCCTTGAGGGCTGTCTCAAACCTCACACCTCCTTCCTTGCAGAAACCAGTGCCAGTTCTTAACAGCAAAGAAAACCTAACATTTCCTTTTTAAACAACTGTTGGTGAATAAAGGGAGCAGACAGAAACACGTTATTTCTTGTTATAGCATGAGCGACTCATGTAGATGTTACGCCCATGACAGAAGTGGTGCCAGTGCCACAGTGCTCATCTGGGGAAACCCCACGTGAAACCTGCGTAGGGCAATGCCAGAGCTGCTGCCCTGGGACTGCTGCAGTGGGAGGGGTTGGGTCCCCCATCTCTCCATCCACCCTTTCTTCCCAGGCTGAAGGAGCACAGGAACCAAGGGGGGTTTATAATGCTGCACAGAAGGCAAGGAAAGTAGCTGCCACAGCTGAGAATATTTTTCTGGCTAATGTTTTCCCATACGGGGACTCGACAAAGCCGTCTCCTCCTGACGCTCTGCCCCGCTGCGAGTCTCCGCCTCCACTGGGAGCGTTTGAACAAGCACTCGCCACGGTGCTGGCTCCTGCTCCCCGAGTCTGGAAGGTGGCGAGCAGCCCAGAGGAGGGATCTGCCAAGGGCGCTGGGCCCCCTCACTGACCCCAGACCATTTCTGCGCCCCTGCCTGGAGTAGGGCAGGGCCACCCCGCCTCAGGCCTGTGGGGCACCGGGTGACAACAGGCAGGACAAGCCAGAGCCACTGCCGCTGTTTCCCTACTACCGCGAGCTTGAGGAAGGGCCACAGGAGTCAGGGTCAAGCTCCAGGGTGCAGCAGGGGCACATCCGAGACTGTCTCAAGTGCCAAGAGGGAAGTGAATCATCCACCTGCAGTGAGCACGGTGCCCTCCTTCCCTCCCAGCCTCTTCCCAGGCAGCAGCACACTGACTGTTCGGCCCTGCTGCTGCTCTGCTTGGAGAAGGGACTTGGCGGGCTGGGGTCTGCTGGGCTGCGAGCTCTGTGGCCCTGAGGTAAGAGGCTCCTTTTCCTTCCACTTGCCCTTCTGGGGTGCTGGCCCCTTCCCCAAGCTCCACGGGCTCCTTCTGTATCTGGGTGGCTTGGGACACAGGCTGGCTGCATGTCCCCCCTGGATCTCTGAGCTGTGACATCTCAGACAGCTCCAGGGGCTTCAAAGCCATCCTCGTCCCCCCATCCGATGTGCTGGGAAGACACGTTTGCTGTCCGTGCCCAGCAGAGCAAGGTGCATCGTGATAGCATGAGCCAGGCTAGTGCTGCCATTGCCTTTGGGGCAGTGGGGGTGGGGACTGTCCTTGTGTAGGTCCTGTCCCACCTCAGGGTGGCAAGAACAACCATGGCTTTGTTTGGACACTGAAAGTGGGGTGAGGAGCCCTGCCATGGACCTTCCTCCTGAAGAGGCAATGCTCGGAGCCTCTCGGGGAGCCCGGGTCCCTCATCCAGCTGGTGTGGGGCTCTTGCCCTTGCTTCTGCCAGGCTGAGGCAGAGGGACAGGGCAGAGCCTGCCCAGACTGAGGGCAGGCACCACTACCGGGATGTGACCCCCTGCAGCCTGGAGCAGCAGGAGCAGAGGGCGCAGAGTGGCTCGGCCCGTGCAGCTCAGTGAAGGCAGGATTTACCCCTCAGGCAGAGCTACGACAGCCTGGGGCTGCAACACACACATCCCGGCACAGTAGCCTGCGGAGCTCACCCCTCCGCCCAGGCCAGCAAGGCTGGAATTGGGCTTCACCTGCCACAACCAGCAGGAGTCTACCCTCCTCTCTGCTTCGCCCGCCGCCAGCAAGTGGCATTTCCTGCCAGGCTGGGCTATCCCAGCGGCTCCACGGCGAGCTCTGCCCTCCCTCGGCAGCTGTCAAATGGTTACCGGGAAGTGCCGCTGTTCGCTGCCCCAGCAAGGACTCTCGGCCACTGGGGTGGATCCTTTTCTCTGCCGAGCAACCCAAGCTCCAGGGCACATTCCTGCAGAGTTGGTAATAAGGTGGGGACATGCTGTGCTGGGCTCTGAAGCCGGGGAAAGCTACAAAGTTTATTTAGTATTTCTTTCCTGCAAGAAGCAAGAGGAAATTGTTGAGAGGGTGTGAGATGAGTAGTGGAAACTGACAGACAGCAATGTTTAGTGTCAGATCATCAGCTGCTCTGGCTTGAAAGGAACTTCATGTCCTTTCAAAGACCTGTCCTGGCACTTGAGAACACATCCTTGTGACTGGGAGCAGCAGGGATCACGCTCACTGTGTGCTGGCCCTGCATGCACCACACACCTCCAAGCCTGGTGGCAGTGGCTGGTGGTTTCACAAGTTCCATGTTGGTGTTTCATCTTGACCTTGTTCACTGCTCGTGTCACTGAACAGGGCAGTCAGTCAGCAGTGCACTCAGAGCCTGTTGACAAAATTGCTCTTCCTCTCTTTACACTCCATGGAGATCTCTTCTCCACTAATACAGTGTGGTTTTGCTCTTGGAAAAAGATCTCTGGATATTTGCTTATAACACTGTATTTTCATACAAAGAGAGTTTCTGATACCTGCAAAATTTAGAAGCAGGGATCAAAAGTGGTATATATTGCTGACAGGCTCCATCTCAGAAGGGAACGACCCCAGGGAAACATGCCAGAGGCAGATAGTGCATACAGGGAAGCAGTGTGTGTCTTCATCAGCTGGCGACAGTGGTCTTGCCAGGAGAATGCTGATGTGAACCTGCCTGAACCCAGCGGAGCAGCCCACTGCCTACCAGCCAGCTGCATGAAGTTATCCCCAGAAAACAGCATTTGGGAGAGCTGCTCAGGATCCAGTGTCCTGATACAACCACCTAAAATAACAGGAATGCTACTTTGCAGCATCATATGGGAATCAGTTATAGTAAAATAAGCTCATTTATTTTTTTATTAGATTGCAAGTTTGCTCAATAAAAGTAAAGGCATATTCAATATTGTTTTAACTTGGCATTGCATTCAGTGTTGTCAGATTTTCTGTGCATCAGACTGGAAGAGTAGTAAATAACACTGAGAACAAGATAACCAAAACCTGCCAGGAGCATTTAATAAGCCAGGGCACTGTGAGCAAAATGCAGCCTAATACAGGGTTCAAAGTTATGCCCCCAGAAACAGGCAGCAGTCCCAGGAGAGCAGGGGAAGAGTCCCCAGGCCAGAAGGGACACGAGAGGGAGGCACGCCAGCTGCGGGCGCCGTGCAGGCACAGCAGGACCTGTCAGTGCAAACCAGACACGAGGCAGTTCAGAAGGCAGTGGGTGGAATATCCTCACCCTTCCTTTATTGCCTTGGTACTAGGAGTGCTCACTCGGGGTCCGCTTCTACTTCTCATGCCTTAAATGTAAGAGCTGAAAACAGAGATGATGAGGAAGGAAACTCCCCAACTAATTAAGAGATGGATAAGTGGAAGCCTGGCAACAGGCCAGGATACGTGACTCCGTGGTTGTTCTGGGCATTTCTGTGAATCTTAATAGCTTGAGGCCTAACCTGAGCACTTGAGGCAAACCTGAACATTGACAAGATCTGGAGAGCAGCAAGGGGCCAGCATGGACATGGCCAGGTCTCAGCTTGGGGTAGCTGGAGGTGTCCTGATTCCAGTGGGAGTGCTTAAATGAGAATGCAAAACTTATGTCACTGCTAGAGCTACCACCTCAGATTTCTTTGTGTCTTTCACCACTCAGCTTGGTATGTTTTATGAAAGATCTGTTTTTGCTGAACTTTGGTGATGTGCATGCACTCAATTGGTGGCAAAGCTGAGCAGGGCTGAGCAGAGGAAGGATGAAGATTTCTGTGAGAGCTCCTCCCGAGCCCAAAACCTTTCATTTCCTCCAAGAACTTGGCTGCAGCAGGACAGCAAGCTTTGTTTGGTCATTGCTACAGGCTTTGCAAGCACTCCCCTTCCCTCCATGGGAGCTCTTCCCAAAGACATGGACTGGCTGCCAGCCAACCTCATCAGCATGCCTTTTTTTTTTTTTTTTAATTTAAGGTCTTGGAAGCAGTCTTAGCTGAGACGCTGTCAGTTCGATGGGGGTCAGGTTCCTCAGCCCATCTTTACAGTAGCTGGTGTGGAAGGGATCAGGAGGGAGGATGGTGGGTGCTGGAGAGAAGAGAACTGCTGCAGCCTCCATCCCAGCACACACCTGTAGGATCACAGCAGGAGCCTCATCTCACCCTTCAGGTCACCCTGATGTGGCCTGAAAGGGACAGAGCCTGGGGTTTCCCTTGGCCCCTGCTCCCCTCAGCCAGCCCCTGGTGCAGCCCCCCTGACAAGGCCAGGTAAGGTCTCCCACCCCACACTGTGCTCTTGCTGTGGGGCTGCCTCACACTGGGGGAGCTTGGGTCCCACTCAAGCTCAGATGGCTTCCAAGTCTCGTGGACACCCCATGTTGTTGCTGTGGGGGACAAGGGTGATGCTGCAGCAGCCCAGGGCGTGTCCAGCTGTGGTGTTCATGCACCTCTGAGTGTTTTGGAGCTTCCCTCGAGCAGGGCCCACAGCAGCAGGACATCCTGGTCTGTGCAGCAGTTTGCTGAGCCCAACGCCCTCGCAGGCCAGGAGCTCGGCTGGGGCTGCTGGTGGCTGCAGGCCAGGCTACCTCTGCTCACCCCCGGCCTTCCCTCTATGGCAGCCCTGGAAAGAGCCACCTGCACCCTCTGGAGAAGAGCCAAGGAAGAGGTCACCTAGGCAAAGAAGCCCAGATGAGTGCTGGGGATTTTCCTGCCCCTGGTTGGGGACATTAAGTCATTGGCATGAACAGAGGGTGGGTTCTGGCACCGTGCTGGCTGTCCTGATGCTGTGCAGCCCATCACTTCCAGATGCCCAAGGCCAGGCAGGCCGAAAGCCAGTGTCTGCCATTGCGTGTGACAGTCTGCGTTGATGTCGTCCACCTTGCTCCCTCTGTCAGTGCCCCATCATCCCAGCTGATGAGGACGTGGCTCTGTCCTGGCTTGGAGCAAGGACCCACCAGCCCACCAGCAAAAGCTTGACTTGAAGGTGTCCTGGGGTCCATGCCAGCTCCTGGCTCTTGGAGAAGTCTGGCTAATGCCCTGAAGTGGTGTGGCCCAGGGGACACAACCCTCAGCCTGTCCCTCATGGCTCTCTCAAGACATGACACCACACCGTGGGGATCTCTGGTGCCCCTCGCAGCATGGATATGGCCAGGGCCTACCATGGGCTGTTTGCCATAGGTGACATTTCATGAGAAGAGCCAGGAAAGCCAGCCTTCCCAGGGGAGCACCAATGATGACTGCTCTCTTCTGCTTCCACTTGGGCCCTTGTTCCTCAGCAGCCTTGTTGCAGGTTCAGGCACCTCTTTGTGCTGGTCGTGGACTTTGTGGCTCCTTTCTTATGTGTTTCACACTTGTGTCAGTTTGGCACCGAGTTGGCAGTCTCTCAATTCACCCCTCCCCCCCTCCTCCCCCAAGGTAGGAAAAGAGGGAGAAAAATGATAAAGAGAGGCTCTCTGGGTTGAAAAGTGAAAGAGATTGATTTTAATTATTGGTGACAAGGGAATATATATTTGCAAAGGGATGTGCAACACCCCACCCCCTCCCTCCTCCCCTGACCACTCTCACGGTCTCCCAGCTGAAGGGGGGGAGTGTCCGGGCACACGGACGGGGCCCTCGGGTGTCACTGTGAGGAAAAATGGGAAAAAACAGAGGGAGAGATCTGAAGAGAGGGGGATAGAAGTGACAGGAAGCAGAAAAGTGAGAAAAAGGAAAACGAGAGGCTTAACTTCCGTGCTGTATTAGCCTATACTGAAAGCCAAATAGAGAAAATATGATGAGAAGGGAATAGTCTGGTTTGCTGGTCCTGCCTTCGGTCTAATCTGCTCCCCTGCAGGGTGGGAGGCTGCAGACAGTCAGAAGTGACCGTGGTTATTATCAGTCCACTGGTGCTGCTAAAAAAAGTTCACTGAAAGGAAGAAGAAGAAAAAAATCAGCAAAGATCTTGCTCAAACCAAAACAACACTGAACCCTGGCACCAGACTTGGTATTTCAGTTCCTGTAGGTGTCTGTAGGTGTGAAGTTTGGGCAGGACATGGTGCAGATGGTCCAAGCTCACAAGTGTGTAGGTCTAAGAGCAGAGTCTCCATGGAGGGCAGGTTAATCATCAGCATGGGAACTACAGCGTGGGATTTACAGCTTAGCTGGGACCATGTGTGCAGCTTTGCTTGTCATTGGTGTTTTCTTGAGCACCCCACCAGTTTGCATCACTGATGAGGTAGTCTTCAGGCTTCCACAAATAGTGCTTGTCATAATGTGAAGGTGAATGGGCCATGCTGTGGTGTCTCAGTGTGCACTGAAGGTCCCTGAGATAAAAGGAGTCTTGGGGTGGCTGGATTCCTGAGTCTGTTTAGCCCCAACAGAGGTGTGAAGGAGACTCTGCTAGGGAATGAGTCTGACCATGGGAGATATGATTTCCTGGCACTTCCTTTCCTGCAAGTTAATAAGTGTAAAAGCTCTTCTGGGTTCTGCCATTCATCTCTTTGGAAGAAGGATGCTCAAATGCTGTCTAACCCTAGATCTAACCAGGGACACAGAGTGGATTCCTATTCTGCCTTTAGAGGAAAATCCCAACTTCACCTTCTTTTAGGATCATCAGAAGCAGAGATACTTTGAGGAAACAGCTCTAGGGACTTTCCAGATCTTTGCTGTGGTGAATCGCCTTTCTTCTACAGCTTATTTTTTTATTTCTCATTTCCTTTGAGCTGATGTCACACATTTCCTCTTCCCTAGTGACGCTGCAGTCATGCTGCACTTGTTCCCATTCTGGTGTCTTGTTCTTCAGAGCTGCCTGCGTGGAGACCTTCCAGTCCCAGGTCAGAGGAAACAACACTTGGAAGACAGATGGAACATCCTCAGTAAAACACCTATGACTGCTCTACTGAAGCTGAAGATGGACACATCGTGCTGACTCCTTTTGACTGTGGTAAGGAGAAAATACAGTTTATTAGTACTATTCCTCTTGGAATGTACTTTTGCTGAGGGCATAGCTTGTGTGAGCGTGGTCTTTGCACCTTGCAGCCATGAGACAGTAAATCATTACTGGGAGAGCATGACTGCACGTCTGTTTACTTCCACCTCTGGTTCTGCACACAACAGAGTTAATGCTATAAGCCCCTTGGAGTGATTGCCTGGGGTGCTGGTGTACAAGGCAGGGGCTTGGGCTGGAGCTGCCAGGGATTTTGGCGACTCAGCACAGGCTGTTGCAGCAGAGAACTGGATTCACCTGCCAACTGCACCATGGCCACTCTGCCTCTTCTCCCTTCTGCTGGCATGGAGAATAGGGACATGTTTTATACACAGGGGAACTGCTTTAGCAGGACTGACTGAGTGAGATCCTCCAGAGCCCAGGGCTTGGGACACCTCACAAGTGTACCAGAGATGTGAGCTTGAGCTCCTCGGGCTGAAGAGGGAAGTGAGTATTGAGTAAATTTAGTAGGCAGTGGTGCCATGCTGTCTTCAGCTGTATTTTGTAGAATATCTGGCTTGACAAGCAAGAAGGGAAAAACAACTCTCTTGTGATTCCCTGGAGGACCTTGACATTGGCACTGCACAGTCTACCACTGTAAGGACATATGAGCTCTACCAAGTGCTGTTGGGGACAGGAGATGGCACTGCCATCTCCCTCAGCCCACCTTTGCCAGTGATTTCTAGCAGGCTTAACAAGGAAGAGCATGTCCTTGCATTCACCCCTCCAAGTCAGAGCACAGCCCCTTTGCTCAAACCCATCTTCTGTGCAGGGCTTTACAGTGGAGAGGAACACACAGGTTCTCCCTCCCTCCCACCCCACCTGCTAAATCTGGCAGCTGGTGGGCAGGCCTGGAGAACCCACCAGTAAAATTCACCAGAGCTCCTGGGCAAAGTTTGGAGGCTGCTATGCCCATGCACAGCACTAGAAATGGAGGGGTAGGTGGACAGTGCCCCACGGCACAGCCTCAAGGGACTTTGTGAGTAACCGTTGTGCCTTGGTATTGGAAGTGGGCACTTCTCCTCACAAATTTTGCTAGTGGGATGCATCACCTTCCCCCCCCTCCCACTCTTGGTATATTCAGGCCTGGTGCTACTGTGATAGAGTAGTTTTCATTGCAAAGATTCCAGCCCCAAGCACAGAACTATTTGCTGAAGTTGGCAGATAGTCAGAACAGTGGGTTTATGATGCAGATTTGAAAAAAGCTTTTCTCTAATGATCTTAGGTAATTAGGACTCTTTATTTTTTTTTTCCTACTCTAACATCAGAATATTGTACCAAACACAAAGTTCCCCATCAGTTTCTCTTGCCCTTGCACAGCCTTGCCCCTTCCCTCAGTGTCTGCATCTGGTAGATGCACTCCTCAGCTGAGAGATGCAAACCCTTCCAACTGGTGTATGTTCCCAGCAGAGGTGGTCCCTCCGTGGGTGAGACAGCCAGGCTTAGACACAGACATTTAAGGCCATGTTGTGACAATTACTAGTTTTCATACGTAGATGAGGGTGTGGAAACAGATCCATGAGATGACCTGTAGGACTTGCTGTCCTGCATGAGTCAAAGGTAGAATAGGGAACAGAGTGTGGGCCCCTGCCTGCTCTGGGACATCTCTGTAGGGCAGCAGGGAGTGACATGTTACTCCTCAGGGATGTGCCAGACCTCTGTGGCCAGATCCCAAGGTGTCATAGCCCATCCCCACCTCCTGGCTATCAACACCTGAATCAGCTCCTACCCTTTAGAGATCGGTGGGATCTCAGCAGGGTGGCAGAGATCAAGGTGAAAGAGGACAGATACATGTGTCACCTGGCCAACTACCAGTACTGTCACAGCTACTTGTTAGTTCACATGGAACGTGGTTTAAAGACACTCAACCTGCAGCGCTGCCCAGCGTGCAGCAGCCTGTGAAGGTCCAAGGACAAGTTGTGGATATCTGTACTTGTCATGTTCTTAGGGGACCTGTGAGGGGTGAGCAGGGATAGGCTCAAGGAGATGACTGTTGCCTTCCTCTCCTAACAACGGGAAAGAAGCACCAAGGCGTTTGCAGAAGAAAGGGTTTTCTGAAGAAAGGGAATGCTTTCTTGAGCTAGAGCTGACTTCCCCATTTGCAGGGGAAAATCTCAAATGTGCAAATGTGTAAATGAGGAACCAACGGCACATGGGTACAAGGAGAGACTGAAGCCAGAGAGGGTGAGATGAGGGTTTATGCCACTACCTGCTGCTGAGGAAGATCCAGAAAGTTTCGAGGCAGGAGGGTGCCCTCTCAGGAGGCAGCAGTCTGTGAGGGAAAGGGCCTGTTGTCCATGGGGCTGGCAGAGCTGTGCAAGCACATCCCAATGTGCAGCACCCAGCATTCCCCTTGTAGCTCACACAAGAAGTTTAGGCTTCCGCCAATCACTGGTGGTACACTCTACTCACTCTCAAGGAAAACCACCATGTTGTCTGCAAATTAGGTTGAAAAAGCAGCCAGTTTCCATCAGTGAGATGCCTTAGTGTCCTTGCTGGTGGCTCTCAAACTGCTTTACCTGCATGAGCCTGTTACCTGCCTGTGAAGGAAGAAGGAGAGAAAAACAAGCAGACCTGCAGGGTTGTGTCGTGGAGAGGTGCCTGCCCAGCATCAGGAGTTGGCACTAGAGCCAAGGACAGGCCTGTACATCCTCTGGATGGTGACAGCAGCAGGTTAAAGCATACAAGGGATTTGACTGTATCCATGTAAATCTGAGACAAGAACATGTACAGTATTGATGATGCAAGAATTTGCTATGTCCAAACTGTAGGCAAGATTTGAAGAAATATAAACTGAGGTGGAGACTGGTAATATTAGAAACCAGATGGTGTCTCTTCAGGGACAGTGTTTGTCAGCAGCCTCACCAGTGACACGGGAAAGTACAGAACTGCTGCTGTTGACACTTGCATTTGATGGTAGGGGGGGTAAAAAAGAGAGACAGATTGGTTTAGAAACAACTTCAATTCAAAATGAAGGCATGATGGACAACAGCCAGGATTTTAAGAGAAATCAACTGTAGTTAAAAATCAACAGTGTACCACAAAACATCACCCTTTAGGATTAGTGACTCAGCTATTACATCATTCACTGAGTAAGAAAATGGAGAGCTCTGGTAGCCTAAGAAGTGAATGTGAGATCCTACAGTGTCTGAAACTAAGAAAACAAGTACAATCTTTACAAACCTAAGAAGGGAAATGTCAGCAAACAACAAATAGAGGGTGACTGGAAATGACATTAGTGAGACATTTTTACCAGCTATTGTTTCACTGGTGGAATTTCTCAGTAAAGATCAATGCAGGCAAGTTAGAAAGCATTAGGAACCAGAGGGGGGAAAAGAGACCCAGAAAACCTGTTTGCTTATAGGAAAAGATTAGGGGGACAGAGCAGGTGTCTATGGGTGGAACCAAGGCTTGGAGCAGAACTCCTGTGGTAACAGCTGAAAATGAAAGGTCAGGTTTGGTTTAGCAATGGCACCATACCAATCAGCTCATTTTATGCTTCATGTTTTTAGGTACGAAGAAAAGCCACGGCACGAAATTCTGCTTCCTATGCGCCTGCTCAGCACCATGATGTCTGGAAAGGGTAAAGATGGGGCTGATGGTGGTGTTGATTCCTACATTTCATGCCACATAGACTCAGAGTTTCGCTACAACCTCTTCACTGTTTTTTACAGCATCATTTTCATTCTGGGCTTTGTTGCCAACTGCTATGTGCTCTGGATTTTCAGCCATATTTACCCCATAAGGAAACTCAGTGAAATCAAGATATTCATGGTGAATCTGACAATTGCTGACCTGCTCTTCTTGGCTACGATGCCAATGTGGATTGTTTACTATCACCACCATGGAGACTGGATCATGCCTGAGTTCCTCTGCAGTGTGGCTGGCTGTTTATTTTTCGTTAACACCTACTCTTCTGTTGCCTTTCTGATGGTCATCACATACAACCGGTACCAAGCTGTGACTAAGCCCATTAAAGCTGCTCAGTTTACCACCCAGAGAAGGGGCATCTACGTATCAGCAGCTATCTGGATCATAATAGTGGGCAGCTCTTTGTATTACCTTTTTGACAATAATACTAATCAAGAGGAGATCGAGTCGAAGAATTTCACGCGGTGCTTTGAGCGCTATAACTCTTCTGATGGTGTTTCAGCTGTTCTCGCTATTCATGTCATCATCTGTGTCCTCTTCTATATAATTTTCCTTTTTATACTAGGCTGGAACATCATCATTATCAGGACCCTGTTCTCCAAATCAGTGCAGCCAAGGAAGAATGCCCATGTCAAGCAGAGGGCGCTCTGGATGGTTTGCACCGTGCTGGCTGTGTTCATTATCAGCTTTGTACCTCATCACATAGTGGACCTGCCCTGGACCCTGACGGTCCTGGAGCAGTGGCAGAAGGAAAACTGTCAGTTGCGCCAACAACTCAATGATGCTCACCAGGTGACTTTGTGCCTCTTGAGTATGAACTGTGTGTTGGACCCAATCATCTACTGCTTCCTCACCAAGAAGTTTCAGAAGCATCTTTCAGAAAACCTGAAAAGCATGAAAGGGAGTCGCAAGTGCTCCAGGCAAACCACAGACACAGTGATTGAGGGCACCATTCACCAAGAGGATGCCATCATGATCTAGGGCAGCTCTGTTCTGTTTGCAGACTGAGATGCATGAATTAGTCACTCATCTTTTCACAAGAAGAGGCACTGAGAGACACAGCAGAGGACCAGGATATTACATTTCCTTTTTTCCCATTAGACAGAAGAATGGACGCTCATTTCTCCTATCACATGCAACTGGTAGAACTGGAACCTGTACTGATCTAGCAGAAAAGCACCTCCTGTATGGGCTGATGTTCTCACAGCTCAGAGGATATGATTTTACATGAAAGAAGTGTGTCATTGAGTCTCTGCAGTGAGCAGCTAGAAGCTTAGTGCACTGAAATTATCCATGTGTCAGCCCAGATAGCACTGTCCCTGGTCCTTTGCCTGCCCAGCTCCCAAGAAGTGTCCACCATCAGAGTAGTAAGAGACTTCTAAAAGACCTGGAAGAACAGACTGAGCTGCTAGCATCATCGTGTGACTTTTCTAAGAAGCTTGCAAGGTTCTGTGAAGAGACTCTGAGCTGAAGAAGCTCTTGAGTGGCTAGATGGCATGTAGTCTGAGGAGTTCCTCAAAGCCATCAAAGAAGAGATCTGCACCTCTGATCCCCTCTTACCTGCTCAGATGTTCTGCTGGGGTCCATACTTGACAGATGTCTGGGAGCTGCTATTCCAAACTTTTTGCCTTTGCTCCCAGCTCTTGAATCAGTCAAGTAACTAGTAAGCAAGACAAGGAAGAGAAATTGGCAGAGCCTCAGGCCCCATCCCCAGATCAGCGTTATGTCCAAGGCGGACTATTGTCTGCCATGGCTTCTTGTATGACAGCAGAACTGGAAAACCAGTGGTCTCTTGCACTCAATTTAGTAATTTTTGGCTGAATCCGTGTGTCTGTGGAGATCAAATCTCACTTTGGAGGCTCCAGATGACAGATGATTGTCAGCACAGGCATTACAATAAGAAAAAAAAAAAAAAGCTTGATACGCTTCAGTATCTTATTTATTTAAATGTGGGTTGCAGCAAGCACCTGTACCTTATTCCTTACCCCAGCTTTTCTGTGTCTGCTGGGAAGAGATGAAGCTGACTAGTTCTTGATATCCTACCACAAGTGAAGTATCAGGTCAGGTCGTGGCTGTTTCTGAGTGCATTAGTGCTGCACGGGGGCACCGTGCACCTGCCAGACGTGTCATCCACGCACTCTGACAAGCCTGGAGCCTCCTGACTCAGGGCTGCCTGCAGTACGTTGGGGCCCAGGGCAAAGTGCTTTTTCAGGGATGCTGAGTTCTGCTACCAATCACGAGATACTTGAGGTTCCTTTTCTGCCCCAAATTGCTCAATCCAGCACAGGAAATTGGGTAGGGAAGGGAACTTACTTGTTTTCGTAACAGTTTTTAGTTCCCTAAACTACACAGGAGAGTCTGGTTGATGACAGGAGAAGCCTCTCTGACCTGTGACATTGGTTGTTTCTATGCACAGTCAGCAGCCCTCCCACACCCACCAGAGAGTTACAAGGCAAACGTGGAAGATCTCAAGTCTTTTCAAAGATAGGACCAATGTTTGTGTCAGATTTTGCCTACATTCCATGCAGATTCTATCTGTCTAGAACACAGGTTCTATCTATCCTAGCTATCTCCTGAAGATCCTCAGGTGGCTTTTCTGCTTCCCTGTGTGAATGAGAAAAAGAACTAAGATGTTTCTTTCTCTAATGCCATCTGCCAGGGCCAGCCATGTGCTCCATGGCCAGTGCCAGAGGAATGAATCCAACGTGACTTTATTTCCTTCCTGGGCCTATAAGGGCCACCCATAAAATACACCTGCTGGCACCTCTTAGCAGAGAAACTCCCTGACTAAACCTCTCAGCCATGTCCAAATCTTTGCCCTTGAATCTGCAGTTATCCAAGCCCCAGCACACAGTCAGGGGGGGCAATTTCTGTCATGGAAAAGCTTAAACACTCCAGCTTAAATTGCTGGAGGAATCTGCCTCTGTGGTTCTGCCCTTCCCAGATGGCATGTTCTGGCTAAGGGGCTCCTGGAGCTGGCAGATGCTGTGGAGCTCTCCTCTCTTCCCCTTGCCACCTGTGCCATAGTGGAGCTCTCTTGCTTCACAGCCCATAAAGCACTGAACTGGAGTTTGACAACTCTTCGAGAAAATGGAAAGGGCTTTTACGTGCAGATCTTGTAAACACGTGATCCTCTTCTTCTGATTCCTGGTAGGCTTGCAATGGAGTTTACATTAGGCTACTTACTGTGGGTAAATAAGATGCTTTACTCCACAGAAGACAGCTGAAAGGCCAGATGGGCTCAGACAAGGAATGTAAACTTGCATCTAAGGAAGAGTAAGTGGAGGAAAAAGCCCTGAGGACACTTGAGGAGGATATGTTGCAGGAATTAAGTCAGTAACAATGTGTTTCTAAAAACCACCCCGAGCTTCTGCTTCTGTTCCTGGAATTACTTGGCTTTACCACAACGCTGCATTACTCTGCTTTGCTTTGCAATAAAATGGATCCTCAAAAGTTCTTTTAAATAAAGCATGTTCGCTAAGTGATTTGCCCTTTAACTTCTCCCACCTTCTCATCTTTCTGTATTTATACACAAGGGAAAAGCCTCAGTACCACCCTGGCGCAGCTTGATTTTTTTGGTGTTATTTTTTAAAAAAAAACACCAAGTGAACTCTTGGGAGAGGTGAAATGAAAGGCTGAGCAAACTTCTACCTACGAAAATGGGGAAAGAAATAATTTCAGAAAGGAAACAGCTTCAGGAGAACCTGCTCTTCAAAACCCGACAGAACTCCCCAACTCTCTGACCCGCACCGACGGGAACTGCTCCATGGACGCCCCATCAGGGTCGGACACTGGCGCTGAGCAGTGACCAACTGCTTCAAACACCCCGCGCTGAACGACTCCGGCAACGCGGCAGCGAACCAGAGACACCCCCAAAGACAAACACAAACCGCAGGGCCGGGGCGATGCCTCTCGGGGCAGAGCGGGCCCCGCCCCCGGGGCCCCGCTGCCCGTTCCGTGACGGCCCCGCCCCCGTGCCCAGGCCCCTCCGCGGCCGCCCGCGCGCCACTGTCGTCACTTCCGTCGCCGCCCGCTCCGCTTCCGGGCGGCGCTAGGAGGCGCGGGCCGCCGCTGCCATGTCCGCTGCGGGACGCGCTCCCGGGCCCGGCTGCGGAGCCGCCTCTCGGTAAGAGCCCGCGAGCGAGGGCGGGTGCGCGGCCTCCCCGCCCTGAGCGCGCTGCCCCCGCGGAGCCCCCGGTGCCGCTGCCCCGCCTCGGGCCGGGCCCGGCGGGGCCGAGCTCGTCGGCCGGGGAAGTGGAGGGGGCGGACGCGTGTGTGAAGTGTGTGGTCCTGCCCCGGTCCTGAGCACAGGCCTGAGAAGGTGTCGATGGGCGCAGCAGTCAGGGCAGGAGCGGTGGGACAGGCCGAGACCCCAGGGCTGGCGGCGGGGAGTTCCTGCAGGCCTGGTGCCTCCGTCTCCCTGCTGGTGTTTGGAAGAGTTGGGAAACGGCAGAAGGGTGCGGAAAGACACTACCGGAGTCCCTTAGCTTAGCTCATGTGATGGGGAGTGGCTTGTGCGAGGTAACCAGGAAGAACAACTCTGGGGAGCTGGGGGTGTGCCCGGGGTTTGGCGGATTGTTCATAGGGGCCAGCAGTAATTTCAGCTCAGGGCAAAATTACTCCAAAATTCGTACTGCAAAATTATTGACCTATTGACCTATATCAGATTGCACCTGTCCTATTTTGGGTTTTTTCTTGATCACCTCACGGTGTGATGCTTCTTACTCGTGCAGTTCTGCAATGCAGTTTTTGCCATGCAAACAGTGACCCGCGGGTGCATTCTCACTGCTCTGTGTCTAAAAGGTAGCTGAGGTTAAGGTCTCACAGTTTACAAGCCATTACAATTCACAGATAGACAGTATCTTTCTGCAGCTTTCACCTTCTCAGCTCTTCTATGCCACCTCAGCAGCAGTTAGGACACCCTGGTAACAGTGTTGTTGGGTTTTGTGACACGTTGGATTGAAAAATTATCACTGCCCCATATTAGATGTATGCAATAGCTGTCATAATTCCTGAGTAATCTGAGAGTTTGGAAGGATTTACAGCTTCTCAAAGCTTTGCCCTGTAAATGTCAGATGTTGAGTAAGTTTTGAATTTAATATATTGGAGTACATTGTTTTTAAACGAGTTTCCATGTATTGTGTTAATGGGTTGGAGTAGCTCTACAGCACCATAATGCATGATTTGCTAGCTTCGCTGTATCAAAGAGTAGTTATATGTGACTAAACATAAAACTGGACAAAATATATTTAAATAATTAAATGAAAAGCCTAGCGAGGAGTGTGTTCCTGTGTGCAAGTCATGTTATGCGTAAAGATTCAAAGCTTAAAGCAGATCATGTGTCATTGTGGACATAAGTAACTCAGTGCATGTCTTCTTAGTTACCAGGAATAGGATTATTATTTTCTTTTTTCCTCCCTGCAAGTCTGTGCTCTTTTTTGTTCCCTGAAAGGTTCTCCTAGAAAATGAATGTTTGTTAAAACTGGGTCTGCAAAACCCTGTGATCAAAAAAGGAGCTGTCAGGATAGAGATGTACAGGAAACTTTTGAGGCCTTAAATGGAATCGTGTCGGGGTTTAACAGCTTGGTATTTTCTGGATGAAACCAGCCGCGTGCAGCCAGCTCACCTCCAGACAGGATTGTCTCTTGCTGCAGCTCCTGAGTGTTTTTATCACCAAAACCATGAATAGTGGCACGCACTGGTCAGTTGTAAGTTGAGGAAGGTCTTCTTCAGCTTTTTCCTGCTTGGTATTATCCTTAATTTATTTGCTTCCTTTCATCCTAATTTGTCTAGAAGTTTTTCCTTTCATGGGCTAAAGGGCAGCAAAACGAGCATCTCTTCAGCAGTGGCCCCTCTCTAGCAGTGATCCAGGGTTGGTTCATGTGGATGCTATGGCTGGAGACACTTCAGTACTTGAGCATGGAGCTTCAAATCCTTCTTCCTTGCAGCCACCTCTTGAGCTCCAGTGAAGGTGCTGCTGCAGGGGATCAGATCTCCGAAGGCAACACCCAAACCTGGTGTCTAGGAGGGTGCTGTGGGCAGAAGACACTGCATGGCTTAGCAGGCTCCTCAGGGTATGCTGTCATTTTGATCCACACCAGTCATTGCTCTCTTGCCTTTTCCAGGTTGTCACCAATCAGCCCATAACTGGGCAATACAAATAGAAAACAAGCTTTGTATTTAGAAAAAATAATTTAGTGTTGTGAGGAAGCTGATCTGGAACTTTTTCCATCTCTTAGATAAACTCCTGAGGTTAAAGGTATGGCTAGGCTAATTTCAGAGGTGATTGAGCAGTTCTTCAGCTCTGCAGAAGCTGAGTCTCCTCTGAGTTGACACCAATCGACAGAGCTATTGTCATATTCCAAGAGCTTTCTTCTGAGGCTTGAAGTTTGTGTTGTTTGTCTTTGCAAACTGACAGTCCTGTTTGTCTGTGTCACCAGCTGGAACGTAACACGAGGTGTATGGCAGCTTTACCTTGAGTGATTGTTCATATCTGCATAAATACCAAACTGTCATATGGAATTCCACTTTGAAGATTTTACAAATTAGTCTCATATGAATGTCTTCTCTTTGACAATTTTTTTACTCTATTCTATTTGAGAGAGCAAATTCTTCCTTAAATATGAGCATTTTAAGATGATCAGGGACAAAACTGCATATTCAGGACCAGGTTCATTAGAAAAAGTAGATGGCTAATTATTTTTTAGAGCAGGAAAGTTGCAGCTGTTTGCAAACCACGTGGAAAAATTCTGAATTCTGCTTGATCACTGGTTTCCTCTCCAGATTTTCCCATGCTGCTTTTTTGCTAAAGGCATAGCTGTTCTTATACTCCTGTTGGGGAAAATACTGTCCCAGAAGACAACTCTGTTAGTTCAAGGCTTTGAAGTTTAACATAGAAGTCTGGTCCCATTTCACACACAGAATCATAGAATGTTGGGGGTTGGAAGGGACCTTGGAAGATCATCGAGTCCAACCTCCCTGCCAGAGCAGGATCAAAACTAGGGCAGGTCACTCAGAAAGGCATCCAAACAGGTCTTGAAAGTCTCCAGAGGAGACTCCACAACCTCTCTGGGCAGCCTGTCCCAGGGCTCTGTCACCCTCACAGTGAAGAAGTTCTTCCTCATGTTGAGGTGGAACTTCCTGTGCTCAAGTTTGAATCCATTGCCCCTCACCCTATCCCAGGGCACAAGTGACAAGAGGTTGTCCTGCCTTCTTGAGGCCCAGCCCTCATGTATTTATAGCCATTAATTAGATCCCCCCTCAGTCTTCTCCTCTCCAGACTGAAAAGCCCCAGGTCTCTCAGCCTTTCCTCATAAGGCAGGTGTTCCAGTCCCTAAATCATCCTCGTAGCCTCTGTTGGACTCTCTCAAGTAGGTCCCCTGTCCCTCTGGAACTGGGGAGCCCAGAACTAGACACAATACTCCAAGTGAGGTCTCACCAGGGCTGAGTAGAGGGGGAGGAGAACCTCCCTGGGTCTGCTGGACACACATATTTGCAATGTCTGATGTTCTGTTCGATACCTTCATAAGTGCTCTTGAAATTTCAGAAGCCATTACCTTGGTGATTCTGTGTACTTTAAATCCCCATTTCCTACCCATCCAGAACTTTTGGGGTACAGGGAGAGGAGCTGGCCCTTCTAGAAGATAAAGGGACTCAAAGATAACAGGGACTACTTTTTCATTCTTCATTATCTTGGTGGGTATTCTGGAGATCTATAGAGAGACACCACTGTCTGAATTATTAATCTGTGTAGTAGCTTTCCAGGATCTAAATAATTTAAGTTTATGCTGAAGAAAAAAGAGCACCAAGTTGATGAGTAAGTTTTTCTAATCTCTGAATGCAACAGCCTTTTTTGTGGATGCTATTATAAAAAGATATCTATAATTAGCCTTCACTGAAAGTGTTAGATCTTGCTGAACTACTACCAGAATCCCGTATATGTCATGCAGCTTCTTTTTCCAAGGAGGGAATTAAAAAGTGGACCAGTTCAAGAGAGTTTTTGGCAGACTTTCTTAACTGGAATAAAGTCAAAGATGAGGGCCCTGCGGGGAATGCTGTGATGTTGACAGATTTTGGAGCTTAAAGGCAGCAGGAAATACTCTGCGTCGTTGTTTCTCACAGGTCACCTGTTACATATGGTAAGTGAGAAGATACTAATTCCTTGGGCTCTTGTTGAGCCTGGAGGTGTGTCATCTTGCTGGTTCTGCCACAACTTCAGTCCTGTTACTGGCCCAGGCCCTTGCTGCCCTGGGGTCAGACACACGGTCATGGTGGCAGCACCAGGGCTGCAGAATGAGTTGTGCCTGCATTCCTTGCCAGTCCCAGTTGTCACATAAAACTGATTGTAACTTAATGGAGTGTAAATAGTCTTGTATTATATTTGCAGTAGTTTGCTTAATGTGGTTTGCTTTGCAACTGGGGTCAGCTAAAATTAAAACACAATTTCCACTTGCCACGATGCACCTGCTCACAAATACCTTAGGAAGACAGTGACCTGGTCATTCTTCTGTCTGCATTCATTTTGTGTTCTAGATTTTCTGCAGTTATCATAAACTTCAGAACATACAGCACCATTTTTGCTAGGATTTATCTTTTGTCTGGTTAGGGATTAATTCTCAGTTACAAGATCTGAGGAAAATGTATTTATACGTTGGTTGGATGAGGCTTGTGCAGCCTGCTCTAGTGGGAGGTGTCCCTGCTCATAGCAGGGAGGTTGGAACCTGATGATCTTTAAGGTCCCTTCCAACCTTCACCGTTCTATTATTCTGTAGCAATGAAGATAGCTTCATGATCTCTTTAATTTCCTCCTGAAATCAAGCAACACTTTCACATACCAGGGGATTAGAAGACCTGATTTGTATGATGCCTGAATCAGTGTAATTCTCTTGTTTTGGTTGGTTGTCTTTAAAGTATTGATCAGAGGAAAAAAAAACACACACTGTGGAAAGATTACAAAGTTTGAGTCTCTTCTTGTGACCACAGTTGTGTGAACCCTGAAGTCTCATGCTTTTCTTTGTCTCACCTACCCTTTTTGTTCTTTTTTTTCCCCTCAAAAGAAAATTCATTTCTCTGGAAATTAATTAAGTTAAAAAAAACCACAAAACCAAAATCAAACCAAAAAAACACCAAAAAATAACAAAACAAACCCCTAAAATCCCCTTGGTGGCCTTCATTGCTCTCCATTAACCCCTGTTAACTGTTTTGGTGCTCTTTGTATGAAATATATACCAAACCACTACGGTTTCCCCCCCCCATAAAGCTGATGTCACCACCGGGGCTGCAGGGCTGGCCCTGGGGAAGTCCTGGACTGGGCTCCTGGAGTCAGTGGCAGATGGGAGCTGGGTGCAGGAACATGGGGATTCAGGAATGCACAGTTTGGGATCAAAGACAGAGGAACAGACAGTCCTCTCAGGACACTGGCCATGGACAAAGAGACCCTGACCCTCGTGATCCCTCAGATTTATCCCAAGTATGAGGCGTTAGGGATGGAATACTGCATTTGGTCATTCTTGGTCACCTGTCTGCTCCACTCCTCCCCAAAGGAGGGTCACAGCTGTGACCCCTTTACTCCCTTTTGTTTCCAGAGCATGAGTAGTTTAGCAGAACCAGGCCATGGCCTTGGTTCTACATGCCATTCTGCAGCAGTAACTATAAACATTGAGTGTTACCAATCCTAGAAGCAGACACTGACTGAAAAACATGCTGTTAATTCCAGCAAGTGCAGATACTTAGAAGAGATTTAACTTAAAAGTAAAATTACTAGAAAGAAAATTAGTTCTAACTTGGCTCAAACCAGAACACTGAGTTTCCCCAAGTTTGAAGGAGAGGTTCACTATCAATGGGAAGCTGGTGAAAGCACAGATTTACAGAAAGATTTGGACTCCAGAGGTCTTAATAAGGTAGCCTGTTTCAGTCTCCTGTTCATAGCATGTAGGTTGTTCAGCATCTCGCTCACTGGCATTTTGAAAATGTGCATGAGGGGACCTCTGTGAGTCACTCTACCAGTGCAGACCACTCACCCAGTGAAGAAATTTTTCCAGTTGAACTGGAATTTTACTTGTTGCAAGTTGTGACCATTATCTCTTTCTCTAGGCATTTCAGATGAGTCTGGCTGTGTCTTTTCTGTATCTTTTTGGGCTGGCTTGAGAGAAGCCTTGCTCACTGCCAGGGCTTATGGCTGACTTGTGTCAGACTTCTTCACCAGGATCTCCAGTTTCTTTCCTGCAGAACTGTGACCTCTCAGTTTGTTCCCAGCCTGTCCTGTTGCATGGGGTTGCTGCAGCTGTAGGGCAGCACATAGTACTTGCCCTTGTTGAACCTCATGAGGTTCCTGCTAGCCCACTTTTCCAGCATGTCACAGTCCATCTGAATTGCAGTTCTGCTTTTCAGGCATGAGAACTGCACCCCCCGGTTTGGTCTTACCCACAGACTTTTTGAAAAGCTGTTCTGTTCCATTCCACTGGTCATGATTAGGATACCCACTATCAGCTCTTGTAGGTGGCTTTTTGTTAGTGGCCACTCATTAGTTTAGAGAACTGTAATCACAGTCCTTTGAATGTGGCACTGCAGAGTTGTTCATCCACCACATAGTCTATCCATAATTTTTACCTGCCCAGTGTGGCCGTAGGGATGCTGAAGGACTCCACGTCACTAAAATTCAGATGTAGAATATTTACAGCTCTCTTCTTCCACAGAGCCAATCATTTAATCAGATAAGGCAGGTTGGCAAGGCACCGTTTGCCTTTCATGGATCCATGCTGGTTGTTCCCAGTCACTTTCTTGAACTTCAGGTGTGTGGGAATAGTCTGCACACGGATTTGCTCCACAGTTCCCCAAGACACTGAGTCAAGTCTGAGTGGCCTTTCCCTTATTGCCCGTTTCAAAAGTGACATTTGCCCTTTTGCAAATCAGTCACCTCCTCGCAATGTGTTGTGGTTTGGGCCCAACACGACAACAGAGAAGCAGCCCTGTGGCCACTCACTGAATTTCCCCCCCCCCCAGACACTGGGATGGGGAGGACAAAAGGCCAACTAGAAAACTAGAAGCTTGTGGGTCGAGACAAGGAGGGTTCACTCACCATTTACAGTCCCGGGTAAAACAGACTCGACTTCGGGAAAAGTAATAATTTCACACTAATCCAATGCCCACAGGGCACAGACACACACAGAGCAGGGCTCACACACGTTACCCCCACCCCTCCCTTCTTCCCGGGCCCAAATCACTTTGTTCCCCATTTCTCTCCCTCCTTCCCCCCAGCGGCACAGGGGGATGGGGATGGGGTTTAGAGTCACTTCACAGTCTGGTGGTTCCTGCTGCTCCTTCCTCCCCAAGATGGATTCCTCACAGCCCTCCCCTGCTTCCCCACGGGGTCCCTCCCATGGCAGAGAGTCCTCCACGAACCTCTCCTCCATGAGTCCTTCCCACCAGGTCCGGAGCAGCTGCTCCAGCGGGGGCTGCCCACAGAGTCAGGGGCTGCTTCGGGAACAGGCACCTCCCCTGGCCCGGGGGCTTCCACAGCTGCATCAGCCGAGTCCACTGGCAGCAAATCCGAGTCCACTGGCCAAGCTCACCCCTCCTGGCGCCTTCAGGGAATGTTCCACCGTGCTCCTCCATGAATGCAGGGGGGACAGCTGCCATCTCCCCATGGGCTGCTGCAGGGGAACTTCTACTCAGGCGCTTTCTTCCCCTTTTTCCTCACCAACCTCGGGATCTTCACCGCGGCACTGCTATCACCTCTCCAGCTCAGCTTTTCTCTGCTGCTCGCTCTCTGCTCTCAGGTCTTATATCAGTTCTTTCATATGTTAATGGCAGAGGCGCATCTGTTGTCTCTCTAATGGCTCTGGCCTTGGCCCCCTGAGCCGGGGTGGCTTTTAGTAGCTTCTGACAGGAGCCACCCCCGGGGCCCCTCCCCTCTACCGAAACCGGGCCAGAACCAAACGAGCACACATTGATACGACCTTTCAAAAATGATAGGAAGTAGCTCCTTCACCATCCTGTTTGGTCTTACGGACTTGCGTACGTGCAGTTTTCTTAGGACAGTCTCTTAGTCCTCCTGTACCACTGATAGTGTCTGGGAGCAGTGGGGACATGCTAGTGTGGTAGCAAGGTAGGCAGCAGCAGTGGCCTCACCAGCCAGGTCCAGTGTCTCAGGAGCCGTGGGGTAAGTGGGACGAGTCAGAAAATGGCAGGTAGCTGGGTTAAGGCCAGAGCCTGGTTTGGCAGATGCATCCACGGTGAAGCAGCTTTGAGGTGAAGGCAGGAACTAAAGTATGTTGTTTAGGCAGGTGCCAAAGGTGAGAGATGCAGCTTAAAAGAAGCTCCCGAAGCAGGGAGTGATGACCTTTGCTGAAGCCTCCCGTAGAGCTTTCTGGAAAGCTATCCCCAAGGTCACCAGCTGTGCCATCTTGGCCCTGAAGCTAGATAACCAAACCCCCTGAGGAGGAATATCTGCTGTGGGCCCTGACAGGTGGTATGTTCTTCCTTCAAGCTCTGCCACACAGCACAAGGACTTGGAAGAGCTGAGAGCAGACCTTGTGGTAAAGCCTGAAGCAAGGAGGACATTGCATACCGCAGCATTTCCTGTGTCCTCGGTCAGTCAGCTGCCTGCTCTGCTTAGCAGCTAACAAATGTTTTTCTTGGTCTTTTGCTGCCAGTGTGCCACAGGAGCCCTAGAAGCCCTTCTTGTTGCCCTTTGCATACATTGTCAGATTTGAGCCACCCAAGCTTCTGATCTCTGTGTGCTTCATCCATTCCTTACGTATATCTGATCTTAGCTGGACCTCTCATATGCTTCCTTTTTGAGCTTTGTCAGAAGTTCACTGTCCAGCCAAACTGTTCTTCTGCATCTGCTAATTTTCCTGTGTGGTGGGATGGAGAATTCTCTTGTGTTTGGGGGAAGCTACCTTGAGGATCCACCATCTCTCCTGGGCTGTATTGCTATTTCAGGTCCTCCTGAAAGAGCTGATAGGTATTGCACCTATCAGATCAGTCTCCTGAACAAACTGTAATCTGACTGTTTGTTACTTTTCATCGTCACTTCTGGGATCTTGAACTCTTAACCATGTCACATTACCACTTTAAAAAGTTATCTCTGATGTATTGAGAAACGACTTCTGTTCACCCCACCATGTTGTCCTCACAGCAGATACTGAAATGGTTAAAGTCCCTCTTCCAACCTGTGGTCTACAATCACTGGATTTCTTCAGCTGTTTAAGGACAGCTTAATTCACTTCTCAACAGAGGATCTGTAGTGAAGAGTCACCACAGTAGTCCCCTTTTTTTGGCTAACCTTCTTATTCTGACTGCAAGATTATTAGAGGTCTATCCTTCATCCCATAACACAACTGGTTTGTCTGAGCATTTTTATTACCCTGTCTTACATGTGCTATCCCCTACTTTGTGGGTCTTCCCTCACAAACCTAGTTAAAGCCCTCTGACTCGATTACTGAGCCCAGGGAGCAGAGGAGAGGGTCAATTCACAGGTCACTTCAAAGGTGGGAGACAAGACAGCCCTGTAGTACCCTGATGTTGGAGCTTAGAAAGATTTTGTCCACCATTTTCACCAGTGGAATGATCAGAGAAATCTCCAAGTTTACTTGTGTTCCTGAATTTCAGAGTAATAAAAAGCCACACCAAAGGCAGAAGGATGTTGTGAAACAGTGATCACAAAGGTGGCAGAAGAGCTTCAGTGTAGATGAATTTACAAAAACTTAAGGTAATACAGTTAGATTGCTTTCCCTAAATTAAGGGTAATTCATGTAAGGAAAAGCAATCTCAGCCATCTCTACATAAGGCTGAATTCAGAACAGGCAGTTAGGACTCCAGGAGTAGAACCTGAGGGCAGTGACACTGAAATTATTACTGAGTGTAAATGGCAGCCAAAAAAACCCCCAACAATATTGGCTGTCATTAGGAAGGGTGTTGAAAACAACAGAGACATCGTTTTACTGCTCTGTAGGAAAGCTGTGGTTGCAGGCAGATCTTGCATACCAGGTGCAGCTCTGGTAGCTGTATCTCAGGAGGGAGAAGGGGAGGGCAGAACAGTGATTGTAAGGGATGGAGCAGATAGCTTACAAAGAGAAACTGAAGCCTGGGACTGGTTTGGAGAGAGGATGTAATCAAAGTATGCAAAATCCTGAAGGTAGGGGATGTGCTGGAAGTGGAGCTGCTCACCTGATCCTGCTGTACTAGGACTGAAGGCACTTGGAAACTCGTTGGAGAAGGTCTTTCTGTGGCAGGTCGTGAGCTGCCCTGGGCAGCTGTGGGAGCTGCTGCTTGCAGCCTGTTCTGAGAGAGACCAGGCAGCTCATGGGAAAGATGTCCATGGGTGGCTGGTGGAGGGTTAGGCAGGGATGTCCTCCTGGGGTCCCATGCTGGTGGCTGCTGGAGGGGCATGCAGGGGGTTGGGGGTGGCCGGGCTCACACACACCCGGCCAGCAGCAGCTGCTGGTGCTGCTCTTGGTGATGGCACCCTGGGCTGGGCCAGGGGGACCATTTGTCTGACCCCGTGGGGTGTTTCTGAGCTCCCACCTCCCTCTACCAGAAGGGCTGATGCTCTGTGAAGCAAATGGTGTAATAAATCTGCTTAATTAAAAGCAGTGGCTCTTACCAAATAGCTGAGTGTTGAACACCACATTTAAACTCTTTCCCCAGTAAAAAATCTCAAATATCCAGCACTTTATTCTTTCTGTATTTTTTTTTTTTGAGCAGGTTACTCTAGCAACTGTTGTTGCTAGGACACAAATAGCTACAGATGTTCTCAGAACTGATTGCACCATGATAAATACCATGGCTGCCTCTAATGCAAAATAACACAAGAAATAAGTAAATGTACTGTAGTCAAAACCTTTTTCATAAAATCATGGTGAAAGTTGAGTACTGGAACAGTTTCTCTAACAGAACTATAGATTAATTTCCTGGTGGCCTCTGGTGGTAGCTATATGACTTTTTAATATGTGTTAGTGAAATCATGTATTGAAAATAAAGTGTACAGCTGCGTAATGTAAATAATTCCTTTTTTTGTGGTTAATATGGTGCAAATTTGCTGTCTGACTGATAGAGGATTAAATGTTCAGGAAATTTCCTAATCTATCTGAATGTGTCTGAAGTGGCTTCTAGAATTAAAGGTAGTATGAAGGTTTGTTTTAAAAAGCTTTTAAGAGAAACAGCATTTTTTTTTCCCTCCAGAGCTGCAGCTCTAGGGATTTGACACTCCTTTATCTGTTACCTAAAATGCAAAAATGTGTGCGAGCCGCAGGATACCGGGTATCTTATTTGTGGCCTTAGAATAAAATCCCTTAAGTCTCGGTGCACATTGAATCCTCATGAACAGAGGAGGTAACAGACTTTTCTACTTTTATAACGTTTACATAAATTACTGTGCTTTGTTTTGTAACTAAATGGTTAATAGTTTTGTGCCACATGAGCAACGCGCATTAGAGCTGGCTAGCAGAAATTGCCAACTCGTTTCTGGGCTCAGTGGCAGTTGTTTTTCTTGAGGATGAAGTTGTTGTTTCCAAATTTTCATTCTGTGAAAACAGTTCTTTTCCCCATTAAAAAATATCCCTGCTGTGTTTCAAAATCTAATTTATCAGGATTGCATAAGAACTGAGAAACCAAGCTGTGGGCATATCACTGTTCAAGTGAAGTGAACTGCTGACAGCCTTAACGTTTATAAGCTTTCAAGGATTTAAAAATAATGTAAAAATTTCTTCTAACGACATAGACATTGCTTAGGGTGAAACTAGATTTCTGTTGCCACAATTTCAGTAATTTTCTCAATAAATAGTGCACTTTTTTTTCCGCTTTAAGCTTATGAATTTTTAATCAAGCCGTGGTTTTTCAGTCCTATGGAACTGTGTTTACAGGCTTGTCATGGCCATTCGTTCCTTCCAAAATAGGGCATAGGCTTGTCCCGGAACTTTCACCGTGTTCCTGTCTAAGTCTTCCCTGTTAATAAAGAAGGGAAGAGAGAGTGCAGAAAGAGCAGTAAACAATCCAGTGGGTCTCATGGCAAAGGTATATTCTTTGGTATCCTTCACAGTATTTTGCAAACATCCGTGTATGTATCTGGGTGTGTGGGGGTGTGTGTGGAGAGTGAGAAAAGCGATGGATAGTACAGTGCAAATCTTTGTTGTCAGATCCACTGGATTTTTTCAAGATATGAAATCATCGGGCTGGTGTGTAGCACAGCTTTCATTCATTAACTCTTCTGTTTGCTTGGTTTTGTTTTTAAACGATTGCTCTCTGCTGCTGAAAAAGGAAAATAGTAAGAGAACTGTGCTTAAAAAGGGGTGGATTTGACAAAACAAATTTTGAGATATGGTGCCTTGAAGATGGATTTTGAAGGGAATGTTTAAGAATTGTTTTGGAACGCAAGACTGTTGTCTGAGGTGTTGATTGTTGATAGTGTTAGAAAGTAGGATTTGGGGGTATCACAATTTGAAGTTAGAAACCCGAGTTCTATTTCCCATATTACTTCATTTGTATTTTCAAACACTGGAGTAATGCACCTATTCTCTCGTCTGCTTGACAGTCGTGGGATGACTGTCAGATACTGAGTGTGCAACCTTAATTACAAGAGTTAATATATTAACTTGTGGGCACCATGGGAAGATCATTCATTGTGTTCCTTGTAGGTCTACTTGTGAAAGCAAATGATTTCTATTAAGTATGTCATTCCTTAGTGGAGGAGGAAAGCTGGATGGGCCTCTCCCGCTCACCCCTGCCTTTCTCTGCTGGTCACTGGAGTTGCATCAGTGTCTTAAATACTGGAACTCCCTTTTCTTTAAAGTATTTCTGAAGTTTTTTGAGTTTGTATTTCGACTTGCCAGATAGACCATTTTCTCCAGGCATCAATTTACATCAATTTTTAAAAGCAGAGGGGGGATCCACCACATCCCACTGTGCCAAGTTCTGCTCTCCTCTGGAAGAAGTGGTTTCTCACGTGGTCAAAACATATTGCAAGAAAAAGCCCTGCTCCAGTTAATGATGGCTTGGGTCACTTTGGCTGCACTCTCTGATTCCGAGTGCCTGTAGTGTAGCAGCATGGGACAGGTGACTGTGAAATGCTTCACTGGAACATACGAGAAGCCTAGATCCTTCTGCTGCTGCTTAGTTCATATATTCATTGTTCTCCATGGTAAAGTGCTGGTGCTGGAGTAAATAAGGAGTGGAAATAACATAGGTTACATTATTATGCATACAAAACATTTTAACTTTCTATTTAATAGACAGAATTTCATCACCCTAACTAAAGTTTAGTTCTTAGAAATAATGGTTATTTTAAAGTAATATAAAACCATATTCAAACACCCTTTTTTTTTCTAATCAGTACTGCCTGTTGGTTTTATCATAATGTCCATGACTTTAATTATTTGCAGCTTGACAGAAGAACTGTTCCTCAGCAGAAATTTTATATTCAAAGCCAAGGCAGATGGGCTTGAAACAAACAGAATGAAAGTAAATAGCAGTCCAGCCTGATGGTCATAGCAGGTAGCTTTCAGAAATTATGTCTGTAGTATCTAGTTCGAGAGAGTCTGACCAAGCTGGACTTTGCCTTTTAGGATATTTAAAACAGAATTTAGTGCAAGAAGCTGTATATAGCTTGTCGGGGCTTTTACTGGCATAGTGATCTTGTGCAGAACAGAAGGCAGGCAACTGATCTGTGCAATTCTGCCATCTATTCCTCTGCTTTGATGCCTTCTGTTTTGAAGTTTAGATAAATGTGTGTCTGCAAATTGAGCAAGCAAAATAAAACAATGTGCAAAACACCTATTAATGATATTTTATACTATTGGTGTTCTGTGCAAGTTGGAATTAATCCAGGATGGCTCTTCAAAACAAGCCTAGAGTAAATAAAAAATGTTGTTTAATTAATATATTACAAAATAATTTTTATCAGGTAAAGAATGAAAACCACCCCCCAAAGGGAAAAAAGTATATGTTGCAGGTTTCCAGAAGCGTAACACCTGACTGATTTTTTTCTGAACTTACCTTTCATTGCTGCAACTCATTTGATGACTTGTTGCACACTCAGTTATGTTTTGTACTGGTTTTCTCATTCACAAGCTCGGTGGCCCACAGGAATATTCTCACTGCCAGAATCTACTTTTCGGAGCAAAAAACCCCAACAAACATAGATGGAAAAAGTGACCAAACCCCAGGCAGCCCCCAAAGCTGTGAATCACTGACATCTTCTCCCCTGAGGTTAGCAATTGTCAGTCCTCTTTGGGAAGCTGTGGCTGTGTGGGATGGGGAGCAGGGCTGCAGTGAGGCTGTTCCCTGCCTGGCAGGTGCCCTGCACCCCTGGCACGGTGCAATCCTGACATGGCTGCACCTGTAGCAATTTGGACTCTATGGACCTGGAGACAAGGATCTGCTTTGATGTCTTGTGATCACTTACGGCAATGTTCCATAATATAAACGGTGTGATAAGCTTATCTGAAACATAGTTGCCTTGGTTTATATACAAGTTAAAAATATAATTTTGAGATTTACACACACCTCCCCCCCCCCCCAGTCCGTGTTATTTATCTTCCATTTTTAAAAACCAGCTTTGGTCAAGGGGAGCAGCTTGCTTTGTAAGGTAATACACAAAGGTGGCTCCAGCAGAGCAGGGCCAAGGTACAGGGTTTGTTTTTTGGAACCCAAGCCCTGGGTGGGTGCATACCTCTCCTGCAGAGCAAGGAGGTGGCTCTCGGCACCCAGAGGTGCCCGGGGCTGGCAGGGGGCCAGGGTGCTGCCCTGGGCTGTGTACCTGCCTGAGGGCTGCGGCTGGCTGAGGGGCCGCAGGGATTAGCCATGTTGGAGGGTGCTGGGAGGGAATGAGCGCAGCCGGAGCAGCTGCTCCTGGGATCCTCCCCAGGGCTTTGTCGCTGCAGCACTCAGCAGCTTCACTCAGCCTCTCCCTGCAGGAGAGAGGAAGGCAGATTCCTCCCTGGCTCTGTGCTCCCAGAGGGGATGACAGGGAGAGGGTCTGCCTTGCTCATGGCCCAAGTGCTTTCCGTGTCTGGAAGGCAAGAAGTCCTGTGGCAGTTGTGGGGCCCGCAACACGAGAAGGACATGGAGCTGTTGGCATGCATCCAGAGGAGGCCACGAAGATGATCAGGAGGCTGAAGCACCTCTGCTTTGGAGACAGGCTGAGAGAGTTGGGGGTGTTCAACCTGGAGAAGAGAAGGCTCCAAGGAGACCTTAGAGCACCTTCCAGTGGCTGAAGGGGCTCCAGGAAAGCTGGGGAGGGACTTTGGACAAGGGCAGGGAGTGATGGGATGAGGGGTAAACTGAAAGAGGAGAGATTGAGTTGAGATATTAGGAAGAAATTCTTCATTATGAGGGTGGTGAGACAGTGGCCTGGGTTGCCCAGAGAAGCTGCCCCATCCCTGGAAGTGTTCAAGGCCAGGCTGGATGGGGCTTGGAGAAACCTGGTCTAGTGGGAGGTGTCCCTGCCAAACCATTTGATGATTCTGTAATACAGGTTGAAAGGCTGTGGAGCTATGTATCTCTCTCTCTCTCACAGTGACTTATGTCCTCTGTTTGGCCAAAGTGAAACATAAATAAGATGGTAAAATTCTGGTTTCATTTACTATGGCTGTCACTGAAAAGGGGCATCCTGCTGCCCCACTTGTGTGCTCTGCCTGTTCCCTGTCCTGCTGGCTCTGCTCAGCATGGGGCTGTGTGAGACCAGGGCTGGTCCCACTTCCAGCAGCTTAGCAGAAAGGGTGTGCTTGGGTGTGCTGCTTTCTTTTTCCTTAGGTCTGATCCCAGACTGCTGTTCAGCCACATGAGCACTTTGGTGGCTTGAGTGGCTTGTTGGAGGAAGGGAGGAGCAGGATCTCCTCATTCAGCAGCAGCTTAAACTGTTTGTGGTGTAGGAGGCCTTTGCTGGAGAGAGACCTCATCGCTCTGGGCTGCTGGGGTGTACCAGTAGGTACATCCCTTTCACCCAGAAATGGATCCTGCTTCATGTTCTGCCTGCTTCTACATAACAACAGCCATGAACACTAGGTCTTTGCGAGATGTCTTCTGCTCTAGCTGCTGTTTCTTGAGGTGTGGAGTATTCTCTAGAAGAAAGTGTGAAGCCACCAGAGGTTAAGTTTTCACTTGGCCATCTAGGCAAGCAGTTACATTTGCTTTGTGTCGTTGGCTTCCAGGTGCTACAAGATACCCTGCTCATTTGGGAAGAGAGTTTTGTTCGCAAGTGTAACTAACTGATCAGACTCTGGGAATCTTTTTGCCTATCTAATTATTTAGATCTTTCTCAAAAACAAAATTAAAGAACTGCATGAAAAAAAAAAGAAAAAGCATGGAATGGGAAGTTCTTATGGTATGGATCAAAGTGTGATGTGAAATCTTTTTCCATACTGAAGAGTTTATTTTGTGATTTTTTTAAGAAATTACAGAATGAAACAGTGTCAAATAATAAAAATTAAGAACAAGGGACTGGACAGGACCCCTTAGTATCAATTTCAGATATCCTTGCTGCTGGCCATTGTATTCTATGCTCCTATTCATAATCTGAGTGCCACAGTTTCTCTAGAGTATTGATTTTTCTCTATTACTCCTACAAAAAGTAAAAAGGAGGTAAGCTTCTCTATTTAAAATAAAACTGGTTAAAACTGACGGAGGAAAAACTGGAATGGTGACAGTAGTACTTGTATTGTTTACTTTCTTGTGTGGGGTGTGAATGGGTTAATTTAAAAAAGAACCTGAATTATTGAAGAGACTTACTGTAAATTCAGTTGATCTGCAGTTAAGGCAGTAAAGGTAAGTAGCTTTGATTAGGGGAGGCAGCCTTGGAAAACTCTCAAACCCTCCATGAAATTTTACCCTGCCGTACACGATACACCTGGCATGTGTACACCTTTGCCTGACCTCAAATAAGGGAGAAGTAATCCTTTGTGTTTCGATGGTTAATATGAAATTATTGCAGGCTGCAGAGCATCCCCATGCTTGGCATGTGGTGTTCCACTGCCAGCTGGCTGCACGTGTTTGGAGTTTAAGTAGGTCTGGCAGGGACCAGGAGGAGGAACAGCAGTTGTTTTTAGGACGCTGGAAAGTTGTTTCTGTTAACTTGTTTAGTCACTGAGCGTGGGGACAGTTCCATGATGTGAAGGTGCCTGAATGCTCCAAACAAGATGGGAAAATGGAAAGGCATAGAGAAAGGGAACTGGGTAAACAGAATCCACTATTCACAGCAAAACTTCCATGACCGTGGAGGCAGGAATAGGTTGTATCTCAGCACAGAAATTGCTGTATTTAATTTAATTGTATTTAATAATTGAAGTGCTTTTCAGGATTTCTTCTAATGTTTTGTAATCCACTTAGGTTCTACCCGATGTGCAATAATGCACACATGCATGTGGAAGAGACAGCTCTGCTTGGATGGCAGAGAAGGCACCTACTTGCTTTTGGTGCAGTTGAAAAGGAGCTTGTCCCAAGAGGTTAGGGCTTGTTTTTAATAAACCAGCTCTGAGTTGAGAAGGTGAAAGAAGAGCAATCAAATGTGTAGGTCAGAGTTTGTGAACATTGGTCAAGCAGATGGGGAAGCCACAGAGGACACGTGCCTTATTTTTTGCCCAGTAAATGGCAAAAATGAATCAGGTTGTGAAAATAATCTCCAAAATTTCTTTTCCATCATTTAAAAACCCTGATGGATAGCAGCTCTTTCGTATAGTATACAGGATCTCTATGTTAATGCTGCTAGGTTACTCAGCATCCAAAATAAAAAATATTTCATAAATTTCCATCAAACTTCTTTTTTTGGAAGATGCAGCTGAAATAATAAACTTGCTTCGTGAATTTGGCAATAAACAGTGCTGCATGTAGATACACTTAGGTATACAGTCTTGTCCTGATTTTTTGGGGTTTGTTATATAAATGCTCTAAATTAAAACAGGTTAGATTGAATCACACTGTTTACTGACCTAGTAGACCAGACTTGATCATTTAAAGTGTCTTTAAAATTATGGTGCACATCTGATTGATACATTAGCTTCTGTAGTCAGTATGGTACAAGTAAATGATACAGAAATGTGCCACGTGTGTAAAAAAGTCTGTTTGTATCTTGAAGCTTAAAACTGAATCCCTTGTTTATGAAATCTTTCCATATATGAATTTTATCTTTCACTTGGAAGACGGCAACACGAGTTTAGAAAGCTTGTGGGTGGAATATATGATTAATGTTCTTCGATAGCCTAAATGATAAGCCCCCCAAAAAGTACATAAAGCTATGAACACCTTTTTTTGACAGGCTTTGAAGACTGCCGAGGAACACACGATTTGAATCATTTGAGCATTAGAATAGTAATACCCATGGAAGAGCCACAAGACTTACCCCAACAGCCAGTAAGTACATTTTAAAAGGCTAAAAATTAGCACATAAAACAAACTGGTGATCTCACAAAATTGGTGTAAAGTTATTTTGATTAATAATGGAAAAAATAAAGCTTTAACTTAGTATATTTATCTAGAGATTTGCTGTTAGTGCAATGTGTTGATCATTTAATTTACTATAATTGTACAGGTAACAGTAATAAAAGGAATAGTTATGTATGCTTAAACTATAAAGTTTCTATGCAGAATTGTGCCTGATGATTACTGGTTATACTCAGAAAATAAGACCATTTCACACCTATTCTGGAGAAACTGAAATTCATAATTTTAATAACAGAATCAGCATGCTGGTTTTTCCAGTGTATCTTTTATTTCTTTCTTCTCGTGCTTAAGATCTTGAAAAGGTCCCATGATCCATCATCTCCACAGGTGGGAAGCATTTTTAAAAATTCTTAATTTAACACCATGTTTGAGTAGGGCAACATGTCTTAAGTTAAAAATTGCTGTCCAGACATCTTAGATATTTTCAGTACTGTCTGCATTATCAGTAACTTATAATGTCACAGAAGTTTTGGGCAGAGCAATCATTAATACAGTATGATATTAAGTTAAATTTATGTAATTCAAACGTAATAGGATAGGAATTAAGCAAAAAAGTTTGTATTAATCTTACATTCCCAAATTAAACCTGATGCAAACTTAATAAGAAACTGCCAAGTTGTCTTGAAAGTAAAGCTTATTTTAATTGTGGAGACCTTTTCAAGTGCACACAAGGAAAGAGGAAAATGCTGAGGGCAACTTGGTTATGTTCCCATAGAAAAGGTTTTGATGATTTTTTAAGGCTATAGTTTTATGTTCTTCAGTTAACTAGTTAGAAAGCACATTTTAGAGTAATTTATGGAATTTTATGACTTAGGAACAAAGTTGAATGAACTGGAAATGTAAGTTAACAATTTTATCAAAACATTGGTTGGCACAATATGCAAATTATGTGTATATAATAGGCTCAAAAAGTGAGAATAATCAGCAAAAACATACCATTTGAACTCTAGATATTTGTAGGATTTAAAAATGAACTAAATGCAGATACTGAAAAAGAAAATAACTAATTACATCCTTATATAATGAAAACTGTCATTAAAAAAGTTTTATTCAGGGCATGAGAGGCAGGGTACAGCTAAGTTTCAATACATGAAAGCATTCTCTGTAAGCAGAGGCTGCTCTGATTTTCAGCTGAAGATTTTCTTGGTAATTTCTTTCAAGTGTCTTATTCAGTCAGTCATTCTGAGACAGACTATGAGACTATATGGATCACAACCAGTTTGATAGGGGGCTATTTTGTGTGTGTATTCTTGCAGGAGGAAATTAAAAGAACAATCTTTTTGGTTTCTTGTAGTGGAGCTATTCCCAAAACAAGTTAATTTTCCTAATTAAATAAAAACTGAAGTCAGCTTTGCAAAATCCTGTCAGCCTAGAATCCCAACATTGACAGTGTACAAACTTGTTTTTGTTCCCAAATGATTTTGCTTTAATTAATCACAGGAAGGAGATTAATACATTACTTCAAAATTTAATGTTTATAGCAAACTATTGATAGATGAATCCAAAAAGGAGCCTGTGCAGAAGCCATCAGGCTTTGAGTTCAATGTATTTTACTTCAAAAATGATAATAAAAAAAGATTAATGTGGTCATTTTCTTGTCTAGGTGTGGACTGATGTTAGTAATTGGTCCAAATGTATAGTGTATCTTTTCTAAATGAATGGTAGACTTCTCACTGACTCTCTGCCTGGCCTGTTAAACAGACACATCTTTCCTCCCTGTTTTTTGGATGATTCTTCCCTTTTCAGGTCCAAATTAGAATGAAGAAGTTTCTGTGTGCACTGCACTGCTAGAAAACAGAAACAGACATGGGAAATAAGGGAGCCAAAGGAAGTTTTGGGGAAAATGATCGAAAGCAACCTGACCTTCTTGTGACAAAAACAACGGGATTAATTTATAACAAACTATTAATCTGGATTTGTTTTTAGAAGTCATCCTGTATAGTAATCTCTCACTTGTTGAATGCATTGTGGATTAACGTAGTTGATTTTTGTAATACTTTATTTAATACTTAATGCTAGAAAATGAGGAAAAATTATTTTGCGTAAGGGATGTTGCACTTGTGTTACAGTCACTGCAGACATCTGCTGGGTTGTGTCCTGTTTGGAATCACCTCTTGTGGTGGTCAGCAAGGGCAAGCCAGAGTCAGTGGTGGGGAGGAGCTGTGGCATTAGAAAGGGCTCCAGAAAAACCCAGCATTGCCAAAAGTGTAGAGAAAAAACAATAGTCATGTGCTTGGGCTGAAGATTTTTAATTAATTGAAAGTTAATTGAAACTGGGAAAGAATTTGCAACAAAATTCTGCCTTCCTGACCTGTGTGCAGCCCAGCAGCAGCCTGGCCACAGTCCTCAGCAGCTTTGGCAGCATCTGCTGCAATGTAGAATGGTAGAATCATAGAATCGTCAAGGTTGGAAAAGACCTTCAAGATCATCAAGTCCAACCATCCACCCTACAATCCCTAACCACTGAACCATCTTATGAAACACCACATCTACCCCTTTTCTGAACACCCCCAGGGATGGTGCCTCCACCACCTCCCTGGGCAGCCTGTTCCAAGGCCTCACCACTCTTTCTGGGAAGACATTTTTCCTAATATCCAATCCGAACCTCCCCTGATGCAACTTGACCCCATTTCCTCTTGTCCTCTTGCTGGTCACAGGCCAACACCCACCTCACTACAACCTTCTCTCAGGTAGTGGTAGAGAGCAATGAGGTCTCCCCTCAGCCTCCTCTTCTCCAGGCTGCAGGCTGGCTCTGCCTGCAGGGGTTTCCCTGCTTCTGCTTGGCCTCGGGAATGAGTCCGGGGCTGTTGGGCTGAGAGTTGGATTCAGATGCAGAGCAGCTGTTATCTTGACATCAGGAGGAAAACTTTGTTTCTGCTTTGATTTTGACTGTAAATATAACCAAACTCCAGTGCTGGTAGATCTGGGGCAGAAACAGTTTTCCAGCACAGAGAATAATTTGGATTTTCAGTGATAGAAACGTGTGATTTGGGAGCAAGGATCATCTAGAATGTGTCACTTGCCTTTTTTTTTCCTTTGGTGTTTTTTTTAAATCAATGTAAACCCAGAAGTGACAGTGAAATAGAAAGATGGAAGCAGGAGCAGAGATGTACCTTCCATGTCATTCATTGTAGCGTAGCAGAACAGCTTAGTGAGATCATGTCTGAAGTTGCTAAAGCTGAAACTTGAATCACTGAGGTACACCGCATCTTTTTCCCTGTTTTCATTTATTTATTTTTCTTTCTTTTTGCCTTTTTGGATTATTTTGAAAAAGAATAGATTCATTCTTCATAAAAAGACTCTTCAACTGTGATCCTGTCACTTGAGAGGGGACAGAAAACCCCCTCAGCGTCTCTCCTGAGGTTTTCAGAGGGGGGTGTATGTGTTGAAGAGTCATTTGAGGAGGTTTCACCAGCCTTCTCTAAGACTCATGCATAGCTTTGCCGTGTTCCAGAGCCATTTAAAGAGAGTATGAAACCCTCTCCAGATATTTATTGATTTTTAAAATTAAATTAGCTGTTGCCTTAAAGGAAAACTCACACAAAATATTGTTCTCTGTGCAACACTAAGGGCTAGTTTCTGGCAGAGAGGGAAGATCTCCCATCAGAGGAGGACAAGGCATGATGGCCTTCAGAGCAGGTACTCATCAAGACAGAAGTTCTGGTCCAGGGACTGAAGTCAGCAAAGCAGCAGAGCTCAAGTCCTGACTGGTGAGAACAGTCAGGACTTTTAGGAACAGCTGTTCCATTCTGGTTATGATGAAAACATCAGTAAAACTCGTGTGTTGTTGCAAAACCTCGTTTCTTTTTTGGGGGAGGTTTTTGGGGTTTAGGTTTGGTTGTTTGGGGTTTTTTGGTCTTTTTTTAAGCGAGCTGATTTCTCTGTCTACCTCCCATATTAAAAAAAACAACTACTGAATTGAAGAAGCCAGATCTTACCAAGTACCTGAGTGGAATCAGCAGCATTCCTTCTGTGAAATTCAGGCTGCCAACTTTTTTTTTTAATCCTCAACGTAATTTTTGACTGAAGCAGCTTGGTACTTTTTTTTCTAACGTGGTTTTTTTTTCTCTCTCCTTTCCTTAAGAGCCCTGTGGGCAGTTTGGCACCTTGACCTCTCTGGTGCAGTGCTGGTGGCTGAGGTCCTTGCTCAGGAGCTGGTGGCAGGGTCCAAGGAAGAGCTGGAGCACCTGCTGCAGGGCAGAGGGATGCCAACAGGAGTCATGGGGCACCATGGATGGGCAGCAGCCATGCTCTGATAACTCGGTGCCCAAGGGAGCTGGGGGAGCACTAGTCTGCTTTTGCTTTCTGTTAGTGTTGCAATTGACATCATCTTTAGGTGGGGAAAACTGATGCAGCTCCTTTAGGCCCTGCACCTCGTGGCAGTGGGGACCAGAAGTAGCTTGTGTTCCCAGCCAGGCAGGAAAAGGGCTCTGGAGAAGTCTGAACCTTTGGGGCTGATGTGGTGAATCTATGCAGAATAAGGTTTTCTTAAAGTTTGTGGCTGAACTGTCCTTATCAGACATTTGTAGCTGTATATCCCATCATCTGTTACTTACTTAAATAACATGGCAATTTTGCTAATACAATCAGCATTAGCACTTGTTTTCTAGTTAGGAAAAAGCTTGTTTTGAGATGAAGAACCCATGGTTACACTGGTTTGCTCTGGAGTTCAGTGCAAGGCTTTCTGTATTGAAAGACTAACATGAACTTTAGTAACCAGTGGTGATCTGCTCATGGAGGTTTGTGTGTGCAGGTTCTGTCAAGGACAGCTCTGGTTAGTGATGTCTCTGCATGTTTTTGTCTTTGCAGGTGAAAAAAGCCAAGATGCAGGAATCCAGAGAACAAAGCTTGAGGTACGTAATTTGGAATTTTATTTTACTGTGGAACAGTTATTACTGTTCTTTTACTGTTGTAAGCTCCCATTTTAGAAGCTTGCATATGATTTTGTGTATGGCAAATAGAAGTCACTTTTGCATTTGATAGAATTTTGACATTAATAAAAAGAAATTAACTGTCTCCTTGTTGTTAAGCTCTTATAAAAGTGGCTGCAAAGTGTCTTAATTGTATAATCAAGCATCCTGGTTTTCACAGAATCTGATGAGTCTGTCCTGTCCTGCACATAACAAGCATTTATTCTTGTGGGACTCAGAATATATACTCCCATGCTAGAAAGCAGCCCTATGTTGTTGTTGGACAAGTGATCCATGGGACAGCAATGTGCCCTCATGACCAAGACAGTCAGTAGTATCCTGGGATGCATTAAGAACAGTGTGGCCAGCAGGTCAAGGGAGGTTCTCCTCCCCCTCTACTCTGCCCTCGTGAGACCACATCTGGAGTATTGTGTCCAGTTCTGGGCTCCCCAGTTAAGAAGGGACAGGGATCTACTGGAAAGAGTCCAACAGAGGCTACAAGGATGGTTAAGGGACTGGAACATCTGTCATACAAGGGAAGGGTGAGAGACCTGGGGCTGTTTAGCCTTGAGAAGAGAACACTAAGAGGGGACCTTATTAATGTCTACAAATATCTGCAGGGTGGGTGTCAAGAATGGGCCAGGCTCTTTTCAGTGGTGCCTGTGATAGGACAGGGGGAGATGGCACCAAGTGACAACACAGGAAGTTCCACCTCAACATGAGGAAAAACTTCTTTACTGTGAGGATGACAGAGCCCTGGGACAGGCTGCCCAGAGAGGTTGTGGAGTCTTCTTCTCTGGATTGTCAAGACCCATCTGGACATGTTCCTGTGTGATCTGCCCTGGGTGTTCCTGCTGCAGCAGGGGGGTTGGACTGGATTATCTTCAGAGGTCCCTTCCAACCCCTATGACTCTGTGATTCTATGATTCTATGAAACCCTGAATGGGGACACTAGTACACATTTTAAAAAAAATTAAAAATCTAAGGGAATTCTTTAACAGGAAACAGTGAGCAATGACTGAAATTAATTGTGTGTCTAAACATTAGAAATTTGAGCCAATCACTACTAGCTCCCTTTCTGGCTGGTAGGAGGTGAGATGAACCATGTTCTAGCAGGATTTTTTCTCTCTTTTGGCTACAGAGGAGCTGAGGGCAGCACAGGCTGGTCTCAACAAGCTGGAGTAAATGGTGTCGATCACCCTTCAGCACGTCACCCTGGTTCAGTGCAGTCACAGCCTTCAGATTTGAGCATAAACATCCTTGTATAGTATCTAAAAATAGAATGGGGGAGAGGGTTAAGATTGTATTTCTAACCTGCTTAAATATTCTGCTTACATATTCTGGCTCTGTTTTGATAATCTATATATGATTTCGAGTTTGACCTATGGAATAATTTAAAAGAGTTTATTAGACCTGTTTCTCCTTGGCCAACATGATTTTCAGCCAATGTCAGTACTCTGGCTGTATTTGTTATAGGTGGATTGTGGAAGTGGGGAAGGGAAGAGCTGTACCCAGAGAGGGTTGTCCCTCTTGGGAGCATTAAGCATCCTTAAGAGTCTTGAAACTTTTGTGAATACATTGTGTTCAGGCTGGCCTGCAAGATGCTCTTGGTGGTGCAGGGCAGCCACAGAATCACAGGATTGTCATGGTTGGAAAAGACCTCAAAGATTACCATGTCCAACCATCAAACCCCACCCCCCCAACAGAACAAAACAAGAGCCCACTAGAGCATGTCCTGAAGTGCCTCATCTACATGGTTTTTAAACATCTCCAGTGATGGTGACTCCACCACCTCCCTGGGCAGCCCGTTCCAGTGCCTGACCACTCTTTCAGTAAAGAAATCCTTCCTAATATCCAGTCCAAACCTCCCCTGATGTAACTTCAGGCCATTTCCAATGTCCTGTCGTTATTTACTTGAGAGAAGAGGCCAACACCCACCTCCTACAACCTCCATTCAGGTAGTTGTAGAAAACAGTGAGGTCTCCCCTCAGCCTCTTCTTCTCCAAACTAAACAATCACAATTCCCTCATCCTCTCCTCACAGGACTTGTTCTCTAGCCCCTTTACCAGCTTGCTTGCCCTTCTCTGAACTTGCTCTAGCCAGGATGCCATTGGCCTTCTTGGCCACCTGGGTACACGCTGGCTCATGTTCAGCTGGTGTCAACCAACACCCCCAGGTCCTTTCCCACCAGGCAGTTTTCCAGCCACTCTTCCCCAAGCCTGTAGTGTTGCCTGGGGTTGTTGTGACCGAAATGCAGGACCTGGCACTGGGCCATGTTAAATGTCATACAATTGATTCAACCTGTCCAGATCCCTCTGCAGAGCCTTCCTACCCTCGAGCAGATCAACACTCCCACCCATGGTACAAGTGAAAATTTTTCTATGAGGCTGTGAGAATTGAAAAGTTGTAAATGATGTTGGAGAGCTCCCCAGCTTTCCTGTAGCCCCTTCAGGTACTGGAAGGCAGCTGTGAGGTCCCCCTGGAGCCTTCCCTTCTTCAGGCTGAACAGCCCCAACTCCCTCAGCCTGTCCTCATAAGAAAGGTGCTCCAGCCCTTGGATCATTTTTGTGGCCCCTCTCTGGACACATTCCAACAGGTCCACATCTTTCTTGTGTTGGGGGCTCCAGAGCTGCATGGTGAGGATACTCCAGGTGAGGTCTCACCAGGGCAGAGTAGAGGGGCAGAGTCACCTCTCTTGATCTGCTGGCCACACTTCTTTTGATGCAGCCCAGGATGCAGTTGGCCTTCTGGGCTGCAATTGCACATTGGTGGCTCATGTCCAGCTGTTGGTCCACTAGTACCCCCAGGTCTCTTTGTTCACATTACTAGATTGGTTTGGATTTGTCATGCAGCATTACAGTTACGTGTCAATGTTTGCTTTCTTCATATGTAGAGTAGGAAGTGTGGATAATTTCTTAGTGAAACTGCTTGTTCTTTTTATGATTGCCTCGTTTGCCTTACTTTTATTATTGCTAGTTCTGCAACACAGCTTTTCATGATGTTTTGAGGCATCTGTGTGTTATTGTGATATTCTCAGGCTGCAGTTTTCCAGGGTGAAGGAGCCAGTATAACTGCTTGTTGTTGCTGAGAGGGGAAGATCTGCTTGTAGCTCAAGTATGTGCCAAGCACGGTGCTTGCTGGATCCCTTCATGAGCTGAGTCTGTTCATTATCCTAGCAAAATTAATTGCACAGTTTTTGTGCTGGATGAGCAAATTAACCTCTAATGGAGGGCCTGGTGGGTGCCTGAGCTGATGCAGGGGAGCAGGAGGCCATGCCCAGGCAGCAGGAGAGAAGTTCATACTTTCTGCTGCAGGCAGCAGTGCCAGGCCGCTGGGTCTGCTGAGCTGTCAGTGAACTACAACCTTATCTTGAGAGACCAGTTGGTGAGTAAATGTGCTGAAAGTGATGACAGTTTAATGTCTAATTAGAGCTGCAAATCTCTCACTTGGGATCTGTGTAAAATATCAGGGAGTGCAGAGCTAGTTTATGTTAAGAGTCAGTTCGCCTTGGTTAGGAAGGTTGAACCCAGGGATTATGATGCCCAAGGATGTTAATTTAAGAGTTCATAATGCTCATGGTTCATCTTTGTTGTCCTGACAGTCATGTGAGCAATGCAGAAGTCAGTGATCAGAAACCTGAATCTTCAAGCCTTGGTTCAAACCTTCCCATGTCCAGTGAGAGTAAGTACCCTCTGGAGTTCCATTCCTCTTGTCTTCCACTAGTCTCTGACATTGCTTCATCATGCAAAAGCTTTGTCTCCTTGTGATCCTTAGACTGTACTTCACTATCAGTCGTAAAGTGAAGGTTTGCTGGCGTGCTTGCAAAGCTTTTAATGCCTGGTGGTCAGCAAATATCTCTTGTTAAAAATATTTTCATCTCATTGCCCCCCAACTTGTTGCTGGGTACTGCTATGTCTTATCCACCTAACACATGGTCTTTCTTGAGGGAAGGGGTTGAGTTGGTCAATAGTAATGCTTATTGTAAAATATGTTATTTTTATAAATAAATATCTCTACACATCTGGTTGGTTCTTTTGTGATAATATGCCATGCACCTCATCTTAGACTCTGAACTGGATTGAATGTCTACAGAAATTCCTTATTGAATAAATGGAGGGGAAGGTTGTGGCTGCCCCATCCCTGGAAGTGTTGAAGGCCAGGTTGGATGGGGCTCTGAGCAACCTGGGCTAGTGGGAGGTGTCCCTGCCCATGCAGGGGGGTTGGAACTAGATGATCTTTAAGGTCCCTTCCAACCCAAACCATTCTATGATTCTGTGGTTACAATGAGAGGTTCATCTGAATTTGGACTCAGAGCTGTGGACTCCACAGCTCTGCCTGTTGTTGCTTAATTTGTGGGATTAAGTTTGTTGAGCTGGGAGCTGCTCCTTTTTAAAGGAAAGACAGGTTGCTGGGAGCCATGCTCTGGGTAAATGTGTAGGAGAGGGAAGAAGGGAGAAGAGGAAAGCTTGACAAAACAAGCAACTGCTTTGGGACACAGAAAAGAAATTTTAAGCTTGGTGCAGATGAAGACCTTTTGGCGTATGCAAGGTTTTGGGCAGGGCTGAAATACCAGTTCTGTCTTGACAATTGCAAAAGCTGACAGAACCAGCCAGTAAAGAGAAAAAGCCATGTTAGGAAGGCAGAAGTAGTACTGACTGAGTCATCTACCTGCTGTGACATGGCAAGGAAGAACATTTTTGTGCTGTTTTAACAGTGCATGTTTTGAGAATTTGTTTGAAACAGATAGTTAAGGCACTAAAAAACCTTTTAAAATCCATTGTCTTAGATAAAATGCACTGTAGATGGTGGTATTTAATTGTCATTATTTTTTGGGTTTTGAAATCAACCATGTAATTATACAAACTTTTTTTCCAGTTATGACATGCACTGATTATATCCCAAGGTCATCAAATGATTATACCTCACAAATGTATTCTGCAAAGTAAGTCAAACAATTTTTACTACATTCTGTAACTCTTAGGTCTTTCTGAAGTTGTCTTTTTGCATCTTTATGCATTTCTGTAACGCTGTAGATCACATTTTCATATCTTCTGGCAACAGATACTCATTGCTGTGGACACTGAAGCTGATAGAAGTCACTCTTTGGCTTCAGTGACTGTTGGCTTAGAATCACAAGGATAAATGAGCCACTTCAAGTAACTAACAACACAGTAGTCTTGTTGAATAATATCCATAATATTTGAGGAATAAACGAATGAGACATGAATTAATAAAAGGGGAATATAGGATTTCCTGGTCATTTACCACATTTGAGGATCTTAATAGTTCTTCCTATTGCAGCACACACAGTAGGTCTTAATCCCTGGTGCTTGCTTTTGTGTTGTCTCTTTGAGTTTTGACACGTACTGCTGTATTGTATTAGCCTTAGGTTTTGGTGTTGTGAGGCATGATGAGTGAAACTAATTGCTCATGCCTGTTGGAATGGGGAGTTTGTTCTTGTGAGGCATGATGAGTGAAACTAATTGCTCATGCCTGTTGGAATGGGGAGTTTGTTCTTCCCTTCTCACCCTGTCATCCCAGTCCTGGAATAAGCACTGGTGCTCTGGTGTCACAGAGGAGGGTTTCCCCTCGTGTTACTGCAAGGAACAGGCAGCATAGATAAAACCAAGAGCCTGTCATATTAGGAAACACAAGCAGGTATTATATTAAGAGCACGTGTCAGTGTGTGTTGTTTCTTCTTAAAGCACTTTTTTTAGTGTCTTCAGGTTTGGAGGCAGAAAGATGGAAAATGTAAGTAGTTCTTTTTTACTTTTGTTCTTTCTTTTTAATAAGGCCATATGCACATATCCTTTCTGTACCTGTGTCGGAAACAATGAGCCCTTACCCTGGTCAGACTCAGTACCAAGCGCTGCAGCAGTCTCAGCCCTACACCATCTACCCCCAGACCACCCAAGCCTATGGACTACCTCCTTTTGGTAAGAAATAACTTTTCAAAGCCTTCTCAGTCCCTACAATTATTGTCATATGTCTCATTAAAAAGCCAATGTTAAGCTTAACCAGGTGTGTTTGAGAGAAGAGTCTGTAGGAGAGCACGTTCCTGACTTCAGCTGTAGATCCGTATCTACAGAACTGATGGCACTTCATATTCTAAAATACTCTTTCTTACAAAGCTGTTTTCCCATGAATTTGGATGTCTTCCCATGAAGCTTGCTGGATGGTTCTTAGTTTGGGATCATAATTTTCTCCAGTTGTGGTGTAGCTGTGTTTGTGTAGTCTCCTTGTCATTGAAATCACACAAGACCTCCTACTACAGCATCTCTGCTGAAGGCATTTTTCCTTTCTTTTTTGCTGATCAAGACTAAGACTTTTTTGTTATTTCATCTTCCACCAAATGTAGATTTCATGCTAAAATACCGACAAGTTTACTAGATAAATAAGTTTGCTTAAGTTGCTCTAATACTTAAGCCCTCCATTAGACATTCCAGTTTTTGCAGATGCTTGAAGGTTAAGAGTCCTGTTGTAACTGAAGAGCTGAAGGTCCATGGCAGGGTTTGAGCTGATCACCCTGTGCTTCCTCTATAGTGCATGGAGGGACAGACACACCTCTGGAGTGTTGGTCTGTAGAAGATAGTCGCCATCTTTCTTCATGATGTATAAAGGAAGTTGAGGATGTGTAGTGCAGAAAAAAAATCTTAATTTTTGGGTGAGTTAGCTAGTTAGCTGGCACTGGGGAAGAACACCACACCATTGGCTAGCCCCCCGTATGTATGACATTTTAAAACTCATTATTAAAAAGTAACATTTAAACTTCTCTTTTCATTTTTGATGTTGCCCTGCTTGGTTTCACATGCAAACGTTGTATATTGTTGCCAGCTCTCTGAAGCACATGGTGGTGGAGGCTGTTCTGCCCCTTGGCACCTCTCTGCAATGCCAAGGGAGAGCATCACCTCCCATAGAGGGAACCCTGAGGAGCACCATGGGCACTCAGTGAGCTGTGCAGCTGAGAAATGGCCTCAGTGTGTCTGTCTCAGGCTTGTGGTCATGCTGCATAATTAAATGAGCAGAGCCTCTTGCAGATTTATCTGTATTGCTGAACTCTTAGTATCTTGAAGTGTAAAAGGGTTATTTTTTCCTTGGCTGAAGAACTAAATGGCTTTGATTAATGCCAGCAACAGTTATGGCTTTTGTTAGCTGCTGGCAGAGCAAGGATTTTCATATAAGTTACAAAACAATTTATTTGTTTTGGTATTTTTGAAAGATGGTGTAGAAAAAGTAGTACAACTGAGCTCAGTTTTATTAGACATAAATTACATTATTAATTCTGTTTAAAGTAATATGACACAAATTGTTATCTTTATGAGAAAGGTCAATATGTAAAACGAATCTACATACCTTTCCTTCTTTTTTTTCCTATGTACACACCAGGGATTCCTGAAAAGGAGTTTTCTTGTGATTGAGGGATGTTTGGAAGAAGATGATGGTTGTGCAGTAACTGGGATGCTAGGACCAAACAGTATTTCCCACATCTCACTTGCTCTGTATTAATGCTGAGATGTGTTGTCCTGACTCATCAGTTGAATACTAGAAAGTGAGAGCTTTGCAGAGTGTACATGTTGGGCTATTTTATTAGCAACCCAAGGCTCTTCATGAGAATAGGGTCAGTTGGGTGACTGTTGGTATTTGGTGCTTCTGCATTTCTGGCTCAGCCCCAGCCTGTAAGTTTCAAGTATAACTGCTATTTTGAGAGATTTTTAAAAACAACGAACCCTCTCCACCACCTCACATGATGGTGGACTCAGGATTTCTAGAGGACAAGGACCCAGTTGACTCTGTGTTATGTGTCCTGGGGAGCCAAAGGTCTCTGTAGTGCTTTCTGAGCTCTTTCCATTCCTTCAGGAGAGCTTTCCCTTGGAAAGCTGAACCAGTTCAGAGCAGCCTGATGCTGTGTCAATACCCAAGTGTACAGTTGCCAGTTCAATTTGTTTATCTTTCTAAACACTCTGCTCCTTGTCTTTTTGTCTGGTTGTAGTGTTGGGCATTATCACGATGGTCTGTTACCTACAAACTGTGCCCAGCCCAAGGTTGTGGCTGCTGGAACCTACTGCACTTTGGTTTCAGTGTCCTGTTGCTCTGGGTTTTGCTGTATCTGGACACTGGCTGTTGGTTTCCTTTGCTTCATTTATTTGGAGTTTATTGATAGTTTATTGTGGAGGGTGCACTGAGCCTGCTTTGTATGATCTTAGGTATTTTACTGTGTCACTTTTTTTTTGTTTTGTTTTAAAGGCAAATACCTGTAAGTATGTGGAAGGCTCCTTTGAAGTGTTAGTCCCAGATGTTTAAAAAGGTTTTTTAGACTTCTAAAATTGTGGGGGAGCAGGGGGATGGAGGGGGTTTTGTTGGTGTTTGTGTGTGTGTGGTGTTTTGTTGGTGGTAGTGGTGGTGGTGGCTGTGTTTTGGTGGGACAGGTGTTTGGGTTTTTAATTCAAAGATTCTGGAATTCAGGAGTACTTGGCTGCTTCACTGTTACACTCTGAATGTAACAGTAGAAATTCTTCTGAAGACCTAGGCAAGAGGTCAGCATTTTCTATTGACTTCATAGGAACTTCTGTCTGTTAAAGACCTTCTGAAATGTGGTTAGTTACTGAAATGTCTTGGTATGGATTTTGAGGTCTATTTTTAAATACCTGAATTTTTACTTTGAATTTAAGTGTTAGGAAGATGTTAAAATCTCCATTGAGCAGATGAGGACTTGGCCAGGTTGGTCAGATGTTTTACTAACATCAAATGGCCCATTCTAGAGATTTGCATGTTTTTCCACTGTGTATTTGTTTCTATGCAAAAAAAAAAAGGGTTCATGGCATCATGGATTAATTAACTGGAACAAAGCAAATGTAGTTTAAGTATGACATTCAAGCAAGCTGACAAACACATAGTTGTGAGATCACTCAGGTCAGGATGCTGCTTTCAAAGAGGTGACCTATGCTCTTGCCTATTTGTCACCTCTCCTTGTGCTGTAATACCTTTTTTATGGTGTTTGGTCCATTGTTCTGCATGCATGTGGTCTGGATAGATTTTATTGAAGAAGTATTAAAATAAGAGTAGTGATTTAAGGTCCCTTCCAACCCTAACCATTCTATGACACACAAGCTGCATATGTGTGGCTGTAAGTTGGTGTTAGAAACACTGTGGATGTGATGGTTTACGTTAACTCAAGAAAAACCTACAAGTGATGGGCTATCCTGTGTGGGGCCTTTCCACTTACGTACATGTGTTCCCTGACATTCTTCTGCCTCAGCTGCAGTGCTGCTGTTGGATGTGGAGGGGTCTCGTTCCCCTCATCCATCTTCCTCTCTGTCATCCTCAAGGCTGTACTAGATTACAAATGCTGTCTTGCAGACCAAGAGAGAAGGACATGTGCCACCAGGCCAAGAGTGTCCCTTGCTGTATGGATAGTAGAGCATGTCTATACTGGGAGATGACAAAAATGACAGTCATGGAAAGCAGGAGCTGAAAGATGCCTTAACACAAGTCAGCTCCTGCACTTGCATCCAACCCTCTCTTTGAACACCTCTGACCTGTGTCTGACCTGGTGTTACACTCCTCATGTGATAATAATCTTCCAGCATTCAGAGCTGGTTTGTGTTTCATTGTCATGGTTATTAGGCCCTTCTGTGTGTCCGGAGATTGTCTCATTATGTTGCTGTCTGTTCCTCGTTCATCTGTCTTGCACTGGAAGCAATTGTTGGCTACTGTCCCCTCTGAAAACTACTCACCCATTTGAAGATCATGGCACTCCCCTTCCAGACTAAACAAATGCAGCTACTCCCACTCTCCTTAGAGGATCTGTTTCCCATATGTTTTATTCTCAAGTTTCTGCAATATATCTACACTCTTTCTTAAATCAGTCTTTCCCTTTTGTTTGCTAATTATCATGGTTCTTAAGGTTTGAAACAGTAATGAAGACACAACTTGAGAGTTGAAGAATCAAAACCCTGGTGTGGCTGTACAGATAGGTGCATGACTTAATTTGACTCATAGGTGACAGTTGAGATCAAGTATGTAAATAAATCAAAGAGCTGTTGCAGAATTTAATTCCAACAAAGCTGCAGGAGGGAGTGAGCTCTTGGAGTTACTGCTCCCATCCAGCTCAAAAGAGTCTCCCATGTCTTCTGGGTAAGAGACCTGGAGCTTGTAGCCCATGTCTTGTCTTGTCCTACTAGAGGAGGTGAAAGGCTGCCTTGGCACTGTTTGGGGGTTTAAGAAGGAGGATGGTCCTTTGCTGGCCCTGAACTTTCTGTCTAGCTCCAAATGTTCCTCATCCCTCTGCTTTGCACACTCCTGCTTGTTTTTAAATAGATCCTCTCAACTGATTCCTTCTTTCTAACCAGAGCCAGGGAGAAATGCTTTTGACTTTGGCTGTAAGTCTGGGAACACTTAAACAAGAGCCTAAAGTGCCCTGAAGAACCAGGCCTGAGCTGAGCTACTTCAGTTGGATGTTGTTTTCACTCTATCAGTGCAGGAGACTTCACACAGCACCTGAGCTGAAACCACACTGCTTATGCGTGGCTTGTGCAGACGAGTTACAGCCACTTTGCTGTCTGTGCTTTGCCCAGTGTTCTTACAAATGCTTTCCAGAATGGCAGGAAATCTAGAAGAAACATTTAGATTTTTTTTTCCTTTTTTTTTTTTTAATTCTATAGTCACTGTTTTCAGTCTATGAAAATGACGGGCTTGTGGCTCGTTTTACAATACACAACCCAAAGCCCAGTGAAATAGTGGAAGCATTGACCTTGACCTTCATAGATACCAACTTCAGCCTCCCTGTGTAATAGCTGGGGTTGTTTGCAGTGCTATGCAACTCACCTCAAACATCAGAGGGATCACTAGTTCCTTAATACCCATGTGGCAGTGTATGTGACACTTTTTTAGGTGAAAGCTTTGGAAATTGGTCTTGTTGGTGCCTTTGATTTTCTCTTTTTCAGCCAGTTTTGTCAGCAGCTCTAATCCATGCACAGCCTGACAGTCAGCACTTACTATTGCAAAAATTAAACATTTTCCATGTGTGATTTATTACTTGCTTCTGTGACAAGCAAAAATCTTCATCTGAAGTAGCAGCATGTTTGTTTGTAACTGGTCCAATTTATCTGATTCAGGTGCACTGTGGCCAGGTGTGAAACCTGAAAGTGGTTTAATTCAGACTCCATCTACAAGTCAGCACAGTGTTCTTACCTGCACTACAGGGTTAACCACAAGCCAGCCCAGCCCAGCACATTATTCTTATTCCGTTGAAGGTAACTTGGCATGGTTTTTATCTGCATCTCTCTCCACCTAATTAAGTCCAGATACCACAAATAGAGGGGCTTGCACGTTTGTTCCTGGTTTGTGCATGCTTCTTTATGCTTTCCCTCTTTTCTCTTTGTGTGTGTGTATGTGTTTGGTTTTGTATTTGCTACCTACCTCTGTATGCACCAGGCTGGCTTGTTGGTGCCACGCTGATGGACTCAACAGGGTGAAGAGCAAATGGGAAGGGGAGAGGACACTAAATGTTGGATTCTTGCACGCCTCTACTGGGAATGCCCTTGCAGCTTAAGCTCTCTGTTGGTGGTCTTTAGCTTGATGTCAGGAAATGCTCTGACACTGGATCTATTTTTTAATTTATTTTCTTCTGGAGGTAGATGGCTCTTATATATTGCACACAAACACACCCCACCTTGGTAGATCTGCTAGAAAGTGAATTTCTCAGTATAAAACCACCCTACAAATATTCTGACTACTGGAAGTGCCACATCTAAGAAACCAGATGCTGAATTTCATCAGCTTCCAAAGAAAATTTTTAGGAGTAAATGTGCCAGTTAGCTGAATAATGTAATATCGTTGTTTAGAGCAAATATGTGCAAATTGATACTTTTTTGCTAGGCAGGATTTTTGCCATTTCTGTTTGGGTGGTGAGTTGTGAAAATTGTAGTTTTTGAAAATAATTTCAGGAATTCTTCATCTATTTCTTGTGTGATATTTTCATAGAATAATTCAGGGACTTCAGGAGATCTTTGGTTCAGCTTCCCACACAAAGAAGAGCTGACACTGAATTCAGAACTAGGTTGCTCATGGCTTTGTCCAGTTGGGTCTCAAAAACCTCTGAGGATGGAGATGTTGCCAGTTCAGTGCCTGACTGTCATCCTGGTGAAACTTTTTTTTCTTTTGTCAGCTCAGAGCATCCCATCTTTCCCATTGTGACTATTTCTGTCCTCCTCCTGCTGTGCACCTGCAAAAAGAGCCTGGCTTCATCTTACTGATAACCTCCGTGTGGGTACCAGCAGGCTGCTGTCAGGTCCTCCAAAGCCATCTCTTCTCCAGGCTGGACAGTCCCACTTCCCCCTGCTGCCCCTCGCGGGCCATGCGCTCCAACTGCCCAACTGTTTTGGTGGCTCTTTGCCAGACCTGCTCCATTTTATAAACACATTTCTTGTGCTTGAAGCCCCAAACTGAGTGCTGCATCCAGATGTGGTCTAATGAGTAAAGGGAATAACTCTTAAAATTGGCAATAAGTGAGTTTTAGAAGATCTTTCACTGATAGGAAGGCCCTGCAGGATGTCATGGTACTTGCTCAGCTTGGGTCATTGTGACAGTAAATGGCCCAGCATCATGTTTATCCTTAATTTACTTTTCACATTCATAACATGAGCAACACTACACTGGAGATATTACCTTCCTCCAAATGTAGCTCTCCTCCAGGTACTCCCACTGCCAGGATTAATTACAGTGCTTTATAGCACCAGCTTTAATTGCCACGGGTCAGAAGTGGTTCTGCATAACATGAGCCCTGTCACACTTGCCAGGGCGAGCAGGTGAGGTGACACAGCCGCTGTCAGGCCTCACTCTGCAGGAATATTTAAAACCATTTGATGCAGGCTGGTGTGAGAACGTGACTTGAGGAGAGTTTCTCTACAGGCTGCTCTTCAAAACTGTGAATAAGTCACCTAAATTGTGTAAATGCTATGGTTTTTTTGAAAAACTTTTTGCAAACTGGCAGGAATCTCTTCCTGGTTTTGATTCGCTATGTTTCCTTTCCACCAAATTAGCAAGCAGCCCCCTGAGGGGTCAGGTCAGTATTTGGGCTGGTGTAAGGGAGGTGGTGGAGAGCAAGAGCTGTGAGGATGGGCAAAGTTGCTTCCTTAGTCATCTCTTGAAAGTCTGTTTTCTCTCTCCAATCAAAATAGTAGGGTGAGACCCAGCTGTGCGAGGCTGCTGTCCCACTGGAGATGCGCTTCAGTGCACGGAGATGGTTTAGTCTGCAGATGCAGGACTGAAGTAATGTGATATTTGAGTTGTGTTGAATGGTCAGATGCACTTAGTGACTGAGAATGTTGCCTTTTGCACTCATCTGACAGGGCTATAGGAAAGCTGGGGAGGGACTTGTTACAAGGGCTTGTAGTGAGAGGACAAGGGGTAACAATTTCAAACTGAAAGAAGAGAGATTTAGGCTGGAGATCAGGAAGAAATTCTTTAGTGTGAGGATGGTGAGACACTGGAACAGGTTGCCCAGAGAAGTTGTGGAAGCTCCATCCCTGGAAGTGTTCAAGGGCAGGTTGGATGGGGCTCTGAGCAACCTGGTCTAGTGGGAGGTGTCCCTGCCCATGCAGGGGGTTTGGAACTCAGTGATCTTTAAAGTCCCTTCCAACTCAAACCATTCCATGATTCTCTGATTCTATGATCTGAGCTATGGCCATGCTGGTACATCACAGAAGTGTGTGGAAGCACTGGGAGCAACATGGGAAGAATGGTTGCTTCTTGCCTTGCCTCTTCGTCCCCTGTGAGAGCAAAGCAGCCAAGTGAAACATAAAACCCATTCACTGCCATTTCCCTTCCCGGCACATGAAGCAGGTTGAAACATCTTTCAAAACAACTGAAGCAAAACCTAATGGGATGAATATGGCAGGGAAAGTAGGGATATAAGGTCTGAGGATGAGATCTGAAAGTGGGGGAGAGAGGAGAAGAGAAAAAGAGTCACTGCAGCTTCAAGGCATCACTTTTGTTTGCTGATCTTTTAAACCAAAAACTTCCAAAAATGTTTGACATAGATGTGTCAAATGGGACCACTGGTCCTGTTTGGCACATCCATGCCAAACATTTCTGGATGTTTTTGGCTCATTCACAGATAAAAGGAACTGACCCACATTGCAGAAATAATTGGTTAATCTGTGTAGTGGGAACTGTTTGTAAAGATCTGATGTGTTACACTGTATAGATAAAGGGGAATTTAAAAAGAAATGTTGGAAGACCAGAGTTAAGATAAACAATGAAGTTCTTATGAGGGAATCTGTGTTTTTACCAGAATTTCAGCACTTGGAACCTTTTATTCTGTGATCTCCTAACTTCTGTTACCTATCTCAGTGGAGAAGCAGCCTTTTCAGAGTACTACAGATGAGAATAATTTTCTCTTTGCTCTCTGTGATAATCTTGACAGAGGTGGTAGAATAACTTGTCTTCTAGATAGTTCATCTCCTCTGGCTTCATGGCAGATTTCACAGAATCATAGAATCTTAGGGGTTGGAAGGGACCTCGAAAGGTCATCCAGTCCAACCCCCCTGCCAGAGCAGGGTCACCTAGAGCACATCACACAGAAATGCATCCAGGTGGGTTTTGAATGTCTCCAGAGAAGGAGACTCCACAATCTCTCTGGGCAGCCTGTTCCAGTGCTCTGTCACCCTCACAGTAAAGAAGTTTTCCCTCACGTTTACATGGAACCTCCTATGCTCCAGTTTGCACCCGTTGCCCCTTGTCCTATCACTGGTCACCACTGAGAAGAGCCTGGCTCCGTCCTCCTGATACTCACCCTTTACGTATTTATAAACATTGATGAGGTCACCCCTCAGTCTCCTCTTCTCCAAGCTAAAGAGACCCAGCTCCCTCAGCCTTTCCTCATAAGGGAGATGTTCCACTCCCTTAATCATCTTTGTGGCTCTACACTGGACTCTTTCAAGCAGTTCCCTGTCCTTCTTGAACTGAGGGGCCCAGAACTGGACACAGTACTCCAGATGTGGCCTCACCAGGGCAGAATAGAGGGGGAGGAGAACCTCTCTTGACCTACTAACCACACCCTTTCTGCATCATCAAGGTTTGTTCTGCATCATCAAGGATCTTTTCTGGAGAGCTGCTCTTTGCAGTGCCCCAGGAAGTCACATTTTCTTAAGGTAGTAACAGCCTTGATCATTTCCATACATGTATAGTTGGAAGGAGTTTTCTTTGGAAACTAAAACCTGTTCTCTGGCTTATGAGGAGTATTTGTGATGGTTGCCTTACTCTCACAGCTGCCCTTCTACTAGCTGCATAGTTATTCTAGGAACTTGAGTTTCTTCATTGCTATTATTGCTGTTCAGTGCAGCCTTTTATCCTTTTACTAATTTTTCCCCCCAAAATTCTCTCCCATCTGTTTTTGAACACTGCTGCTCCTATTCAGGAAGGTCTTCCTAGGGACCAATGACTTACCTTCGTTTCTGCTTCCGCAGAGATGCCACCCTTCAGATTTCTCACCTCTTGTAAATACTGTGTATTTCTGCACTTCTTTCAAGATACATTTCGTTTGGTTTTTGTCTTTTTTGAGGCGTATTTTTGATCCATTCCTCTTTCCAGGAGCTGTTCACCAAGTGGTATCTGTGCTTGCAACATACATTGTTTAAGAGTTCATGGTGGGGTCTGTTTCCCTGAGGTAGAAAGACTGTAGCCTTCAGAAGCCTGAGTTCTTCAGTCTTTGGGTGAATTCCACATGGGTGTTATTTGTAGAAAGTGAGGGCTTGTCTCAGAACCTTGGTAAGGTAGGGAATACTGTGGATTTCTGCAAGTCTTTTCATCAGCATTGTCTAAAAGTGACTTTTGGGTTTGTTTGTAAGCAGAGAAAAAAGGTTCAGCAAAAGAAAATACTCCTTGGTGGCACCTGGTTTAGTACATCCTGCTTTTGTTCATGCTGATTTCATTATTAGTTTTCATTACACCTTGAGGGTCCCAAAACCCCACATGGAGTAATGTTGAATGAAGTGGCCCCGTGGCTGTAAAAACACAACATCTGCTAAATGACTCGTGTTCCCAGAAGGTGCTCTAGCAGCCTCTTCTGTGCTTTGGAAGAACTGAATGCAGTGACATGAAGGCTATTAAATATATTCGAATCGTACTAACAACTACATGTCTCTAATAATTTGTCCTACAAGCTGTTGGCAAATAATTTCTAAAAGTCTTGTTCAAAAACCAGTTGTAATCTCACAGGGATACAGGGAGATATGTTCTCTTTCTCCAGTAGGAAGCACTCTTTTTATACTATTTGAAATATTTTTTTTACTGTTCCCTTATTTTATTTTTCTAATTAGACTAAGTATGCTAAGTACAATGCACAGAGAATGTTTTTATCAGAGCCAATTTAAACACTTTCAAATCCATTTTACTGATTTATTCTGATAAATTTTCAGTTGCTACTAGTTGAACATCAGAATGTGATTGTTGTCTTCTCAAAACTTTTAGTAAAGATGTGAAACTGTTTTAATTATACTCCAATTGCTTAGCAGTCACGGGGGAAAAGGTTTCTGAAACATCTGAAAGTGCTGTTTTTAAAGATGTGCTAGCTCTCCTCCTGTGTAAGCCCCACTGAAATGGAACTGGTTTCAAAATCCACCCCAGCTCTCTTTTGGTGGTTACAAGCAGAGTGCTGCTGGAAGCACAAGGGCTTGCACATAACCCTAGTAAGTATCTATTTCACAGCTTGGATTGGCCTCATCTCTTGTGCTTTTCTAGAAACATTTAATGCAATAATTCTTGATTTTACAGCATCAACTACCAATGCCAGTCCAGTCTCTACATCCTCAACTGTTGTCAATATTTCCACATCAGCAGTAGCCAGCATCTCCCAGGTAAAGCTTCTTCCTTGTTATGTTTGTGTGCAGCATCTCCTTCACCTTTGTTTAACACATTACTCAAAACTAACAAAGGAAAGCCAAATATTTGCATCACTTCAAATGGAGCACAATGGGTACTAGAGTTAGAGGGCTCAGAATGTAACTCAAAGTCAACAAAACAGCTCTTGCTGTCTCTTTGACCACGGTGCTTTTCCCTTTGGCCTTCACAACAAACTCACTTCATCTGTTCAAAGCTGTTTCCTTGTCTACAGATTGTGTGGTGAATCTTGAATAGGGTGATGAGATCTCTGCAAGAGACATAGTGGAGAAGAAACAATGGAACTATTTTGAGACCCAGACCTACAAGGAGTATTATAGGTGGATGTTTCTGAATGCCTTTGTTCTCTCTCAGCAAGAAAAGGAAAATAGGTTGCACACAGGAAAACCCAAACAAAACAAAAAAAAGCACCCAGTAAAGTAGGAGATGTATTCTGATGGTGCTAGAATAAAACAAAGTCCAAAAGCCCTAGCACAGAGCCCTTCTCCCTGACTGTGATCTGCTGTGAGGAATCCAGTAACCACTGTCAGTGCTTAACTGCCATTCTGCATAGTTAGATATACAAAGGAACCCTTCAGTGTCACAACTTTGCAGAAAGAGGAAGTGTGGAAGATGTAATGGATGCACAAAAATCCTTCTATGCTTAGGCTGTTGCTTTTGAAGTTTCTTTCATTAACATAAACTTGCTTGGAGCTGTAAGGGGAAGAGAACAGATTTTCTTTCAGTAGTGCAGACCAAGGTACCTGGTTCACAAGCTCAGGTGGCTCTTTGAGGAGTGCACAGTGTGACAGAGAGCGTGATGTGACATTTGGGGTGGCTGCTTTCTTCACTATCAGCAGCAGAAGTGAAGATCCTCAAGCACAGCTTCAGGTGCTCAGTGATCTCATCCTAAATGAGGAAATAGTCTTCATAAATGGATTCCTTTCATCACAGGATGAGAAGCAGCTGCTTGCTGAAGTCAGGACATGAGAGAAGGCAGTTTATCCTGTAGCTCTCGTGGCTGGGATTGCATCCTCAGCCAGTGCCAAGACCACTTCCTGTTGCTGTCAGTACATCTGGTACCAGAAAGTAAAACACAAGACAAAATCACAAATTCCAGAGCACAGACAGAGGGGACTGATGCCTTGGCATGCACTTGATACTCCTCTGTTACTGTCACATTGTTCATAATCAATTAATTTTTTAATTTTTCCCCCCTAACTGGAGGCAGAGGAGAGGCCCTATGATTGCTGACCTCTGTCTGCAGAATCTGCCTGTCCCCAGAGGGCACTGGGAAGTCAGATCTCTCAACCCTTATTGAGGATGTCTTAGGTATGCAGAAAGAAACAACATGAAGTCAGGCTCTGCTCTTGCTGGGATTTCTCTTTGAGGGGCATATTCTAGCATAAAAATCATCTTAATATAGAATGTTTTCTGAAAGAAGTGTCCTATTGTCACTGATCCTTTCCTCTGACAGGAATACCCTACGTACACCATCCTTGGCCAAAGCCAGTACCAGACGTGTTACCCGAGTCCTGGCTTTGGGGTCATCACACCAGCAGACAGCAACACGGAGACTTCTGCCTTAGCACTGACCACGTATCCAGCCGAGAAGCCAAACCCCGTGGTGCCTGCACGGACAGTGCCCAGACATTCCTCAGGTAATGGCTGGATCTCTGACAGCCTGGCTGCAAAATTCCTGTGACAGACACGGGGAAAACTTCTTTCCAAAATATAATTGCAGAACCTTTGTGTGCTTGTCTGGACAGAATATTTGCCTTCTGTCATCAGACTGGTCTCTCTGGAGTGGGTGTATTATGGTGGGCCAGCCACACTTACATATTGGAAGTCTTACACTGCCTCAGTTCAGGAGACCCCTACCACATGCTCTGAATGCCCTAAGAGGGGGAATTCCAGGGGTAACTTGGAGAGTTGCTAACAGCAACTCCAGGGGCCTTTGGTTCTGTCATGTTTTGGGGCTGGGTGTTCACCTGTGCTACGGGACAGGTGATGATAACCAGTCTCAGTAGCTCTTGCCAGCTCTGTCCCTCCCACAGCCAGGGACGCGGGTGGCCTGACGGCCACGGCAGAGCTGCCAGTCCCAGCTGTGGGAGTCCTCTGGGACTGCTCCTGCATTTTCAAGAGCTGTAGTGTTGTTACCATTTTAAGATCACTCCCAAACGCAGACAAAGAGACTAGGTTTAGGAACGAGACATTGTTATTTGTTGCAGGTTTGTACAGAGCTGGGTGCTTGGTGCCTTCCCACAAACCAAGCACCCCAAGCGAGATTTTCCACAGCATATTTGTACACAGAACTATAGAGTCAGTGAGATTCCAAGTCCATCCTCCTCACAAAGATTGGTTAGCAATTTACATATAGTTGTAGTATGGTTACATCACTATTTCTACCACCACACATGCTCAGGGGAAGGGCCTTCAGCTGAACTGGGCTCTTTTTGACCTGGGGGTGTTATTTTTAGTATTATAATGACTTTATAATGAGCTAAGTTCACCTGAAGGACACAACAACGCAACTTCTACAGCTCCAACTGCCCAAGACTGGGTCAGCCATCAGTCTTCTTGATTCTGGTTCTTCTTTATCACCTCCTGCATTCCTTAGATCCAATTATCCATATAGACCTCAAGTCTTCTCTGCCAAGTTGGTGATTTACATGAGACAGTCTTTAGACCTCTTGATTGATTGCCTTCTTCAAGGCCTAGTTACTGCAGGGTGTCCTTGCTCCGTGCTGGCTGTGGTACTAATTCTGTGCTTCTCTGACTGCAATTTAACTTGTATATCTATACAGAGCACATCTTACATAAAATAACCACAGCATTCTAAGTTTCTGAGTTATTTTTCAACAATTTGATGTTGAAAACCTAAGGAATTGACTTGTTATTTCAAGGCATTCTTCAGGGAATGGTCCAGTTGTTAAAGTTTTCAGTATATTTTCTTAGCTCAGGAATTCTCCAAGTTTACCACTTTTCATGAATTTTCATAGGAATTGCAATGTCTGGTCTTTAAGACCCCGACTGAATTCAAGTCTCTGTGTCCTCTGCCTTCCCACTACAGTTACAGTCCTATTTCTGAACTAGTTAGGTGGACATCTGGAATCTTAACTCTTCTGCCAGAGCTGTTAAAGGATTCACAGAGTATCTCCCATCATGATTGCATTGTTCTGCACATCAAAGTGTTGACTTGATGGTCTTCTTGCTGGTTCTTACCTGTAGCAGAATAGGCCCCATAATGTATCCCCATGGTGCTTGGCCAAGCCTGTGTGTCCAGGACCAAGATCATCCCTGTTATTCTTTACTCATTCTTGGATAGGCCAGGGGAGCTGTGCCCTGAGGATGTCTGCTTCCCAGTTAGCACAGTGTGGATTTGTGTGTGATTAACACACTTATGCACTGACTGTTGTCTGACTGTTAGCCAAAGGCTCACAGCAGCACAGAGCGAGTAGTGTACGTGGAGGTGGAAACAGCAGGAGTTATGTAGTGCAGCTGGACACACAAGGCATTTGACTAGTCCAGGAAATCTGTGAGGGAGAGACATTGTTAAACACTTTCCTTTGTCCACTCATTCTGGACTGCAGGTTTCTGGGGCTCTCTCAAAAAGTCTTCAAAGAAACAATTGAGTAATAAAGCAGTTCCAGGGTGAGACACTTGAGAGGTTACAGGCCTTAGGATGGAGAGTGCTCTGTCTGTGCATTTGTGCTACAGGCAGGGTGCAGTAAGTAGGTTGGTCCTGGAGGACTGAACTGAGGAGACAGGTGTTCTGAAATGATGGGACAAAAAAATCATGTTTTATGTTCTAATAAGGGTTCAACTACTACTGCATCAATAAAGCAAGTTAACATCTTACCTTTTGCGAAGGAGGTTTGTGGCCAAATGCTGTAACCCTTATGTTGGTGTTTGTTTTGAAACATGACAGAACTCAGAAGGTCATGATCAATGGAGTAGGGTTGAGTTGGAGGCCTGTAACCAGTGGTGTCCTCCAGGACTCAATACTCAGTCCAGTCTTCTTCAACATCTTCATCAATGACCTGGACAAGGGGACAGAGTGTATCCTCAGCAAGTTCACTGGTGACACCAAACTGGGAGGGATGGTGACACTCCAGAGGGCTGTGCTGCCATCCAGTGTGACCTGGACAGGCTGGACAGCCAGGCAGAGAAGAACCTAATGAGGTTCAACAAGGGGAAGTCGTGCACCTGGGGAGGAAGAACCCCATGCACCAATAGAGCATGGGATGGACCTACTGGAAAGCAGTTCTGAGGAAAAGGATCTGGGAGTCCTGGTAGACAGTAAATGATCCATGAGCCAGCAACATGTCCTTGTGGCCAAGAGGGCCAATGAAATCCTGGGGTGCATACAGAAGAGTGTGGCCCGTAGGTCGAGAGTGGTCATTCTCCCCCTCTACTCTGCCCTGGTGAGGCCACATCTGGAGAAATGTGTCCAGTTCTGGGCTCCCCAGTTCAAGAGAGACAGGGAACTGCTGGAGAGAGTCCAGTAGAGGGCAACAAAGATGACTGGGGGATTGGAGCATCTCCCTGATGAGGAAAGGCTGGGAGAGCTGGGACTGTTCAGTCTGGAGAAGAGAAGCTGAGGGGAGACCTTATTAATGCCTGTAAGTACCTAAAGGGTGGGTGCAGGGAGGATGGAGCCAGACTCTGTTCAGTAGTTCCCAGGGACAGGATGAGGGGCAATGGGCACAGACTGGAACATGGGAAGTGCCATTGAAATGTGAGGAACAACTTCATTACTGTGAGGGTGACAGAGCCCTGGGACAGGCTGCCCAGGGGGGTTGTGGAGTCCCCTTCTCTGGAGATATTCAGAACCCACCTGGATGCAGTCCTGTGGGATGTGCTCCAGGAGATCCTGCTTTAGCAGGGGGGTTGGACTAGATGATCTCTAGAGGTCCCTTCAAACTCTGACAATTCTGTGATTCTATAAGAGGGTGAGAGCTATGTGATTTCATTTCTAGGAGATGCATCCACAAGTCCTTCATTATCAAGAGCAACAGCAAGTAAAGAGTTAGATGAGCAGGCAAGAAAAAACATCCCTGGGAAGAACAGGGGGAAGAGGAAAGCAGATAACTCCTCCTCACAGGACAGTGAACTGGAGGTAAGTAGTGATCTGGTTTCTACAGGTAGCACTGCAGAATAGTGCGGTGGTAAAAGTCCTCCTCTCTTTCTTTCCTCCCATCTCTATGGAAATGGAAGGGAATGATAGAATCATGGAATAATTTGGGTTGGAAGGAATTGTTAAAGGTCATCTAGTCCAACTCTCCTACAGTGACCAGAGACATCTTCAACCAGATCAGGGTGCTCTGAGCCCCATCCAGCCTGACCTTGAATGTCTCCAGGGATGGGGCATCCACCACCTCTCCGGGCAACCCGTGTCTGTTTCACCACCCTCACTGTAAAAAATTCCTTCCTTACATATAGTCTGACTCTCCCCTCTTTCTGTTTGAAACCATCACCCCTTGTCCAATCACTGCAGGCCCTGCTAAAGAGTCTGTTTCCATCTTTCTTATAAGCCCCCTTTATATATTGAAAGGCCTCTGTGGAGCCTTCTCTTCTCCGGGCTGAAACCCAACTTGTTCAGCCTTTCCTCACAGGAGAGATGTTCTATCCCTCTGATCATTTTTGTGGCCCTTCCTCTGGACCCACTCCAGAAGGCCTGTGTCCTTCTTGTACTGAGAGAGAATTTGGGAAATCCCCATGACCCCTGTTATCTGAGAACTGGCCCAAATTAGTTCTTCAGTGGTCATTGGCAAACATCACTTAAATACATCTTGGAATCATAGTGGTGTCAATGGAGGAGACATCTGGATGTCTCTAGTACAGCCTTCTGCTCAGAACAGGGCTGTCCCCAGCATTAGAACCATGGCTTTGAAGATTCTGTACCTGTCTAGTCACCTGTCCCAGGACTACCAGGTTCACCAGGGGAGGTAGGTTTTGTGCCTCCAACTGGAATCTCCCAAGCTGCAAATTCCCCCTTCTTTTTCCATGGCGATTTTCCATCTGCCGATACTGAGAAGAATTTCTCTCCATCATCTTTGCAGTTCCTTTCCATTAGTTGTGGTAAGCAGTTAGATCACCCTTAGCCTCCTCTATGCTGAGATAAACCATCACAGCTCCCCCAGCCTTTCCTGACTATCTCGACAGCCTTTTGCTGACCACTCCCTAGTTTCCTCACATACCTCTGGAACAGGAGATGCAACCTTGGGTGACCTTCCGAGTGCCAAGTAGGGTGGGATTGCACCTTCTTTCTCTCAACTGGGCACTGGTACATTCGTGTTCTCCAGCACACTGTTCATCTTATCCACAGAGAGGTGGTGTTGCTGGCTCATGCTGTGCCTGGTGTCCACTGTGCCCTTGAGTTCCTACCAGTGAGAAGTTATTCTACTGCATGTGCAGAATCTGCAGTTATCAAACTTCTTCTAGTTCCTGTTGGCCCAGTTCTCAAGCTTATCAAAGTCCTTCTGCAGTGAAACTCTGCTGTTCCTCATGGCAGCCAATCCCCCTTACTTATCATAACAAAGATGTCTCTGATAAACACCAAGGTCATGTACCTGGTGCTCTCCAGATCACAGACAGTAAAGTTCTACCCTAGCAGGACTCTCAAATTCAGTAGCACTCTTAAGTTTTTGCTTTTATAACTATTTGTAATTACTACATTGCTTTTGAAATAGTTTGACAAGAGAGCCTTACCCTGAGTGATAGCTGCACTGTAGCAATTTATTGATGCACTGTAGCAGTATATACACCCCATGCACTAAATCAGAGTCAAAGAATCCTCAAGGTTGGAAAAGACCTTCAAGATCATCAAGTCCAACCATCCACCCTACAATCCCTAACCACTAAACCATCTTATGAAACACCACATCTACCCCTTTTCTGAACACCCCCAGGGATGGTGCCTCCACCACCTCCCTGGGCAGCCTGTTCCAAGGCCTCACCACTCTTTCTGGGAAGACGTTTTTCCTAATACCCAGCCTGAACCTCCCCTGGTGCAACTTGACCCCATTTCCTCTTGTCCTATCACTGGTCACCAGGGAGAAGAGGCCAACACCCACCTCACTACAACCTCCTCTCAGGTAGCTATAGAGAGCCGTGAGGTCTCCCCTCAGCCTCCTCTTCTCCAGGCTGAACAGCCCCAGCTCCCTCAGCCTCTCCTCATAAGGCTGGTTCTCAAGACCCCTCATCAGCTCAAGAATGTGTTCAGCCTATAAGATAAATACTCCTGTTCATGTCTGTTAAAAACACACTTCAACTAGCCACAAAATTAACCCTCAAACTTGCTCCTTGATTGTAGCTCAGTGCTTGGAATACCTCAGCTCTAACCTGCTTTTACTCTCTCCACAGCGAGTGTTTCTCTGGGACCTGGATGAGACTATCATCATCTTCCATTCACTTCTCACAGGGTCTTATGCTCAAAAATATGGCAAGGTAATAGTGTCTTTTCTGTGAAAGAAAAACCACGTCTGTCATTCAGCATGAAATGTCAGTCTTTGGAAAAAGGAATAGAAAATTATGTTATGTTTTAAAGGTGTGAGGTGATACCTTTAACTTGATGGCAGTTTGGGGCATGAAAGAACACCAAATCTGAGTTTGCACAGAGCTAGGGTCTGGAAATGACAAACACTTATCTTCTAACAATACAAATCTTAAAATGTCAGACTGTTTTTATCATTGCCAGGAGTTGTGGCAGTCCTAACCCCTAGTGGAAGGAGGTATTTGTTCTCCTTTGAAGTATAGTGAAGACTTTTGAATGTTTTGTTTGTGTTGCCTCTGAAAATGCCTCAGTCCCTGCCATGCAGCACTGAAGTGTTACAGTTTGGGTCAACGTATGTGGATTTTGTTTAATTTTTTTGAGTGGTTTAAAATATTAGGGAAATTGTAGTTCACACCATTGATTGCAGAGGGAATTAAAGCAAGCTTGATATACAGAGGGACCTCTGTGCAATGTAATTGATGAAAGGTTTATCACAATTTCCTTCTGCCTGTAACCACAGTGATTTACATCTTCTTTTTTGTTTTGCCAGGATCCAACTCTTGTGATTGGCTCGGGTCTGTCAATGGAGGAGATGATTTTTGAAGTAGCTGATACCCACTTGTTTTTCAATGACTTGGAGGTACATGACATGTTTTTGAAAGGCAAAACTCCACGTTACTGGTTAGAATGACACTGTACCCTTGGTGAGGGCTGTTGTGCTTCAGAGCCACTTCATGCTGAAACAGTCTGCAAAACTGAAGGGGTTCCAAGCACAGTCCAGTCTGAGGTGTGCTCTTTTCTCTGAGACAGGCCTTCTGCAGACTTCTAGTGTCATGTCTCCCAGCTCTCTGATGGGTTTCTACCTGAACCTGTATGAACAAAAAGATTGATGTCTGCTTTGTCTTGTATTTGTATTCTGGACTAGTGAGCACTTTGCTGTCACTGTTCCTGTTTTGAAATGGAGACCAGAGATGTGGGAGTAAAGGTGACCTTGGGGTTGTCAGTTCTGAGGAGGCTTTGACAAAGCCAAGGATGGAATAGAACGTGTACATCCCAGGGCTTATGCTGTGACTCTCCAGTGATGGAACTGACCACTGTCTTGATGAACTGGAATGTCAGTACTTGACCAGATAATGTAGTTTTTGGAGTATTTTTGGGTTTGTTTGTTTTGTTTTTGTGAAATGGCAACAGGGTTTCAAATGAGAAGCGAGTTTTGAATCCAGCCTGTTTAGTGAGTGTTGAAGTTCCTTTTTTGCAGACAACTGGAAATGTCACAGAAACATGCTTTTTTCAGACTTTTCTGGTACTTCAAATCCCAGACTTGGCAAGGACCTGTAGGTGTGGAGAAGTAAAACCTAGTCCTGGAAGACAAAGCTAATGGAAGCTATGTATAGGTTTGTGGAGGCAGTATGGCAGGGCCTGTTGCTGTTGGGAAATGTGAGATGGTTTTGTATCACACTTTCTTTAATCTGAAAATTTCAGCATATTTCTGGGTTACAACAATGTGACTTTATTCTTTTCTTTAACAGGAGTGTGACCAGGTACACATAGAAGATGTGGCATCTGATGACAATGGCCAAGATTTAAGGTGGTGTACTGATGTATTCATCAAATGTATAGCTGATGTGATCTGGTTTTTGTGGGAACTTCACACCCAAATGGGGTTAAGGTCTTGAGGTCAGCATTGTGCAGGGGATAAAACTTGGCAAACGGTGTTTGTTTGCTGAGTGGGACTTCTTTGAAGATCTACAAAACATTAAGACTTTTGGTATTATAATGTGAATTATATTGTCCACCATTTAATGTTGCCTGTGTGCCTAATGACATGTTATGAATGGAGAACCAACACTCCAAGCTTCACAGTCTCAACCTTTGAAAGTCTCCCTCCATGAGCTGATGGTGTACACTGTCAGCTGGGGTGAGGGTAAGTTTTCTGCTGCTCTAATAAGCTGAACTGGCCCAAGGAAGGTCTGAGAAGTGCCTGTCTGTCATGGGGAAAGAAATACAGGGCAAGTGGTGAAGCAGGATCAATTCAGTCACAATCTGGTAAAGCAGCTCGTTGCCTTCCAGAGCTGCAGCTGTGATGTGAAGACACAGATATTATGTTTGGAAAATGCTCTGCTGGGGTTTATCACTGCAGAATGAAAAAGGGGTTAGTGGGAAGGATGCTGTGTATCACAGGGGAGTGAGTAGTCCAAGAGCAAAGGCAAGTTTGGTAGTAGAGGGTATGAAAGAAGAGTTAAGTCAGTACATTTCAGTACAGCAGCTCAGAACAGGCAGCAGATGCAGCTGGGTGTCAGAGTACGTTGCCTGTAGAGTCAGTCTCTGCTGTTGGGGTGCAGTGGTGGTTGTGCAGAGTTCCTCTCTGAGGTGCTTTTCTAGCTGCTGTTGGAGCTGAAGCCTGAACCCTGCCAGGAAAGCTGCAGGGCTGCTGTGGCACACATAACAGATCTGCTTTTCTGAAACAGCAACTACAATTTCTTCACGGATGGCTTCAGTGGCTCAGGCAGTAACACAAACCACAGCTCATCAGTTGGTGTCCAGGGTGGAGTGGACTGGATGAGAAAACTGGCCTTCCGATACCGCAGGGTACGAGAGACCTACGACAAATACAAAACTAATGTTGGAGGTGAGTGTTCACCTGCACCAGTATCTCAGCACTAAACAGAGTTTGTGGTCCCAGGCTCTGTCCTTCTTCAGAGCTTTTGCTCTCCTAAATCTTTGGACATGAAAATGACCATTCTTCTAGTGCTGAATGGGATCAAATCTCCATAGAATCTAGAGGGTATGTCTTCCAAAACTGCATGGCCACCAGTGCATTCTGTGAGTTAACATGTAGATAGGGGTGGTCAGTCAATCCTGCATCCAAGAGAAAAGTTTGGTGCAAACAGTGTCCTTTGCTAATTTTGAATGAAAGGCTGCCTGTCACTCTGCATAGAACGGGCCAAAATGACTTACATATCACTCTGGTTAGGAGGCCTTTTGACCTGTGTCTTATCTGTCTTCTAGCATGCCATGGTCAGGAAATTAACCCTTCTGGCTGTTGTGCTCATGGTCTGACATGACATCTCTACCACCTGTTCACAAAGTCACATAAAATCTTCTAGTTTTACTTTCCTTCCAATGCCCAAGTAGTAATGATGCAAACAACAGATACCAAATGGAGATGAAGTTTCTGTTTAGTCGAATCTTGGCATTGACATCCCTGGGAAAGGGGTGCTGCTGGTGCAGCTCACCTCGAAGGGTTGTTTGGCCAGGAGGGTTATGGGTTGGGTACCCTTTGCCTACATAAAAAAAAAATAATGATAGAACATTTTCTTGGACATATTTTCTAAAAGCCACATTCAAAACTGTAACTTTCAGCCTTAAAAATCTATCAATGTAAGTCTGCCTTGCATTATGCTGCAATTACCTTATTTCTGGTAGGCATCAAACCATTATTGCATGTCTTGCACGTGGGAAACCTGGATGCAAAGTTTTTCAGGAACTCTCTAAAGCCACCTGGTGAAGCAGTTGGGTCCCTCTGTGGCCTCATTGTCAGAGGGCTGCTGCACTTCAGGGCTGGAGTGAGGTGGGGGTTTCTATGTCATGGCTGGAAACTGGGGGGGAGAGTTGCAGACTCAGGATGCTCCTTTCTTGTATTTACTGATGGGAGCAGGTTTGAGTGTATGGGCTCCATTTCTGTCTGCTTTTAATGAAAAACTGGATGCTTTGAGAAAATGGTATCTAGAAGGGATAAAAAAATATGGGGATTAAAAAAAAAAAAAGGATTAAAAAAGGTCTCTAAAAGGGGTTGAAGTGGAAAGGGTGCCTGGGAAGTAGGAAGTCAGAGAGAGGGACTGCAGGAGTTCCTTCCCGTGCTGTCTGTGGCTTTGGACAACATCTACTGCTGTGAGTGCTTTGTACAAGAGAAATGCATTTTGTTGCATAGATCCTGATAAATGGTTTGAAATAATTGGAGAAAGGTATCTACCCAGTTCCCCATGGTCAGTCACTGGTGGGTGTCTGGGCTCATCTGTGTCTCTGGAAGCTGGTTTCTTCTGTTGCCCCAGGACAGTCTCGGCTTTCAGATGCCTTCAATACCATGATATTTATTGCAGAACAGGCAGCTGTTACACTGAGTGATGGCTCTCTCTGGTGTGGCTGCCAACTCAGCTGAGAAAATGTGTGTTCCTTGCCTTCCAGGCCTTCTTAGCCCACAGAAGAGGGAAGAGCTGCAGCGACTAAGGACTGATATAGAAGTGCTAACAGATTCCTGGCTGGAAACTGCGTTAAAGTCCCTGCTACTCATACAGTCCAGGTATGGAAACTGGAAACGTGTGTACTGCTTTCTCAGCTCTTTCTCTCACTTAGATTTGCATGCAGTGCTGCCTTGCAGCAGTGTCCACATGTCATACTACTGCTGTTTGTCACAGGTCCTGGGAGCAAAGTGAATGAGTGCAGGAGCTCCACTCCTGAGCACCCTTTGGGATGTTTCTGCTGTTGTTAGGAAGTTCCCCACGATAGACTGTGCTCACAAAATTGTGTTTCTGTGAGAGAATCTCTGTTTAAAACAAAAAGCAAACAAACAAAAACCACAAATCAAAATCTTGGCTTAAAAAGCCTCTTTAAATTAGGCCAACAAAGCACATGGCACTTTGGACAGCTGAGCAAGCTGCCCAGAGTAGCCCTCGGCACCACTGGCCGTGGATCTGTTTTTACAAGTGTTTTCCTTCTTTTAGAAAAAACTGTGTGAACATCCTGATCACAACCACTCAACTGGTGCCAGCTCTTGCCAAAGTTCTCCTGTATGGATTGGGGGAGGTGTTTCCCATCGAAAATATTTATAGTGCTACAAAAATAGGTAAGAGGTTGTGCTGAGTACCTGACACTGAGGTGTCTGCTGCGGGTTTAGCTGGGATTTTTACACTGGAAACAACGTGACTGCAGCTGAGCAGCTGCCATGGCTGCTCTGGTCCAGCTGGCCATGTAACAGTGGTGGTTTCTGGCCTCATGGGCTGAACTGGACATTATCTCCTTCCCAGTAAGACAAGAATACTTTTCTGTACTGGAGAGAAGGGGCCTGTTTAGTGTTCTGTTGCTCTCTGCCTAAGGGTTGTTATAGCTGGGTTGTCTTTTGGCAGGTAAGGAGAGCTGTTTCGAGAGGATCGTGGCCCGGTTTGGAAAGAAAGTCACCTACGTGGTGATTGGAGATGGGCGTGATGAAGAGGTTGCAGCTAAGCAGGTGGGTTTCTGACTCTGCAGAGGTGGGACGTGGGTTGATGCAAAGGGAAGTTATTGCAGCAGTCTTTTCCTGCAGAGGAAAAGCCCTTTTTCCAGGGCTGAACTCTTCAGGACTTGGCTGCCAGGGGAAAACTTCAGTTTGATGCAAGAGATCTTTCACTGTGTTAAGATGGGGAGTTTTTTGGCTCTTGGGGGTTTAAAGTTACTGTTTTACTGTTGTTTAAGATAGTGTATAACATTGTCCCTGTAAAATAGTATCCTGATCTATCATGCCTTGATCATAGTGTGCAGCTCTCTGTTATGACAGGGCAGTTTCTCAGAAGCACTGAGGGATCCAGGACTCAGTTGCCAGCAGAGAGATCAATACACAGCATCTACCATTAGTCTGAATTACAAAGAAGGAGCAAACAGTTTAATTGATTTAGGCAGGCCTGAATAGGTCCTTCAGTCATGCTGATTAAAGGCAGTGAAGTGCAGGGATTACTGGCAGGACATCTTCTCTGCAGGCTTCATGCTGTCTGCCACATGCCAGAGTTGTCATCTCCACAGGTTCCCTGGGAGCCCTAGAAAGGCTTTCCCAGCTGGAGCAGCAGTGGGCAGCTGAGCACTGAGGTTTCCATGGTGAATGAGCAAAGCAGAGGGTAGTCAGTGCTGGTGACCAGCAGAAACAGCTGTGCAGATAAGACAGGCTTCAGATCCAGATGTGCACATGGCTGTGGTCCCTCCTGAACATGGTTTGCTCAGGCAGTGCTGTCAGAACTGCCAGACTGCTCAGCCCTGCAGCTGGACCTTGGCTGCTTCCACCCAGCTGTAAAATCACTCCAATAAACCTGACTTTGTCCTCTCTCTGTTCCAGCACAACATGCCTTTCTGGAGGATCACAAATCATGCAGACCTCGTGTCCCTTCACCAAGCTCTCGAGTTAGACTTCCTGTAAGAAGCTGGGGCAAAGGCAGCGTGGCTGCACCTCCTGCAAGCCCACTCCATTGCTGGGGCTGCAGAAATTTCACACATTTGGGGACTCACTTCTCAGCTTGATGAAGAAAACATACCTAATGCAAACTGTCCAGTAGAACATGACACCAGGTCATTTCCCCAGGAGCACAGGCCCTGCCAAGTACAGAGGTGTCCTCTAAAGGAGCACTAGACTCAGCAGAGCTAGAGCCTGTCTGAAGAGACTTACAGAAGCCAGCTGAAGTCCTCTAGCAGGTAGTCTCCAAAGGGAGGGGGTGATACAACAGCAGAAGTATTTGTAAGAGCTTTCTCCTTTCTGTTCAGCTTAGTTGTAGAACCCAAGTAAACACAAATCCTTATTTTCATAGAAAAATGCTGATGGCAGAGCTGAACCTCCCTTGTTTCGCAAAGCCAAAAAGAGCTGTTTGTTGTTTTTTTTTTTCCATAGGAAATATTAATGAAAATGTCAAAAATACCTCTGTTGCTGTGAAATGTGTCCTCTCTCCTTCCCTGGGTCTTCAAAGCAGTTAATTTATTATGATGACCTGATGTTATTTCCTCAACGTGGTGTTACTGGAAAATAGAAAGATAAGGGAATGTTTCCTTGTAGAGGAAAGTGTTGGTGTTCTGAGTTGATGCCAGTGGCTTCTAGTCAATGTGTGCACAAGCCTTGTTAACAAGCTTGGATCACTGGATTCCAGCTATCCATAACCCAGACCACAGATCCCACAGATTCTCCCTGTAAAAGAAAACAGAACTGCCTGTGAACATTAGATACAGCACAACACTGTTGCAGACTGCTCAGATGTGAACAGAGTCCTCGTCTGGACTAGGAATAATTTGAGACAACTAAATGCTCATGAATGTTACAAAGAAGGGTATGGTTATTAACCTTCACCTCTGCTTTCCAGACTCCATTTGTGAGAGTAAGTTCCTTTTAGTAGAATCATATGAAATTTTCTTGTATTCTTCTCTGCATTAGCCTAACTGCATAGTTAGAACCAAAACCCTTGTGAAGAGGGACTTAATTTTCTAAGACACTGTGACTTGGCAGCCTGGAGCACACTGGCCTTGGGAGTGATGGTTATGCTGGTATTTCTGCTACCATCTCAGAAAAAAAGGCTGGGGTTGGTGACCTGCAGCACCACCAGCCAGAAACAGCCACTGGGGGCTGGCATAGGAGCTGGTTTTGTGCCAGGTCAGGCTGTGTTCAGTAGGATCTGCCTCCTCCCTGTACCCCAATGGCACCAGATCAGCAGTTACCTGTGGTTTGTGCAGAGGACAGATTGCTGTGCCTCACTGCACACTTCTGCTGAGCCAAACACACAGCTACACCCAAACCTCCCCAGATCTCTGGTCTCCAGCCAAGTGTCACCAGTTTGGGACCCAGAGGGGACTGCTCTGAAAGCAGGTTGCTTCAGGGAGGATGCTGACCCACTCAAGGCTGTGCCCACGGAAGCAGATGGTGTGTTTGCTGCATTCCTTTCATGGCATTAATTACTGAGGAATAATTTCCATCAGTGCTGGGGGAGTTGCTGGGCCAGCTCAGCACATGCTCTGCTGTGCCCTGGGAGTGTCAGTTCCTGGGCCAGCTCCGGTCACCACTGTGGAGGAGGTGCCTAGAGCAAGAAGTTGGATCCCCAGAGCTAAGGAACTGGGCAGAGGACTCTGTTTCAAATGTTCCTAGCTCAAGTTTTGGCTTTTTGAAAAAAAGAAAAAAAATCAGAGGAGTTTGTCCTTCTCCAAGGTGGTCACAGAAGTCAGGAGTGGTCTGCTTCCTATCCAGACGTGCTCTCTGCTTCAGGAGCATGTTGTCTGTGTAGAAGCTGCTGCCTGTGAGCAACATGACCTTGCATCCCATTAGAAAAATCTGAGGAGCCCGTTTCTGCTGCAGGTGTTCCTGACCAGCTCAGTGGAGGGGATGTCTTCTGGCTGCACTAACAGCTGCTGCTCTGCTCACAGCTGCTGGGCCAGCAGAGCCCCGGGTGCCCGCAGGGGGAGTGCTGTGTGGTGCTCAGCAGAAGGTTTGAAGAGAAGCAGGAGCCCACAGGGGATGTTCCCCCACCTGCCGTGTACACAAGGTGGAGACCTCAGGTGTGTTCCCAGGAGTCACCCCGCAGCCAGGGCAGCCCATGTGGGCCCTGTGCAGAGCAGCAGAGACACTGCAGGGCTGCAGCTCTGCTGCTGCCGGGTCCATGAAGAGCCCAGTTTGTTTGGGGGGGAGCTTGTGAAATGTCACTTCTGTGTCAGCTGGAGTGGATCTGGTAGGGAGTCAGCCATGCCAAGAAGCAGCCCCTTTTCTCCCAGGGTCTGAAATGTTGCCAGAAGATCAGGATTTAGTTGTAGTCACAGAAGAGTCTGTGCTGGTTCCTGAAAAATCTCTCTGCAGATCCCCAGCCCATCTAAAGGTCCCCTGTAAGTGGGCTTGGGAGGTGTCCCAGCCTGTGAAACAGCCTGTTTGGAGCATGTTTCATACTCTGGCTGGCTGAACTTTGGGATTAAAACCTGTGCCTTAACCTCCCACCATCCAGTGTGGCTGAGTGGCCCCTTTGCTTCACTACCACCCAAAGCAGCTGGCAGGAGAGCCGTGCTGGCCCCTGCAGGGAGGTGGGGTGTGTTTGCCCAGGCACTCGCAGCAAGTGCCAGACCCGAGGTACCAAGCAGCCTGGCAGCTGGCTTTGCTTTATGTTCGTTTACTTTAAAATGTTTTAAGGAAATTTTAAGATGTCTGCGAAATTTTAGCTGAATGTAGAACTCTTGCAGCCAGTGACATTTCATACTGATATTTATACAATGTCTCCTTGAATGTATGTAAAGTACTTTTATAATAGGAGGTTGATGGTACATTTCTGTGTTTAATAAAGGTTGACCTGGCTATTTTATTTTTTCCTGTACTGGCTGAATTTAAGACTTTCCCCATCTATTGTGTGGAAGGAACAGCATCTGTATCCAAGCATTGATTTGCTTCTGTCTCTGTGCTCTCCCATTACCCCTGACCTGGCTGTAGCTGAGCTGGTGACAAACTGGAATGCCTGAAGGACAGAGCCCTGGCCAGGGCACTGAGGCTGAGCCTGCCTGGGTGCTGCCATCCTCCCTGCCAGCTTTGCTGCAGCGGCTTTAAAACCCACCTGATCCACTCCTGTTTGCTGCCTCCAGGATCCCCAGGGGATTGTCTGTGCTGGCACCTGTGGGAAGCAGCAGGGTCTCCAGAGCCCCCAGCTGCCCTTGGCAGCAGGAGCAGGATGAGCCCTGGGTGCTGCTGCTGCTTCAGAACCTTCACCTGTTTGTGTCTGTGTAATGGGAACTGTCCTATGAACTGGAAAAAAAAATAAAATAAAAAAAATAAAGGCTTTATTTTCTATAGTCACTGCTTCAGCCTGTTCTCTGACACTCCTCAGTCAGTCCCTGTCCCCTGCAATGGCCCGGGCTGGGCTCAGTGGTACCAACAGTGTTCAGGGTGACAGAGCTGCAGCTCAGGGTGCAGCTGCTGGGACAAGCAGCTGCCAGAGACCCCGCTCCCCTGGAGTGTCCCATGGGAACCAGCAGTGGCAGTACCAACTCCTCGGTGCTGCTGTGGTGCCCAGGGCAGGCACAGGATACTTGGACAGTCCCACACAAACCCTGCCTTGGCCATGGGCTTATCTTGTTACAGCCCGGCTGTGACCTGAGCCCGTCAGCTCCTGCAGCAGCTGCAGCCAGAGCCTGGCAGCTCTGCCCCCCCCTCTCAGCCTCCAGCTGGAAGGGAAAGGCCAGAAGGGTCCTGGCAAAGGTAGCAAAGGGTAGAACCAACATTTCTGTCCACAGAGAATCCACAGTGGGATGTGCTTCTCCATTTCTGAAGAGGCAAAGCACTGCTCCAAGGCAAGGGCACTGGCCCCACACACCCAGACCCTACACTGTCCCACAAGACCCTCCCAGGGTGTGGGAGGACACAACACCCCACTGCCCTGGCCCAGCTGGGGCAGCTGCTCTCCCAGCACAGGAGAGTCCCACACCCCTCCCCTGTCCCTTTCTGAACATGGCACCAATGGGTGATCTTTGACCCTAACAGCAAAACAGAAGGAGGAAAAGCCGGGTGGAAACAGAAAGATGAGACAAGCACTGCCAAGGCAGGAACAAGCTCCCCCCTCACCAGCAGCCACCTCCCCAAGCAGCAATGGTGGTAGCAGGCAGGGGAGAGGCACAGTGAGGGGGAAAAAACCAAAAGAGAAACCCAAAACCACCTTGAGGGTGGGTTTGTTTCGTTGGTTGTTTTTGTTTGGTTGGGGTTTTTTAATTATTTATTTATTTTTGTTTGTTTTTTTAAAAAGCTAATAATAAATAACAAGAGAAGCTGACAGGGGGGCAGTGCAGCCCTAATGTGCTGGAACCCCCCCCCATGAACACCGTGGCTCCCCCTGAGGGCACAGCGGTGGTGTGCCATGAGACTCACTGGGCACTTGCACATCACCCCTGGTTTCTGCCAGGTCCCTCCAGCTGCCCAAAACAACAGCCTTAAGGGGCAGAACCAGGAGATCGACTGACAAATCCATCTCCCTGGCAAGTCACTGTGGAGGAGCTGGCCTCAGACAACAGACTCAGCAGCCACCCCGTTCAGGAGGTGCTGCCCCACTGGCCAGGATATGGGGAACTGGGCCTGGGCCAGGCTCTGCATCCGCCTGTTCACAGGGAGTGGCAGCGAGAGTGAGCGGAACTCCAGCCCCTCACTCCTGCCCTCGGCATCCACCTCGTCGTGGCCGCCCTCTTGCTGCACCCGCACGTTGGGGTGCAGCCACTGGTAGTAGGTGACCCTCAGTGCCAGCCCCAGCAGGTAGCAGGGCAGGGCAGCAGAGACCACTGGCACAAGGTACCAGTGGTCATCAGAGGGGGACAGGCCCCAGAGCCAGGACAGGGCCAGCAGTGTGCTGTCCACCAGGATGAAGCCATGATAGATGATGCTGCGGTACAGTGTCCTCCCCTGTGCCACGTTGAACCAGCTGAAGTAGAGGATGACGGCCACCATGGCCCGGTAGAGCTGCTCAGGGCCAGGTGACTCCATGAAGTCCGTACCCTGCAGGCTGACCCAGAGGAACATGGCCAGCCACACGACTGGGAAGTGGACAGCCACGCCATAGGGCCAGCACAGGGCAAAGAGGGCAACAGCAAGGATCCGGGGGCAGATGAGGAAAAGGTTCCAGAGGAAGTAGACAATGGAGGAGCCCAGGCTCAGCTCATACTTGTCCTGCAAGAAGGAGCGCAGGGACTGGTGGTAGTCCAGCAGAGACCACGTCACACACAGGAATGCGGTGCAGATCCCCAAGCCTGCAAATAAGCAATGGAAAGTAGACCAAGGAAGGGCCCAGCGTGGCTCAAACCTCCCCCTGCCTGACATTGCAAAAACGAGCTTCCCACCAGCTCACAAAGTAGCTGCCACAGAAGGGCAGAACCTCAGCGCCTGCTTCTCTTCCGTGGCCTCCTGCCCTCCCTGGGGAGGGCGCTGGTGCCCAGCCTTGCCCAGCAGAGCTGAGGAAGAAGTGACAGGACCAAGCAGCTCTGCAGACCCATCTCCTGGCCAGGGAAGCTCCCCAGCCCACATGGGCTGGAGTTGAGTGCTGGCTCCACCCAACCAGCACATGGTTGGGCTCCCCATTTCACTGCAGTGACACTTGCTTTGCACACCAAGACAAGCACCAAAGCACCTCCTTGGTGGCCTGTGCTCCACCTTCTGTGCACATCCACATCAGCATCTGCCCACTCCCCAGCAGGCTCCTGATTTCTCTCCTGACCCCCAGACTCTCCTGGGGCATGTTGGGGAACAACCACAGAGACCCCCAAGCTTCAAGCCTCCCACTCCAAGCCCAGCATTGGGTCACATGAGCATATTGGGCCAATGGCAGGAGTTTCAATAGGGCCAAATGTCGGGTCCTGCACTTGGGCCACAAGCTGGAGAGCTGCCCAGCAGAGAGGGAGCTGGGGGCACGATTGACAGGGGGCTGAACATGAGCCAGCAGTGTGCCAGGTGGCCAAGAAGGCCACCAGCATCCTGGCCTGCATCAGGAATAGTGTGACCAGGGAGGTGATCCTGGTTCAACCAGTTGTAAGCCAGCACTGCCAGGTCCCTCTCCACCAGGCTGCTCTCCAGCCACTCTTCCCCCAGCCTGTAGTGCTGCCTGGGGTGATTGTGGCCAAAGTGCAGGACCCTGCACTTGGTCTTGTTGAATTTCATGCTGTTAGCCTCGGCCCATCAACCCAGCCTGTCCAGGTCCTCCTGCAGCTTCTTCCTACCCTCCAGCAGACTGACACGCCCCCTCCCCAATTTGGTGTCATCTGCAAACTTTTGAAGGGTGGACTAAGGGTGGACTCAATCCCCACATCCAGGTGGTCAATAAAGATGTTGAATAGGACTGGGCCCTTGATGAGGCTGCACCTTGAGTACTGTGTGCAGTTCTGGGCCCCTCACTACAGAAAAGACATTGAGCTACCAGAGTGTGTCCAAAGGAGGGCAAGGAAGTTGATGAAGGGTTTGGAGCATAGTCTTATGAGGAGCAGCTGAGGGAGCTGGGGGGTGTTTAACCTGGAGAAAAGGAGGCTGAGGGGAGACCTTATCGTGCTCTACAACTGCCTGAAAGGAGGTTGTAAAGAGGTGGGGACCAGTCCGTTCAATGAAGTTACAAGTGACAGGACAAGAGGTAATGGCTTCAAGTTGTGCCAGGGGAGGTTTAAATTGGATGTTAGGAAGAATTTTTCACTGAAAGGATTGTTAGGCACTGGAACAGGCTGCCCAGGGCACTGGTGGAGTCACCATCCCTGCAAGGACGAAAGAGTCGGACAGACACAGTACTGAGGGATATGGTCTAGTTAAGGACTTGTCAGTGTTAGGCTGATGGTTGGACTCAATGATCTTAAAGGTCATTTCCAACCAAGGTGATTCTGTGATTCTGTGACAGGGGTCCACCCTCCTGTGTGTCATGTCAAGGGAAGGAGTTATGTGGGAGAATGTTCCTGCTACTGGGTCCTGCTGCCCCCAGACAGCCCATCTGGTCTGTCCCATCCAAGCCAGCTCTGACCTCAAGCCTGCAGCCCTCTCCCCTGGCCCCAGACCCCTCACCTTGGGAAGGATCTGCCTTGTTTGTCCGCAGGATGACATAGAGGAGCAGGGCAAGCTGTGGGGTGTTCTCCAGGAAGGTCTCGAAGAGGCGCAGCATGCTGATGTCATGGGAGAGGAAGGCCATGAGGCTCCGCTCCTCCTCCTCCTCCGCCTTTGCCCAGCACACCTTCCAGCCCACCTTCAGAGCATGGAGGCACCTGCACGGGGACCCCGCCAGGGTTGAGGGGCTGCCGGGTGCCAATGCAGCACACCCCTTGCTCCTCACAGTCCCTAGCAGGACTATTGAAAATGCTCCAATTTCTTCTCAAAGCCACTCCCTCCCCCTTCCCAAAACAAGCTCCACAGCAGCCACACGACACCCAGCCCCCTGCATGAAGTTCCAGTGTGACATCAAGCATCACCCTCGACAAAAGCAACCCGGTTACTTCCTTCCCCAAACATCCGCGAGAGCTGAGACGAGGTTCTGGGGCGTTCACCGCTCCCGCAGGCTTTGTCACCCAGCCCAGCCTGGTTTGGCCTGGGGCAGTGGCACCAGCTCCGGGAGAGAGAGCAAAGCCAGTCCCTCTGGCACCTCGCTGGGAAACTTCAGCTGGAACTTTATCGTCCCGCGGACCGCTCCCACTGAGAGATTTCCAAGCCGGGGCTGGACCAAACTGCTCTGCCCACGAACCCTTTGGACATCCTGACACCCGGGGATGGAGAGGACAGAGGGTGCCCAGGTCTTAGGATGTTCACGGGGTTCTCTGGGCAGAGCAGTAGCTACAGGGGGTCGACCGCCGTCCCCCCGCATGAGCAGGATGAGGAGGAGAGGGGAGGGAGGAGAACTAGGGCGGAGTGGAGGGCCGGGGGATGGGGGGAGAAGCCGTGTGGGAGGCTTTGAGGGCTACAGGAGGAACGCAGTAGGGGGACACCGTACCTGAAGAGGAAGCCGAGCTGGAGGAGGTGGAGGGCGGCGAGCAGCCATGAGGGCACGTCGGGGCGCACCGCGGGCGGGTCGGAGCGCAGCCAGAGCCAGCTGCAGGCCTGCGTGGCGACCGAGGCGGCGGCCAACAGCGCCAGCACCAGCGCGGCCCAGCCGGGCTGCCCGCCCCGCGCGTACTCCGCCGCTACCCACCCGTCGGCGCACACATCCAGCGCCGCTGCCGCCGCCCCCGCCGCTGCCAGCACCAGTTGCAGCGGCCCGAACCGCGGCGGGGCGGCCCGCGGGGCCATCCGCGGGGCCGGGACTGGGGCCGGGAGCGGGGCCGGCGCCACCCGCTCCGGTACGGACCCGCCCCGAGCACCAGCCGCCCCGCCCCGCTCTCGGGCCACCTCCCGCCACCGCCCTCCGCCGGCCGCGCGTCCCCCCCAGCGCTCCCGGGGCAGCCCCGCCGCTCGGCCCGGGCACAGCTCCCCCAAACCCCGGCGGGCGGGAGCGGCAGGAGGCTAAAGCACCGAACCGCTTAGGGTCACGGTCAGCTGGCAACATCCAGCTGAAGGAAGAAACCAAGTGGATCATAGTTAAGACAGCACAGAAGAGATGAGCTGTTCATATGCTCAGCAACTGGGGGAAAAATAAATAAAAATGTAAATAATCATTATAATCAAGCTTCTTATCCTGGAGCTTCTTCATGGGTACTGACACATGGAAGTCATGGCCCAAACTTGCTGGAGTTCATCCTGTCAAAGGAAGAACTAGTCCCACCTGGCTTTCCTTGTAAGCCACAGGCAAGGCTGCTGCTGTACAAGGGCCCCCAAAAGAAAGACCTGCCAGGTCACCGGTTGTGTGGTCTTTCCAGAAGAGAAGCATGAGCCAACATGAGGAACCCACCTGGCAGCACACTCCTCAAGAACACATGGCAGCTCACAGGTCTCACCCATCGTAAGCTGAAGTCCACAGGGAGACGAGGTCTGCATCCGATTTGTGAGACTATCTCAGATGTCACAGCAGAAGGGACAGACTCCCTGATGTAAGTCAGTCTGGCACAAAAAGACCCTGTAGCCCTTTCCTTTTACATCAAGCTTTTCTAGATTTCAAATCAACATCATAGAGCTTTTAGTAAAAGCCACTGATTTTGTCTTGGTTTCTGAGCAAGTTCTCAATGCCAAAAGCCTTCACACTTGCTGACTCACGTGCATCATGAACTTGTGCTCTCTTCATTTTCTTCACTACAGCATTTGCTGGGGACTGAGCAGTCCTACGAGGAAGCAGAAAAATAAAAGCCAAACACTGGCAATGGCAGAGCCAGTGCTGCTGGTGCACTCTTTGTATTTTGCAAAATCAACTTCCCTGATGGCACAGACATGATCAACACGACAGGCCTCCTCGCAGGGGCTGAGGTCGTATTTGACAGAGTTAAACTCATAGTAGCGCTGCAGAACGCGCGGATCCTTCGATATGCCCTCCAGCACCATCTGCATGGAGTGCACAGAGCCATCGGGGACTTGGAAGGCTTCTGTCAACCTGTACTCTTCCTCCCATGTTGAGGCCACCATGTTGGCACGAGTTAGGTTCAAGTAGTAAGTCACCATATCCTGCAGGGAGAGAAAAATAGAACAAGGACCAATCAGGAATGGATCAAGGCCTTGAGTGAAGTGTTTGGCCAGGATGCGATGGGCCCCTTCTCCCAGGCACTGGTGTACAGCTCCAGGCACTGGTGTGCAGCTCCAGGCACCACTGGTGTGCAGCTCCAGGCACCACTGGTGTGCAGCTCCAGGCACCACTGGTGTGCAGCTCCAGGCACCACTGGTGTGCAGCTCCAGGCACCACTGGTGTGCAGCTCCAGGCACCACTGGTGTGCAGCTCCAGGCACCACTGGTGTGCACCACCCACAGCGCAGCTCCCTGCCCAGCCAGGGAGGAGCTGCCTCTCTCTACTGAGATGTGAACCCGGGGCCAGACTTCTCCGGTGAGAGCCTCCAGACTCACCACTAAGCATTTGGTTTTGTAAGAGATGAAGGGATGGCTTTTCTCTGTTTTACTTTTATCTCCAAACATAAAGAAGTCATGGGTACTGACACATGAAAGTCACGGCCCAAACTTGCTGAAGTTCATACACTGTCTAAAGGAAGAACTGAGCCTGGCCTGCTTCAAAATCACTGTTAATTTACTATCAACACTGTCCACTGACAGAAGCAAGAATCAGTGTTATTTGCTGAGTGATTTTCTCAGCTGTGAAGAAACTAAAGTTTTTCACAACTTCTGTTCTCAGTCTCTTGCTCTTTTTCTCTGCTTCACAAGCTCCCCAGCCTTCCACAGTGTATTTTAGCATTCATTTCTCATGCTATAAATATGTAAACAGAGCATCTACAGAGCTGCTTTATCCTTTGCAAAGAAAGGCACAAACATCCAGATAAGCAACAGTGGAAACCAGCTGCTCCTACAGTTCACCTAAATTCAGATCATTACAAATGAATCAATCTAGCAAATAGGGAGGACCCAAATAATTCTCTAGATAGTTAAAGGTTTTGGAGTGGGTTTGACACATCTGCCCATTCCCAAAGAGAAGTTCTGCAATCCATGTTACCTGGGTAGTAAGGCAAGTGTCAAAGGAGAGTAGCTAAAGACATGAAGAACACAACAAAGTCTGTCCTGTGCTGCTCTGGGGAACTCATCCCAGCAGGTGGCCTGGGCCAGCTGACTGCACTTGCCTTGCCTTTACTCCCTGATGCTCTTCCTAAATCTTTCTGCTAGCCACGAGGCTGAAATACCCTGATTTAGGTGGTCTTCTACACAGCCCCTTGGCTCTTGTAGTCCTGCCTGTTAAAACCACTCAGAGGAATTAAAATACTCTTCTAGGACTGCAGTGTGCAGCACACGAGGATCCCCTACCAACACCTGAAGGGTGTCTGGATCATAGTCGATCACCCGAATCCCAGGGTTGTTGGCTCCATTATTCACTCCAGGTAATGTTGTTTTCCAGGGAGTCACTCCAGGGGCCAAGAACATTACATTGATTGGAGAACCTTAACAGAAAGGCAAAACAACCCATGAATGAAAGACCCTGGCTTGTATCACATGCTGTCTGTGTTGCAGTGAGCACCCCAGGAACTGATGACACTGCAAAGAGCAGCTTTGTCACCAGCCCCAGTTACAACAGCACACACATGAGGATCAGCACATTGAACAGGACCAGAGACTGAACATGGGGCTGCTGCAGCTGAGAGCAGGCTCCCCACTGCTGTCAAAGCCTCTTGCAGTGACTGTGTGCAAGAGAGCCATGCTCAGCAAAGGACATGTAGAGCACTACCCGTAAGCCCAATGCAAAGATTCATAACTGCTCCCTTATGTCTCAGCTGACATTCAAAACTCATCAACAGGGAGAAGGACATTGAGAGGAAACAACATTTGAGGGTAAACAGGAAGGAGGGCTGGAGCTACAGGCTGCGGGTGGAGATCAGAACCCCTGCTGTCTCTTGTTGACCAAAGCATTTCACATCTGGTTTCTCACTTGCATTCAGCAAACAGCCACTGAAAACTGTCATTGACAATGATTTTCTGGGGGTTGACAAAGCTACCATGCAAAAGTTTCTTGGGTGGCCAGAAGTGGTACCTGTATCACTGTAAAACATTCGAAAGCTGTCTGTGTGATGGTGCCCAAAGAACTGGGCAGCAATCACTCTGTGGTGCTTCTGCACGATTTTCAAGTATCGATCATTCAAGCTGCTCCGGAACCAGGACTTGCCTCGTTTCTTCTCAAAGAAGCCAGGAGGGATGTGCCCCACAATGTAGACCTACAAAAGTGAAGAGTTGTACAGAATGCAAAGCCCACACGTCCCACAGAGCACTGGTTTTCTGTGACTACACAGAGGGGAGAGCAGGAGTGAGAAGAGCTTCCAGGCTGGGAGAAGTCCTTTACAAAGTTTGTTTATTCATTTCTTTTAATACCATTTCGTCTGCTCTAGAGGCATTGGTCAGTGTTTCTTCCAGCCACTGGAACTGCCCTCCAGGATCTTCCTCACCAGCTGTCTCATCATTCTGGTCATAGTACAGATTGGTATTGAGGACAATCATTCTTCCCCTTGTATTTGTGCTGGGCAGCTTCTCACTGTAGAAAGCTCCTGAAAAATGTAACCAGTATGGAAAGAGCTGGAGGTCTGGTCACACTGGTTGCTGTGAGCCCAGATCCCTTTGTTTCCATCTCTCTTGGCTCTCCCTGGTGACAGCCACAGCAGAGTCACTGTCTGGACAAGGTGCCAGCAGCACTCTGACCACTCCAGGATGAGATTTGGAATGATTCTTCCCCATGTGTACCTCTTGCCCTGCTTATGCCTCCCCAGGTGAAGGGAGACCCTGCATGGGGCAGGGTGCAGCACCAGGAGCTGGGCAGCTATAGGGAGCCACAGTCCTGGCCTGCACAAGCAGCTTTCTTGAAAGATCTTTTTTCTTTCACTGAAGCTCACCATCCTGCAGCCTCTACAAGGACACTTTCCAGTAACTCAAGGGAAGCAGGAGAGACTAAGGCATAAAGAAATTTCTTTTCTCACAGGCAGCAGAACTCAATGCCAGAAATCAGCATAAAATGGGACCCTTCCTCTGCACATACTCTACAAATACTATTGCTCTGAGCACAGAAGCAGGGAAAATTATTTGTGGTATTCTAACTACTCCCATCTATCCTGAGTGCTGCCAACATGAGTCAGTGGTGCCACACCTGCTCTGAAAAGAGCAATGGAAGCATCATTCAGCCAGGGACGCCACAGTTCAGCTGTTCGGTTGTAGATCCTGTGCTTCCTCCCTGGAAACTGATTCTTGGGGTGGAAGTCATGGTTGCCCATTGCAGCAAAGACTTTAGTATCTAGAGACAAAGAGGCACAGAAGAACACATACTTGCTTCAGAGTTCCTCAGCACCAAAGCTTCCTGAGGTACTCGCAGACTTGGAAAGAACACCATGGCTTGAGAACTTTGCAAAAGTGAAACATCCCCAGCACAGCCATGTGGCTGCAGTGACCAGGGGTACAAGACTGCAAAGACCATCCCTCCTGAGGACAAGCCACCCCAGAGCCACAGCTTTACAGCTGAATCAGTGAGCTTTCACCATCAATAATGCCTCTTCCCCCACTGCTGACATGGATTAAGCATGAGGAAATCTTGCAGCCTTTTCTGTCTTAATGACTAATTACAGAAACATTTATTTTCCTCTCTTCTGAGTTAAGCTGAAGCAACGAGCACACATCAGATGCCTCAATTCAGACACACCTCATGCCACACAGCAATTTGGAAGAGGACAAAGAAGTCCCGATGACCACAACCTGTCTGTGCCTTTCCCCTTCCCAATTCTGCAATTTCTCCACCCTGGTAAGTTCTTCCCATGAGACTCTGTGCTCATCTCTCCTTCTCATCCCCTCAAATCCTACCTGGAAATGTTTCTTTTATTAGAGAAGTCAGATTTTCTATTATGTGCAGAACTTTTTCTTCTCCAAGCTTCTCATTAGGGACATGAGGAGTATCATCTCTACAAAAATAAAAGCAGTACAGTCACTGTCCATGACTAACAAGGTATATGCTTAAAGCAGCAAGCAAAGCAGAGGAACTTGCTTACTTTGTGCCTCCTAGAAAATAAAGTTCAAGGTTTTGGGGCAGGAACAAGTGCTGTGTTGACTGGCCAAGGCATTGAAGGAGTTTCAAGGAATTGCTCTAAGTGAAAACAGGCTCCACTTTATTCTACCTTGACAAACCTACACACAACCACATGAAGTGGAAGCTCACTCTGCCTCAGTGTGTTCAAACACTAAAGCTGACTGGAAATATTGCAAGGAACAGCATTTTGCAACCTCAGGTCAACACCTGATCAACAACAGTGAAGCAAAGCTGTTTGCACAGCTGTTTGAACAGTGAGATAACAGCTCATTAAAATGAAACAAAGAAATGCCTGAAGTAAAGCAGTGATCCCTGCTCAGCACTGTGCCAGACACGCTTCCATGTTTTCACTAATGCTTAAGATGAAGACCAAAATTATGTCAAAGAACCGAGGGAAATAGTTTGAAGGAAAAAGAAAAGCCAACCTAAACCCATAAGGATTGATAACTACTTCTAAGTAGGAAAAACAATCATCTGCAGAGACAGAAAATGAAAATGCGGGGTCAGGCAACAGCCCTGCAAAGTAGGACTAGAGGTTACAGCAGATTACAGGTTGATCTTGCACTGTTAGAAGAAAGGCAAACATTACAAGAAGACATACACACACTAATAATGCAAAATAAAGGTTTTACTGTCTGTAAGACCCGCTTCTGGAGACCAGACTAGGAGAAAACATGCTCCATTCGGGGAGATCCTTTATACTTCTAAACAAAACAGCGTCTTTTGGAGACAATTCTCACAGGTGCCTCTGTACAATCTGAAGTACTGACAGTCTGTTCTGTGATGCTCTCCTCCCACTGTCTCTAACAGGCAGTGCACCAAACAAAACAGCATGCCTCATTCCCCTCAGTGTTTCAGGTACTCAGTGTTTGTGTGAAATCAGAAAGGGCTGGTCACGATTTAACAAAATAAGGAAGGACAGTGACTTGTGATCCTTTCCTTACCTTACTGTTTCTCACTGCCAGGGCTTGTTAATAGCCTCTTGCTGGTGTCATGGTTACGCTCTCCCCCAAGCCTCCATTTTGCATTATAAGGCACATCCATATTTCACCTCTCCAAAATAGCTACCATATAAAAAGCCCTGGGTCTCCCACAAGCTCCTTAAGCCCCGGCCCTCTGGCTGCCCCTTCTCCCCTCAAACCCTGGCAACCCTCCGAGCAGGCAGAGTCGTGTCACAGCCCGACAGCAATGCAGGACCCCAGAACTCCCACTGCCAATTCCTGCAATGTTTGCGGTTTCTCGGAGAAGCAGCTCTCCAAAAGGCAGACACCGTCCCTCAGCTCCCAGGACTGAAGCGGGTGAGCTCAAGGGAGCCCTGTCACGGAGCGGGTTCAGAGCCCGTCCAACCTCCGTTGCTGGGGGCAGCCGGGCAGCGGATCCCCTCCCGAAGGGACCCCAGCCCCCGGCCCGTCCTCACCCGGTCCAGAGGACGAAGTCCGGCCGCGGCAGGCGGCTCCTCATGGCTTGGGCCGCGGAGGCCAGCAGGCACCAGGGCGCGTCGCAGAGGTAACTCCCCCAGGGCCCGGCGGGGGGGCCCGGCCCGGGAGCCGCCCGAGGGACACGGCTGCCCGACGACCGCCGCCGCCTCGTAGTCGGGGTCCCAGTGGAGGTCGGTGATGTGCCAGAAGCGACCTACACCGCGGGAGAGGTTACGGCTGAGCGGGGCGGGGGACGCGGACCTGCAGCCGGGCATCGCCCGGGACCGCCGCCCGGGACCCCCGCCCGGTCACTAGCGAGGCGCTGCCTCCCCTCACCTGAGATAGCCGCGGCCAGCGGGCAGAGCAGGATAAGTGCGACGCGCTGCATGGCTAGCACAGAACCCGCCTCGCCCCGCCTCGCCCCGCCTCGCCCCGCCTCGCCCCGCCTCGCCCCGCCTACGCCCCGCCTCGCCCCGCCTACGCCCCGCCTCGCCCCGCCTCGCTCACGTTAAGCGCGGCCGGGCAGGGCCCGCACTCAAAATGGCGCCGGCTGCCTCCCCATGGCCTCCTCCCATTGGAAAGAGCCGGAAGGAGCAGGGCCGCGATTGGCTGCTGGTCGGGGGAGGGGGCCCACAGATTGGGCAGGAGGCGGTGGCGCGGGCAGAGGCGGTGCGCGCGAGGCGGCTGGCACCCGGGGTTCGGCCGCTGCCATGTGGAGCGGGCACGGTGCGGTGGGGTGACGGGGTCGGGGGGTGCGGGGCTGGGGGGGGGGGGGCGAGGCGCGGCGCGGCGCTCTGGGCCGCCAGAGACGGGAGGCCCGCGGCCACCGGCGCACCCCGTGATGGTGGGGGCGGCCGGGACGGAGGGCGCGTTCCCGCCACCGCCTCACGGGCTCTTTCTCTCCCCCCTCAGGTAGCTTCGATAGCGGGTACGGCACCGTGGGCAGCTCGGGGCCCGCGGGCGGCTACACCCAGTCCCCGGGCGGCTTTGGCTCCCCCGCCGGCACCCAGGCGGAGAAGAAGCAGGTAGGCCGGGAGTGGGGCCTGGGCCGGTCCCGGAGCGCTGGGCCGCGGCTGCCGGAGGGGCGGGGAGCGGGGCGGCCGCTCCCCGGCAGTGCTGACGGCCTTGCCGTCCCTTGCAGAGAATCCGCTCCCAGAACATCGTGCCCTGCACCGTGTCGCAGCTGCTGGCAGCCGAGCAGGTCGACGAGACCTTCAGGATCCGCGACGTGGAGATCTCCCAGGTGGGTCCCGGGAAAGGTGGGAGTGGGAAAGCTGCGGGTAAAGCAGACTGGTTTCGCAGGTAAAGTCTTACCTCTTCCAATGCAGGTCACCATCATGGGGATAATTCGGCACGCTGAGAAAGCACCAACAAACATTCTCTACAAAGTGGATGACATGACGGCAGCCCCGATGGATGTCAGGCAGTGGGTTGATACTGATGTAAGCACCAGCTGCCTTATGAACATGCTTCTTTAAAAGCTTTTGGGAGAGGTGAAGGGTGAGAGCTTATCAAAAAGATATGGCTGTTCAGAAGAGTGTTTTAGGAATGGCATGTCTCTGAGAGCCAAGGGAGATGCTGCTATAGCAGAGATCACTGGTGCTGTATGTGACACTTCTGCTGTTTTGCAGTTCATCTGTGGTCTTACATCGAATCACTTCAATAATTCTTTAGAGTTTAGCTGCTGAAGCTTAACTGTTACTTCACAGCTAGCTGAGAGGCACATGCTCTGTACCCTTGGTTGAAACACAAGGAGAGAAAGCAGAGATTTTTCTGTGTGGTTCAGTGATTGAGGCAAAGATGTGTTCTGATGAGTGTTGTTTTCTCATGCATGCCTCCTGAAGCACTGAGAAGTTCCACTGCTGGTTTAGCAGGTCTTTAAAGCTAGCCTGTGTTCTTGTAACATACTTGTGAAGGCAAACAGCTGAGGTCAGTTAAAAAAACTTTTGGAGAGTAACTAGGCAGAGCTGCAAGTTTAGCATAACTTCAAAAAAGGTTCTGCTTCCATTCCCCCAGCCAAGTTACATAGTTGAACACCTGCTTTTTTACTACCTGAGGGCTCCTTCCTCTTGGTGTTCGGTGTAGATCTCTCAGAAGTGGACAGCAGCAGCAGCAGAGCTGACAACTGGCTTTGACTGCACTCAGGTGTACAGCACATTCAAATGAACAAATATTTTTTTCGCTATTTTTTTATTTACAGTTGTGTTTACCTACCTGCCCCTACTGGATGTAGGGATTCTTGCCATTTGTGTGTGCCTGAGATAAGCATCCTTTCCTAAGTAATTTACTGTGATAACTGAGAAATCCAAATATGAATCAGCAAAACCTTCCTCTCTCCTTTTTCCTGTCTGTTAGGAGGCAGGTGGTGAGAATGTTGTGGTACCTCCAGGAACTTACGTGAAAGTAGCCGGGCATCTTCGGTCTTTCCAGGTAGGGCCACGTTATCCCCTCTGCCTCCAGGTCACCAGGTTGGAGCAGTGGCCTGAAGGACTGGTGATCTGGCACAGTGTTAGTGGCCTCCCTGTAGAATATCCACTTAATCATGGGCTTTGCTCATCCTTCCCTGTGGACAAATCCTTGAATGTTTTTGCCAGGGCTGTAGTTAGTAACACTTTAATTGTGCCCAAATGCCAGCTGGCATCAGTGCATTGGTTCCAGCAGAACACAGTACTGGCCACCAGGTTCTTGGGTGTTTGTAGTATGGAGCTGAGACCAGGTTCTGGGCAATGGGAACACTTCTTGTGGCACATTATGTGATGTGGTTGCCTCAACTAAATATATTAATAAATATTCAGATAATTGTGTGTGTGTGTTAAAGCAAAATGCAATTAATTGCCAGCTGGTTAGGTGTCCCTGCCCATGCAGGGGATTGGAACTAGATTATCTTAAAGGTCCCTTCCAACCCAAACTGGTCTGTGATTCTAAGAGATTGTCTTGCAAAATCACATGTGAAAATGTAAGTCAGAAAGTTTTGAACTAGTGAGCTAGTTAGGTGCAAACAAGCTACTTCCCTGCCACTATCCCTGGTCCTGGAGAGAATGGTGGGATTGGCAGTTAAGCAAATTCCTCTGTGATGCTAATTTTTTTTTTTCCCCTCTCTTCTCTCTGAAAGAATAAGAAAAGCTTGGTGGCATTTAAGATCATGCCTCTGGAAAATATGAATGAGTTCACCACACACATACTAGAGATTGTCAATGCACATATGATCCTAAGAAAAAATCTTATGGTACGTACCTGAAGATCCTAATTCCATCTTGGCCCTTAACTGGGTTACTGGTTATGTCCCAAAGAGACAGACTTCTTGGTTCATTGCAGAAATTGTATACATGTGGGGCTGGAAAGCTTGAAGCTATTGGAGGGCTGCAGTGAAGGTGTAACAGGAGTCCTGGTGTCCTTGGAGAGGGATTGTGTTGCAGTCCATTTCCAGTGGTTTCTTTTGGGAATCTATCTGTGGAATCACACCAAGTCTGCAGTTGTGGGGGTTGTGGCAGCCTGTGTGACACAGCAGCTTTACTCTCCTCATTGCAGTCAGCATCCAGAGTGCCTCAGTCGTTTGCTGGGACCAGTGACATGGGGGGCTATGGAGGAGGTGGCAGCTTGCCAGTGAATGGACTCACAGCACATCAGAGTCAGGTAGGTGCCAGCAGCTTCTCCAGGAGCACAGCAGAGTCCCACTTGATGTGGGACAGAGAAATGCAAGGTACTTTTAGAAGATGAATAGTTCTTCGTCAGCCTTGCTGTCCATTGATGACAGAGAAGCTCAGCTGTGTGTCATGGTGGTTGTTACTTTTTCAGGTGCTGAACTTGATTAAGAACTGCCCTGTCCCAGAAGGTATGAGTCTTCAAGAGTTGAAACTTCAGCTCCAAAATATGAGCATGTCAACAATCAAGTAAGTGTGTAGACAAAAAAGGAGGCAGAGAGGAACATAGTGGGCAAGCCCTTCTCCTTACCTGTTAAGCAGCACTAGGATATGTCAGATGTTCCCAGAAGGATGCAGTCATGAGCCAGAGCTTTTTAAGTCTTCAACAGCCTAGACTGAGCCATTGTCAGTTGAAGGGGTGATGCAATATTTCACTCCCTATTTTCCAAACAAGCTCTTTAACAGTTCAGTAGCAAAGTAGTAGGTACCTGGGAGTACTGCAGTGCCTCAGCAGTACTTTTTCCTGTTCAAGGACCACCTTGCTCTCTGTGCACAGATCAAAACTTGGGAACAGACTGTTTCTGTTCTCCTTTGCTGTCTCTCATATCCTCTTCCTCCTGAGACTTAGTAAAACAGTGAAGCCTAAAGACATCTGTTACCTTTCTGTGTTCTGTCCCCTTTGAAGTCAAGTGGTAGATTCTGCTGTTACCTGGGAAGCACTGAGGGTGGTGTCCTCCCCTCTGTGGCAGGTGGAGTGTAAGAGCTGCTGGGGGAGCCTAGTGCCCAAGCTTTGGAGAAGCTCTCCTTACTGGTGGAGCAGCACTGAAACTGTTCACAGGACAGAGCCACCGAGAGCTCCCCTGGGCAGAGGCCAGAGGGAACAGTAGGGATGGGGTCTGTACGTGAGAAATCCCTGAGAGAAAGGTGTTGATACAAACTGGTTAGCATTTGCTTTTTTTTTTTCCCCTCAAAAGGCAAGCTGTCGAGTTCCTTAGCAGTGAGGGACACATCTACTCCACTGTGGATGATGATCACTATAAGTCGACGGACGCTGAGTGAAGCTGCTTCCAGCTGGATTTAGTTGGGGGCAAATGCTTGTCCATCTACCAAGTTACCTTGGTGAGCTTTGTGACGTGGAAGTTGATCTTTGCTCTTTCCAGCCTGTGAAAGTCCCAGTTACTCTGCAGGTGCCCCCTTGGAATTCAAGGACAAGAAGAACATACAGGATTCTGTTAACTGGACTCGATTATATGCTGTGACCATGTGATTGAGGATAAACAAGGCATGGCAAAACTGAACTCAAAGCTTCAGATCCTTTGGTTTGGTTTTGTCTCCTTTGAGGATGCCTGTGTTAGAAAGAAAATCTTTTTAATCTTGTTCTGGGCAGATTGTCTTTTGTTTCTAGAGCTGTTCCTCCTAACTGAGCTTTCATTCCATTTAATTCATAAAGTGGGTAGGCAAGAGTAATATTCCACTAATGTACAGTAATCATGAATATATTTTTAATTGGTTAAGTTTATACATTTAAATCTATATTTGTACTATGAGGTCACTTTGTTACTAGAGCTTTTGAATGTTTACAATAAAATTGTAACTTGGGTACTCTTGGGTGTACTCTTGAGAGGCTTTTCTTCTTCACTAAAGAAAACCATCTGCATTGACAGAACCCTGCCACGTGGATAAAAACACAGCCCATGCTTTCAGAGTTTCTTTAATTATACTTTTTTTTTTCCTTAGATTTGAAGTGGATTGCTTTAAAATGTCAAACTGAAGTAAATGTCTGGATGCTAAGAAATTAAATAACTGCACTCGTGAAGAAAGGTGCACGTTTTCTCAGTGTTCTCAGTATAGCCAGGAGGATTTCTGCCACCAAATGTACTTTAGCTGAAGCTCAAATTACTTGCATCCTGTGGAACAAGTTTTTCTTCTCTAAAACTATTTTTAAAGCGTAACAAAAAAGCCACTATGTTAGGAAATAGCAGGATTGGTACTGGTGGTACAACAGGGTGGAGGTAACAGGTTTCTCTACATGATCCTGCCTTGTCCAGGGCAGCAGTTTGCAAGGGCAGCTGCTCCAGTGTATTTCTGTCCCCTCACTCATTATATGCTTCCTGTTATATAAAATGCAAAGATGAAAACTACCTTCTAGGAAATGTTTTGCATTTGTTAACGGCAGCATTTCAGGAGTTCATAAATACTCAGGAGCATTTTTCACCACTACCCCACCAGGCATGTAGTTGTTCTCACAAGGGGAGCCACGGCTGTTGTGAATGCCTTGCTGAACAGCAGGACCTTGGGGTCTTTCAAGCTGAATGGAGACACCAAAACACACTCACTGCCTGCCAGGAGGGAGCCTGGTTTGCTGTGCTGACCTGTCCTTCCATTGCTGCCTGCTGGGTTCCCAGGGGTCTGCTGGAAAAACAGCATGTGAAGCCAAGGCTGACTGCTGGGGTCATGGGCTGGCCCTGCCTGCCACAGGAGCTGCAAGTTGGGGGGTTTATGTTACCTGAGACTGGTGAAGTGACCTGGCTTTGGAAAAACAGTTCTTCACTGTGGGGCTGGCTGCCTGACCCCGGGCATTGGCTCCTGGTGTTGTCCCAAAAAGTGGGTCCATCACCCGCTGTGCAAGGAGCCAGTCCACACACAGAGCCCAGAGATCTGCTTTCATACCCAGTTCTGCCCAGAGCAGAGAGCAGGGGGTGTTCCACACAGCCAGCTCAGCTTCCCAAAACCCAGGTGCTACTTTCATACCCAAAAACGTGAGAAAGAACTTGTCTCTAACATTGTTCTCTCACTGGCACACACGATGGGTCACTAATCCCTCCCTTCCATTCCAAGGGGCAATGCTCAGGAATGTCACTGCACCTGCTCCAAGAGTGGGGGGTTGTTGTTAGCAGGGGTCCCTCCAGCCTGTGGCTGTGGATTTCTCTATGCTAATGGCTCATTAATATATTTATATGGTGATTTCAATTACCAATGTGTTTCTCCCCAGTGCTCCAGGCTGTCCCCAGGCCAGGCTGTGGGCAGAGCTCCTGTCCATCCCTTCCATGTGTCCTGCAGGCCAGGCTGGAGACTATTGGGGAGTGTTTTTCTCTAATTGGAACCTTGTTTTGTCTCATTCTGTTTCACTGTTATCTGGGCCCTGTTTTTATTCTGCGTGTCCCTTATGTTCTCTTTTATGTTTTTTTTTTTTTTTCCCCAAAAGTGATTTTTTTCCCCCAAATTTTACTTATTTCACTTCATAGCTGACAACACTGGCACTAACACTGGGAGGAGCCCTGTGTGCTGCTCAGGTTCTGAGCGTGGCAGAGCTCAGAGCTGCAGCCCACCATGCACTTCTGGGGCTGAATCGTGTCATAGGTGTGTAACAGGTGAACTTCCAGGCTAGGATTCCAGCAGCCAAAGGTATTGTCGTTTACTGTTTGCAAGAGGTGTGCAGGTTAGAAAATAATTTGTGGAAGATGAAGGTATTGCTTGCAGTAAAGAGTTGTGTGACTGGACAAAACACTTGTGATGTGACTGGAGAGGAAAAACTCTTTGGCTGAGGAGGGAGTTTAAGTCTTTGCCTAGTGTCAATTTGCTGTTTGATCTTCAAAGAACCCAGGAGCATCTGCTGTTGTTTGGCTAGAGGGAGGATTTGGAATAGGTCTTAGGGAACAAAAGCATTGGCTGCTTCACAAAAAGTTTGCACTTAAAACTATCTATGAACTAACAGTGAAACCTGAACTCAAAATGTCCCTGCTCATAGCAGGGAGGTTGGAATCTCATGATCTTTAAGGTGCCTTCCAACCTTAACCATTCTACGAATGCTTTTTGCTCAAACAAAGGAGACAAGAGAAAAGATTCGGGTGTTCTCAGTTGTTCTGGTTTCCTCTGCTCTCCTCCCTGCAGCCCATCCACTTCCCAGCCATAGTCCAACAATTAGTTTTTCCCCCAAGAGAAGGAAAAGCTGGATACCGGGGTGACAAACATCTGTTGGCCTCTGCCATGGGTCTCTTGGTTGAAGTTTTGTACATTGTATGCAGCCATGAAGAAAGGCTGAGAGAGTTGGGGTTGTTCAGCCTGGAGGAGTCTTGAGGGAGACCTTGTGGCCTTTCGATACTTAAAGGGGCCTGTATGGAAGATGGAGAGGGATGTTTTACCAGGGCCTGTAGTGACAGGACAAGAGGCAACAGTTTTACACTGGAAGAGGGTGAGCTTAGTCTGGACATGGGAAAGACATTTCTTGTGGTGATGAGACACAGGAACAGCTTGCCCAGGGAGGTTGTAGTTGCCCTGTCCCTGGACGCGGGTGTCAGGTCAGACAAGGCTCTGAGCAACCTAATGTAGTGGAATGAGTTGGACTAGATGAGCATTAAAGGTCTCTTCCAACCCAAACCATCCTGTGATTCTGTGACCCTGTGATGTAGGTGCTGTGTATGAATGGCTTGTGCCTGTTTGCAGATAAGCGCTGGTTCTCCCTCCTTGGGTGAGTGTTCAGTAGCAGGACCTCAACAGCAATAGTCAGTGTCTCTCACACAGTGCTGATTTGAGGAGGAAGTGCCAATACCAAGTACAAATCCCAGGGCAGAGCCAGAGAAGGAAACCAGCACAAACCCAAGCCAGGACTTGAGCCAAGCTCCAGTGAACACGATCCATCCTCTCTGCAGTTCTGGGACTCTGCCCTAGGCACTGAGTGAGGAATGACAGACTGAAAAACTGAACCCAAAGCTCTACCCTTCAGTGGGAGAGGGGAAAAAAAAAACCCACAATTTGATCTTAAATTAAATTCAAAATTTATTTTCCAGCTCTTATTTGAAAGGAGTGGAGTGTGTGATGCAGGAGCGAAACACCTGCTTGCTTTCAGTGCAAAGCTCCCCTTATCAGCTTTTTTCCCTAATGCAGCAGGACTATGAGGTCTTTGTCTTTGCCAATTTCCCAGGCTTTGCCAACCTTCCAAGAAAGAACAGTTGAACTTTGGTCTGTCTTTTGTTTTGTTTTCAGGTAATTTTTTTGCATCCAATGCTATGAGTGCAGCAGGGGCCTTTGTAGGTGCCAAAAGGCTGCAGAAGTGCAACAAGCACACTCACAAACAGGAAGGAACTGTGGAGGCCTGTTGCTTCCTGTTGCAAGTGCAGTTAAAAAAGGATGAGAAAGCCAGCAAAACCTAAAGCCACTGTGGTTTTACAATGTTTCTACAACCTTGGTGAGAAATTAAGGCAGAGTGAGAAGTGGTTTGGTTGTACTTTAAAAAAATGCCTTATGAAACTGAGTTTCTGACATGCAGTTGTAAAAATGTGTCACTCAGTGGTTTGAGCACTGTGTGAAGTACCTTATGTCTAATCTCATCCCACTCCACATGCCAAATAGAGCCTGGACATGCTGGCCCCAAAGCCTCTCCCATCTGGAGCATTGGCAATCCCAGCTCAGGTGCTGTGGTAATGCAGTGGAGCAGAGTGAGATCCATGTCCCCGGGCCTTGGCTAGCATCTCAGTGGCATCTTGGTGGTCGCCCATCTGTGTGCTGGTCTGGTGCTGTTGGAGACTCCCATGGGTGACAGCTGAGGGACAGCACAACAGGGGGGTTTATTCTGAGCCAGGGGCCATCCCAGTGGTGTGCGGGCTGCTTCCCGTTGAGGAGTGGTCACCTTTCTGCAGGATTGAAGTAGTTTCTTTAGCCTTCGCAAGTAACCAATGTCATGTAAAGTCTCAGAGTGTTTGGAGGCTGGGTGGCTTCCAGAAGCTAGAGGACTAGAAAGGAAAAATCGTCTGCATTTTGTGAATTATCTTTTGCATGTTGCCATCAACGATTTCGTAATCGTGTTCGGAGTCGTCGCTCTCTGTGCCTGGAAGGGAAGAGAGAGCACAGCCTGCAGCCCTGCACTGCCCCGGCGGAGCGCGGCAGGAAAGGAACGGAGCGCGGGGGCCACCCCGACCTGCCCTCTCCACCTCCCTGCTCTGAGCTGTGCCTGGGGGGTGTGCGATGTGGTGGCAGCTGCTCTGCCTCTGCAGACACCGGCCTCTGGGGCCACGGGTCCCCTCCGATGTGGGGGGTGGGAAGGGTTTGCATTCCATAGTGATGGAGGTCAAGGGCTAATCGGTGGTGTTTACCACACCACCGCCGTTGAGGTCAAGCCTTGCTTCCCCTCGTGCCGTGGTCCTCGTGTGAGACAAGGGCTTGAGGAGGACTCCCTGTGGGTGGCCCATCATGTGTGGGACAAGGGGGACCCTGTGGGTATCCCCATCCTGTGAAGCACTCTTGGGTCCCCCCCTGCATCTGGGACAAGGGGATGGGGAGCCCCCCTGCAGCACCCATGGGACCCACCTGGCTGGGCTGCAGATGTCCCCAGCCGAGCACCTCTGCCTCAGGTCGCATGAGGACAGCCCCGGGGGGGCGGCTGGAGGTCGGCAGCCCCACCCCGTTCAGCACGACCGACTGACGCTGTTGGGGCCCCCCCGTCCTCCCGCCCGGGCAGCGCATCTCGAGGAGGTTCCGGGGTCTCACCTGTGTCCTCGGGGGGTGCCCGCCGGCCTTCCTGTCTCTGGGGGCTGGGCCGGGGCAGGGCCGGGAGCGGCGGCACCGGAGGCACTGAGCGGGCGCTCCCGGGCGGGGGGCCGCGGGCCGGGGGGCCGGGGGCTGAGGAGTGCCTCCGTGGGCCGGTCCCCGCCTGTGCTGGCTTGGGGGGCCGAGGAGGTGGCGGGGCGGAGCCCCCGGGCAGCTGGAGCAGCAGCTGGTAGTAGAAGGTGTCGGTCAGCTCCTCCACCCGGGAGCGGCGGGTGCAGGGGGCGGGGGGCTGGACAGGCCCCTCGCGCAGCAGGACGGAGAAGTCGATCCAGCGCGGCGGGATCTCGAAGCCGTCCTCGGGCCGCTGGCAAAAGCTGCCCACCAGCGAGGGCTGCTCCAGACGGGCCTCCAGGCGCAGGGCGGGCAGGGTCCCAAGCTCGTCCCGCTTCAGCTCCGGGTCCGGGGCCGCCACCCGCACTTCGCAGGGCAGCGGCTCCCGCTCCAGCAGCTCCGCCAGCCTGTACTTCTTGCTGTCGCACGTCTCCTCCACGAAGCCGCCGCCCAGGTCCAGCGGCAGCAGCAGCTCCTCGCCCTCCTCCTCGCTGAGGCGATGGCAGAGCAGCCGGGTGCCGGGGCCGCTCCCCCGCAGCCCCCGGGCCTCTAGCCGGTCGCCCAGCCCGAGCGGGGGCACGTCGCGGCCCCGGCCCTCGCAGTCCTGGGTCACCACCAGGCGCAGCCGCTGGCCGGGCTGCAGGCCGGCCGCCAGCTCCCGCACCCCCAAGAACTGCCGGGGCCGCCGCCGGAACCGGCCCCCGTAAGCGCTGGAGAGGAGGAAATGGCGGCCGGTGCCGGGGGCCGAGGCCAGGACTCGCCAGGCTCCGGAGCGGCAGTGGAGCTGCAGCAGCTGCCCCCGTTGCAGCCGCCGCACCCAGGAGCTCTGGAAGGCGGCGGGGCCGGCCGGAGCCTCCAGGATCTCGGCCTGGGTGGGCAGCAGCCCCTCCATCTCCAGCAGGTCGGTCAGCAGCAGCGGCTGGGCGAAGTGGACGTGCTGTGCCTCCTCCGTGACATCCTCCACATCCACCTCCAGCGTGGAGGGGATCTTCACCACGTCCCGGCGCACTGCGGGGCACAGCTGCCCTCACCCCGTGCTTGGCCTCTCCCCGACCCCGTGTGGGCCAGGAACCCACCTCATGGCCCACCCACATGCAGCCGCCCCATACCTCGTGCATCGGGGTCCCAGCACCCTGCAGCACTCCCATCCCCACCCCACAGCAGCCCCTGACTCCACAGCCTCATCCCGCAACCCCTCAGGGCCCCACTCCCGACCCCGCCCCATCCCTGCCCCGACCCCAACCACCCTGCCCTGAATCCCGCAGCACCCACACCCCAGTGCCCGGCACTCTGTCTGCCCTGTCTGGACTCACGGTGCATGGTGGCTTGCACCTCGTAGATGGGCTGCAGGAGCAGGATGTGGGGACCGATGGTGGGGCACAGCAGGGGTTGTGGCCGCCCATCCCACTGCCCCAGCACCTGATGCAGCGTCAGACCCCGCTGTCTGACACCCTCTGGGAACGGTCCCCGCAGTGTCCCACACGGTCCCGAGGCTGGGGCAGGCTGGAAAAGACCTGTGGGACAATGAGGCTGAGCCCACGGGGTGGCAAAGGTCTCCCCTGCAGGACAGCACCCACTGGGTTCGGGCTGGGACAGAGTAGCCCTGCTCACCCTTAAATGTCGATAGCAGCTCCATTGTCTGCCCTGTCTCTGTGTCCTCACACATGACCTTCTGCAGTTCTACGGCCGTGACTTTCAGCAGGTCGCCTGTAGCCAAGCAGCATTCGTTGCCTGAGATCTCATACACAGATCCTGCAGGGTGGAGAGGAAGATTTCCTCAAAGAAAATTCCTCTGCTGGCATTTCATAGACTCACGGAGTGGTCTGGGTTTGGAGGAACCTTAAAGATCATCTAGATCCAATCTCCCTGCCATGGGCAGGGACACCTCCCACTAGACCAGGTTGAATTATAGAATCATAGAATCATAGAATATGTTGAGTGGGAAGGGACCCATCAGGATCATCAAGTCCAACTCCTGTCCCTGTGTTGGGCACCCCTAGAATCACACCATGTGCCTGAGAGCATCATCCAAATGCTTCTTGAACTCAGGCAGGCTTGGTGCTGTGACCACTTCCCTGGGGAGCTTGTTCCAGTGCTCAACCACCCTCTGGGTGAAAAACCTTTTCCTGATATCCAACCTAAACCTGCCCTGATTCAGCTTCCTGCCATTTCCCTGAGTCCTGTCATTGGTCACAGGAGTGAAGAGATCAGGACCTGCCCCATCTCCTCCCCTTGTGAGGAAGCCATAGAGTGAAATGAGGTCACCCCTCAGCCTCCCCTTCTCCAAGCTGAATAATCCAACTGACCTCAGCTGCTCCTTGTTAGTCATCCCTTCCAGACCCTTCACCATCCTTGTGACTCTCCTTTGGACACTCTCCAATAGCTTGATGTCCTTTTTATATTGTGGTGCCCAAAATTGCAAGCAGTGGTCAAGGTGAGGCTGCACCAGTGCAAAGTAGAGCAGGACAATCACCTCCCTTGGCAACGCTCTGCTTGATGCACCCTAGGACAGGGTTGGCCCTCCTGGATGGTTGCTCCAAGCTCCATCCAACCTGCCCTTGAACACTTCCAGGGATGTGGCAGCCACAGCTTCTCTGGGCAACCTGGGCTGGGGTCTTACCACCCTCCCTGTAAGCTGTCCCTTACTGCTTCTTCAGAATGCCCACAGGTGGTTGGTGCTCCTGTCCAACACTTTGGAGCTCCTGACTGAACTCAACCATATGAAGGAAGTGCATGAGTGGTGGCAGCAGGGGTAGGTGGCCCAGGAAGAGCACAGAGACATGGTGTAGCATGCAGGGGTGGGGTTAGGAAAACCAAAGCTTGCCCAGACCTGAACCTGTTGAGGGATGTGAAGGGCAACAAGAAAGGCTTCTACAGGTACATCAACAGCAAAAGGAAGGCTGGTGAAAATGCGGGTCTGCTGCTGAATGGAGAAGAGGACCTGGTGATGAAGGACACAGTGAAAGCTGATGTGCTCAAAGCAAGCAGGCTGCTGCTGTTGTTGGAGCAGGGGTGTTTTTATTAGTTTAGCACTGTTAAGATGTAGTTAAGCCTCTGTCCATCATATTTGAGAGGTCATGGCAGTCTGGTGAAGTTTCCACTGGTTGGAAAAAAGACAACATAGCCCCTGTTTTTAAAAAGGGGAAAAGGAAGACCCAGGGAACTACAGGCTGGTCAGTCTCACCTCTGTGCCCAGCAAGCTCATGGAACAGATGCTCCTGGATAATCTGCTAAGGCACATGGAAAATAAGGAGGTGATTGGTGGCAGCCAACATGGCTTCACTAAGGACAAATTGTGCCTCACCAATTGGGTGGCCTTCTACAACAAGGCTACAGAGACAGTGGATAGTGGCAGAGCAACTGATGTCATCTACCTGGATTTGTGCAAAGCATTTGACACTGTCCCACATGACATCCTGGTATCCAACCTGACAAGACATGGATTGGACAGATGGAGCACTGGGTGGATCTGTAATTGGCTGGATGGCCCCACTCAGAGACTTGTGGTCAATGGTTCAGTGTCCCAGTGGAGGCAGGTGACAAGTGGTGTTCCTCAGGGGTCAGTACTGGGACCAGTGCTGTTCAGCATCTTTGTTGGAGACATGGACAGTGGGATTGAGTGTCTCCTCAGCAAGTTTGCTGACAACACCAAGCTGTGTGGGGTAGTTGACACCCTAGAGGGAAGGGATCCATCCAGAGGGACCTTGACAGGTTGGAGAGGTGGGCCCATCCCAACCTCATGAAGTTCAACAAGGCCAAGGGCAGGGTCCTGCCCCTCGGTCAGCACAACCCGAGGCACAAATCCAGACTGGGGGCAGAATGGCTGGAGAGCAGCCCTGAGGAGAAGGACTTGGGGTGGGAGGAGATGAGAAGCTAGACATGAGCCCCCAGTGTGTGTTGGAGCCCAGAGGGCCCATTGTGTCCTGGGCTGCATCAAAAGAAGTGTGGCCAGTAGGGCCAGGGAGGGGATTCTGCCCCTCTACTCTGCTCTGGTGAGACCCCACCTGGAGTGCTGTGTCCAGCTCTGGAGCCCTCAGCACAGGAGAGACATGGAGCTGTTGGAGAGGGTCCAGAGGAGGCCATGGAGATGATCCAAGGGCTGGAGCAGCTCTGCTCTGGAGATGGGCTGAGGGACTTGGGGCTGTTCAGACTGGAGAAGAGAAGGCTCCAGGGAGACCTTAGAGCACCTTCCAGTGGCTGAAGGGGCTCCAGGAAAGCTGGGGAGGGACTTTTCACCAGAGAGGGCAGTGAAAGGACATAGGGTGATGGTTTTAAACTGAAAGAGGGGAGATTTAGGTTAGATATTAGGAAGAAATTCTTCCCCATGAGGGTAGGAAGGTGCTGGAATAGGTTGCCCAGGGAGGTTGTGGCTGCCCCCTCCCTGGAGGTGTTCAAGGCCAGGTTGGATGAGGCTTGTGCAGCCTGGTCTGGTGGGAGGTGTCCCTGCTCATAGCAGGGAGGTTGAAACCTGATGATCTTTAAGGTCCCTTCCAACCTTCACCATTCTGTGATTCTATGTTACTGAGGCCACCAGAAGTCCTTGGGGAAGCTAAACATCCAACCCAATTGAGCTACAGGGAAGCAGTGTGAGACCACCCCAAGCACTTCTACTCTTTAGAAATCAGTGTAACCTAAATAAATGCTACAAATCCTACAAGTCCTGATGACAATTCCCACATCAATGTTGCCAGGATCCTGCTGTGCATTCCCAGATTTTTGGGAGCCCCAGAAATCCAGCAAAAGCATTTGCTGATTTGTGGCCCTGTTTCACCACCAACATTGCCACCAGCTGAGGAAGCTATGTTGATCTGAGATGTCTCCAGAGACACCGCCCAGCAGAAAGCAGAGAGCTCAGACCAGGCTGCTCCCTGTGCCTGTCCTGGTTGAGTCAAACCATGACAGTGCCCTTGCTGGACTCCATGCACTGGGGCCAGGGACAATGTCTGTCCCTCCAGGCACCAGGCACGTGGTTCCATCCCCGGCAGATCCACAGCCAGCAGGCGATTCACTGCCTGGGATGAGAGCTGGGCATGAGGTGGAGGAACAGGCTGGATGGGTTTTGGTGCCCCATCACTTTCCAAGCAGCATGACTGAATGCACTAGGGCACTCAGCTGGGTGGGCATTGGGTATAGAAGAGCAAGATTTTGCAAGCAGCTGTGCCTTAGGCACCGGTGTCTGTTGGTGGCACCAGGACCTGTGCCTCTCCCTGGGCATGGGCACACTGGTGGCAGGGGACCAGCCATCTTCAGGGGAGGAGCGAGGAACCTGGGTTGCAGCAGCAGAATGGGGGGAGGTGGCACAACCTTGGGACACCCTTGGAAAGATCTCCAGTACTCACCTTGGAAGTAGACACCAGAGCAAATCCTGAGGATGCGGGGCAGGGTGGTGGGGTCCAGGGAACAGATGTATTCCTGGAAGGAGAGGGGCTCCATGGCCATGCTGCCGGGCACTCTGGGGCACTCTGCAGAGTGGGAACTGTGTGGGAAGCAGCTCTGGGCTCTGCTTTCACTTCTGTTTGTCTTTCACTTCTGCTTCTAGCAGTGCTAAGTTCCCTCCCTGGCGACAGGCTCACACTGTGGGCATCAGCACAGACTGACCGACGCGCTGCTGGGACAACCCTCTTCCTGGCACCCATCATAGCCTGGAGTCCTCCCCATCCTGCCCTGGTGCTGGGGATGGATGAAGGCATGGAGCCCCAGCTCTGCTGCCGTGCAGTCCTGGCTGGGCTGATGCTCCAGCCTGTCCTACTCAGGCTGACCCCATCAAACGTGTTCCTTGTATCAGCCTGTCTTGCCACCCTGCAGCAGGGCCAGCCAGAGCTATGGTGCCAGGGAGCAGAGGACAGGTCTGGGTGGACCACGCCAGAGGAGCTGACAGGCTGTGTCCAGACAGCCATCATCAACACACACACACCTCCAACCTGCTCATCTCTGGGCTTTCAGACCCCATTTGCCCCCCACAGACACCCCGTGCATCACACCCTGGCTGTGTTCAGTGAGTGGAGGAGCAGGAGTCAGCAGGGCTGGACTGTGTGTCCTGCAGCAGCACCAGCCGTGGGAAAGGCAGAGCCAAATTCCCGTGGCTCCAGGTCAGGCAGTGACACCCATACCCCCCTCCTGCAGAAACAGGCCCTGTCCTTCACCAGAGCAGCAGAGCACGGGCCCCGTGGCTGCCAGCCCCACAGGCTGCTGAGCTGGGAATGGCAGTTCTGGAGCTACTGCTCCTGAGGAGCTTCAGCTTTCTCATGGCTTCCCTTTAATTCGCCCTATGACTCAAGGGGAAGCTGCAGGCTAGGATGGGACTCCATGTAGGAATGAAACTTAGAGAAAAGATGATGAAGAAAAAAACAGTCTTTCTGCTTTGACTCCATCTGCAGAAGTCAGCTGCACTTCTTTTGTGTTTCCTTTTACTTAGGGCAAGATGAAGCAATCTGAGGGACAGGAAGGCACATCAACATTTCCCCTGCGCAGGGCGGTTTCAGGGTGCCTCGTGGGCAGCAGGGATGTCCTGAGGACTTCAGGCCAAAGTGACACTGGGAGCTGGACTATCCTATCTTGACAACCTACAAGGACGGAGACCTTCCACCTCTCTGGTGACCTGTTGAAGCTGCACCACCCTCCCAGAGAAGATGTTTTCCTAATGCCCAGCCTGCATCTCCCAAGCTGTAGGGCCGTTGGCCCTCACTATCATGTCTGCCATTGAGGGGAAGAACTTGGCTCCATTATCAGCAGAACTGTCCTTCAAGCAGTTGCAGGATGTTATTGGATCACCGTCTCCTCCTCTTCACCGGACAAAACCAGCCCAGTGCTCATAAACACTCCCTGGTTGTGTGCCCAGCCCCATGACCATCTTGGTTGCCCTTTGGTGGGCCCTCTCCCACATTCCTCTGGTTGGACTCAGGGTTCAACTTCGTGTCCACTATTCCCAGTGCAGACAGGTAGCAGGAATAGCTTCCCTTGATCTGTCAGCCCCAGTCTGGCCTCAGTCCTGCACATGGTTTGTGCTGTTCACAGCGAGGGCACAGGCAGGGTGCTAAACATTTAGGACAGGATGAAGGGGCAAAGATCTGGGCACTGCCACGTATCAGCCTGCTCTGTCCCCAGCAGGATGGGCTGTTCCAGGTGGGCTCAGCATTGCTGCAGAAAGTGCCCAGAGGCTGAGCCAGTGCTGATGGGACACAGCAAGATTTAGAGCTGGGCAGTGGTGTTGTCAGCTATTAATTGAAATAAGTAAAATTTTGGGGAAAAAAAAAAAACACTTTTGGGAAAAAATCACATAAAAGAGAACATAAGGGACACACAGAATAAAAACAGGGCCCAGATAACAGTGAAACAGAATGAGACAAAACCACATTCCAGTTAGAGAAAAACACTCCCCAATAGTCACCAGCCCGGCCTTGAGACAGGCCTGCAGGACAGATGGAAGGGATGGACAGGAGCTCTGCCCACAGCCTGGCCTGGGGACAGCCTGGAGCACTGGGAAGAAACACATTGGTAATTGAAATCACCATATAAATATATTAATGAGCCATTAGCATACTGAAATCCACAGCCACAGGCTGGAGGGACCCCTGCTAACAACAACCCCCCACTCTTGGAGCAGGTGCAGTGACATTCCTGAGCATTGCCCCTTGGAATGGAAGGGAGGGATTAGTGACCCATCGTGTGTGCCAGTGAGAGAACAATGTTAGAGACAAGTTCTTTCTCACGTTTTTGGGTATGAAAGTAGCACTTGGGTTTTGGGAAGCTGAGCTGGCTGTGTGGAACACCCCCTGCTCTCTGCTCTGGGCAGAACTGGGTATGAAAGCAGATCTCTGGGCTCTGTGTGTGGACTGGTTCCTTGCACAGCGGGTGATGGACCCACTTTTGGGAGAACAGTGGCACATAAGTCTGGTGACCTGTGTGCCATCAGCTTTATCAGCATGAAAATGGAATGGGACACTGCCTGAGAGAAGTATCCTCTGTACCAATAGCTGAGAAGAAAAGTGTATTTTACTGTATCAAACAGTGTCAAAAATCCCAGAAGAGCAGGACTAAACCAACCACAGGAGCTCAAGAAACTCTCAATTTAGTCTAGAGAAGCCACCAAGTCTGCAGAGCTTGTCCCTCTGAGGGTGTTTTGCTGCTCCAAGGCAGAGTTCCGGGAGGAGATGAACAGATGTACTGCTCTAGAAACCACAGGGTAAGTGAAAGAGCCAACAGCAAAGGTCTCTGCATACCAAGTATCTATCCCTCCATTCCCAAACAGGACCCAAGGGACCAGCCACGTACCTAGACAGTCCAAAACCCCAGTGGTAAGACTGACTCCGGGGCCTCTTGTGAGGGACCAGCTCTCACGACCCATACTTGCTGGAATTGGTGTCGAAACCCCAATTGTAACCCCTCAAACAAGGTCTCGTTTGCATCCCAAAAGGCCTGCCTCAGAGGATGGAGGCAGTGATGATGGCTGCATGTGGCCTGGCCTGCAGGTACAGCGATTGAGATGAGGACAGTGATCGAGGGGGCAGGTCCACTCCAGCTGCTCAGTCTTAGGACTCAATCATTCTTGCTCATCCTTGTGAAACAAGGAAACTAGGCCTATCAAACAGGGGGCTGCAGTGGTGGGCTTGGGGAGCCTCACTGACACCAACTCTCCCATTGGCTGGCCCAACACTGGATCCAGGACTGGGAATTTTTTTGTGATCTACCTCTCTCAGCTTTCCTTCTCCTACTCTCTCTTTCTTCCTAACATCATTCAGTAATGCAAGGCCTAACCACAATTTTTTTCTCAGGTTGTGCAGCTTAAACATACATGTATTGTACTTGTGTGATCTAATTGTCAGCCTTTATGATCGTGCAGCCTGAGATAAGAATTGAAGTGTCAGTATTCCTTCTATGGTTTTAATTAAACCTAATTCCAATTCAGACCTTGAGTGTCATTTCACCTGAATCTGATCAAGGGGTATTGGATGGTCGAGCATTTCCTTGGACTGTGACATTTTAATTACTCTGGAGAGCCAGGTCTGAGACCAAGGTTGGATCCAGCTGCACCTGGGCTCCTCTCTGAGAAGGAGTTTAGAAAGCAAAGGGGTCCAGTCTGAATCTCCCTGGGTTGCCCTACCTGGATTTTGACACCACTCTGCAGGGAACGGGTTGTGGTGGGCAGCCCCAGCAAACCAGGGAGTGGATTTTGTTACGGCTGAGACCTGTTTGCAGCTGCAGGAAGAGAATGAGGGCTTCCCCTGCTGATGTCTAGTCCAAACCAGAAGAGCCTGGGCACCCCTGCACACCTCTGTTCTGCTGCCAGTCTGGGGAGAAGGGGAGTGGGTCAGAGAACTGAAGGAATTAATTTGAAAACCAGTCATAGAAAAATAGGTCTGACAATAAAAGGTCACTTCAGGAACCAGAAACATACAGTGGCCTAAACAGGACAGCTCAGCAACCACGGTTCAGCACGGTTGTGGTTGGAGAAGGTACCAAAGACTGTCTGCTCTTTGCTGAGGTTTCCTCCCAGGTACAAGCCATAACTTCACGCCCAGCAGAGCTGGCACTGAGGAAGGAGCTCCCTGGAGCTCTGCTCCTCGACACGCTTCTGGGAGGCTGCTGGGCACTGCCAGTCCAACAGCCCCCTCTTCCCAGGGCAGGTGAGAGGTACAGGGAAAGATGCTCAAGGGGGGGCTGATACCTCGGCTGCAGAGTGTGGCTGTGACAGGGCAGCTGAGGACCCAGTGTGCAAATCTCCATGGGAAGTCTGGAAAAATAAAAGAGGCCATGGAGATGTCAAAGCCCTTGATACAGATACGATGAGCATGGCCACAGACAGCAATCATGGTCAGCTCAAAAGCCCAAAGGCTCCTGCCTGAAACACGCTTCCAGGAGCAGGTCTCTGGGCTATTCAGCCCCAGCAGCAGAGCCAGGGCTTGGCCATGGCGAGTCAGAGCCAAGGAGGAAGCAGCATCTCTTTGGGGATGGGGAAGAGTTCCAGGGAAAAGGGATTGAGGAGAGGCAGAGACGTGTTCCAAACAGCTCACTTTGGGCCAAGGGGCTAAGCAGCTCCCTCGAGACCAGCAATGCTGGCTACCCTTTCCTGGAAGCTCAGCCTTGAGTCTGATTTCATCAGGAGATGGGTGAAGGAGGTTGTTGCTTTGCAGCTACCTAGAAGCTTGTGCAGCAGTCTGTGAGGTTTGGGATACCTCTGGGAACAACAGGGCAGCTGCAGGAGGAAAAGGCAGCAAACCCCTCAGGGTTCCATCATCCCAAACACAGCCAAAGTGCTGAGGTGATCCTGCCCAGCAGGTGCCCCCCTCAGAGGGGTCCCCCACACCAGCAGGACAGCACAGAGGTGCTCCAACTCAGCAGCACGTGCAGCAGAGGAAGCTGGAGCACCAAGTGATAAAACTGCTTATCCCAGAAGCAAGAGCCAACTCATTGCCAAGGCCTGCAGAGCTGTGCAGCAGGAAGGCCAAGAAAGAGGGAATATCACTAGCAAAAGGGCCCTGATGGCACTGCAGGGTCACATCCAGCACCTTGATGATACTGTCCACACTTGCCTGTTGGAGCTGACGGGTGCTTCCCTGCCACTCACTACCCAGCTCTGTGCTAAGCCTGATCCAGCATCATCCCTCACTACTCAAGTCAGGTCATTATTCTCTCCGAGGTCAGTGCCTGATACAGGACCCAGGATACAGGTGGTGTATCTCTGCAAAGGCTGCCCTACTACTCCCAAAGTCCCCAAAGGAGATGCTCAGGGAAACATAACTAAGTTCTGTGGTGTCCCCACTGCTCAGGTGACAGCTGGTGGATAGAGCTACTGGGAACACACCCACCACTAGCTTCCTATTCTCACCCACAGGGTGCCATCCCATCCACACTACAGCAGAGATTTTATTACCATTTATTTCTAGTCTTCAGACTTCTCACCTGACATTGTGATGCTCATTTTCTTACCTTGCCCATTTTAGCCATTACCTTGGCCTCTGGACAGCCTCCTCAGGCTCCAACAGGTAAGATGTTTAGCTTTCAGCACCTTTCATTGTGCCAGTCCTTTTACCCATATGGTTTACTCTCCATTTTCTTCATGTGGTGTGGCTGGCAGAAAGGGTAAAGGGATGCAGAGGCACTGAGGGACAGGCAAATGATGTCTGTGCTGTAGGACAGAGAAAAGCTCCTCATCTTAAAGGTTTGTAACACTCCCTGTAGTGGAGCACAAACCTTCTCTAACCTGTCAACAAGAGTGATTAGAGCTACTTGAGGTATCCATGTTGAAGCAGGTAGTGGAATCACTGCTTAAACAACCCATTTCCAGCCTTTTCCTCATTTTTGCCGAACCCTGAAATTGTTATCAAGGTAGCTGAGCACTTTGGTAAGCCTACACAGGGAGGAGTTGTAGAGAACAAGGTCCTGGTAGCTCTTCAAGTCATAAAAACAGCACTTTTACAAAGACACTGGAGGAAATCTGTTATGTCTGCTTTCAGAAAGGACTTGCCCTAAGGTGATATGGGCATAAACACACCATCACTTACCCACCAGCAGAAATGCTGCTTCCATTTCTTTCAGGCTCAAGCAAGGGAAGGCCTCTTTGACATTATCTAGAAGTAGGTGGAGAACCTCAGGCAGGAAATGACCCATTACAGCCAATATGTGAGTTAGTCCAGTGTTCCTGGCCAGTTCCTCAAAGGCCAGCATCTACACAGGCAGCTCCCCATCTGGGTGTCTTTGCAAGATGACAGTAAACAACTTGGGCCATGGCAAGATGTGTCAGAATGACCAGAGCAGTACTTGGAGCACATCTAGCATTTAAGACTTCCTCTTCCTCCACCATTCTGCAAATGCAATTGAAACCCTGCACAGATGTGTGCCAGAATACATGACAAGACAGAGAGGGTGGACAGCAAAGATTTTGGCTCTTTAGCTCCTTCTCCCTTAAAGCTTCTCTGAAGATGACATCAGTTCTGGGAAAGTCCTAAGAAGCACGACAACACTGAAGCAAACATCAATGCTGCTAGAAAGCTATTGCTCTTGTGGAGCAGGCAGGACCTCTGAGGGACACAGGGCAGCATCACGATTCGTCTCATGCACTAATGTGATGCCTCTTCCTGCTTTACATGTGATGGGATCTTCAGCAAAGGCTAATTTAGAAGACTGTGACCCAAAACACACAGTTGTCTCTCCTGAACTCACAACTATCCTACTTCATGCTCTCCATCTTATGCTAGCAGTCCTGTTCCTTACACCAAGCATGTAGGTCCCAGTGACACCACATAGCTTGCATGACTGATAAACTGTTCCTGATATGGAGCACAAGTGAAAGCAGAAGCTTTTTTCTCCCCCTTTACTTACCACTGCTAGATTATGACAGTTTTGAGATCTAAGAACCTACAGAATACCTGAATATATTAAGACTCCTTTTGAAAAAAAACCTCTTAACCAGCCTTTGACCTCTGAGCCCAGTAACAGCCATTACACAGCCACAGTTCTTTGGCTTGTCCTAAGCCATGTCTTCCAGTCCAACCATCAACTGTGGTCCTCCCCTGTGCCACTGGGTGTTTCAAAGCACCCTGTATAATTGCATGAGCACACACTTCTGCTGACACACTCACCTGTCCTGTGGTGGACGCTATTCCTGCTCTCCTAAAAAGCCTCAGGGAAAAGCCACTTCCTCTCCAAGAAGTCATTCTTTCAGGTACATTGTCACTAGCTGTAAGACATTGGTATCTGACTGCACAATAGAACAGCTTCTGTCAGCCCATAACTAGCTCTTGGGATGCCTGCTGGGTGCTGCACTCTTGCATTTCAAAACCAGAAGAGAGAAAAGGGGTTACAATGACAATCTGGTGAATGCTGCAGGGACAGATGTTCCTGGAGAACACTGCCAGTGTTCTTTAACTACCATTTGTTCAGCTGCAAACTATTCTCCACTTCTTCATTCCCAGCTCTGCATCCCACGGTGCAGAATGCTTTAGGTTATGATGCAAGTTGACTTCTTTTTAATACTTCAATACAGGAAATTAACTGCTGACCACACCAACACCAAATGCCAGACCACAAAGTTCACCTGTACCAGCTATTTCTACCTATGGCAGAGCAGCAGCCTGCATGTGAAATGTGAAGATTCAGCCTTCTGCTGCATGCAATAATGAAAATGTAGCTGCCCCAGCTGCTTAGAGGATACCACTGGATTGAGAAGAAATACTGTTCTGTAGCCCAAATATTACTAAATTCAGCAAAGCTTGTGAATCCCTCTCAACCCTACAACTGCAGGCACCACAGTTATCTTTAACCAGGGCCCAGTTTACTGTTTTTCACTACAGCTCTCCCCAGAGAGCCTAGGGCAAGTGGCAGACAGTGTGACAAAGATGGTGCATTTAGCCTGCCCAAGGCCACGCTCTGGGTCAGAGGCAGCAAGCTGAGCAATAAGAAGAGCAAAGTTGGGCTCTGAAGTATAACTTTTGTAGAGAGAGGATTATGCCAGAACCAGACAAAACTTCACTCAGAAAACAAATGCAACTGCTGTTCAAAATTCACTGTTAAGTGTCATTCTTGTGTGCAGAAGTTCAATGCACTGCAGCACACAGCAGCAAAGCAGGCCACGAGCAAATAAGCTGGAGCAGCTTTAAAAGCTGCAGCCTGAGCCAGCCATGGAGTGACAGCTGCACTGTGCTGTGGCAGAAATCCTCCAGTAAAGCCACAAACCAACATACAGGCTCAACTGCAGAAGTGTGGACTGGGAACGAACACACTACACTCTCCAAACTGGCAAAATCTGCATTTAATTTACAACATAGTAAAGGTTACAGGTAAAAAGCTCAACAGAAAGTGTGAAAAGGCCTATTACATATTACACAAGTGTACAAACTTTGTACAAAGCCCCTGGATGTGACACTGTCCCCTCCTGTACTGGCCAGCTATGGCGCCTCAGCTCTAAAATAATGAGAGCTTGTTCAAACCCAGGGAGGAGAAGAGCTTTAAAAAACAACAAGCAGTAAAGCTTCCCTTTTCAAGAAAAATCTTGCAAAGAGCCACTTGCAAAAAAAACAAAACAAACAACCCTCCCACACCCCCAAAAAAGAAAACCAAAATGGAAAAAAAGCAAGAAGAAAACCTGCCCATCTTTTACTTGCCCTAACTAGTCTTACCCTCAAGAGTTGCCTTCATAAAGCAGACTGGCTGCAAAAACAAAATTCTATATACCAGAAAGAAGCAAAAGTTAAAAAAAAAAGGGAAAAAGATCTTAAGAGTCAGCATGGAGTGTTTGGAAGCAGACTGAGGACTGAATCAAATTCAGTAGCAACTAAACACAGAGCAGCACAACTGTATGATGAAGAAGGTACTGTATTCATGTTTGAGCTAGACAGGACAGTGCAGAGAGGGGAAGAAACCAGTTTCTAAAGCCATTGCTCTTGCGAATGGGGTAGTTACCAGCCCATTTTTATCTCCTAACATGATAGCAGCAATCACTGTGCAGATGTGGCACTGATTTTGGAGCCCCTGTCCAAAACAGGTGTAGTGCACAGGGTAGATGAGATGCTCTGTAACACAGCACTGCCCCAGCAACCCCCAGGTTCTCACAGCCCCAGTTAGCCAGGCAGCTGGGGTACTGTACACAATGAGCAGCTGGGCACACTGCTGTCCCTTCAGTGCACACTTCTTGGAGAAATCCCCCAACCCACAAAGGAATGTGACTATGTAGCTGAACTGCATTCTAGAATGTAAAAACATTCAGAGTAAACCTAAGGAAAGCAGAGCTCTGGTCTTGTATAAAGACACAGTGTCTGAATACACGTGAATCAGATTGTGGAATCTAAAACTGAGGATCTGAAGGGCTAGAGCAATAATCCAAATCAAGCTTGTAATTTTATTCAGTGGGAAAAAGTGATGAAGTAGTCAAAAATGTAATATTATGAAATCAACTTGTGCACTGCATTATTCAAGGCAAGGCAGATTCTCTAGATAATTCATACTCCAGCTTTAAGTAGCACTCAATTCTCACCCACTGTTACAAGCAGCCAAAATATTGTGCAGATTGTGGTTCTAGTTGCTAAACACTCACATTCTCTGACACTGCTGGGGCTGCTCATCTATACAGTGTCTTCTTGCATCATCCCACATATCCTCTAAGCTCTCAAGTTCCATTTTGCAAATAAAAATGGAACTATTTGAGTTAAAATGGCCACCAAGAAACTGTTCTCCTCTGTGTTAACCCCACCTTAAGTTATCACAGGGGAGAGAGCCAACACCAGTGTGCTGTTTACTGTCTGTAGGGTGTAGATAGTGGCTACCCACCAGCCAGAGGCTCCTAGCCTTGGCACCTCCTGGCCATGAGCACCAACACACACTCAGACCCATCCACGTGTGCACCCCTTTCCCCACCCACCCAGCACTCCACCGTATGGGACTGGCCCACAGCTAAGGAAGCTCCACCTGTGTCTTGTCCACCTCAGCTCCACCTTCTCATGAGCTAATGGGGATGCTGTAGTGTTTTAGGTGGAAATTAAAACAAGGTGTAGCCAACAAAAACAACAACAACCAAAGAGATAATGACCCACACTGGTGGGGTTTTGAAAACGTAAAAAATAAAAGCTGACCTACAGTTTGCAAGTTGTAGAACTCAAAGGCTTGGCCCCACAAACATCTACTTCTGATACACAGCTGACCTGCTATGAGCAAGCCCAGCAGGAACAACATTACTCATAGTATGCACGACACCTAAATACACAAATTTGCAGGGTCATGCCATAAATTATAATTGTCTGATTCTGCCCCTTCAACGTATTGACCAAGATTTAGAGAAAAGACCACTGGGGACAGTAACAGCTAAGAAAAGGCTGCCAGATATTTTGGTTCAAGAGGAGATGGGAGCTGTATTTTTTTTTTCTTTTTTAACAGACATATAAAAACATTTGAAGACAGATCTTTAAAGGATATTTTCACTTCTCCAGTCTTGGTATTATATCTGGTTAGGACACTGAAATTTTAAAAAGACAATACTGCACATGAACAGTTCTGAAGTTCTTTACTCCCATCCTCCTTCAAAAAAACTCAACTCAGATCAGTAGGGAAGGGGTTGGCTTCTTGCCCGGCCATGCCTCCTTTGCATATTTCTTCTTCTTGGGTTCATTCACAGCTTCAGGATTAAAGACAGCAGGGTTTGGAGCTGGGTTCATGTTAACTGTTGAGGGCACAACAGGAGCCAAGTCCACATCTGGGGCAAGATTGGGGTAGGGCATTGGCAGACCACCAATGAGCGCTGTCCCATGGACACCATGCGATTGGGAACCCGCCTCATTGTGAGTTGGAGGTAAACCACCATACAATCCTCCACTGTAGGGGAAGTTTTGCATACGTCGTGATGCAGAATCATCTGTGGTCAATGAGCCTGGGTTCTCCAACCGTTTTTTCTGCAGACAGAAGTATTTAAAGAATTATTCAAAACACAGGAAACAAGTAAGCTATTTAAATTGGATGCCAACATAATTTTGCCCAAAAAAGGCACCTAGACCAGTCAGATATGAAGTGGTTACAGACCACATCCCCGTCTTTGTCCCAGAAGATTTCTTGAAAACCACTTAATAAACTTGTAAACCTTCACAATGCAGGAAGGAGGGACAGAATTTGAAGCTCAGGTTTAACTTAGATCAGGTCTGAGCACCTCTTTACCCCCTGTATGTGCCTGCCAGTCTTGAGCTTGTCCTGAATGCAAGACTGAGCAGGTCTTTAGTCAGTAACAATCCCTCCTTCCCTCAGAGTAAGAAACTGCAACTTCTAGATCACTTGGGTGATTTATGCTGAGCTCCTGATCATCTGGATCTTCTCCTGCAGTCTAGGGTTTATGGAGAATTATCCTTTTCCCCATACATTATTTAGTGTACACCAGCAACAAGTGAAATTGCAATTACAGGGTTGCTCAGCTACTTAGTGTTGCAAATCTTCCCTACTCCTAGCATATACAAATGAAATGTAGCACTGGCAACACACTCATCTTGGAGCAAAGACTAGTTCTAGTAGACAACCTAGACAATCTAGTAGACACCATTGTCTAGTAGACAATCTAGACTAGTTCCTGCTAGTTCTAATAGACAACCTTAGGAAATCTTTAGGACTTATAGTATTTAAACAAAGAACCTCCCATTTTCACTTTTTACTTTCCACACTCCCCTAATTTTAACTGATGCCTAGAACTACCACCCTGAATTTCTGGGAAGTGTTTCTTTTTGAGAGAAAAAAACCCTGCCATTGATCCTACGTGTTGTTAAAGAGAAGAGAAAAAGCTGGATTTGAAGGGCAATGGTCCATCTGCTAAGAAACCCCACAACTGTGAAACAAGAACATGACTTTTGCTTAAAAATAAAACACTTTCTGCTGTAGAATATTGTGTTTCTAAGGGTTAATTCATAGAGTGAGTTCATCAGTGCAATGTATTAATTAGGAAGTAAGGAATTCCTCTGTACCTTAACAGGGACTACTGCTGTCTGTACCATGTTCCTGAACCGCCCAACAGAAGGGTCCACATCCTCTGCAAAGGCAAGAACATCAAAACTTGCAGTAAGAATGCAGGAAAAGGTAGAACATCTGCCAAGTACAGGAACCTACATGAAGAATTAGTACACGGACCTTCTCAAAGCCAGCACTCAAGTGGCTCTTGGTAGTACAAGCGTGCCCCAATAAAGAGAGGAGCTAAGGGGACACCTAGTGGCTTTGTTTCAAGGTGGGCTCATCAGATACCCTGGTAAGAAGGACTTCCACCCACATGGAGAATGGGAGAGGTACAGATGGATGGGCTGCCTGGAGTTCTGGGCTGTGGACAAGGCACCACAAGTGCCCAAAGGCACAACAGCTGCCTCAGGAGTCCTCGGGGGGCCTTGAAGGAGGAGTCAGAAGAATTCAATGTCGAGTCTCTAAAGTCTGAAAAAAACGTCTTTTTTTGTAATGCAAATGACTGCTGTTTACATAAGGATGTTCAGAGCAGTAAACTGCATGACCTTATAAATCAAAATGGTTATTCTAGGTAGTCAACACTGCCAAATGAAACCAGCTCCCTATATTTTGAAACGCATGCTCATTAATGAGCTACTCTTATTAATAGGAATATTATCCATACAAAATATCATTAATAGGAGTGCCATTAATATAAAATGTCTAAGGCAGAAAAGGGACTCATTAGGACTAGGATACATCTTTAGAAGCATAATTCTGAATGAGGACGAACAGTTTCAGATGTGCAGACAAGCAGCAAAATAATCTCTGAGCTTGAGACAGATCCACTAGACAGTGTTGTCTAAAGCACTAAGGGACAGATGAAAAACAACTTCGGTTCCCATTTAAATTCTAAAGAAGGCAAACATTTACAACACTTTCCTCCTTTTGGATCAGTGAGACTTTTCCAACCTCTAATGGAATTTCAAACAATGAAGCAGAGTGTGATATCCCTGTCCTGCTCAAACCGTGCACTTATCTTACAGGTAGAAGAGAAGAAATGGAGAGAGGTCCAAAGATTTAAGTGAGATATGTGGCAGCTTCTCTGAAATAGCAGATCCCAAATATTGACTGTCAAATTTCTGTTCTCCTTATTCATATGCAGACATGAGGAATCCCTAGGAGAACACTGAAAAGAGGGTCTTAAGGGCATCAGCTAAAGATTAGAGCCAACTACTAACCTGGATTGATGATTTCATCATCGTCACTGAATGTCACTCTGGAGTTCTTCCGTTTTCTCTTTGATCTCTGAATATCCAAGTTCCCTTCCTCAATGGTTAGTGTGGAAATTCTTTTGTTGTGGGCTGTATTAAACTCTGTCAGGTTCTAAAATTTGGGGATGAAATAGTTGAAGCAACTGGTGTATGAATTCTGATTTAATCAGCATATCAAAAGACCACAGCACACTGTTTAGCTTCAACTTTGGACCCCTAGGAAGAAAGAGTGCTCCAGTGCTGGGACAGATTGTCCAGAGAGGTTGAGCACTCTGTCTGCAGAGATACTCAGAACCTGACTGAGCACCAGGCAACTGCTCTAGCTGACCCTGCTTGAGCAGTGAGGCTGGTCCCTTCCAACCTCAACAATCCTGTGAATGTCACACACTCTCCTTTCTCCCTCTTCACGAGCTAACTGTAGGAAACAGGGCAGCATTCACTGTTATCCACCAAATGGGGAACAGTGCAGGAAATCACCTGTGACCTGAGATAACACTGGCTGGAGAGTGCATACTCCCTAGCAAGTCTCTGTGAGAAGACCATTGGAATTGTAGGATTATTAAGGTGACTGATTCTGGGAAGCAGCACGATCACAGGCTTATCATGGCAGAACGAGATGGCCTGTGTGTATCAGCTGAAGACACCTCAGCCTATCTTCAAGGCCAAGAAATTAAGAACCTGAACCTAAGCAAACAAGTGCTGAATGCTATTGATTTAGCTGGAAATGCCATCTAGGTACAATGTGCCATTGTACTCACGTCAAGTTCTGTCTCCTCCTCGGGTAGGCCCAGCAAGCCCTTGAGTTCCTCATCCTCACCACTCATTTTCTCATCCCCTTTCACTGCTGAAGGCAGGGTCTGGGGCTTCTCCCGCAGAGTGTACGCCCGTGTAGAAGCACCAAATGAAACCGTGGAATCGATGGGTATCTGTTGGGGTTTGTGGGGTTCCAAACGGATATGACCCAAGAACGTGCCATGTGCTGAGAACATCAAAATGCAAATTAGTCTGTTGGTCATCAGCTTTGGCTCACAGTATTCCAGTTCAAGTCTTGAGAAGTTCAGAAACTGTACATGGTTACTCTGAGATACAAGTCACTGAGGTACTGCTGGAAACACTAGCTATGTACATTTTTACCTACCATCTCACAAACTAAGGCAACACAGATCAGAAGTCCTCAGAAAGTCGAGGATATAAATGACAAACACAATTTACTTTCTGAATTCTTGCAGGTCACACTGTACCATGTTTGGAATAATTCCCTCAGTGGAAAAAGAGTATGTCAGGTTTTAAAACTTGGGAAATCACCCTCAGAAGAGAAAGCTTCATTAAAATTGTAAAAGGAAGGCCAAGTCACTTCCCTCATCTCCCATAGCCTCCTAAGAGTCTAGAAATGTTGTTTCAAACACCAAGTGAAGTAGATGTAAGCTGGCTGGAACAAACACTCCTTTGCTCTTAACCCTTGCCAATCTGTCACTAGGATGCTAATCCAGATTGTAGTTATCTATCCACACAGTGCAAACAACAACACAGGAAAAAGGAAAAAGCGTCTCAGATTCAGAAGTGTTGAAGAACCAAAATAACATACTTCTGTCTGGTTAAATGTCACACTACTTACTGCTGTTTAGATCTATGAGGAAAACCCTCTTGAGGTGTTTGTGATAGACCAAGGCAGCGTGGACCCGAGAGCAAGACTGGTGGTCAATGGTAAAATCACACAGATCAGGGTTTCTCCCAAAGAGATAGTATTTCTTCTCATCAATTATGAGTTTCTGAGGTAGAGTATCAAACAAAGAAGCGTATTAGACTTCTATCAGCTTTTGGATCTTCCTAAAAAAAATTCAGTAACGTGAATAAACAGAACAAATTAAAAACAAAGCATCAACAGCTAATCAATATTTCAGTTTTGTCTGGCACTTCAATACAGAAACACGAATCTTCTCTTTGTAAAATCATAACAGCTGAACACAGGAGAATCCCAGTTATCACCTTCTTTAACAGCCAACACAAAACAGCCTGGGAAGGACAGAAACTGTTCAAAGCACGAGACTCTGTCATACAAGAGATTCTCTCTCACAAGTGCTCCCAATGAATTCTACACAATCCTTGATGCAGATGACCCTGGGCCTTGCCTGAACCATGAAACTATGCCAAATGATCTCCAGTATGACATAGAACATCTAAATTATATTATTAAATTATATACAGACATACAGGAGATTCCAGACCTTTACAATAAAGATGTAAAACTATACTATGTACTGTGATATGAACTCATATAGTCTATTCAAGTAAACCACTAATTTTAGACATTTCTTCTTAATTCATCCGAGTTCTAATCTCTTCTTCATACCATAATATCAGTTCCACAAACCATCTCTGAAAAGCAAAGGAACATTGGCACAGTCCTATGGTGTACGAAGCATACCTTTATTAACAGACAATGTTGCTAAAAGGAACTCCTTGTGCCAAAATGCTCAAGTACCTAAGCAGTGCAGCCTTCTTTCTCACTGTATGCCAGGATCTTAATTTAACCTGTGTTTTCTTGCTTCCAGCTGCACCAGTCAAAGGCTGGCAAAGCATGGCAGGTTTGTTAACAGATGGCTTCTCCTGCTTTTTGAGACATTTACCAAAGCCCACACAATGTTTCAGTAGCATGATCAAGGGAATGCTGATGATAGATTTTCCATCAGAAAAAATTATCTTATTTTAGAAAAACATTGTTTTCAGGAGATGGACTGAGCTGAATTAATCTTGCCTGCTGAAGCACAAGGATCGCTCCCCTCTCTTTCCTCATCCTGTCACAATTCTGAGCCAAGTTTTCAGCTTGCAAAGGATTTTTTTTTCTGCATTAGTCTTCTGCTGTTTGGGTGGACTGAATCAGTTTGCCTTTAGTCAGAGGTGTCTCCCAGCTGGACCCAATGGCTCAGGCACCAGGCCAGTGTGCTGAGGAAGGGTCTCCCTCCCTGGCAGCAGCACTCAGGTCAGTCACTTGTTTGCTCCTCAGTTTTGCCAGCTGTAGAAACCATCTGCTCAGCCAGAGCCAACCTATCAGACTGGCTACAGGCTTGGGTTTTTGCTGAGCTCCCAGAGAGACTGACACAACGAGCACCTAGACAGTTACTTACTCTGTGGCACTACCAAGTCGTATAGAAAATAAGGGCACAGCTTGGAATAAGATGTAGTATTTATATCCCTCTGTCTTATCTGTGAGCATAAAAATCACACGGACCTCGTGTTCTACTATAAATCACCTTGCAAAATTACATCTCTTTACCTGCCCACCAATTATGATCTCCAAGGCTTTTAGCACTGCTGCATTCAGATGTCACTTCCTCACTGATTGCTTTTCAATTTTTTGCCCCAGACATGTTCTACATTTTCTAGGTTGGATTTCTCATTGTTCTCCTGACTGTGTTGTCAGCCCCCATGCTGCAAGTTCTCATAATCTGGTATTCAGCAATAAGCACTTTATTTCTGCATGTTTATTCTCTCTTTTAGGTCACTAGAAGAATTAGTTGAACAGCTCAACTCCATATTAGTATGTATCATGACAACTTTATAATTAATTGGTCCCCTAGGTAATAATCTGCTAAGTCTTATTCCCAACTAACTCAAGGTATATATTTTAAACACAATTTCATGAGTAAATGTTCTGTGAAATCTACTGACTTAAGTATTTTGGCCTGCTTTCTTAAAAAGACAAGATTTAGGTGACCAAGCTGTGTGCCTTTCTATCAGCTGCTGACACCCACTACTAAACCAAATAACGTCTCAACCAACTGGCCAGTTTCAGCCAGCACTACAAGATAGCAAATTTCAAGAACTTCTGTGAAAACAAACAGCTAGACAGAATGACAACTTCATCAGTACCCTCAGTGTGACACAGGCTGGCAGAAAATCCACAAGAGGGCCACTATTTAGACTTTAACTACAAAAAAAATCTTCTTTGTGAGTCTATGTCTCATTTGATAAGACAGGAATCACAGCTTAATTAGCAATTCACCCTCGAGTACATTATCTAGTGTTGAATATGGTGCAAACTGCAAGTGATTTTCCTCCAGCTGGGATCTCCTCTGAATCTGTTTGTGTTTGGTGGGGAACAGCACACCTCAAAGCCTCAGTATAATTCAGATTAAAAATATGAGAAATCAATATACTGAAACAGTCTACAGGATTCTGCTCTTATCTGGCTCCTTTATTACAACTTTCTGCCTCTTTACAAACAGCAGTTTTCACAAGACCCTCCCCTCAGAATTAACCAGAAAGTGTAAGGCACTGATAAAGAGCTTAAACTGAGTACATTCCTCAGTCCTTTCTTGTTGAATATTATTGCACTTTTCTTTTAATTTCCCCTGTAAATAGATTAATCTCTTCCCTGTACATTCCTGATGCTAGTGTACTTTTGTTACGCTCTTCCCTGCAAGCCTTAAATCAACAGCAATCATTCCATTAGTCTCACGGATATTTTCCCTTAAGATTACAGTTGTTTCATCCAGCTGTTGATCTGTGAATACCATCATGTTTGTTTGTTATAATACACCTTTTAAGAAATGCTGGTCAGGTTTTCTGGGGATTCAACTTCCTAGCAATAGGTTTATATCCAATATTATGTAGAACCTTACTCATGCAGTTCAGCTCTCTGACTCTTCCCCAATTCAATATACTAAGATACTTTATACTACTGTATTCTGTGATTCCACTTTCTAAGAAAGATGAGCACTAACTTTTCCTTTTATTCTTGTATACTTGGAAAAAAGTTCCTGTGTTAACATAACTCTGACCCAGACAAGTGGATCTTCAGAAGCTGATTCATTACTCCACATGTCAGTGCTCAGCTCCACAAGCTGTTATGGCACCATTTCAGGTACCATGAAAATTGGTCGAACAATTTATCATTCTTTTCCACAACTGAAACCAAAAGTGGCCCCTAAGTTTTCATTTGCACCTGTTATGCACAAAACACTACCATCCTAACTTGACAGCATTCCCAGAGATTTTGTAAAGACACGAATTCATGAATTGGGAATATTGCAACAAATCATAAACAGAAAATAATTTTATGGCCTTTACTGCAAGATAATGTTTCCAAATGTTTCTGTGCCTCTGAGTTATAACCCAGTGTCATTCTTTAAACGCTGAGCTTAAACACTTCATGGCTTGTTTTAATGTTGCACTTTTCAGACCCAGCAATCACTAGGTGCACCTCAGACCTCTGCACGAGACCTGGGACACGGATGGCTCGGTTAGTATCAAGTGCTCAGTAATCCACAGGATTTCAGAATGATCCTTCTTGGTTATCGCTGTCTACCATAAAAGACAAAACTGGAAGAGTATTGCCCCATGTAGGAAACAGGGCAAGGGATGGATCACATCCAAATGCTGTTGATTTGTTGCACGGTTCCCGTACATACACACAGCACGTTGCTCATTCCCTAAACGCAGCACACAAGGCCCTGCAGCAACCCCACCAGCAGGCATGCATGCTCCATGGGACAGCCTGTCAGAACTGCCACCCTATGCCAGCTCTTCTGAGTCTTACTTCAGCAGATGGAAGCATGACAGCCAGCCAGGCCTCGGGGCTACACCAGCAGGTGCCTGTGCCTGGTCACCACGTGCCGCAGCATCAGTACACGTGTTACACACTGAATGGCAGGCAAGCTGTACCTCACTGAACTTGTGGACACTGACAGTCAACACCAGATATTCAGGAGGTAAACCAAACTCTACAGCCATTCTGTAACCTCTGTGTGATCACATCACGTTCTTCAGAAGGACTTGGGGGTGTTGGTTGATGAGCTCAACATGAGCCAGCAATGTGTGCTGGAGCCCAGAAACCAACCATGTCCCAGGCTGCATCCCCAGCAGCGTGGACAGCAGGCTGAGGGGATGGAATCTCCTGTGACACTCCCCTGCAGTGCTGGGTCCACTTCTGGAGTCCCCAAGATAAGAAGGACATGGAGCTGTTAGAGCGAGTCCAGAGGACACCACAAAGATGATCCAAGGGCTGGAGCAGCTCTGCTCTGGAGACAGGCTGAGAGAGTTGGGGGTGTTCAGCCTGGAGAAGAGAAGGCTCCAGGGAGACCTTAGAGCACCTTCCAGTGCCTGAAGGGGCTCCAGGAAAGCTGGGGAGGGACTTTGGACAAGGGCAGGGAGTGATGGGATGAGGGGGAATGGCTGTACATTGGAAGAGGGAAGATTCAGATTAGACATTAGGAAGAAATTCACCACTGTGAGGGTGGTGAGACACCGGCCCAGGTTGCCCAGAGAAGCTGTGGCTGCCCCATCCCTGGAAGTGTTCAAGGGCAGGTTGGATGGCGCTTGGAGCAATCTGGTCTAGTTGGAGCTGTCCTTGCCCATGGCAGGGGGGGTGGAACTGGGTGATCTTTAAGGTCCCTTCCAACCCAAACCATTTGATGATTCTACTGAACCTTGGAGTACCTGGATGGTGAACTAGCAATGTCTGTTAACAGTGCTCTGCATGGTAGCAAAAAGAACCTTTTTTAGGTTATCAAGAGAGATGATGATAGGAAGAGGGAATCAGGATGTTTGTACCACCCACTTTCCCAATGTGGACAGAGACCCCAGGTTTACGAAACCAACTTGGGCCTCCTGAAGGTCCAAAAGCTTTGGGCAGCACTGCCTCAGAGTCTGACACCACCAGGACAATATTCTCGCCTGTCAATTTATCAATAGCAAATTTCCTCATCCATTGCCAGAACCAATGGTGCATCTTCAGCTTCCATATGGCATTTTGTTGCGTTTTCTTCAGTCCATGACTCCCATGACAGACATTTGCCTAGCACCTGAGGAATAGTTCACCAGAGAGCTCCATATAAAGTCTTTCATCCTAAACCTCTTTCTCCACACTCAAAAATCCAACAGAGACATGTCAAGAAAACTCTCATCTCATAGAATAAGTCTCCCAGGTGGGAAGGCTGCATTATGTTTGGCCACCTGCCATGTACCAAAAAACCCAGTCACTGTCATTTGGCTTTGCTCACTGCATCTCACTGCATGGACTGAAATACTGGAAAACCCAGCACCAAGTATAATTAATCCTTACCCCAGATGCTGCTGCAAGGATAGCAGTGAGAAGGCTGAGCTGAGCAGCAGTCCTACTGCAGCCCTCTGATCTCTTGAAGATGATTCTGAACATGTAACTACCATGAGAGGCAGAACACATGGCCCATGGTTTGAAGACAAATGGAATTCAAAGGGTTTGAAAAGCCAGAGGGCCTAGAAAGAGCCAGTGAAGGACAGCTCCAACACAGCTCGAGTAGCTGGTATGAACCAAGCCATCCATGTCTCCTATGAACTAATAAGCTACTTTGAAGATGCAGTAAATGTGTGTTAGTATCTAATTCCTTTCAAACTAAGGCTAAGCAAAAATCTCTCTTAGGTCAAAACTGGCTTTGCCAATTTTCTGTACAGAGTGCTCTTACTCTGCTAGGCACCAGAGGGAACACTTAATACTGTCTGATACTCCTGTGGCAGCATACACTACAAACCAGCCAAGATTTTAAGCTAAGTCTTTCCTGATCTGAGTTCTTAATTTTCCAATTTTCTGTTCACAAATGTTGGCTCAACTTTGCAAACTTTTGCTGCCCAGAAACACTTCTCTGTTTCAGTGAACTGCAAGTTAGGAGTCTCTCCATGGCTAAACTACATTCACTGGTTTGGGTCCTCTCTGGCAACCATGTTGAAGAGCCTTTAAAAAATTATTATTTATTTAGTACTTTTCATTGGAAAATCTCCATTTGAAAAATCTGAATGTTGATCAGTACAACACTAATAAGATGACCTCTAATTATCAACAGTGCAAAAGTGTAAGACAAAATACGAAACAGAGAATGAGGTAGTGTTTATCAGACAAATTCCTTTGCTGCAGTAAAAATAACTCTTTGTATCTGTGCTAATCACAACACTGTGCACAGATCCAGAACACGGGATGAAAAATCATACTGTACTTCATAGTGTAGGACAGGGCAACAATCCTGTACGATACATGAGCCCTAGTTCATCTTCCTGTAAATAAAGATAAACAAATGCAAACCTGACCAAACAAGTATCTCAAACAAGCAGGACAAAGTGAAGAGTTTTTACTCATACTCTTTTGTATTTGAGATTCCTTTCTCCATGTTATTCGAGCTTCTGCTCTTGAAGTTCCTAAGACAAGGTGCTTTCAGGCTGCAGTGTGACACCTCCTATATAAGTATCTTGTAGGAAACAAAATATCACCTTTGGTTCAAAACTAAGCATGGAAGAAATAAGGCTCTGCAAAGTACCGAGTTTCCCTTACAAACATTTTTTTTTCCCCTCTCTTACTAAGACAGGTTTAATGTTCAGGAGCCAAAGTGTCACTGTCTGCTGGCTGAGCACTGCAGTGTTGTATCCTTTCCAACAGTGCACCTGATCAAAAGATAACTGATGGAAGCACTGCACAGTGTGAGACAGCCCTAGAGTACAGGCAAGAGAAAATTCACTTAATTCTGAAGTTTCAGAGTAAACCAAACAGATTTGAAAAGAATTAACATGAGAGAGAAAAGAAACACCTACAAGTAAGTGTGGACAGTGCTGGGAAATGTTCTATTGCTGGTGCCTATGTATATGATGTACCTTATGCTTAAAAAACCTATTTTCATACCTCAATGAGTTTGTCTCCTTTGACGACATCCAGATGTAAGCCAGGTGGTGGTTTTCCTGCCCTGGAAATTAAAGAAAGGAAAATATAGTATCAAAATATCTAACAAAAAGTTTTTTTAGTGCTAGAACCAATACTCTGTTAGAGCTACTGACCAAACCTACACAAATGTAAGCAGAATTAGTCTGGGAAAAATATGAAAATGCCACAGTTTTCTTTTCCTCCCTGCAGATTCCTTCTGACAACACACAAAACATCATTTTTTACAGTTAAGAGTTAAGCTAAAAGGACATGAGGCATTTCAAGCTTTACTTCTCCAGGTGAAAACCAGCTAATTTACAACACAGTAGCTCCTAAGGAACATTCTGTGAGGTCAGGAAGAGGCTAACAAGTAGAGAAGGGAATGGCCTGGGACCTTTTGCTTAAGGGCCTGCTCCAGGGCTGTTTTCTCCCATTACCATCACAACAGTAGACCTCTATCCTTAGCTGCTGAGAGGAATGGAAACTTCTGCCATCCTTCCCCTCTAGGACTGGTAATGGCAAAAACCCTGAAAGGGGCTCCACACGCACCTGTAGTATTATAAAAACATTGGCCAGTAGCCAGTGTTCCTCCACACTCCCCCTGTAATCAAACTTTCTACCAACACAGGTAACATGGAAGAGACTAGAGTATTAGATGGCAGGGGGACCCCTACCCTATGACAGTACAGTACTCCTCCACCAAATTCTCAAACAGTGAGCAGCTCAGCTACCCCAGCCCTACAGCTCCATCCCTGCTCACCTCCTGGACAGCAGATTCACCTGTCAGCATTATTCCCACTTGGGCAAAGGGAGCAGAGGTGAGTCTGGGACTCAGCAACGCACAGCAAAACACCACCAATATGCAGGAGAACCATCAGGATCAGCCACATCAAACACATCTTTGGTTTTTACAGTGCTCAAAACCAGGACACTAACTAGTGTGGTATCAATGAGCTGCCCATCATTACATAGGAACTCTGGCTGTTCACAGCAAACAATCTTTTTTCTGCTCAGACCTCTAAAAACCTACATCTCTAGTATTTCTTCACTGATAATACCACTGCTGCTTGTCTCTATGGCTGGATGGACTTTCTAGGTGATGGCAGTGACCCACTTCTCAGCTACACTGCTGCCCTTTTGAAGAACAACCACAGAGAAGATCACATTCCCTTTTACTGCTTTGCTCACTGCACAGAGCAAGCCAAGAGAACGGTGACAATGGGTAGTGACATTCTCAGCACGGTGGAGAAGAAAGAAAGGTCACTTGTAATTGAACTTGATTGAGGGGGTTAAATATAGATGTTCACGTTTCTGGGATGTACCTTACAGTTTAAAGGTCTCTTCTGTGTCTCCAGGTCAGCTAGTTGCTATACACATGCTCTCCTAGATAACTTCATACAAGAACAATCCTCTAGTATTTCTACTTCATTTCTTTCTCAAGTATTCCACAAGTACTTTCAATTCTTTCTCCAAACCCATTATTCCCAGCCCGCCCAGATCTTTCTCTGGACCTTCCTCAACATGCCAGATGGGACCTTCACAGGTTTTCTTACCAAGCTCTTCTGTAAAACTATGGATAGTCCCATCCTAACAAGTAAGATGGACAGGTTTGACATTTATTCTTATTCTTTCAGATGAACAAACTGCAGCAGCAAAACCAACTTTTGATAATTTTCACAAAGCCTGCCTTGCTTTGATCAAATAAAAGCTGCTTACTCCACTTTTTTTTTTCCTCTCAACAAATTAACTTTACTAGAAAGTCTACTTACTTACTCAGGCTGGCCCCTCCTTTTCTTCTCAGTGATCTCTTCCTGGACACTCACTAGTCTGCCTGTCCTAAAAACATTTCAGCAACATCCTCTATGTTCCTATCAGGTCATGGGAAAGCTCCCAAGAGCTCAACCACTTTCCTCCTCCATAAACTGAACTTGTCTGATGGTCATTTTTTGCCATACATAACCTCTGATTTTTCATTATCCTCCACTTTTAGTTTCACCCTTGCTGGTATTTTTACTCTGCTTCTACCTTCAGCTTGATTGTGAACACAGAAAAAAGCCCAGCAGCAGCACAAGATGCTGCCTTCAGCTATGAATTAAGGTGCTTGGAAAATGTACTTGTTCTCTGGTTTCTTTTGGAGTGAGAATCCTTTGTAGACAGTATTTCCCCTATCTACCTATGCCTGCAAAACAGTGAACACAGCAAGGCTGTAAATACTGATCATGATACCATTAAAACAAGCTATGAATAGAAACAGAAATAATTTCTGGTAAAAAAACCCTTTGGAACAGGCAGAATCAACGTCACAGCTTAGGCTGCTGAAGTTAGATTCCTGAAAAGCCTATTATTGAAAAAGGTAGAAAGATTTGCCAGTTTTATATTCAAAACTAATTAGGTCCAGAGTCACCAAAGATCAGAAGTAATGGCTGTATTTGGAAGTATCAACAACCCCTCATGTGCTCTGACCTCCCACCTCATGCATCAAGGAAGTAAAACATTGAAAAGAAATCCCTTCCAAAAATCGAGTAGAAAAAAGTTTGTTAGAAAGCTGGCACTGTGCTGTTTCAGGAGCACTTTTCCCCTCTCTTATTACAAACATTAAAAAAAGAAAAGTCCTCTCCCACTAACTAATATGCTAAAATATCCACTAACCTAATTTTCCTTCACTGCTCTGAAGGATGGAGAATTACTTAAGGTCATCAGGCTGTCCCCTCCACAGAGCACTCAGGGACAGCCAGGCTTAGCCCTGCTCTGAGACAAATGGTCTCACATCAGAACCTGGCACCAGCACAAGTCCTTGTGTTTGAAAGAGAGAAACAAGAAGCTGTTCTGTTCCTTCCAGATTGTGTATCCCAGTCCCCACTGCCTGTCTTCTGCTCTCTACAGGTCAGCATTCTGCTAGTAACCTCAAAATAACACCTGCAAATGCATTAGTTGTCAATGATCACTAGTTTAGTAAGTTTAACTGACACAAAGCATGCTTGGACTGCCTACTGAATCACCAAAGGCTTCCTGGGGAGAAGAGAAGCCTGCCCAAGTACTAACAAGGCTGACTGGCAAGGAAGACATGACCATTACAGTATCACTAAATGAATTCTCTGCATCAGAGGAGAGGCGAGAGGACAACCCATGCTAGACCTTTTCTTCCCTCTGAATGAGCCCAGGGAACTCAAAGCAGTGACAGAAAGTTCATGAGGATTGATAAAAAGAAGTAACAAACTGCAAAACCCAGTCAGTATTTAGCCAAGCATTCTACAAGATACCAAACACCAGTTTTCTAAACTTAAGAGTAGTCTAGCAACCCCTTGCTTAAATTACCATCAGTGTCAGAGAAACTGAGGTATCAACTGATGGTGCTACTCTTTAAGCATATTTCAGGAGTGGTGTGGAAATCACATACAGTAAAGTCACATTCTGACTGGGAAACTGTTAGAATACAATAGACTATTTCAGTTGGAAGGGACCTACAATGATCATCCAGTCCAACTGTCTGATGAATTCAGGGTGGATCAAGTGAAAGCATCTCATTAAAGGCATTGTCCAAATGCCTCTTAAACAGTGATGGGCTTGGGTCATCAATCACCTTTCTATGAAGCCTGTTCCAGTGTTTGACCACCTTCCTGGTAAAGAAACGCTTGCAAATGTTAAGTTGGAACCTCTCCTGATGCAGCTTTGAACCATTCCCAATGTTCTATCACAGGATTCCAGGAAGAAGAGCTCAGCACCTCTGTCTCCACTTCCCCTCCTCAGGAAGCTGTAAAGAACAGAGCTGTAGAAACTATCACTGAGCAGAACTAGCAGAGAGGAACTGAGTGACAGCCAGGTCAAAACAGTCATCTAATTCACAGGTCAATACTCAAAAATATTTATCCTTTGGAAATGTGACGACACATGGGGCATGACAGTTGGAGAGAACTGAGACTAGACTGTACTCCAGAACTGTTGTCCACTGCCTGTGCAGTGGATAGGGTGTGACAAAATGGACTCTTTTCATACTAAAATATTCCTCTTGGAATGTTGGGGATTTTTTGTGTTGTTTTTGTTTTTATTGAAAGATGAACATTCCTTAAAATGATACTCCTCAAAACTTGCATCCAAGATGTGTACTATTTATTTATCTTCCTTTAGACTGTTTCTCTTGTAAAATGAGAGCCCTGTCTCATCGAGAGAGTGCTGCTTCTCTATGGCTTCAAGAATTCTCCTTATCTTTTGCATTCCTGTGGAAGTGTATCAGGCTGATCAAACTGACAAACTGAGAGTAAAGACCCTTCCACAAAATAAAAATACCTCCAGTAACCCATATCAGATGCCTCACACAGGAACACTCTCCCAGTTTCCAGCAGTTCCCAACTCAAGGACTTCCTGAGCCACAGTTGTTACCTGTTTAAACAACTACCTACATCAATTGTTTCAAGAATGTAAACTTAATGCATGCACAGAATCTTACACAAACAATTCCACAGATCATCTACATGCAGCTGAAGCACCTTCTGCACTACTTGGCCACAAGTCTGCTTGCTATTCATTTCATTTTGTAAACTCTAGTCCTTCTCCTCAAAAGGACAGCAAACACTTGTCTCCTACACACTTGCTGTTCACTATTCAAGACACCTGACACATGTCTCAGCTGTTCCTTTTCCAGACCTAGGCTAACCACCTGTAGTTCAGCTTCCTGTATCTTTGAGATAACACTTCAAATAATACTTGAGAGAAAGAATTCACATGGTCTTTGAGGAGGCAAATAGTATCATACCATCTACAAGAACAACTCAAGACAACCAACAGGATGTAAACAAGGCGGTCAGTAGAGTAGACCATAATTTTTAAAAAAGCTTTTGAGAAAATTATCAAATGGTCTTATGCCAAATTAAGGTGTCACATATGACACTTGTTATGCAGGAAACTCAAATCAGACAACAATGCTGCAAATGAATCTCATGATATTGAACTACTGCTTGAGAAAATGCCCTGGAGGGAGAAATAAAAAAATCGGCGCTCCTGAGTGCTAGTACAGGCTAGAGAAAGACCATCTCAACCGCACAACCAGGAGCTCCAGGCTCCCTGTGGCCACTCAGGAAAGATCTAGAGCCATCGTGACTATGTTCAGAAAGAATCAGAGGAACATTCATCAACAGTTGACAAAGCAAACACATCATAAAGAAGAACAATATAAAATACAATGTTTTCACATCTTGAATGCTGTATTTGTTCTGGTTCTGTTGTCGAGAAGGATACAAGGATGACAGCCAGCAGAGATGGTTTCATGCAAGGGAAAAAAACCCAAAACTAATGGAGTATTTCTCTTCAGAAGCTTGGAAAAAAACAGGTAAGTATCCATACCCTTTGTCTTCTCAATGAATGCTACAGAACTAGCGGATTCATTATTTTTTGAAACACAAGCAAGCAGTCCTGGATCTGAGAACAAGAAGTGCCTTTCCCAATATTTGCATAATTTGTGGAAAGTGCTGGAACTCAAGAGTTGTAGAGTTTTTTGATGCAGCCCAGGATGTGGCTGGATGATCTGCACTCGCAGCCCAGAATCCAACTGCATGCTGGCCTGCATCAAAAGACGTGTGGCCAGCAGGTTGAGGAGATGATCCTGCCCCCCCTACTCCACACTCGTGAGACCCCACCTGGAGTACTTTGTCCAATTTTGGAGCCCCCAACACAGGTAGGAGGACATAGAGCTCTTGGAGCAAGTCCAGCGGAGGGCCACAAAGATTATTCGAGGGCTGGAGCAGCTCTGCTATGAAGACAGGCTGAGAGTTGGGTCTGTTCAGCCTGGAGAAGAGAAGGCTCCGAGGAGACCTTAGAGCACCTTCCAGTGCCTGAAGAGGACCTACAGGAAAGCTGGGGAGGGGCTTTTCACCAGGGTGTGTAGGACATGGGGTAATGGTCTTAAAGTGGAAGAAGGTAGATTCAGGTTAGACATCAGGAAGAAATTCTTCACCGTTATGGTGGTGAGGCACTGGAACAGGTTGCCCAGGGAGGTGGTGGAAGCCCCCTCCCTGGAGGTGTTCAAGAGCAGGTTGGACAGGGCTTTGTGCAGCCTGGTCTACTGGAAGGTTTCCTTGCCCTTGCAGGGGGGTTGGAACTCGATCTTTTAAGTCTCTTCCAACCTTAACCATTCTATGATTCTATGAATTAAACTGTAAATTAACAAAGAAAAATGAGAAAATCTGTTGTCTGGTGTTGTTCAAAATGACCACCCAGACAGAGTCTTCAGCTCACAGAAGCCCTTTGCTTCTGATGGCCAAAAGCCTGGACTCCATACAAGAGGACAGAATGCTTCACATTCATGTGTAAGTTGTTGGTCACTACCATAATATGACAGGAAACCATCTGGGCTGTTGTTTTCCATTAGTATGGCTGGGTTTATGCTCTCTTCTATAGAAAGAAATCAGAATAAAGGAAATTCTCCTTTTACCAAGATGTTGGTTGAAAGCAAAGTTGTTGCTGATCTTGTGCATCCATGATGGAAACCAATCATATGGCTTTCTCAAAGTTCAGCATTCAAACCACAGAAACTGAGACCAAGCTAGCACTGCAATTTGTTTAGGTCACTTAATTTCAACAAAACAAAGAGGTATTATGACATAGTTAAGGCCAAAATCTTTTGGGTAATTATTTTAGCTCGTGCAGAATGGTTTCTTCCCATGTGGAAGAAGAGGGCTGGATAAAGAGCTGATCCAATTCATTTTAATCCAATCTTATTATATCTGGAGAAAATATGATGGTTAGGGCATTTGAACTTTAAAAAGAAATGCAGGTTAATAGAAGGCATTATGAATCCCTCTACTCTTATAAGCATTAAAATAATTCTCACCAAACTTCCAGTTGTAAGAAATACAGTTTTAAAAGGTTGTGGTTCAAACCTGATGATCACAGACCTTTCCTGAACACACCAAAAATGCCCTGTGTTTTTATGGAAGATTTCTGATGAGAAACGTGGCTGCTTTGACTGAACAAAGCATTCCATTTGTATTAAAGCATTTGCCCAACTTCATCTTGGCTCTATGTATATTTTCTTCTTACAATGCAGTCCCACACAGAACTAGATTTTGCAGGTTCACTCTGGTTCCCTTGGTTACTTACTCAGGAACAAAGTCTCCACAGAATACAGTGAAATTTGGAAATGGTATAAAAAATTCAATTTCTGAGAGCAGGCCATAAATATTCTATCAGAGAGAACTACAGATTATATGACATCAAAAATTAATTCCAATGGCACCAAATTAAATAGGAAAATTATATTAATTAGTGAGCAACAATGCAATCATTATTTGTTAAGATTATTCCTACATTTTCTAACTGAGAACAGGTATGCTGCAAGTGTAAGTTACCTGTAGAAATCTCAGGAAGAAAAGACAGGACTGTAACCTTGATGCCTACCAGGAAGCTCCTCCAAAGCCCTGTTATTCTGACAGTTTGATTTCCATCCTAAATTTCCCATCAAATCCTTTCATTTCCATCCTTATTTTTCTGTTCTTTCCCTTCAGCTATAAAAAAAAAAATTCCCCAGTACCATCCCTCTTCAAAAATATTTTAGCTAGTGAAAACCAGTGTTGCTTTATTTTAACAGACATCTAAAAAGACATCAATAGTTTCTCACTATACCTTTTTCAGCTTGATTTGAGCTTTATTAGCTCCAGGTAACTTAGACTATGCATTTTCTTCAGTGCCTTCTACAACAGCACTGACACTCCCCTACCTTAAAAATATGTATTATTATACATCAGGTAAAGTATCAGCCTTTTTTTTTTAATTCTTTTTTAACAGTTCTATGTTACTAGTGATTGATGATCATTCTGTGATTAGCCTATGTATTTGTGTATACATAACTTTATTTCTGAATATAAACTTGGGTTCCTTTACTTCCAAATAGGGAGTTTCTGGCTTTAAGAAGCTGTTCTGATTCCCTGCATTTTATCTTGGTTTTACTGATCTGGTCTTCAAACAATACAAAAAGGACTGGATCATTCTCTGGCCTCTATGTTGACCACGCTTGTGTCACTAAGAAGTATTGTGGTCACTTTTGTCAAGGTGTAAATAAAAAAACCCCAAAACTAGAAGGGTCAGCCCACAGTCTCTATTCAACTGCTATTGCCTCCTTGAAGTCAATTTCTTACACACTCACAGTTCTTGTATGAATCCTTTCATTGCTTCCCAAAATGATGATTTCCTGTGTGTTCTGCAAGAAACAGTGTCAAAGGTAGGTGGTTCATTTGACAAAGTCAGCCTTTGGACAGACATAGAACATCTACTGAATAATTAATTCCTTCACAATGCAGTCGAGCAGCTGGACATGCTAAAGTTCTGGTTTTGCCACAGTAGCAACATGGATGGATCTGTCTGCCTTACAGAAGACACCAACTGCTTAGAATTATTAGTAATGAACTATTTCAGATGTATATCACTGAACAAAAACAAGCTCCAGCATGGGTTTTTAAAATATTAACACACCTACAAGCAAAAAATTCTTTCTTCTGTATTAGAAACAGAAAAAGGTGCTTCTTCAGTTTCTTCACCTTGTGGTCTACAGGCCAGTCCACTGCTCTGTGTGTTACGTCAGGATGAATCTGTATAGATTATTTCTGCCATTGATGGCAAACCCTCTACTGCAGAACTACAGAGAAATGGGAAAAAGAAGGGACAGACAGTAAGGAAGAGGAAGAAAAGCCCAAGCTCCTGGAAGGAGCATAATGAATAACAAAAATAAAACATTTCATACAAAGAGGACAAAGCCATTAGTACTCTGGGATGTGATGCTAGTTAGAAGTGCTGAATAACAGAACTGAAGTTTTGCAAATGAGCTGACAGGATCTCTTCAACCAGGCTGAGATTCAATGTTGACACCCCAACTGGCTTAAGATAACAACATCCAGCTGCAGCTCAGCAGCTTCACTGAACTACATCCTACCTGGGCTAAAGAGAAATTTTGAGTTGCAGCTATTAAGGACATGGACAACTTTAGTTCCGTTGTGTTAGTTTAAAATTAGGTCAATTATTTAGGTTTCTAAATGTGGACTCAGAAGCTTAAATTTAGCCACTTCCTAAAAATCTTGGCATATGTGTCTACTGTATACACCTTCATGCCCAACTTCAAGGACAAGGTGGAATTTCCAGAACTCAAGAGCTCATCTTCTCCAGAAATTTTTGCACAACTATTGCCAGGAATATTACTTGTTCTTGGCTCAGAGAAACCAAAGAGAAATTATTGTTGCCTTTAAAACATACTATTTCAAATTCATGCGCATTCCAGAACAAGCTTGACATCCCAACTAATGGTGTGTCAACATGGAGAGCAAGTAAAGAAAGATTCACAACCCCAAAAGCAGGTTAAACCAGGCCAAAAGAGGAGACATTAAACATCTCATGGTCACCTCAAAACTACACCCCAAAACTACACCCCAGACAATTTACAACTCATGGAAATTACTTTTACTCACTAAAACCACCTCAGAAAGTATGCACAAGTTTTATTAAAACTAGGATATGTAATTGCTATCTAAAGATGTTTTCCAGTCTCATGGTATTGCTACATTTTAATCCATAGGAAGTATCTGCAACATCTTTATTCCAACTTTACTCCAATTTTAAATGCATTGCCTGTGTCTTTGATAACATGTCTGGAGGAATTACAGTACATTTGTAGACAAGTACTGGCATATGCAAGTACTACTAAGACAGCAGTCATTATTTTTCAGCTCTTTCAAGCTAGTTTAACTGTTCAAAACACAAGAAAAGAAAGTATAAACATTTTATGGACTATGAAGAAGTAACCTATAACAGCAAAAAAACCTAAATCAAACCCAGAACTTAAACCCAATGAAAACCTTGAACTTCAGCAGAGAAGTCTTTCCTGGAAACTGGATACCAAAACACTATCCATGCTATGAAAGAACAGACACAATGATGGAAGCAAACATCAAAAGCACAGGCACTGACTTAGAGAAAGAAAGGAAAAAAAAAAAAGCTATTTCTGTTTACTATATTTATTTCTCGTATGATCAGTGTTTGTAGTCCCCAAGTTAGGTCTACTTAAGAGACAGAAAAATACATAGGTAAAGACAATTATTTTGATTTTAATATAGATTGATAGGATTGAAGATAGTTCACTACAGAAGAAGCTGCTACTGACCAAGAAGACTCTGCAACTCCCTATTTTTTCCTACAAAGATCTACAGTGCTACCTATCCAGAAGGCTTTTCAGTGCTTGCACAAGACATCTAGGATCCTGCAGGACATGTTTACACTGACACTTTTTAGACTAATAACAATATTATTGGTCCAAGCCTGCTACTGCAAAACATTTTCACTCCAGGAATCCTACCTGTGAAAGACCCACCACTTACTCAATATCATAACAGTGTGCTCTTTGGTTTGCCCTGAAGGAAAGAGATACAACTGTCAGCTAGAATCTGTAATTCAGTAGGAGCCACTGGAAGTTCATGTAAAGCTTTCATAACGTGAAAGATATTCTACTTATTTCGCAGATGAGAAAAACAAACTAGAAGTAAATAAGCACACCTGGTAGGAGATGTCCTCTCTCCTATTGGGTGAGGCAGTGGAATACCAATAGCCATAACTATCTACTATTTCCCATTTTTTATTGCCTTTTCAGCAGAATATAAACACTGCAACTGGAAGTTATCCACGTGGACTTGATGATCTTAAAGGTCTTTTCCAACCAAAATCATTCTATGGTTCTATATTGGCTTCCTGCTACAGGTTTTTACTTTTTTTTTTTACACTTATAAAACAACAGTTTATTTGTTTCAAAAGAAGCATTAAGGTAAAACTTCAAGTTCTCCATACAAGACTGAATCTTTCACTGATACTAGCTGCCACACCTATGCATGACAGTTTGACTAAGATCAAACTGTATCAGGTATGCCTTTCAAACATACAGCTTGTCCAAACTTGGTCTCTAAAATATTACAATGTGCATATGTACAAGAGAGGCACAAAGGAAAATAAAGAGCTTCCTCAGAACACATAAGGAGAGAGTCTATAAACAAGCTTTGTTTTAGCTGGAAAGGATTTTAGAATATTATAGTAAGAGGACATTCATGTTGCAAAAAGAAAATTACCACAAATCTTAGAAATGTCAGAATGAAACAGGCCCTGGCACCTGAACATGGCTTCCTTGCTCCTGGCTGTGAAACCCTGGCTTGGACCATCTCCCTTCCACCCCATTTCTCAACCATCCAGCTCAACGCATTGTGCTTCAAAACCAGATCAGGCCAGCACCAGCACAGTGAAGAAAGCTGCCTGTGAGACCCTGCCCTGCTTGTAGTGCAAACCGCAAGGTATGTACCTAAAGGGGCCCTCATGGTTACAGTTGTTACAATCCCCTCCTCCTGGCAGAATTTATTTAAGAATTATTCCGCAGTAGCATGCAAGTTACTGAAATGAAGCACTTCACAAGTTACACTTCTCCGGCTGTTCAGTCTACAGCTTTGCAAAGGCAGAAGTCATTCAAATTTAACACTTTCATATAAAAACACTAAGAAAAAAATTTAAAAATATGATATTTCAAATTTCAAGTTGAACGTCCAGGAAGCACTAACACTGAATAACTTCTGGCTTTATCTAGTCTATCATGTCACCATTTTATGGAGCACCATGTAGTCTCGTATAGATGCTTGTTATTGTATATGTTCAGCACAAATAAAATACTAAAACACACAAGCAATTATTTTCCGTAAGACAGTTAATGGTTTTACTAAGTAAAGCAGGCACTTTTAAAACAGGTCAAAAATAAAAAATATATTCACGAAGCACCCATGTACTGAGCACTATCAGCACAGCACTGAAAGGTGGGGGACCTGTAGTAAAAACCAGGTAACTATGCAATTAAAGACTGCTGCAACCATGCATGCACATATATAGCTAGCTCAGACAAATGCACAAGGGCTTGACTTTTCACCTTTAACATTTATCATTTTCTATGCGATTTAAAACATAACTGCACACATCCCCTGAATAATCAATGCTCTGGCACCCAAAGAAGAGAGTAGAGCAAAGATCTATGTAGTAATGTATAAAAATTTCAAAGCAAATTGAACAGGGTTCCAGGTAACCTAATCTTAGGCCCTGCTTTAACAGGGCTGGAATAGCTGATTTCCAGAGATGTTTTCTAGCGCGGTTTCTATGACTCTAAACCCAGCCAGATTCATGGTCCTGATTCTGCTTCTCCGAAGCATCACTGTGCCCCGACTTCTTAGATCAGTATAGTAAAAAAATCCAGGCTAGCTTCCAGCTGACAATTTATTATACTGGATACATAAGTTGAGCAGAAAATTTGATTTGCCCTACCCTGTTTAAGCCCCCGGAAGGGGACACAGCCCCTCCGGGAAACATGCGGAGCTGCGGCCAGCGCTGCGCTGCGGGGCTGGGGCAGCCGCTGCCGATGGAGGCAGCCACAGGGCTGCACCCCCCGGGCTGCACCCCCCGCCCGGCCCGTTGCCCCCTTTGTGGAGCCGGGGAGCACAAGCCCGGCCAGGCAGCCTCAGCCCCGCGGCCCTGCCAACCCCGTGCTCCGCACGCCCGGTCCCAGCGCCACTCCCCCAGCCCGACGGGCACCCCCGCTTCGCTGCACCCCGCAGGAGATCCGCGACACAGCCAGAGGCGAGCGGCTCGGAGGATCGGCCGCGACGCCCGCCCGCCCGCCCGCTCGCCCACCCGCCCGCTCGCCCACCCGCTCACCAGCTGGGGCACTCGAAGAGCGAGAGGCCGCCGCCAGGGTTGGCGTTCGCCGCCATCTTGTGTCTGCCCCATTCAGGCGGGCCGAGGGCAGGACGGGAAGCGGCGGCGAGGCGGTCCCAGCGTGCCCCGCGCGGCACGGCAGGGCGGGCCTAGCGGCGCTGAGCGGGGCCTCGTCCCGGGGGAAGCGGTGCCGGCCCCGCCGCTACCCCTGTGCTCACCGGCCCCGTCCGTCTACGCGGCCCCCTCGGTCCCCGCTGATAGCCGCCCCCGTCGGTGCTGCGGGAGAAGGAAGGGGCTGGCAAGGGGGGTCGGCAAAATGCTGGTGTAACAGCAGGAGAAGGATCCGGGTCAAACCTCAGTAACAGCTTTTCAAACCCCCATTTTAGCCAGTGTTTTAGCGTCTTAACATTTTAGAGAACAGCAGACAGAAATCCAGTCAGATGGCAGGTAACACATGTCACGGGCTTTGTTACAAGTTCAGATAATTGAGCTTATATGAAGGAAAAAATCACATTTCTCCAATATCACCCCAGAGAGGCACAGCTCCCCTAAGAGCTGTTGCTCAGGGGACTCACACCCCCGAGCAGTGCAGGAATAGAGACCACGAGAAGCGACACAAGCAAACTATCCTGGCACTGGCTCTCCTGGTGAGCGCCAGACTTCCCAGAATAAGTTTCCAGCATCTCCCAGAGTGGTAGAAAATACATCTGAGATCCAGGAGTGCTTAGTGCCAGAATGTTGCAGCAATAGAGATGAGCATTTCTGATGGTGATTTTTCACACTTGGAAACGTAAGTCAGGACTGCTGTTAAAAACAGTTTCTGCTGCAGTTCCACCACGAAGTTCAATGATGTAAATACAAAGGAGGAAGGAGTCAAGTAATTTACAGCAATCTCCAGTCCAGGCAGCTGGACTGGTGTTCTCAATTCCAGTTTTCAGAAGACTAAAACAGACTAGAGTGAGGATGGATCCCACAAAGACTGCACCCAGGCTCACTCTGAAGCATGGGGATGAGGCAACTGCTTTCATTTTCATATGGAGGAGATACTGCTGCAGCAGACAGTGCACCCTTCCCAGATTTTAGCATACAGACTTGAAGTTCTATAAACAAACAACTGATCAAAGTTGACCTACACTGTCCTGGGGTGTCAGATCCATTTTTCTGTGATGAGCTGTTCTACAGGGCTCTGCACAGGAGTTTTGTGTATATCCATGTGAAAGTAATTCTGTGTTTCCAGGTAGGTTCCATTTCTAAGAATCAGGGACGACAGAACTAAGGCTGGAAGAAGCACTGCCAATGCCTTCTACCCTGTTTACAGAGGGAACCACAGTCCCCGTGCCAATGTCTAAACTGCAAGAGAAAGAAGCTCTGACAGAGGCTTTTGAAAGTGTTTATTGATGGTTATTAGATGGAATGATGGCGCAATAGTGCAAACCACTGTGCAATTGGGAGAACACACTCCCTTCCCAGCTTTCACATTTACTTTTTTATACAGGAGACATGGAATAAGGATTAAATACAAAATGGGTCAGTATGCTGCATTCACCACACTCCGTTGGCCTTGGGCAGATTACTGTTCCCTCAGTGCATGCCAGTTCAGAGCTACATGGAAGCAAGGAGTGGCTGCTACCTTCTGTCCAGCTCTACTAGCAAGACAGTTGGAACCAGCCACCTTTTTCATTTGCACACACATTCTCAGTCGAAAAAATGTAGCACTTCACTCAGTCAGTTTCTGCACTTTTTGTTTCATAAAAGAATGGAAATACCAGATGTTCACAAGCCACACATAATACTGACTAGTACACTACAAGTGAGCTTCAAGAGTACTTCTTCAGAAGCAACATTTCAGCTAGTATCTATCTTGCTAGCTTGTAAACTTAGGTGCCCTCTTCCCCATCTTTGTGACATTTTCTCCCTGGAAGCTTCTCAAAACAATTAGGAGTGAGCAGCTAAACTTTTATTTCTAGTGCTTGAGAGTCAGCATTTATTTGTCCAATAATGGACCACCAGTCAGTTTCTCTAAGGAAGCTGAATTGTTAGATTATAAGTCAAATAACATCCTGTCCTCAAATGATGCATTTTGGAAAAAAACAACCACAGCCACACTCAAAAATGTAAACAATGCAGTTACAAGTCTCAAGGCTGAACTGACCAGCACGCAGTGGTTCCAAATATCATCCATGCCTACTTCTCCTTGCCATTCAAATCTGTAACATCTTTCTCTCAAGAGAATCTAGAACCTCAGCCACTTGGAGACTAATAAAACCATGGGGCAGATACTGGAGACTTTAGAAACTACTGGATTAAGATCATGTGAATCAGCGTTGTGCCCTCTTTGAATGTTGTTCTTATTCCAGTCCAACCAAGTTACTTATACATATAAAATGTTAAGTTGTGCCACTTGTCAAAAACAAGACATCTCCAATTATTGATCACACTTCAGCATACAGTTGGGAGAGGGAATAATACATTACAGAAAGCAAAACCACAAAATTTTAGTTACATAAAACAATATCATTTTTATATAAACTCATAAATACTGTCTCCATGGTTCACTAATTCCAAATACTACTTATCTGCACATTAGATGCTAATATCTATTACTAGAAGTAGTTCCAGCTTGTGCTCTCTCACGGTGGTCAATTAATTTCCAAGACTACTCAGCCTGTTTGCTCTGGGGGAAACAAAATCTCAGCAATAAGACTAGGTTCCATGTGAAGATTTCATTTTATTGCCTTCCAGACAAAGAGTCCTAGGATTATAGAAGCCACAGCAAGACCAAGAATCAGGATACAGATCTTCTTACGGGATTTCTTCTAATAAAAGAAGAAAAGAAAGCCACTGGCATCAGGAACAGATGACAAGAGGACAGAGCAAGTCTACCAGTTAGTGTTACTAACTTGGGCAGGCTCAAGCCCTTCATACCCATGCTTATTGAAGAGAAGTAACTGGTGTAGCCTGAACATTTTTATATGTTCCTTAAGCTGCATGATACTACAGGCAAATATTTGTAGTTTAGGAGGAAAGTGGTCTAAGAGATGCAGTTAAGTCAAAATGTGCTAAGTTTTGCTTCCTGTAAGGAAAACACAAGCTTTTCTTCAAATTGACAACACCTACCAGATGCTTTTCATCCTAAAGGGACAACACCATGTCTTCAAACAAAAGCCAAACATTTCTAGCTAGTTAGATTTTCCATGTAAGACTAGTGAGACAGCTAAGCAGCTCTCCAGTATCATCTCTACTTGGCCACATGGATTTGGTGTAGAAATACTATTGCATTTCTGCAGTTTAAATGATTTAATAGTTACTGTACTTCGATTTTACAGCTTTGATCACTTTATTCATCATAGGCAACTACAGTCTGTCCATATACACCAAGTATTTTTAACTTAGTATCTCAGAATTTGAGGATAGTTAAATATAACCACTTCCTTCTCCATCCAGAAAAACATATAGTTCCCAAACTTACATTTATATCAAACCTCAAAACTTTATAAAGGTAGCCATGAAGAGACAGAATACCACTAAATGCTGTGAGCTACTAAAATATATTTTCCCTCTCTTGCAGCAGCACTGGGGTTTTATTGCTTTCTAGTACCTCCCCACTTAACAGCTTGGAAGAGTCAAATATTTTCTCTTGTGTGGAAGCCAAAGTCCCAGCAGTGAATCTCTGTATGGGACTGACTGAAGCAGAACCCTTGTTACTTCACAGAACCTGAACCTACAGGGATAATGATGAAAGAACCTACAGAAAACATCAAATATCATACATAAAGGAGATCTAAGCAGCAGTGAGAACCACAGCAAGAGATTTGAGCGGACAGGGAGGACAGACTATGGGACTGAGATTCAACAGTTAGAAAGAAGGGTGCTGCAAAGCCCAGTCACCAGAAGTTCCAAGTCTGGGCAAGGATTTCCACACATCAGTGTCTAGGCTGATGTTTACAAGATGGATACAACATAAACATTTGTCCCTGTTTAACTGTTCTGCTAACTCCTGAGAATGGCAAAGACAGCTAAACACAAGCTTGCTGAGCACACCGACATGAAGGAACAGGTTGATTACATATCCTCTGAAGTAGAAGGGTAGTTTCAATACCATTTTTGGCTCAAGTGCTTTATCTATTCCTTGCAGCACAATTTTAACTGAGTGCCAACTTGCACAAGCTGTTTTTAATAACTTCTTTGGTGTGTTGCTGTACTCAGTGTGTGTCTTGTTATGCCTGTTCCATGGTTGCTCAACTGCACATTGACAATCATGCAAGGAAATGGAATTTACCTGGTAATAGGCAGCTCTCTGTAACTGCTCACTGGCTCGTTCCACATGGACTTCTGCACTTTCCACGTTTGCCTCTATGCTGTCTATAGAAAAAGAAGAGAACTCATTGTAAAATATGTCAGAGCTTCAGTGTTAAAAAAATGATCAGAAATACAATACTTTTTACATGAAATACTAGAAAATTTAATACATGTAGGCAAAAAAAAAAAAGGTAAATGAACTAAAAAGAAATTTCCTATTATCCAAACACACTTACCAATCATATCCCCTTGGTCATGAATCATCATGGCTAAATCCTTAAATATCTGATTGACATCCAAAATATCTGCCTGAAGACAACAGTTTGACAAGTTATAACAAATATTGGTTTCAATTTTTCTAATCCTCATTCATAATATCTCTTCTGACCATTGCTCAGTGTCAGAATAGATCCCATCATCCACTGACTGAGGTGTCCTGATGCTTCTATTGATGGAATTTGGGATTAACACAAAAGCCTACAATATTCCTGCTACTGAAGATTTGTTTCATGACACTACCAATTAGCACAGTATGGAATTGAGATGAACACTGTGACATGTATTGCTCCTACCATCTCTGAAGAACCACCAGTCAACACCAAAGGAAAATATACCTAGTCTCCTTCGACAGAAAAGAGAGATTGATCTTGGCATCAATCCTCTCTGCAAGGAACTCTGCTCCTTCACCTTCAGATCTCCTCAGCCCATCCAGTTAGCACCACACAACTTTGATTTATCTCCCAACATTTTTAACTCTGCAGGATTTACTGGTCACCTCTAATTGCCTGATTGCTGTTTCTCGTTCTTTAATGAGTTCAAGGTCTTGTTCAGTTATTGCCATGTCATCTTCCTGAGACTGCATTTGATTCCAATCTTCACCACTGGAAAGAGATAGAAAGAAAGTACAACTCTTTCTCTGAGTATAGGCCCTTCCACATTCCATTTATAGCCAAGAGCCAGTGAGCTACAGTTGAAAAGTTTCCTACAGAAACAACCCCCAAGTTCCTGGCTCTGCAACTCCATACAGAGACAGGACTGATTTGTGACAACAGTTAGAAATTGGAACAATTGAAAAAAAGGACAGATCAGGAAAAGTGAACAAACTGGAAAGCAGTTACATGCATAGAATACTCTGTTCTAGGGTGTGAGAATTATCAATAGCATTACAGAAGAAACCTCCTTATTTAAATTCTGCTTTTTTTTTTTTTTAAATAAATACCTGTACCTTCCTTCCCTCTAACCATCCCCCAAAACCAGAGAAACGAGGGTGAAAGTTTTGATAGAGAGTAGCCTGCAAGCACAACATTATCAGAAGAAAAGAACACCTGACATCTGGACTCAAAGATTCTCACTTGCTATCTGGCATTTGGAGATAAGAATAAAATGTTTTAATATTTTAATCCATTAGTCTAGTACGAACTTAAAACTCAATCACACACCAGAAGAGATGTTAAGAAACAAGTAACTCCACATCCCAGTCTATCTCTCTCCTGATGAGCTGGTGCTTCATAACTGCTGCACAAGTTACATCAGTTCTAGTGGAGGCAGTGCCTGTAATACAAGGCCATCTACATGTTCAGCATGGAAAGTTCTGCCAGACCAGCACCCCCCCTCTTTGCAACGAAGAGAAGTGTGCTGGAAAGTAACATTCCAGTGTTAGGGATACAACACTAAGTAGTAAGTTTTAAAGTCTCAAATTGCCAATAGAAATGAAGACAAACTACATGACTGGGTCAGGGACAGTGGACTATCCCAACAATTAAGCTCTGAGATGACGGTAGGGTTTTCAGGTATTTAAGGCAGAAGTTTCTGACACAAGAACAAATTCAAATGTGGAGTAGCTGCTGCTACACTCACCAAGCTAAGAGCCCCTGCATGAACAGCTACCTGTCTGGCTGCCCTTGCTTTAGTGGGCAAGGCCTTCAAACTCATCACAGCACCCGTATAACTGAACAACCCAGGGGTTTCATTCCTGACTCAGTGTGTGGAAGCACATGGCTACTGAAGGGGACGTGCACCACACAGCTGACCAGATGAAGGGCAGCTTGTAGAGGAAGAATGTATAGATGAGCTGTGCAAGCTAGGTCTTTTGATTTAGAAAGTTAAAGGATTTATACACATCAGGCCAGCAGATTTCACCCCAGTTTTCTCAAACATACATAGAGTAGAAACCAACACAGTAATCACAGATGCTTCTGGAGTTCTCTTTACTTGCACTGTAGAGTTGATATAACATTTTACAAACCTACCTGCTATGCAGGCACACTGTTACTGCAGGACCAATACAACTGTCTGACAGGTGACAGTAATGCTGTCTTGTTTGGCATGTTCTGGGATTAGTTTGTCAGTGTCCAGGACTTCTGAATTTAAGGCAGCCTCATTCACTACCCTGTAATAGCTCCAATGGGACTGCTAGATAACACCTAAACCCATGACATAAATTTACAGCTCTTTGTGGAAAGAGTCACAGTGAGGTAAAGCCTGTCTGGTTTGTGCTCACAGTCCAGAAAACCAGGAGCTCCAGCTGCCACATGCCAGGGACTCTCCTGTACCTCTCAGGGCAGTGATCACACAACCTATTTTAGGAGGATAACATACTGTCCTGTGCAGTTAATTTTTTTACATTGTATATTACAAGAACTGTAATAATAGCATTTCAAATCTTTCTGCTTTGCATTCAGCTAGCAGACCCTAGCCCCGGTTACAGTAACATTCTTGCCACAGAAACTTTAGTTGCACATAGTCAAAACTATACATCAAAAGCACAAGAAGCAGTTACCTATCAAATGAAACAAGCTGTTCTTCTCTGAACCGCTCATCAGCCTGGAAGAGATAAATAAGTTATTAGTCTTGCAGACTACCAGGACCACTTGCAAAATCAACAGGAGTATCTGGAAAACAAAGGTATATCTTGCCCAGAGAGTTCTTTGAGGATGCCACTGTCACTTCAACTTTCTGATTTAACTTAGCTTAATGAAGAATAGATTAATCTTTATATTTAATTTTTAGATTCAGATTGTCTCTGCAAATCCAAGGCAATTGAGAGATCCAAAGCAGATAGACCATTTACTCAGATCAGCTGTCATTGTTTGTTACTTCCTTTCTCAACATGTAGCAAAAAATCTAGAGCACAATCCAAGTGCACCCTTGTAAAAATTAGGAATGCAGACTTAACACAAAGCCTCAAGGCAAGGGGAGAAAAATGCTTTCACTGGCCTTTTAATGAAGAATTCTTAGTAGCCACGGGGCTTTGTCAAAACATAACAGGGAGAAAGTCTGAACACACATTGGAGATATTAGCAGGACATAAGCTATAATAAAATAAAGAAACCTAGTGTGAGATTCAAGATGTAATTTAAGGTGTGGTAAGCTTGCAAGTGACCTCTTAAATTTTATAGTCTAGGGCTGATGTCAAGCAAAGAGCAGTCTGTAATACTTTGCTATTAACTATACTTTGACTCCCCATCTCATCCTCCACAACACTTGCAACTACCAGAATTCCTTCTCTCCTCTACTAACACTGACACGCAGCACACCAAAACAAGTGCCTCACCACAGCTGGAATGACAGAACTAGTGCACTGAGGCCTCATCTGCACCCAGTAATGGGTCAGTAGACAGCTATGAATTTGATAGGCAAGTACAAGATCTGTCAAAGGATTTCTAGTTCACTGTATCAATAAACAATTCCTATAAATACTTACAGAGATCCGGGAGCCAGCTCTCACCCTTGCTACAGTCTCTTTTTCCTTCTCTGACACCCGCCTCTGTACTGCCTGGAAGTTATTTAAGGCTGTGGAGAAGTCATTCATTAAACGTTCTTTCTGAAGCCTCTGTTGGCGCTGAAGAATTTAAACAAAAACAAGTAAGTGTCCAGATATTTCCAATAATGTAACTATCAGAGTCTCAAAGAAACCATCATCATGGTAACAGCAGCAATGAATGCTGGCATTCCAGTGATCTTTTCGTTCCAGCTTTCTGGGACACTGGAGAGAACAAAGAGCCCACCATACCTGAATTCGTTAAACCAAATGCTCCAAAACATCCTTGGTGCACAACAGCTTTGTGCAATAAGGTTCTCTAATTTCAACCTGGTTTTAAGTCTGAGGTAGAGAGGTTTTCTACACCATTACTTTCATTCACATCACATTGCAGTGATCTGCCACATTTAATTACATACCTTTTGGATACCTACAATACCTTTACCCTCCATTCCTCTGCTTAGCTAGCCTGGTAGTACTTTCTCTTGTCCTGGTAAGACAAGCCTTTTAACTTTCTTACAAATATAGGAAGAGCCACATTTCCAGAACTAACGACAAACACTGATTACCCCAGTTTCATAAGATGTCTCTCCCAGCCATACCACAATACAAGCCTGCTGTTATTTGGCCAGAGAATATCCTTAGTCCTGATAACCATCTCAGTTTGTCTTTTTTTCCAAATATGTTAGTTGTAATATTCCTTTCCATCCTCATTTTACAGTATCAACTTATTTAGCCTCAATAGAATGTCTCCTTTGAGAGCTGGGACACCCCAGTTATGGGAAACAAGATGTTGTGAAAAAACATATCCCAAGTACATTTAATACTATGGTCAATGCTAATGTTTTCCATTAGAGAGATTGCCAATAGCTGTCTCCAACTGCAGGCTTTCCAGTACTGTAATCCTTCAAGTAGTTTGTATCAATCCAACAGCCACTTCAAGGGCAGAAAAGTTTAACTTTTTTTTTTTTCCCTATAAGAAGCCACTACAGCAGCCTCATAATACACTGCAGCTTCCAGTGGAGCCATCTGGAAACTACAGCCCTTCTGCAAAAGGAGATCTTCAGCATGTGGATGCCAGCTCCTGCAGATTTTGACTGGACTCCTCCAACAGGCTTCACTAGGCTGCAAAAGTCACTGTGCAGCAGGAGATTAACTGAAAAATATTTGCTGAACAAACAGGCAAAACGGGGCCACGCTTAAAAATTACACAGAAACCTTTAAATACAGAATTAGACTAAGATAACATCTGCTGACCCAAATTCACAGACCATTCCACAATAGTATCACAAAAGCAGATATATCAGTATTGTGGTAGTGATTTAAAGAAGAGCAAGAAAATGCCAACAGCAGAGGACTGTCCCATCCCTTTCCCATAGGGAGGGGGAATGCAAAGGACTATTTGGCAAAAGATAAAGTCCCAATCTCACTGTAGTTTGCTTCATTCAAATATGAACAAGGAGAGTCAGCTTCTGGCCAGGGGAAAGCTTTTTGGCACAATCACATTTCATACTGACATGCACTTTGTTATGAGCTCTTACCCTAAAACACTGCCTTGCATCACCAAGCACTTTGTGAACAAGACTATTTTTCAGAAATTTACTCCGAAAGACAGAATTGCTCTCCCAGAACATTCAAGGCTTCTTATTTTCCTGCAGTAAGTTTTATACCTGTTTGCCCCTGGGAAACACTGTTTTCCCAGTGTCACCTGAGCAGCCAGGATGTAGCCAGTTTAATGTGTTTCCCTACTCCAACAACATTCTTCATTGGAAAAGGCTGCTGCCTCTTCAGCTGTGGCAATTCCAGCTTTGTGAGGTTGTGCTCTAAGCTAGTTTAAAGAAAGGAGTGATTTAAAAATAGGTCCAGACCAATGTTATGTGCCTACCTGTTCAGAAGCAGACAGAGGAAGTGGTAGAGACCCCAACTCCTTTAGATATTCATTGGTCTCTTTGGCAAGGCGGTTTGCAGAATGCTGGAGCTGTTGTCTGAAATTAAAGTTCAAAAGTAGTAACTCAAACTCCTACCTAAAAAAGCAGTCTCTGAGCATTTCAGCTTCCAACAGAGATGTACTTTTAGCTTTTACCATCGACTTGACTCTGGACTACATTTAAAGAAAAAAAAAAGGTTCAAAGTAGTTCTGTGCTCCCTGTTAACAAGTATAATCCAGTAGTTTAAAAAAGATATTCTCCAATAGCATGAGAAATTCAAGGCAGAGACAACTTCATTCAGTGAACATAATCACTCATTTACGGGTAATTCCTTGTGGTACCAATTAGTAACTAACTGTTCACTTGACAACCACCAACTCCATTGGTTAAATGCACATTTGATAAAAGTACAGAGACTCAGAAATATTAAACTCTTACATTTTTGTGAAAAAATAATGGTCAGAGAGAGGAATGATCCAGCTTCTACTTAGGGAAATGCCAGCTTTTCCCTTGAGCCTTTATGTTTTCTGACAATACTGCAATTCAAAGCTGTTGTTACAATGGATCTAGTGCAGCAGCACCTTCATTAGTGCCACAGAAAGACACCAGTTACACTGAATGTAAAGACATCACCCTGTACATCAAAGATGCAGCCTCTCAGAATGAATGCCAGTGCTTTGCAGAGAATGGAACTGCAAGTTTGATTTTGCAGCCATATGCACAAAAACTAACAGTGTAAATCAGGAAGATACAAAATAATAGAACAAGAACCAATCTTCAACGGATACAAGATACTTACATGACAGTCACCTATTCAGCCCAAGAAATACACAAATCACAGTATTCAGGCTGCATTAGTGTATAAGTTGACCTGCATTAAGTGAGCTGAATAAACCACCCATGCATTTTTGTTTTAAATTTGTATGGCAGCTGACAATTTGTGGAGTGCAACCACTATAACCTTAAAGAGGAGGGCCATTTCTACAATGAAATGAAATAGAAAGACATTCGTTTGGTCACCAATGAATGATCAGTTCTCTAATCTACCAATGAAATACAGATCAAATCAACTGAGCAGCTCAGGCAAACAAATTCCTTTCTCTCCCAAGTGGGCTCTGATCTCATCCTTCACATGTAGTATATGTGGCTATCACCCCAAGTTATGAACTTATTAAAAAATCAGCAATTATAAAAACCAGGGATGGTGCACATTTAGAGGTTCAAGATACAGTCACATGAAGAGATAATGGAAGAGTTTACTTTCAAGTTTTCTTTTATAACTCCAGAAATTCTTCTTCCCATAACTTGCTATTTATTCTTTAAAAGCTTGTAAAAGATGCACAGACACACAGATGCCCTGTGCAGTCTCTCTAGGAGTCAGTTTGGACTATGCCTGTTTAAATGTCTTCTATATTGTTCCTCACTGGTATATTCTGAGATGACATGCAGCACATAACATTGCTAATCTTTCAAGTGCCTAAATCTATTTGTACTACAAGCTACTTTTTAAACAACTATGGGTCTTCCTTGCTGTTTCTCCTTATTGCTCTCATGTGAAGACCAAGTAGCTAGTACTACATTAATTTATTCTAAACCACAAGTGAAGCTACTATGGATAGTTCTCAGAGTACAGTTAATGCATAGCTGATGTACTACTAACCTTTTTAAAGAAACCATCCTGTTCCTAAACATTCCTATCCAGCAGTTTTGAATGGCTTCTCCAGGGTCCTGCAGAAACACCTTGATTTGTTCAAGTAAACTACTTCACACAGCCAACACATTGTTGGTTGTTAGGACTGTATTCAATTTATCTAGTAAAGCACCTCCTCAGACCAAGTAACCCAGTCCCTCTAAGAATACAGACAGAAATGAAACCACCTATACAAATGTTAGCTCAATTATTACTTACAAGTTCTCCTGAAGCTTGCTGGAATCCTGCTTGGTTCCCAGCTGGCTCATCAAATTCTTTATTTGAGCAGCTGAAGATAAAGAGATCACAAGATGAATCAGTAAGACAAGTTCTAGATTATTTTATTCCTTCTTGAATGTATTCTGCCAGCATTCCCCAAAGGAATGCTCAAAGTTTGACTTACGCTGGTAAGACAACACATTCTTTGCTTTAAATGCAAGGTGTGTTTTAAACATCCCCATGCACTCATGATCCAGCCTAACAGACTAACTTTCAGGTAAGAAAGTGATAGCGAGGCGTATGTTGAAGACAAGTCTGAAGAGCTAAAAGCTTGTGCACTCCTCTTCCTCAACCCTTCTAAACCAACTAACGTAGCTGTTTGTTTCTACCAGCCTTGCTATTTCTGTATTTTAGGCTATCACTGCTGCAGGACAAGTTTATGACACTGTGTTGCCACTTCTATGTATTGTAAAGTTACTTAAATTATTAGTGCTCTGTTGAAAAAAAAACAAACCACACCACCCCAATAAACAGCAGAAAAGAAAAAGCCAAGGGTTGCTGTCAGTTAAAGAAAAAATCTGAATTTTTCTACTCATGGGAGCCCAAATCTTTTGCAACACTCGCAGAGTCTTTCAAGAACAGCAGATAGCAATGGTGCACTTCATGGTTAGCTTGCATCAATTTGAAAACATGTTGTAGCCACAACAGATATTCTGGACCTCTTTCTCTCCTATCTCCTATGTTCTTCCACTACTTTCCTTGTGTAGGTACTAGTCCTCATGCAACCACACAATGAATCACCAAACCATCACACTACCTGAAAAGCAAGTACCATCTTCTCTCCCCACTCTCTCTACCTTAGAAGGTTTTTTTTCTGACAAATCAACAAGCTGATCCATTTGATTCTGCAGCTGCACAATTTTTAGCATTCCTAAAGATTCTGGGCCCTCTACTTCCAACAGCAGGACAGTGTTTGATTTGCCCAAATTGCTCATAAAATGGCATGCTACCCCATCGAGTGGTGAAAGAGGCAAACTCAAGAAGGATCAACTTAACATAGTTCTAGAGGTGGCTGAATCAAGCTGACAACCCTGATGAGTTTAATGAGACCTGATCCCAATTCAGTGCCATACTACTAGTGCAATTTCCACTTCCAGCTTGGAGCAAGCCACTTCAGTTGATTAAATGTGTTGCTGAAGGAACATCAGGTTCCTATGATGACCACTTCTGTTAAAGTGATGTCTCATGGCTTAAAACAATGGCAGCTCAGCTAAGGCTGGAACAGGATTTAATCAGTAATTAAGCAAGTCTTCCAGCTTTTGCATCCAGCGAGGGTATTCTTGCTGAGAATTCTAGACTACTGTTAGCTCAGTGAGGGGTTGTTTAGCAACTCCTTACACACCAAGCTGAACATGGCTTCTAGCAAGCAAGACTGCAGGTATTTCACAGCTGTCAGCCACATGAAGGTCAGAAATGTTCAGTCAAGGTAAACTGACCAATGGCTCTACACCAATGGACTCTGTGTGTGGATATCACTGACTTTGCAAATGGCATTTGTGCTATAACGTCTAGATAGTCTGTGATATTTTCTCTCTGTTAGAGGAGATTCCTGCACAAGCCCCATTTCCACACTAGGCATTGTGCTTTTTGTCCTGGTCTGAGCCAGGTTCAGCACTTCGCTGTGCTTGGGGGCTCACTCTGCTCAGCTTATTTCAGCCAACAGCAGCACACAGTCTACACAAAATGAGAGCAAAGTGTCTGGGAGGCCAGAGGAAGGGGATGGAGCTCTTTACCTTTATTGTTTGGACAGTGGGTACACACATCAACATAGAGCAAGCTCCCTCTGTCAACAGCTTCAAAACCCTTTTGATTATTGGCTATAAAGCCTGCCACATACTGGCTATTAACACTTAAGATCACTTAAACCATTTCAGTCTCTGCTCTAGATGCTTAGGTAAAGCAACAGTTTTGCCAGCTCAGGTCACCAGTTTTCAGGACATTTTGTGTGAAACGCTAACTCTGGAGAGTTTCCCAAAAGGACTGATTAATAGTCAGCTGCATCCACTGTTTGCTTGCTGTTTTCCCTATAGGGAATGAAAGGAGAAATGAAGACAGGCTTAAGGCTTCATATCTCTTCACCCTGAATAGAAAGTTTTTATAAAATTTTCAGAAAAAGTTAATTACTGTAACATTAAGTCACATGCTCTGTGTGTTCCCACCCACCTTGATAAACACTGTAAGGCTATTTGTTTCATTTGAAGTGTGTCCTATGGGAAAGAGAAGCTGAACTGCTTAGAAGGGGAGGCTCCCAGGGAGACATCCCATGGAAGGGAGTGTAAAGAAAAAAAGGATAAAGAAAAAAAGGGAAAACCCAGAAAACCCATGTTATTTGGTGAACTAAGAAGAAATTCAACTAGCAGCCATGCCTATACCAAGAGGAAATTAATACGACTGAGCAAAAGCAAAGCAGCTTCAGCAATATTAATAGCTTTGTATATTGGAATTGGAGAAGTCACCAAGTTTCAGGAGAACCAACATGTTTAGGGGCCTTGCCCCTAAAAAATTGCATGGATGCTTGGACAACAAATGCCTTTTTTAGCAAAGGCATCATCCTTAGGAAGGCATTGTATTAAAGAATCTTTAGAAGTGACTTCTTGAGTAAGCAGTATTTCAGCAATCAATACTAGGATTTCAATGATTAGCTTACAATAACTCTCTAACGACAACCATAGAAACTGCAACAGTATTTACTTCATGGCAATCTGTTCACTTTCCTGCAGAACTCTGCCAGCAGCCTTCAGAAATCCCTGCAACAGCAGTTTCTCCCAGACGCCCCGCGCCAGGCGGGGTGACAACCTTTGGTTCCCTGCTTCCACTTAAGCACCTCACTGAAGGCTCCTGAAGGCGAAGCAGAAGCCCGGCTCTTGCGGGGGGGGGGGGAGGGCAGAGGGTTTCAGCTCCGCTGGGGGAGAGCACAGCTTGGTAAAAATGACGTAAATACTGCACCAAAAGCGACAGGAGCGCGTACTTCGCTCCGCCAGCGGCAGCATGCACGCTGTTAAGGACAGTGCACGGAGAGGGAAGCTCAGCAACCAGCTGCCGTGTATCCACGGCCCCGGGAAAGCGAGGCCTGCCCCCACCGCCGGGAGGGCCCCGGTGCTGCCGGCCGGGCCAGCCCTCGGTCCACCGCCGCCCGGCACCGCCGCCCGGCACCGCCGCCCGGCACCGCCGCCCGGCACCGCCGCCCGGCACCGCCGCCCGGCACCGCCGCCCGGCACCGCCGCCCGGCACCGCCGCCCGGCACCGCCGCCCGGCACCGCCGCCCGGCACCGCCGCCCGGCACCGCCGCCCGGCACCGCCGCCCGGCACCGCCGCCCGGCACCGCTCCTACAGAGGCTCCGCCAGACCGGAGCGCGGCGGCGGCTTCCCCGGGATCCCGAGGAGAGTCCCCCCAGCACCGCCAGCGAGGCGGCGGCCGCCGCGCTCCCGGCGGGGCACTGCCGGGCCGGGCCGCCCTTGGCCCCGGGCGCACTCACTGTACTGCGCGATGCGCTGCACGTTGGCGCTACATGTCTGGATGATGCCGCCGAAGTCCCGCGGCGGGGCCATCGCCCCAGGGCGGCCGGGCTCCAGCGGCCCGTACGACATGGCCGGGACGGAGGGACGGAGCGCGGAGCCTAGGGCCGCCTGACAGATCCCGCCGGCCGCTGCGCATGCGCCGCCGCCGCGAGCCGTGACGGGTCGTTGCGTAAGCGCGAGGCGCGGCCCGCGCATGAGCGCGAGAGGGGTTTTAGTTTTGTCCTGTCTCTTTGTTAGTGACACGGTCAATGGGACTGTCTCCTCAGCAAGTTTGCTGACAACACCAAGCTGTGTGGGGTAGTTGACACCCTAGAGGGAAGGGATCCATCCAGAGGGACCTTGACAGGTTGGAGAGGTGGGCCAATGCCGACCTCATGAAGTTCAACAAGGCCAAGTGCAAGGTCCTGCCCCTGGGTTGGCACAACCCCAGGCACAAATGCAGGCTGGGGGCAGAATGGCTGGAGAGCAGTCCTGAGGAGAAGGACTTGGGGTGGGAGGAGATGAGAAGCTGGACATGAGCCCCCAGTGTGTGTTGGAGCCCAGAGGGCCCATTGTGTCCTGGGCTGCATCAAAAGAAGTGTGGCCAGCAGGGCCAGGGAGGGGATTCTGCCCCTCTACTCTGCTCTGGTGAGAGCCCACCTGGAGTGCTGTGTCCAGCTCTGGAGCCCTCAGCACAGGAGAGACATGGAGCTGTTGGAGAGGGTCCAGAGGAGGCCACAGAGATGATCCAAGGGCTGGAGCAGCTCTGCTCTGGAGATGGGCTGAGGGACTAGGGACTGTTCAGCCTGGAGAAGAGAAGGCTCCAGGGAGACCTTAAAGCACCTTCCAGGGCCTGAAGGGGCTCCAGGAAAGCTGGGGAGGGGCTTTTCACTAGATAGGGCAGTGATAGGACAAGGGGTGATGGTTTTAAACTGAAAGAGGGGAGATTTAGGTTAGATATTAGGAAGAAATTCTTCCCCATGAGGGTAGGAAGGTGCTGGAATAGGTTGCCCAGGGAAGCTGTGGCTGCCCCCTCCCTGGAGGTGTTCCAGGCCAGGTTGGATGAGGCTTGTGCAGCCTGGTCTGGTGGGAGGTGTCCCTGCTCATAGCAGGGGGGTTGGAACCTGATAATTTGTAAGGCCCCTTCCCACCTTTACCGTTCTCTGATTCTATGATTCTACGACCACTGATTTGCTTGAAACAGCATGTGAGCAAATATTTGCAGGTCCTGAATTGTTAAACCACTTGTTTACATGTAACAAGTCTTCGGTGAGCACAGACAGGACAAAGGCGGCAGGTACCACAGATAGGACCCAGGGGAGCACAGCCAGTTCCCAGATGGACCCCATTTGTTGCAGAGGCTAATTTGAAATAGAATGCAGAGCCGTGAGACATCGGGGGAGAGGGCGAGGAGTGGAGGTGGCCAGGCCTCGGCTGAGGAGCGACCGATGGGGCGCAGGCTGGCCTGAGACTCCCTGGCTGTAAACACCTCCCCCAGACCAGCATCCGAGGTGCAGCCATGGAGCTGAGCTGAGCTCAGTCTTGGGGGGAGAAAGAAAGAAACAGCACCTGGGCTGTCTGGAAGGAGCCATCAGCCTGAACATTCCACCCCTCTCCAGCCCTACCTCAGCTCCCTCCAGACGGCCCCACTGAACCCTTGTGGCAGCAGACACTGGAGGGGGACGGTGGGCACAGCCTGGGCAAGGACAGCAATGCCACCTGCACCGTTAGTGAAACCCGGACTTCTCCTGTAGTCTTTATGCCTTTATTGTCTTCCTTTAATAAGTAGATGGAGTTGGCTGCCGAGAGCCTCCTGGTCTGCTTCGGCCCCTGCTTCACCAGCTCTGGGGTGCCCCTCTATGGCTGCTGGCGGTGCAGCCTCTTGCCGGGCTGGGCAGAGTCCTAGGGCCCGAGACCCCTCTTCTCTGGGGGGCGCTGGGGCCTCCCGGGCCAATGGTCCCTGCCCTGGCCGGGAGCAGAGGGGCTGCAGCTGCAGCCCTGGGCAGAGAGACGTGGTGCCGCTGCATCCCCTGGCTCCTCCTGGGGCTGCCCCTGCCCCACAGGGACGGGTGCATGTGGGGGGCTGCCCGTGGGGCTGGGGCTGCCCGTGGGGCTGGGGCTGGCCGCAGGGCTGTTGTCCTCCCACTAGGGGCGAGGACGAGTGCTGGCCCAGGTGCCAGTGGAGGTCGGTGCGACACGGGTGCGTGGCAGCGGCAATGAGCTGCCGGATGAAGGTCTCTGCATTCGCTGGCATGCAGCTCTGCACCTCCTGCACCAACACCTCCTCGGCCAGCCCATACTCACACAAGCAGGAGACAATGTTGCCCTCCATTGCAGCCAGGTCCCACCAGTCACCCTAGGCGAGAACCTCAAATGCACATTGCACCCAGGCATCAGGGACATGACGTTCTTGAAGGCTGAAGGTCTGTTCTTAGTACCAGTGTGCACATATACACAGATTCCTTAAGGGCACAGGTCAGTCACACAAAGTGTTGCTCACGTTGTTTTGTTATCGTGGCTCACAGTGTCCTTCTAACACTATCTCACGGGGGACAAACCAAGGCCTGAATCAAAGGATGATGTCAAGTGCTGTGTCTGAGTGTATGTCAGGGAACACGGTGGTACTTTTGGATGGAAAGGTCATGGAAGAGAGTGTTACCTGTGCAAGAGTTTCTAGCAGATGCCACAGATCTCTCTGTAGCCATCTTGCTTTTTATTTCCAACAAAAAGGGACTAATGCAGCTGGAGTTTCACTGCTGCACTGAGAACCTTCAGCTTGGACAGACAGGGGAACCTCACCACATGAGCAGAAGGTATTTAATGACAGCTTGTTTTGGGCCTGATACTGTAACGTGCACTGCCAGGAGAGTAGGGCAGTGGCATTCTAAACTCCTTTTTAGTTTTTTGTATTCTCTCATAATGCCCAAAGTAACATTGGTTCATGGTTGCTCATGGTTGCCTTTCCAGCCTAGATCTAGTTGCCTGAATTTCAGTCCAGAAGGATTTTCTTCTAAAAGAATGAGTCCTGAGAGGGAGATCTGCAATGAAGGTGTCGTCACACGGTGGGCTTGGAGACAGGATGTACTGAGGTTTTACTACTAGCAAGAAGATAGCAGATGTTTTGGACTACAGCTGTTGTGCTCAGTAGTGGTGTTCTGTGTCACAGAATCCCAGGCTGGTTTGGGTTGGAAGGGACCTTAGAGATCATCCAGTCCCAAACCCCTACCATGGGCAGGGACACCTCCCACTAGACCAGGTTGCTCCAAGCCCCATCCAACCTGGCCTTGAACACTTCCAGGGATGGGGCAGCCACAGCTTCTCTGGGCAACCTGGGCCAGGGTCTCAGCACCCTCACAGGGAAGAATTTCTTCCTAATGTCTAGCCTAGATCTCCCCCCTTCCAATGTAAAGCCATTCCCCCTCATCCCATCACTCCCTGCCCTTGTCCAAAGTCCCTCCCCAGCTTTCCTGGAGCCCCTTCAGGCCCTGGAAGATGCTCTAAGGTCTCCCTGGAGCCTTCTCTTCTCCAGGCCCAACTCTCTCAGCCTGTCTCCAGAGCAGAGCTGCTCCAACCCTTGGATCATCTCATCCTCTGCACTTGCTTCAACAACGCGATGTCCTTCTTGTGTTGGGGACCCCAGAACTGGACCCAGCACTGCAGGGGGGTATCACCAAGAGGGGAACAGAGGGGGAGAATCCCCCCTTTCCCTGCTGCCCACGCTGCTGGGGATGTAGCCCAGGTCACGGTTGGTTTCTGGGCTCCAGCAGGTGCACTTCAGTGGTAACTGCCAGGGGACACAGCTAAGTTTAAATCCCTAATCGAGGGCTTTAGGCACTGGAGTTGAGGCTGAGAGATGTACAAGAGCGTCTGGAGCACATAAATGAGTGTCTGAACCCTGAAACTGAGGTTTGGGGCTTTAAAAATGGGTTTTTTGGCCCTTCAAATGGGGGTTTGGGCATGAAACTGAGGTTTTGAAGCATGGCATTAGGGTGTGTGCCTCAAAAGAATGCTTTGTTACCAAAACCAAAGTAATTTCAAGACAGCCACTGTCATCACCTTCACTGCAGTGTCTGCAAGTTTTATTCTGTCAAACTCCTGTTCCTTCAGCAACAACCAGGCAGCTGTCAAAAAATGGGAGACAAGCCCCAAGTGCCACCAGAACAGCCGTTCCTCTCCCTGACAGTGTCACCTCTTCCCACTCCTCCATCAGCACCCAGTGCTCATCCTCCTCAAATCTCAGCTCAGACTCTGAGCTTCAGCACGCTGAAGAGGACTTGCTCGTCCAACTTCTTTCTTTCTGGCCCCCTGGAATCCAAAATGATGGCAGCTCCCATAGGTCCATTCCTGGAGGTGGTGCTGCCATTCCCCTGGCCAAGGGAGCTCTTGGAAAGCTGCTTGAGCTTCAGTCTCTTTGTTAATTGCATGTAGCAATCCTCGAGGTGACCAACCTCCTCCTGGCCCTTCCCCAGGCAAGTGCAGTTCCACCATGAACAGCCTGGTTGGCTCAGGCCTCGATGACTCCAGCTTGGACTAGATGGTCCCTCCATGGACCCTAATGGTTCCTTCCATGGTTCTAGGATTCCAACCCCAACCACGTCATGGGGCTGTGATTATGATGTAAGGCCCCAGAACCCTTCCACTGCCACACTGTCACACTTGTCACACTTGTGCAGTGTGTGTCACTTGGAGAGCCACGTTTCAGGCGTGAGGCTGGGTTTGCTCTCCTGAGGAGACGACCGAGCTGCTGGAAGCTCCTTTGGAGAGAGGTGGTGTGAAGGGCTGCAGGAAGGCACGGTGAGAGGGAGGTGAGAGTGGTGGCCGTGACTTCAACTGCCCCGTGCGCAGCAGCAGTGAGCAGCAGAGGAAGCAAGGGTGAGTTCTGGGGGAGGGCTGGGGCTTTTTCTCGCGTTCTGTGGGGATAGAAGACTGATCTCTGCGCTTTCTTGAAGAGCTGCATTTAGGTGGTTTGTTTTACATGAGGACTGAGCAACTCAGAGTCTCACCAACAAAAGCAATCTCCTGGCAGTCATTCTCAAAGCAGGGTTAGAATTTGTTTGCTTTGTTCAGTATCACGTTCCTCGTCTTCCAAAGTTCTCGGCAGCTCTTGGCCGTTGGGAAGGGACGTGAAGGACACGTGTGGCGAGTGGCTTTGCGTCTCCTCTGAGCGCAGTAACCAGGAGATGACCCAGGGTTTATTGCCATAGTGGCTGGGCACCTGGAATTCCCTGGGAAGGGGCAGCAGGCAGCACGGTCACAGCTGATGACAAGTTCCTCGAGGTCTTTCCAAGCCCGCCGGGCAATACCTGCGTGTCCTTTCCCAGGGCGCGGCAGCTGCCCTTTTCCTGCTGGGTGCCCCAGCAGCTCTGCAGAAAGAACACACACAGCACGTGTCTGGGGCTGAGCCACGAGACTCTGCTTGAAGTCTCTGGGCAGAAGCAGGTTATTGGCTCCGCTTCCCCCACCAAAAATGGTGACTTTGAAGAAAGCCCTTGAGTTAAAAAGCAACGTGGAAGAAAGAGCAGAGAAAAAATGAAAATGGGGTAGTGGAGGAAAGAGACAATCTCCAGTAGAGCGTTAGGTTGGTAATTCATGGCTTTGAGGGAACTGGGTGTCTATGGGATGGAAGTCAAAGAGCAAAATCTCTTTGGTACAGATGCAGCATTCCAGGCCAGTCCGTCATTTTCAACGGGCTCGGGAACAAACTCCGCATCCCAGGAGATGCCAGGGTGCTCAGAAGAGAAAGAGGACATTGTCAGGCAGTGCACAGGAGGCCAAGTGCTGCAAACCTGGCTGTTCTGAACTTCCTGACAGGTAAATCCTTCCTGACTTTGATAGCAGCAAGTACAGAGCATCATGGAATCACAGAAGCGTTTGGGCTGGAAAAGACCTTTCAGATCATCAGGTGCAACCATGAGCCCAGCACCTGCCAAGCCCCCACTAAGCTGTGCCCCAGGTACCACATCGACACGCCTGTTAAATCCCTCCAGGGACGGTGACTCAAACACTGACAATTTCTTCTTCTCATCGAGTCCACTGATCTTGCAGTTGGTTTTGAGTAGGAGATCTTTCATGAGAGATGTCTTGCAGCTTAAAACAAAAAGCTGTCTTGATCGGGGAACTAGAATGATTTTAATGAAGTTGATGTGATCCTTTCCTTGCAGTTCCTCTTCGAAATCCAAGAACCATCCAGGATGGGCTGCTGGGCCTCAGAGCAGCAACTCATCGGCTCAGCGTGGGGTGAGTAGTTCCAAAAGGAAAGACAAGACCCAGCACACGACCTGTCACCATCATCACTCACAGCTGCTGTGACCCGTTTCCATTTAGGATTTGATTTCCTAAGGTGGGCTTGTGCTACCACAGAACATGGTCTGGCTCCTTGTTCATTGGCTCCATGGGAGCAGATGAATGACTGATCACCATCAGCTGGAGCCCTTGACATACAGGCATCACTTTCCTGCCTTCACAATGTTTATGCGAGTGTGTTGTCAGTTTGTGTTGCCTTGCCCCTTGGAGGATCAGCTGAAAATCTGCCCCGTGCCACGTTTCCCCCTGTAACATACACTGTGCCCTGTGAATTCCCGGGGACTGAACCTGAGATGGCTCCTGCCAACCCTTTGTGGCCTGGCCTGTACCTGAATGCCTGAGTACCTCCCTGCCGACTCAATCTCCTGCTCTGACCTGACTGCACTCGGGTTTATTGGTTGCCTAGATGATCCCGACGAGTCCTCCAAGGAGAAGATCCAGCAGCGGGGAGGAAGACCACCAGGGTCAGCCCATCTGTCAGACTGGAGACGTCCTCTGTGCAAGATGTACAGCATTTTATTGTTAACTTTTCAGATAGAAGAAGTTCTTCTAGCATAAGATGGGGGTGGGGTCTGCAAGTCTTTTCTTTCTGTCTGGACTTCTTGTCTGTGGGGGTGGGGATTGTTATTCTTCTTCTGTACCTTTCTTCTTTCTTCTCCTCCTTTCCCCCCAAAAAACAGTAAATGAAGTTAAGGAACCGACTGGAGTGAGATCCCTGTAAATGTGCCTTGATGAGAGTTGTCCCGTAACATCTCTCCAAGGGGAGATTTTCCATTTAACGAGGCACAGTCGAGAAGAATCCAGTGGTTCCGTTTGTTTGCTGCATTTGTGTGTGTTGGCTTGTTTGTTCAACACCTGAGTAACTCCACAACTTGTGTGACCCAGAGTTCTTTTCTCTCTAGATGAGGTTGTTGCTCCTTTGGGCGAGGGGACTTTTGGACAAGTGGTGGAATGCATCGATCACCAGGAGTAAGTCTTTTTCAGTAACCACGGGCAATTTTTCTGGCTGCTGCTCTCACCGTGCGGCTCGGGAAGCGCTTTCTGATTGCATCGGGCTTCATCTTTACGTGAAGACCTTTCCTGATAAGGTTCCCATTGTCATCAGCAATGTAGGCGGTGGTAACTCCTCGAGATTCTTAGGTAAAACTCCTCCTTGTTCCAAGCCCAGTTAAAAACCTGTCTTTCCAGGAGAGGCAGACACGTGGCCGTGAAAATAGCGAAAGAGGCTGATGGGAGCTCCAGGGCAGCCCTTGACGAAGTACAAGCCCTGCACTATTTACATGCCCTGGACCCCAGCAGCACACAGTGAGTACACAAAGCCGACCGTCCCGGGCTCTGCCCTTAAGATTCCTGTGACGTGGCTTTCGGGAACACACGACGTGTGGAGCGGAGCGCGATACAACTGCCTGCTGCAATTCCTGTATCTTCCTGCTTCTGCAGTCACTGTGTCCAGATGTTAGACTGGTTCGAGTACCGCGGCCACGTCTGCATTGTTTTGGAGCTGCTGGGGCTCAGCACCTTTGACTTTATTAAGGAGAATGGCTTCCTGCCCTTCCGGCTGGACCACATCAGACAGATGGCCTATCAGATCTGCAAGGCTGTGAACTGTACGTATCTTTCTTTTCTGCCTGATTTGTGTCATTTTCTTTGTGGCATTTGCTAACTAGCCTTGTTATCTTGCAGTTTTGCACGTCAACAAGTTGACGCACACAGACCTGAAGCCAGAAAATATTTTACTGGTGTCATCTGCCTACACAGAGGAGTACAGCCCCAGCCTGGGAAGTTGCTGTCCTCTTCCCCACCTCCCCCTCAGCCATCCTCTGGCTTTATTTGGGCACTCACATCCCATTGCTTCATTGCAGAAGTGTGAGGAGCGCAGACTCAAACATCCAGACGTCAAGGTCGGGGACTTCGGGAGCATCACACGTGACCATGAACATCACAGCAGGGTGGTGACCACAAGACCGTACAGAGCTCCCGAAGTGATCCTAGGTCAGTAGGACTCTGTCGGGCACAGCTTTGGCCTGAGGTTCCTGGTGGCTGTGGAAGGGTGCTAGAGAAGCGTGGCACGTCTTGCTTGAGCTGTTGACCTGTTTGCAGCCTGGTAGAAACGTGACCCTTCTGGATCTTTTCACAGCCCTGGGATGGTCCCAGCCCTGCGATGTCTGGAGCATAGGATGTATTCTCCTGGAGTACTACCTTGGATCCACAGTCTTTCCGGTAGGCAACCGGGAACCCGCCAGCTTGGCATGAAGGGTGACCCCGTTAACACTTGTAATTTACAAGCCACACTAATGACAGATGGAGCTTCATCTGTCAGCAGCAGCAAATACTGCTCAGCTACCCAAATTCTGTCAACTTGACAGCACTGCTGAAACTTGACATTTATGAACCAGGAACAAAACAAAAAAAAAAGTAAGGCCGGGTCAAGGGAAAAAACCTCCAGTAGCTTGTATCTTAATCCAGGAAACAGATGAGTGCAGCCTCTCCTTTTTCCTTAATCTGAAATGGATGACTGGTTGCAGGGTACAGTCAAACACGAAGTGAGGTCAATGTGTGGTTCTTGATAACTTCCTCTGACAGTGAACAACAAGGTCTATCTTGATTCCCCTCCAGGCCCGTGGAGACAGAGAACACCTGGCCATGATGGAGAGGACCCTGGGGCCTTTGCCATATCACATGATAAAGACTAGCAGGTAATTCCATTTCTCTGTACCTGGACTGGTAGAGTTTAATTGAAATACTTCCAGATTTGGTTGAATGGCAATTGTTAAAAAAAAGCTGAACGCATTCACGTTCACCCTTTTGCTCTATTTCACAAGCTGGCCACTCTTGTGGAATCTTCCCAGCTCAGTTCCCCAGGTGTGGACCAACATGCTGAGAAACTACTCCTGGTGCAGGGACAAAACAGCCCCTTTGAGTAACACACTGTGGTCTGCTTGTTTTTGAAACGCAGGTATTTCCACTACAGCCAGCTGGACTGGGACAAACACAGCCCTGCTGGGAGATACGTCTCCTGGTGCTGTAAGCCCCTGAAGGTAAGAGGACAGAGGGAAAAGGCTGCTGGGGAGAGGACCTTTACGTGCAGCAACACAATTCCAAAACCATCTGCTGTTCTTTTCTTCACAAAGGCATTCATGACCAGCCATGACGATGAGCACGAGAACCTGTTTGACCTCATCGAGAAGATGCTCCGGTACGACCCGGCGGAGCGCATTACTCTGGAAGAGGCCCTGAAACATCCTTTCTTCTTCCCACTGAGACGGGAAAAAAGGGCGCTGCCTCCTCGGGCTGAGGAGGCTGGCACAGGTGTCACTCCCCCAAAGAAGCGTAGGAAGCGTTAATGTTTGTTAGATAGAGTTCCTTTGTACATGCCCTCTTTTGTGTTACACCTTTTTGGATATTGAAGTTCAATGCAGCTGTTGGAATAAAACTTAAGCCAGGAAAAGATTCTGATGAACTTGGTTGTGTTTCTCCGTACGTGAAGATCTCGGCCCAGTGGCACTCTGAACAGTCCACGGATGTCCTAGGACTCTGTCCTCCTGCTGAGTGGTCTCCACAGTAAGAATCCCAACACCTGTAACACACACAGTGTTGCCCTGTCACCGTGACCTGAAGGACTGGATCACTGCTCACCCCCCGACACCTCCAGCTGCTCCACTGCTGCACTGGGACTTGAAAATCGGTACCTTAGGGACGAACATTTAAATACTCTGACCCCCCTGCTGACAGGACTGGCCACACATCTGGTTGACAGACGGGTAAGTTAACACGGCCATTTGAGCTCCTCCTCCCTTACAGGAAGCTGCTGGAGCTGCCCAGTCCGAGCAAGTCACAAGAGGAGATGAAGCTCCTTGTTCCAGAGGGGGAGCTGAGTCAAGGACCCCTGTATCACCATGACTGCAGCAAGGCATTTCCCCCTTCCTCTGCCCAGTTCCCCGTGTTTTCTGCTGACTCGACCACCCTCTCCTTTCTCCCTCCCTGACGTCTGCCAGAGCCCACGGCCTCACTACTGCCAACAATAAACCTTTTCACAGATTTACAGAATTGTCAGAGTTGGAAGGGACCTCTAGAGATCACCTAGTCCAACACCTCTACTAAAGCAGGAGTAGCCTGGAGCACATCCCACAGGACTGCATCCAGGCGGGTTCTGAACACCTCTAGAGGAGTGGACTCCACAACCCCCCTGGGCAGCCTGTTCCTTGCAACCACAGACCACATGGAAATACTCTGAGCCCCCACTGCTACTGGAACTGGCCACACAGTCGGGGTTTAGGAGCAGAGCCCGGGGACAGGGCCCTCTGGGCTGGCCAGAGCCTTGAGGAGAGCGGCCCCGGGAGCAGAGCCTGGCCAGCAGGGCCAGAGCAGGGCCGGGGCCTGCGGCTGCTGGTGGAGAGAAAGGGCTGCGGGAGAAGCTGCAGGTTGCTCACCTCCCTTTGTGGTGCGGTTTGGCCGCCAGGAGAGGAAAAGCTTCCAAAGGCACAGAGCTCAGCTGCAAACCTTGCTTCCAGTGCTGCCGTTAACAGCCTGGCCAGTCTGGGTGGCATCTGTTAGGGACCGTTGTGCAAGGGACACACGAGGCCGAGGGCCGGGTCCTGCCCCTGGCTCACAACATCCCCCCACAACGCTGCAGGCTTGGGGCAGAGTGGCTGGAAAGTGCCCTGGGAAAAGGACCTGGGGGTGCTGGTTGACACTGGCTGGATATGAGCCAGCATGTGCCTGGGTGGCCACGAAGGCCACCAGCATCCCAGCTTGTGTCAGCACTAGTGTGGCCAGCAGGACCAGGGCAGGGATCATCCCCCTGTGCTCAGCACGGGTGACGGGACACCTCGAATCCTGGGGTCAGTTTTGGGCCCCTCGCTACAAGAAGGACATTGAGGGGCTGGAGGGTGTCCAGAGAAGGGCAACGGAGCTGGGGAAGGGCCTAGAGAACAAACGTTTCTACTCATAACATTCTGGAATAGCTGGTTCTCCCCCTTCAGAAACAGCGAATCATAGAATTGTTTTGGTTGGAATAGACCTTTAAGATCCTGGGGCAGTTCAGGCCCAGCTGGTAACAACCAGGCCTCTGCTCACTCACCCCCCACTGCAGGATAGGGAGGAGAAAATACCACTAAAAGCTCGTGAATTGAGACAAGGACAGGGAGGTTTTCACACCCCCCCAGTTAACGGAGCTGTTGCAGAGTCCAGTGAACAAAGGCTGAGAGCAGCCCCAGCAAAGGGACTTACCCAGCATTCTAGCAGCCACCAGGCTGTCCCACAGCCTTTCTGCACAGCCGTGACAGCCAAGTTTTGCACCAGAAGCATCAGGACACTTTGCTACTGCATCCACGTCAGTGCCAGTCACACCTTGAACAGCACAGTCCTGGAACTGGGCAGGGTCAAACCTCTCTTTTTCATCTGTAAAGACAAAGCACTGACATCAAGCTGGCACACACAGCTGTTTGGTTTCTAAAGTCTGTCATTTCCACCTTTTAAAATAACAACTCCAAAACAAAACCTGCGCTGGCAAGCCTGAACTTAAACGAGACTGGGATCGTTCCAGTCTTCCCAGACAACTGGCATGAGCTGGCACAGAGAGTGTCTTATCAGTCTGACTCTTACACCCTTGGTCACATGTTAGATCCCCCTTTCCCTCCAAAAAGAGAGGCTCAGCTACCTGCTATCAACGCCTTGGGAACAGCGGGGTGGGAGTCTGGAAACACGGATCAGTTATTTTCCAGGACAAGCTCTTTGCTACCACAGACTTGCTTGGAAGCCAAACTATGTTAAAGGCTTAAAAAGGGACAAACCCCCAGAATGCTGGGATGTCATCTGCTACACAGACTAAACCCAACTCTCTCACTTCAACAGTTTCTCAAGGAACTTTAACGTTAAAACAGGTGCAGTAAGTCAGCATGAACTTCTGTACGACCTGATCACCACTGCAGTACGTGCAGCATCCCTAGGGGTGTCCCTTGGAGCTGGAACAAAACCACACGAAACAGAAGCTTTAAGAGCTGTCCCCACTGCCTGTTTTAGTTTAAGACACATCACCCAAATCCTAAGTGACTCCTCACTGCACCTCTTCAGTCATCAGCTGCTCTTGTGGCAGTAACAGTGCACATCCACAGATACGCACCTGCACCACCCACACTTTGGGGGTTGGTTGGTTTGCCTGGGGGGGTGGTGGTGGGTTTCTGTTTGGTTTTTGACACTTCAATAATCTGGTATTCTTAGAGCACTTGGGGACAATGCAACTTTCATCCAGCAGCTAACTCTGAATGCCTACCAGGTTAGATGCTCCATAGATGCAGGTATTAACCTGCAACAAGCCCGTGCTGGAGCTCCCCTTGTAACTCGGGGGTACTCGATACTTCTGCGTTCAGGTTAAACACACCCCAGCCAGTTCCCAAACAACCCTCTCTTAAGCCAAGCTCAGCACAGCAAATTCAGAGACAATTCTTACTGCCAAGTGGGTTTTATGAGCGCAGAGAACGCGCTGGCACCCAGCAAGAGCCTCCAAACTTGGCATTTAGCGCCGCCTCCTTCACTAGACTGACCAGCAAAGCACAAAGGCGCTGCTGTGTTCACGGACAGACACCGACTTTGTACCGGGGGCTCCCGACAAACGGCCCCCAGCCCCGACAGCAGCCCCGACAGCAGCCCCGACAGCCCGCGCCTGGCTCACCTCTCCTGCCAGCTTTCAAACGCCGGCCCGACAGCCTCGGCTCCTGCGGCTCCACACCAGGCACCTGCGAGGCAGCAGAAACGCACCTCCGGGATGTCGGCAGCTGGAGCTGCAGGTTTACAGACGGGGCGCTCCCGGCGATCATCCCTGCTTTGCAAACCACAACGAGGAGGACGGAGGGTCCCCATGGCTGGATGCACAAGGCCGTATTTCACGGTTCACTGTTGCTTAGAACCAGCACCCGGAACAGGATGAAAAACTGACCCAGACCGGGGAAGAACTCAGCGGTAGCTGAGGGGAGGAAGGCAGAACCGCTAGTTACCTCAGCCCGTCCGAACGCTACAAACCACCCCCCGCTGTGAATAACGAGCACGCTCAGCTGGGAACGTCCCCCCGTGCTGTGAGCAGGAGCCGCTCCCCGGCCCGGCCCTCCCCGGCCCCCTTCCCCGGCCCCCTTCCCCGCGGCACAGGGCACAGGGCCGGGGAGGCGCCAGCGCCCGCCCCGCCTGCCCGGCTCGCCCCGGGCCTCCCCAGCCGGAGGCAGCGGCCGGGCGCTAGCGGGACCTGCGCGGAGCCCGCGGCGGCGATGGCTTCGTTCCGCCGGGCTGCGGGGCCCGGGGGGTCAGGCAGGGAACCAGCCCCCCCGCCCCGTCCCGTCCCGCCCCGTCCCGCCCCCCAGGCCCGTCTCCTCACCGAGGACACGACACCCGCGCGGCCAGGAGCGGAGCCGAGCAGCGGGAGCAGCGGGAGCAGCGGCGGCGAAAGCTGCCGAGCGGAACCGGGCCGAGAGCCGGGGCGGGGCCGAGCGGAACCGGGCCGAGGGCCGGGGCGGGGCCGCCCTCCCGTCCCCTCCCCTCCCCGCCTCGGGCACAGGGAGAAGGGCCGGGCCGCGCTGCCCCGGGGCCGCCGCTCCCGCCGCCCGCCCTGGGGGCTGCCCGGGCGCTGCCCTGCCCGCAGCGGGGGTGCCCGCCCGGTGGTCGCCCCGGGGGGCAGCGCCTCCGCCGCCCCGCGCGCTCGGACAGGCTGGCACGCGGCGGGACGCGTGGATCAGGCGGCGGCGGGAGCGGCTGGAGGGCTGGGATGATTAACCCTGGGACTGTTGTTAGGATCGTTCTTCGTTCAGGGCTAGGGGTGTTTGGGAGCAGGAGGCCCGGGGCGGGGCAGCACGAAGGAAAGGAGCTTCTCTTGCAGCACTTCCAGACGTTTGCCGTGATGGTAACGAAGGGGTGTCCCCAGGTAACGAGAGACGTGACCAACAGTCGGCCGACAGAGGAGCCGAGGGGTGTCTTCTGCTGTACAAATAGCTCAGTCTTACTGCTCGTGTGAGAAGAGCAGGCCGCCCTGCCCCTGGCAGCGCCACCGGGACGGGGCAGCGGAGTGAATCCCAAAAGCCTTTCCTGTTTTCCTCACACGTTCCCTGTACCAGCCCTCCCTGGCTGGGTGTGACACCCAGGGGTGGCCAGGATCAGCCCGTGGAGTAGCTCAGAGGTTTCCCTCCATCTGCTTGGAGTTTGCAAATAGGCACTGGATTTCTTTTTCAGCAATGTTAGTCCCACTAGCTAAATCCCAGGACCTGGAGGACTGGTTCTAGGATCTCGAGGATGGCTTTTCCATCTCCGTATCCTGTCCCAGGTAACAGTGCTCCGTCCAGCCAGGACTGCCCCAGCTGTGCTCCCTGGCTCTAGACTCAGCCCCTTTCTAAAGGAGGCAGGAGAAGCAGGGGCCTCCTGTGCAGCCGGCCAAACCAGAGCTGCCTTTGCAGTGCTCCAACAGGACACTGGTTTCCAGGCAGCAGCGGCAAACAGGAATTCCCTCTCCAAGTTCTTCTGTTGTTCGAGAGATGCTCTTTGGTGAGGATATCACTCAAGAACAGGAAAGGAAAAAGCACATCTGTGTTGTTTTAGCTTCCAGCCTGGGATCTGGAGTCACCATCCCTGGACGTATGCAAAAGAAATACAGATACAGTGCTTAGGGACATGATTTAAGCACTGAACAGGTAGATTTGGTTATGGTAGGTGGATTTAGGTTATGGTTGGATTTAGTGATCTTCAACCAGGATGATTCTGTGATTCTTTCAGATTACTGGTTAACTACAAATTAGTTTCATAAATTGAAGGTCTGTTCTTAGTACCAGTGTGCACATATACACAGATTCCTTAAGGGCACAGGTCAGTCACACAAAGTGTTGCTCACGTTGTTTTGTTATCGTGGCTCACAGTGTCCTTCTAACACTATCTCACGGGGGACAAACCAAGGCCTGAATCAAAGGATGATGTCAAGTGCTGTGTCTGAGTGTATGTCAGAGTTTACCCCTGCTGGAAGGGGAAGGTCCTCCACCTCTCCTCTCTTCCACTGCCGTGTCTTCCCCTTCCTCCAGCAGCACTGGCATCTGCTGGGCCCTGCACAGAGTTCAGGTATCTCATTATGGTGGAAAAGATGAGCTGCACATTTTGCCGTGTTAATTCTCTGCCAGATGAGTGCACTGGCTGAGATCAGCACAAGCTCCATCCAGTGCTGCAGCCAGTGCATGCTGTCAGGACGAGCAGAAACGGAGAGCGGGGCCCTCTGGTTTCAACAGCTCTCCTAGATCAACTCAGGCCATGCCATGGAACTTTTTGTGCAGCTTCATCCAGGGACAACAACCTCTGTGAGTCTAAAGACTCCAGCTTCCGAGCAGTGTTTACATCCCAAATAACTTAAGAAGGAAAACAGCAAGGGGGAGTCTGGTTACACAGGAATGGGTGAGGGAGGAAGAGCGTTCTACTTGTCTTGATCTACCTCTGAAGTGTTTTAAACAGGTGAAGAGGAACGCTAGGTTGGAGCCAGACATCTGTGGGAATCACACACTGTGTCATCACACACAGGGAAGTTTTTACTGTGTGTGCCTTGATGGATACCAAGCCTCCAACAACAGCAAGGCATTTGTTCCCAGCGGTGGCACGAGCTGTACAGGCAGACATCACAAAGAGTCTTGAGCACCAGGAATCCAGCACTTAATTTTGTACCACAGAAATCTTTTTTTCACCTCACTTTAGAATGGACTTCCTAAATCTCTCTCAGAGCACTTTGTGCTGTGGGGGCAAACACGTATTTGACATCTAGGCTCTTAACAGTTATGAATTAGCTCCATTTTGCATCCTTTGCTTTGTAACCAACCATTGCTTCACAGTCACAGTCAAGCATCATCTTTCCAGAAGAAGGAGCCGGATTAGAGAAAGTCAGATGACACTTGTCTTTCCCCAGAATGTCATGTTTGTGTGTAGTGTAGAAGAGTAGCCAGTTCCTCGTTAACAGTAATGAACTCTTGTCACTGACCAAGATATTTGCAGAGATGGGAGTTTTCTGGGATCCTTGTAGCTGGAGGTACCTGACAAACAGTTTCCCTGATAAAACAGAAACAATTTAAGAGATAGCTAGCTACAAAATTGAGAGTCTCCTCCTTCCAGATGCCTGACGACCAGGCAATGAGAAGCTGCTTTGTTTCCCAGCAGAAGTTACATGGATCCCTTCATGGAATGCTGTCTTTGCTTTAAGCTTGGATCCTACTTTAATTGATATTAAAAAAACCCCAACCAAACCCTATTATGAAGTTGGTGTAAAGAAGGATATCAGTTTAATGGAGACAGGAATTTTTCCCAGAGCAGAACAGATTGCTCATGGGGAAATATTCCATGCATCTGCTGTTGGAAGCTGTGGTGGGGTGTGCTATTTAAATAGTTTCTCATTGCTGTTCTGAAGGTGGGAACAGGAGAAAGGATGAAGGCAAGAAATCCCTCTCTAATTTCCGACGTAGGGAACACGGTGGTACTTTTGGATGGAAAGGTCATGGAAGAGAGTGTTACCTGTGCAAGAGTTTCTAGCAGATGCCACAGATCTCTCTGCAGCCATCTTGCTTTTTATTTCCAACAAAAAGGGACTAATGCAGCTGGAGTTTCACTGCTGCACTGAGAACCTTCAGCTTGGACAGACAGGGGAACCTCACCACATGAGCAGAAGGTATTTAATGACAGCTTGTTTTGGGCCTGATACTGTAACGTGCACTGCCAGGAGAGTAGGGCAGTGGCATTCTAAACTCCTTTTTAGTTTTTTGTATTCTCTCATAATGCCCAAAGTAACATTGGTTCATGGTTGCTCATGGTTGCCTTTCCAGCCTAGATCTAGTTACCTGAATTTCAGTCCAGAAGGATTTTCTTCTAAAAGAATGAGTCCTGAGAGGGAGATCTGCAATGAAGGTGTCGTCACACGGTGGGCTTGGAGACAGGATGTACTGAGGTTTTACTACTAGCAAGAAGATAGCAGATGTTTTGGACTACAGCTGTTGTGCTCGGTAGTGGTGTTCTGTGTCACAGAATCCCAGGCTGGTTTGGGTTGGAAGGGACCTTAGAGATCATCCAGTCCCAAACCCCTACCATGGGCAGGGACACCTCCCACTAGACCAGGTTGCTCCAAGCCCCATCCAACCTGGCCTTGAACACTTCCAGGGATGGGGCAGCCACAGCTTCTCTGGGCAACCTGGGCCAGGGTCTCAGCACCCTCACAGGGAAGAATTTCTTCCTAATGTCTAGCCTAGATCTCCCCCCTTCCAATGTAAAGCCATTCCCCCTCATCCCATCACTCCCTGCCCTTGTCCAAAGTCCCTCCCCAGCTTTCCTGGAGCCCCTTCAGGCCCTGGAAGATGCTCTAAGGTCTCCCTGGAGCCTTCTCTTCTCCAGGCCCAACTCTCTCAGCCTGTCTCCAGAGCAGAGCTGCTCCAACCCTTGGATCATCTCATCCTCTGCACTTGCTTCAACAACGCAATGTCCTTCTTGTGTTGGGGACCCCAGAACTGGACCCAGCACTGCAGGGGGGTATCACCAAGAGGGGAACAGAGGGGGAGAATCCCCCCTTTCCCTGCTGCCCACGCTGCTGGGGATGTAGCCCAGGTCACGGTTGGTTTCTGGGCTCCAGCAGGTGCACTTCAGTGGTAACTGCCAGGGGACACAGCTAAGTTTAAATCCCTAATCGAGGGCTTTAGGCACTGGAGTTGAGGCTGAGAGATGTACAAGAGCGTCTGGAGCACATAAATGAGTGTCTGAACCCTGAAACTGAGGTTTGGGGCTTTAAAAATGGGTTTTTTGGCCCTTCAAATGGGGGTTTGGGCATGAAACTGAGGTTTTGAAGCATGGCATTAGGGTGTGTGCCTCAAAAGAATGCTTTGTTACCAAAACTCAGCCTTTGCACCCCCAAAATTGCACCCAGGGAGGCACTGAGGGTGGCAGCAGGCGATGCTCAGCCCACATGGGGGCAATGGGCTGCGGGGGGCTCGGTCGCCGCCTCCCCCTGCGGTCCCTCTGGTACCCCCACAGGCTCTGCTCCCCCTGCCCTCCCCAGTGCCCCTGCTGCCCATGCAGGCCCTGCTGCCCTCAGCCCCCCTGGTGCCCCCCCCAGACTCCCCTCCCACCCGGTGCAGCACGGCCCTGGGCACGGGCACAGCCCCCTGGGTTGGTCTCTTAGGCCATTGCTCCAGAAGAACCCTCTCACCTGTAGGACCCACCACTGCTAAGGGATGTCTGGAGTGAGCCAGACCCACAGTGTGCCATCTCCTCTGGGCAGCTGCAGCATCAACAAAACCCAAACCCAGCACCAGCTCTTTGTGCTTTACAAACACAGTTGTCAGGAAAAGGAATTTCAAGACAGCCACTGTCATCACCTTCACTGCAGTGTCTGCAAGTTTTATTCTGTCAAACTCCTGTTCCTTCAGCAACAACCAGGCAGCTGTCAAAAAATGGAGACAAGCCCCAAGTGCCACCAGAACAGCCGTTCCTCTCCCTGACAATGTCACCTCTTCCCGCTCCTCCATCAGCACCCAGTGCTCATCCTCCTCAAATCTCAGCTCAGACTCTGAGCTTCAGCACGCTGAAGAGGACTTGCTCGTCCAACTTCTTTCTTTCTGGCCCCCTGGAATCCAAAATGATGGCAGCTCCCAGAGGCCCATTCCTGGAGGTGGTGCTGCCATTCCCCTGGCCAAGGGAGCTCTTGGAAAGCTGCTTGAGCTTCAGTCTCTTTGTTAATTGCATGTAGCAATCCTCGAGGTGACCAACCTCCTCCTGGCCCTTCCCCAGGCAAGTGCAGTTCCACCATGAACAGCCTGGTTGGCTCAGGCCTCGATGACTCCAGCTTGGACTAGATGGTCCCTCCATGGACCCTAATGGTTCCTTCCATGGTTCTAGGATTCCAACCCCAACCACGTCATGGGGCTGTGATTATGATGTAAGGCCCCAGAACCCTTCCACTGCCACACTGTCACACTTGTCACACTTGTGCAGTGTGTGTCACTTGGAGAGCCACGTTTCAGGCCTGAGGCTGGGTTTGCTCTCCTGAGGGGACGACCGAGTTGCTGGAAGCTCCTTTGGAGAGAGGTGGTGTGAAGGGCTGCAGGAAGGCACGGTGAGAGGGAGGTGAGAGTGGTGGCCGTGACTTCAACTGCCCCGTGCGCAGCAGCAGTGAGCAGCAGAGGAAGCAAGGGTGAGTTCTGGGGGAGGGCTGGGGCTTTTTCTCGCGTTCTGTGGGGATAGAAGACTGATCTCTGCGCTTTCTTGAAGAGCTGCATTTAGGTGGTTTGTTTTACATGAGGACTGAGCAACTCAGAGTCTCACCAACAAAAGCAATCTCCTGGCAGTCATTCTCAAAGCAGGGTTAGAATTTGTTTGCTTTGTTCAGTATCACGTTCCTCGTCTTCCAAAGTTCTCGGCAGCTCTTGGCCATTGGGAAGGGACGTGAAGGACACGTGTGGCGAGTGGCTTTGCGTCTCCTCTGAGCGCAGTAACCAGGAGATGACCCAGGGTTTATTGCCATAGTGGCTGGGCACCTGGAATTCCCTGGGAAGGGGCAGCAGGCAGCACGGTCACAGCTGATGACAAGTTCCTCGAGGTCTTTCCAAGCCCGCCGGGCAATACCTGCGTGTCCTTTCCCAGGGCGCGGCAGCTGCCCTTTTCCTGCTGGGTGCCCCAGCAGCTCTGCAGAAAGAACACACACAGCACGTGTCTGGGGCTGAGCCACGAGACTCTGCTTGAAGTCTCTGGGCAGAAGCAGGTTATTGGCTCCGCTTCCCCCACCAAAAATGGTGACTTTGAAGAAAGCCCTTGAGTTAAAAAGCAACGTGGAAGAAAGAGCAGAGAAAAAATGAAAATGGGGTAGTGGAGGAAAGAGACAGTCTCCAGTAGAGCGTTAGTTTGGTAATTCATGGCTTTGAGGGAACTGGGTGTCTATGGGATGGAAGTCAAAGAGCAAAATCTCTTTGGTACAGATGCAGCATTCCAGGCCAGTCCGTCATTTTCAACGGGCTCGGGAACAAACTCCGCATCCCAGGAGATGCCAGGGTGCTCAGAAGAGAAAGAGGACATTGTCAGGCAGTGCACAGGAGGCCAAGCGCTGCAAACCTGGCTGTTCTGAACTTCCTGACAGGTAAATCCTTCCTGACTTTGATAGCAGCAAGTACAGAGCATCATGGAATCACAGAAGCGTTTGGGCTGGAAAAGACCTTTCAGATCATCAGGTGCAACCATGAGCCCAGCACCTGCCAAGACCCCACTAAGCTGTGCCCCAGGTACCACATCGACACGCCTGTTAAATCCCTCCAGGGACGGTGACTCAAACACTGACAATTTCTTCTTCTCATCGAGTCCACTGATCTTGCAGTTGGTTTTGAGTAGGAGATCTTTCATGAGAGATGTCTTGCAGCTTAAAACAAAAAGCTGTCTTGATCGGGGAACTAGAATGATTTTAATGAAGTTGATGTGATCCTTTCCTTGCAGTTCCTCTTCACAATCCAAGAACCATCCAGGATGGGCTGCTGGGCCTCAGAGCAGCAACTCATCGGCTCAGCGTGGGGTGAGTAGTTCCAAAAGGAAAGACAAGACCCAGCACACGACCTGTCACCATCATCACTCACAGCTGCTGTGACCCGTTTCCATTTAGGATTTGATTTCCTAAGGTGGGCTTGTGCTACCACAGAACATGGTCTGGCTCCTTGTTCATTGGCTCCATGGGAGCAGATGAATGACTGATCACCATCAGCTGGAGCCCTTGACATACAGGCATCACTTTCCTGCCTTCACAATGTTTATGCGAGTGTGTTGTCAGTTTGTGTTGCCTTGCCCCTTGGAGGATCATCTGAAAATCTGCCCCGTGCCACGTTTCCCCCCGTAACATACACTGTGCCCTGTGAATTCCCGGGGACTGAACCTGAGATGGCTCCTGCCAACCCTTTGTGGCCTGGCCTGTACCTGAATGCCTGAGTACCTCCCTGCCGACTCAATCTCCTGCTCTGACCTGACTGCACTCGGGTTTATTGGTTGCCTAGATGATCCCGACGAGTCCTCCAAGGAGAAGATCCAGCAGCGGGGAGGAAGACCACCAGGGTCAGCCCATCTGTCAGACTGGAGACGTCCTCTGTGCAAGATGTACAGCATTTTATTGTTAACTTTTCAGATAGAAGAAGTTCTTCTAGCATAAGATGGGGGTGGGGTCTGCAAGTCTTTTCTTTCTGTCTGGACTTCCTGTCTGTGGGGGTGGGGATTGTTATTCTTCTTCTGTACCTTTCTTCTTTCTTCTCCTCCTTTCCCCCCAAAAAACAGTAAATGAAGTTAAGGAACCGACTGGAGTGAGATCCCTGTAAATGTGCCTTGATGAGAGTTGTCCCGTAACATCTCTCCAAGGGGAGATTTTCCATTTAACGAGGCACAGTCGAGAAGAATCCAGTGGTTCCGTTTGTTTGCTGCATTTGTGTGTGTTGGCTTGTTTGTTCAACACCTGAGTAACTCCACAACTTGTGTGACCCAGAGTTCTTTTCTCTCTAGATGAGGTTGTTGCTCCTTTGGGCGAGGGGACTTTTGGACAAGTGGTGGAATGCATCGATCACCAGGAGTAAGTCTTTTTCAGTAACCACGGGCAATTTTTCTGGCTGCTGCTCTCACCGTGCGGCTCGGGAAGCGCTTTCTGATTGCATCGGGCTTCATCTTTACGTGGAGACCTTTCCTGATAAGGTTCCCATTGTCATCAGCAATGTAGGCGGTGGTAACTCCTCGAGATTCTTAGGTAAAACTCCTCCTTGTTCCAAGCCCAGTTAAAAACCTGTCTTTCCAGGAGAGGCAGACACGTGGCCGTGAAAATAGCGAAAGAGGCTGATGGGAGCTCCAGGGCAGCCCTTGACGAAGTACAAGCCCTGCACTATTTACATGCCCTGGACCCCAGCAGCACACAGTGAGTACACAAAGCCGACCGTCCCGGGCTCTGCCCTTAAGATTCCTGTGACGTGGCTTTCGGGAACACACGACGTGTGGAGCGGAGCGCGATACAACTGCCTGCTGCAATTCCTGTATCTTCCTGCTTCTGCAGTCACTGTGTCCAGATGTTAGACTGGTTCGAGTACCGCGGCCACGTCTGCATTGTTTTGGAGCTGCTGGGGCTCAGCACCTTTGACTTTATTGAGGAGAATGGCTTCCTGCCCTTCCGGCTGGACCACATCAGACAGATGGCCTATCAGATCTGCAAGGCTGTGAACTGTACGTATCTTTCTTTTCTGCCTGATTTGTGTCATTTTCTTTGTGGCATTTGCTAACTAGCCTTGTTATCTTGCAGTTTTGCACGTCAACAAGTTGACGCACACAGACCTGAAGCCAGAAAATATTTTACTGGTGTCATCTGCCTACACAGAGGAGTACAGCCCCAGCCTGGGAAGTTGCTGTCCTCTTCCCCACCTCCCCCTCAGCCATCCTCTGGCTTTATTTGGGCACTCACATCCCATTGCTTCATTGCAGAAGTGTGAGGAGCGCAGACTCAAACATCCAGACGTCAAGGTCGGGGACTTCGGGAGCATCACACGTGACCATGAACATCACAGCAGGGTGGTGACCACAAGACCGTACAGAGCTCCCGAAGTGATCCTAGGTCAGTAGGACTCTGTCGGGCACAGCTTTGGCCTGAGGTTCCTGGTGGCTGTGGAAGGGTGCTAGAGAAGCGTGGCACGTCTTGCTTGAGCTGTTGACCTGTTTGCAGCCTGGTAGAAACGTGACCCTTCTGGATCTTTTCACAGCCCTGGGATGGTCCCAGCCCTGCGATGTCTGGAGCATAGGATGTATTCTCCTGGAGTACTACCTTGGATCCACAGTCTTTCCGGTAGGCAACCGGGAACCCGCCAGCTTGGCATGAAGGGTGACCCCGTTAACACTTGTAATTTACAAGCCACACTAATGACAGATGGAGCTTCATCTGTCAGCAGCAGCAAATACTGCTCAGCTACCCAAATTCTGTCAACTTGACAGCACTGCTGAAACTTGACATTTATGAACCAGGAACAAAACAAAAAAAAAAGTAAGGCCGGGTCAAGGGAAAAAACCTCCAGTAGCTTGTATCTTAATCCAGGAAACAGATGAGTGCAGCCTCTCCTTTTTCCTTAATCTGAAATGGATGACTGGTTGCAGGGTACAGTCAAACACGAAGTGAGGTCAATGTGTGGTTCTTGATAACTTCCTCTGACAGTGAACAACAAGGTCTATCTTGATTCCCCTCCAGGCCCGTGGAGACAGAGAACACCTGGCCATGATGGAGAGGACCCTGGGGCCTTTGCCATATCACATGATAAAGACTAGCAGGTAATTCCATTTCTCTGTACCTGGACTGGTAGAGTTTAATTGAAATACTTCCAGATTTGGTTGAATGGCAATTGTTAAAAAAAAGCTGAACGCATTCACGTTCACCCTTTTGCTCTATTTCACAAGCTGGCCACTCTTGTGGAATCTTCCCAGCTCAGTTCCCCAGGTGTGGACCAACATGCTGAGAAACTACTCCTGGTGCAGGGACAAAACAGCCCCTTTGAGTAACACACTGTGGTCTGCTTGTTTTTGAAACGCAGATATTTCCACTACAGCCAGCTGGACTGGGACAAACACAGCCCTGCTGGGAGATACGTCTCCTGGTGCTGTAAGCCCCTGAAGGTAAGAGGACAGAGGGAAAAGGCTGCTGGGGAGAGGACCTTTACGTGCAGCAACACAATTCCAAAACCATCTGCTGTTCTTTTCTTCACAAAGGCATTCATGACCAGCCATGACGATGAGCACGAGAACCTGTTTGACCTCATCGAGAAGATGCTCCGGTACGACCCGGCGGAGCGCATTACTCTGGAAGAGGCCCTGAAACATCCTTTCTTCTTCCCACTGAGACGGGAAAAAAGGGCGCTGCCTCCTCGGGCTGAGGAGGCTGGCACAGGTGTCAGTCCCCCAAAGAAGCGTAGGAAGCGTTAATGTTTGTTAGATAGAGTTCCTTTGTACATGCCCTCTTTTGTGTTACACCTTTTTGGATATTGAAGTTCAATGCAGCTGTTGGAATAAAACTTAAGCCAGGAAAAGATTCTGATGAACTTGGTTGTGTTTCTCCGTACGTGAAGATCTCGGCCCAGTGGCACTCTGAACAGTCCACGGATGTCCTAGGACTCTGTCCTCCTGCTGAGTGGTCTCCACAGTAAGAATCCCAACACCTGTAACACACACAGCGTTGCCCTGTCACCGTGACCTGAAGGACTGGATCACTGCTCACCCCCCGACACCTCCAGCTGCTCCACTGCTGCACTGGGACTTGAAAATCGGTACCTTAGGGACGAACATTTAAATACTCTGACCCCCCTGCTGACAGGACTGGCCACACATCTGGTTGACAGACGGGTAAGTTAACACGGCCATTTGAGCTCCTCCTCCCTTACAGGAAGCTGCTGGAGCTGCCCAGTCCGAGCAAGTCACAAGAGGAGATGAAGCTCCTTGTTCCAGAGGGGGAGCTGAGTCAAGGACCCCTGTATCACCATGACTGCAGCAAGGCATTTCCCCCTTCCTCTGCCCAGTTCCCCGTGTTTTCTGCTGACTCGACCACCCTCTCCTTTCTCCCTCCCTGACGTCTGCCAGAGCCCACGGCCTCACTACTGCCAACAATAAACCTTTTCACAGATTTACAGAATTGTCAGAGTTGGAAGGGACCTCTAGAGATCACCTAGTCCAACACCTCTACTAAAGCAGGAGTGCCTGGAGCACATCCCACAGGACTGCATCCAGGCGGGTTCTGAACACCTCTAGAGGAGTGGACTCCACAACCCCCCTGGGCAGCCTGTTCCTTGCAACCACAGACCACATGGAAATACTCTGAGCCCCCACTGCTACTGGAACTGGCCACACAGTCGGGGTTTAGGAGCAGAGCCCGGGGACAGGGCCCTCTGGGCTGGCCAGAGCCTTGAGGAGAGCGGCCCCGGGAGCAGAGCCTGGCCAGCAGGGCCAGAGCAGGGCCGGGGCCTGCGGCTGCTGGTGGAGAGAAAGGGCTGCGGGAGAAGCTGCAGGTTGCTCACCTCCCTTTGTGGTGCGGTTTGGCCGCCAGGAGAGGAAAAGCTTCCAAAGGCACAGAGCTCAGCTGCAAACCTTGCTTCCAGTGCTGCCGTTAACAGCCTGGCCAGTCTGGGTGGCATCTGTTAGGGACCGTTGTGCAAGGGACACACGAGGCCGAGGGCCGGGTCCTGCCCCTGGCTCACAACATCCCCCCACAACGCTGCAGGCTTGGGGCAGAGTGGCTGGAAAGTGCCCTGGGAAAAGGACCTGGGGGTGCTGGTTGACACTGGCTGGATATGAGCCAGCATGTGCCTGGGTGGCCACGAAGGCCACCAGCATCCCAGCTTGTGTCAGCACTAGTGTGGCCAGCAGGACCAGGGCAGGGATCATCCCCCTGTGCTCAGCACGGGTGACGGGACACCTCGAATCCTGGGGTCAGTTTTGGGCCCCTCGCTACAAGAAGGACATTGAGGGGCTGGAGGGTGTCCAGAGAAGGGCAACGGAGCTGGGGAAGGGCCTAGAGAACAAACGTTTCTACTCATAACATTCTGGAATAGCTGGTTCTCCCCCTTCAGAAACAGCGAATCATAGAATTGTTTTGGTTGGAATAGACCTTTAAGATCCTGGGGCAGTTCAGGCCCAGCTGGTAACAACCAGGCCTCTGCTCACTCACCCCCCACTGCAGGATAGGGAGGAGAAAATACCACTAAAAGCTTGTGAATTGAGACAAGGACAGGGAGGTTTTCACACCCCCCCAGTTAACGGAGCTGTTGCAGAGTCCAGTGAACAAAGGCTGAGAGCAGCCCCAGCAAAGGGACTTACCCAGCATTCTAGCAGCCACCAGGCTGTCCCACAGCCTTTCTGCACAGCCGTGACAGCCAAGTTTTGCACCAGAAGCATCAGGACACTTTGCTACTGCATCCACGTCAGTGCCAGTCACACCTTGAACAGCACAGTCCTGGAACTGGGCAGGGTCAAACCTCTCTTTTTCATCTGTAAAGACAAAGCACTGACATCAAGCTGGCACACACAGCTGTTTGGTTTCTAAAGTCTGTCATTTCCACCTTTTAAAATAACAACTCCAAAACAAAACCTGCGCTGGCAAGCCTGAAGTTAAACGAGACTGGGATCGTTCCAGTCTTCCCAGACAACTGGCATGAGCTGGCACAGAGAGTGACTTATCAGTCTGACTCTTACACCCTTGGTCACATGTTAGATCCCCCTTTCCCTCCAAAAAGAGAGGCTCAGCTACCTGCTATCAACGCCTTGGGAACAGCGGGGTGGGAGTCTGGAAACACGGATCAGTTATTTTCCAGGACAAGCTCTTTGCTACCACAGACTTGCTTGGAAGCCAAACTATGTTAAAGGCTTAAAAAGGGACAAACCCCCAGAATGCTGGGATGTCATCTGCTACACAGACTAAACCCAACTCTCTCACTTCAACAGTTTCTCAAGGAACTTTAACGTTAAAACAGGTGCAGTAAGTCAGCATGAACTTCTGTACGACCTGATCACCACTGCAGTACGTGCAGCATCCCTAGGAGTGTCCCTTGGAGCTGGAACAAAACCACACGAAACAGAAGCTTTAAGAGCTGTCCCCACTGCCTGTTTTAGTTTAAGACACATCACCCAAATCCTAAGTGACTCCTCACTGCACCTCTTCAGTCATCAGCTGCTCTTGTGGCAGTAACAGTGCACATCCACAGATACGCACCTGCACCACCCACACTTTGGGGGTTGGTTGGTTTGCCTGGGGGGGTGGTGGTGGGTTTCTGTTTGGTTTTTGACACTTCAATAATCTGGTATTCTTAGAGCACTTGGGGACAATGCAACTTTCATCCAGCAGCTAACTCTGAATGCCTACCAGGTTAGATGCTCCATAGATGCAGGTATTAACCTGCAACAAGCCCGTGCTGGAGCTCCCCTTGTAACTCGGGGGTACTCGATACTTCTGCGTTCAGGTTAAACACACCCCAGCCAGTTCCCAAACAACCCTCTCTTAAGCCAAGCTCAGCACAGCAAATTCAGAGACAATTCTTACTGCCAAGTGGGTTTTATGAGCGCAGAGAACGCGCTGGCACCCAGCAAGAGCCTCCAAACTTGGCATTTAGCGCCGCCTCCTTCACTAGACTGACCAGCAAAGCACAAAGGCGCTGCTGTGTTCACGGACAGACACCGACTTTGTACCGGGGGCTCCCGACAAACGGCCCCCAGCCCCGACAGCAGCCCCGACAGCAGCCCCGACAGCCCGCGCCTGGCTCACCTCTCCTGCCAGCTTTCAAACGCCGGCCCGACAGCCTCGGCTCCTGCGGCTCCACACCAGGCACCTGCGAGGCAGCAGAAACGCACCTCCGGGATGTCGGCAGCTGGAGCTGCAGGTTTACAGACGGGGCGCTCCCGGCGATCATCCCTGCTTTGCAAACCACAACGAGGAGGACGGAGGGTCCCCATGGCTGGATGCACAAGGCCGTATTTCACGGTTCACTGTTGCTTAGAACCAGCACCCGGAACAGGATGAAAAACTGACCCAGACCGGGGAAGAACTCAGCGGTAGCTGAGGGGAGGAAGGCAGAACCGCTAGTTACCTCAGCCCGTCCGAACGCTACAAACCACCCCCCGCTGTGAATAACGAGCACGCTCAGCTGGGAACGTCCCCCCGTGCTGTGAGCAGGAGCCGCTCCCCGGCCCGGCCCTCCCCGGCCCCCTTCCCCGGCCCCCTTCCCCGCGGCACAGGGCACAGGGCCGGGGAGGCGCCAGCGCCCGCCCCGCCTGCCCGGCTCGCCCCGGGCCTCCCCAGCCGGAGGCAGCGGCCGGGCGCTAGCGGGACCTGCGCGGAGCCCGCGGCGGCGATGGCTTCGTTCCGCCGGGCTGCGGGGCCCGGGGGGTCAGGCAGGGAACCAGCCCCCCCGCCCCGTCCCGTCCCGCCCCGTCCCGCCCCCCAGGCCCGTCTCCTCACCGAGGACACGACACCCGCGCGGCCAGGAGCGGAGCCGAGCAGCGGGAGCAGCGGGAGCAGCGGCGGCGAAAGCTGCCGAGCGGAACCGGGCCGAGAGCCGGGGCGGGGCCGAGCGGAACCGGGCCGAGGGCCGGGGCGGGGCCGCCCTCCCGTCCCCTCCCCTCCCCGCCTCGGGCACAGGGAGAAGGGCCGGGCCGCGCTGCCCCGGGGCCGCCGCTCCCGCCGCCCGCCCTGGGGGCTGCCCGGGCGCTGCCCTGCCCGCAGCGGGGGTGCCCGCCCGGTGGTCGCCCCGGGGGGCAGCGCCTCCGCCGCCCCGCGCGCTCGGACAGGCTGGCACGCGGCGGGACGCGTGGATCAGGCGGCGGCGGGAGCGGCTGGAGGGCTGGGATGATTAACCCTGGGACTGTTGTTAGGATCGTTCTTCGTTCAGGGCTAGGGGTGTTTGGGAGCAGGAGGCCCGGGGCGGGGCAGCACGAAGGAAAGGAGCTTCTCTTGCAGCACTTCCAGACGTTTGCCGTGATGGTAACGAAGGGGTGTCCCCAGGTAACGAGAGACGTGACCAACAGTCGGCCGACAGAGGAGCCGAGGGGTGTCTTCTGCTGTACAAATAGCTCAGTCTTACTGCTCGTGTGAGAAGAGCAGGCCGCCCTGCCCCTGGCAGCGCCACCAGGACGGGGCAGCGGAGTGAATCCCAAAAGCCTTTCCTGTTTTCCTCACACGTTCCCTGTACCAGCCCTCCCTGGCTGGGTGTGACACCCCGGGGTGGCCAGGATCAGCCCGTGGAGTAGCTCAGAGGTTTCCCTCCATCTGCTTGGAGTTTGCAAATAGGCACTGGATTTCTTTTTCAGCAATGTTAGTCCCACTAGCTAAATCCCAGGACCTGGAGGACTGGTTCTAGGATCTCGAGGATGGCTTTTCCATCTCCGTATCCTGTCCCAGGTAACAGTGCTCCGTCCAGCCAGGACTGCCCCAGCTGTGCTCCCTGGCTCTAGACTCAGCCCCTTTCTAAAGGAGGCAGGAGAAGCAGGGGCCTCCTGTGCAGCCGGCCAAACCAGAGCTGCCTTTGCAGTGCTCCAACAGGACACTGGTTTCCAGTCAGCAGCGGCAAACAGGAATTCCCTCTCCAAGTTCTTCTGTTGTTCGAGAGATGCTCTTTGGTGAGGATATCACTCAATAACATTTGAGTAGAATCTCACCCTCAAATTTCAATCCATTAGGCAGGAGCTTCAAGAGCACGTGTAACCAATCATACTGCAAACATAGAAGTGACTGTGAGAGACGGACTCACGGCCTTTAATCCAGCGACAACTACTGCCCATTCCTGGCGATGCGCTCCTCGCACCCGTGAGAAGAGGCGAGAGGTACCAGGCGCATGCGCACAGGCGCACAGACTGCGTGTGTGTCTGTGTGTGTGTCTGTGTGTGTCTGTGTGTGTGTCTGTGTGTGTCTGTGGCCATCCCCAGGGTGAATCTCCTGCAAGGGGAGCCAAGAGAGCCATCAGCAGGTGGAGGAGAATTCCTGCCCATCCCCGACCAACCAGCACCCAAATCCCCAGTGCTGCTGGGGCTGCCTTCAACCACCCGCCCAACACCCCTGAAACGGGGGGCTCAGCACCAGGCCTCCTGTGTTCCCCAGGCTGGAATGAAGCAGCAGCCAGCCCTGGCACTGCCAAACTGCTGCAGCATCCATCTGAGCTTTCTGGAAGCTACAACCCTTCTGCCAGCAAGATCCTCCGCATGTGGATTCCAGCTGCTACAGATTTCCACTGGATTGCTCTAAAAGGTTTCACTAACTTGCAAAAGTCACTTCTGCATTCAGTGTCCCCGTGTCCCTCCTGGGGCTCACACTAGTTTCTCAGATGAGCAGAATCAGGGAACTGTTTGTGTTGGATCAGGCCCTTTGCTGCTCCACCTCATCCTGTGGGCAGATGCCAGGATCCACCCAAGAGAAGCTGGGACACGTGTCACTGCAGACCCAGGGAAAGCCAAGACTGATTTGGTCATAACCCGAGCTTGCAAAACAGGGTCAGGAAGGGTTTAGGCCTCATTAGATGAGATAAATCCTGCTGTAGCATCTTGGAAAGGCAATGAATGCTCTAGACTTGCTAAAGAGCCTAGAACTTGTAATTAGTCAATAAAACAGTGGGAGAATACTGAATGATTGTGTAAAAGTAGAGCATACATAACGATTTGCAAATAAACTTTCTCTCTTTCCATTATTATAGAGCTGTCAAAGACAATTCTGAGATCCTTTCCATATAATACTACTTTAAATTGTACCTCAACACATGACACACACATACTGGCCCCTGGAGAAATGCCTTTTTCAAGGCAGCAGAGTAATTTAATGTAAATAACTGATGGTATCATTTGTTTGGTCATATAGCTAATTTTAATCAAACATAGGCTGTAAAATCAGTTTTTTTTTTTCCTATCTTAATTTCAGCTTGAAATACATAATGAACTAAATTGTAGGTGCTTTTTTAATGCCACCTATGGAGACAATCATATCTGAACTTAAAAAAAAGATTATCATCAACAAACAAAAACATTGGCACCAATCCTGAAGATACTAAAGTGATATTCACTCTGCTGGTATAAGTAGGCCTCTTACCTGAAAATTCAGCCTCTAAAGAAGGAAATGGCTTCACTGCTAGCAAGGCCTTCTGGAAATTAACAAAGTTACTGCAAACATTTATTACACAGGAGGTGAAATCTGGTCAGGGACTGGGGCGTGGGCATTATCACTGGTTTCTGGTGGCAGGTGCTGATGGGAGAGGTGGACATGTCACCTCACGGAAGCAATTCAGTTTTGATTTTCAGTTTGATTTGATTTTTCAGTATTTAATTCTGTATTTCAGTGTTTATTTAGTAGTGAAGCTGTCAGTGTGTCCATTTCTGTACAATAAGCACAATAAAAATGAGGTATTTTGATACACAAACCATTAATATTTCACTGTGCATTCACAGAGGTTACAAAATAATCTCTTTAGCAATATCAGAATATAAACTAGGAGGAAAACAATTAGAAATACAAAAAATAGAGAAACTTTTTAAATATGCAAAACCAGTTACATTTCAAATTATTAAAAAATTTGTAATGTTTTTACACAGTTTCTCTACATACCTCTTTTTGTTCAGCTAGTAATGCAATGCTAGCTTTCAAATCAAGAGTAAATGTAAGTTTACATCCATTCCTGCTACCTACTGCAGAAGCTCTAGTGTTTTAAGGAAAGTACATCCAATGTTTGAATAAAACATCTAAGGCCATGATCTGTAAGCAATAAAGAAGTCAGTGTATGTAGGATTAAAAGTAAGAGTGTAAATATCTTTTTGAGAAATGCCTGATACATTTTTAATTACAGAAGTGTCCACAGGAGGTCAAGATCATGTTAAATACAGAGCAGGGGTATGGGCAAAACCTGTAGGGGCAGTAGATGCTTATTTGACTTTAAGCACATGAACAGTTTGTTGAAGTCAATATGACCATTGATTTGAGCAAATACTTGTAGGTCCTGGAATTGTTTGGCTGCAGGTGGGATGTACCATATGTTCTCCTGGGTCAGCTGTTCTTCTGAAACATTGTCCATTTTAGTGGGGTGCATTTGCTGTGATAAAATCCAGCACTCCCTCCCTTCCTTTGAAGAATAATGACACTCATTTGAGTGAAAAAGTGATCTTTCTCTTTTGTTCCATTTTTTCACTGTCAGCTCTGAAGTGGTGACAAACACAGCCAGTCTCTTGAAGATGGACATGCTTTATTGTGCAAATTTCTAGCCTGATAATTTACACAGGATATTGTCTGGCTGAAAAGCACCAGCATCTTCCCAAGGTGCCTTTGTGCCCTGGGAGTTGGGCTTGTGGGGTTTTTTTTTTGAAAACCAATAAAAATGTTAATTCCAAAAGAGGGGAATCTCTGGGTCATGAGATTTCACTGCACACATTGACTGACCCATGGGGAGGAGGGAGTGCAGCTCAAGCTTCTCTGTTTCCCACTCTGTATGATGCCCACTCTATTTCCCACTCTATATACACTCATCTTCATCAGGCATAACTCTTTGATTGCAAAATCAATCTGTGTTGTGTACCTGCATCTCCTAGGTCCAATTCTGTCCATCCCTGTGGAAAAAGCAAATCTTCATTATAAGAAAAGAGTTCACAGTGGTTTCAAGTCAGGAATTTATTCAGTGTTTGAAGAACCAGTTCTTCCAATGCAGAAGAATTGCCAGTATTTTCTTTTGCACACTTCTTCAGTGAAATAGGACCATTTCTGGAGGAACGAAGCCTGCAGACCAAATGAGGAGTAGAAAGAAGAGGAGCGACCCACAGCCTGCAGAGTTAATCTCTGGGGCCCAAGGAAGTTTGTGGCACACACAATGTGGGGTGGTACTCGTCCTCCCCCAGTGCTCACTGCTGCCCTTTGGGGATTGCACCAGCACTGCATTTCTGCCTGCAGCCTCAGCAGTGTGGATTCACACAGAATCAACCACAGAATCTTAGGGGTTGGAAGGGACCTTGAAAGATCATCTAGTCCAACCCCTCTGCCAGAGCAGGGTCACCTAGAGCACATCACACAGAAATGCATCCAGGTGGGTTTTGAATGTTTCCAGTGAAGGAGACTCCACAACCTCTCTATTCACCCTAGTTCCTAGATGCATTGAAAGAACTCTCCAGCCCTCCAAGGAAGATTAGTCCTTTCTAGGTGGTATATTTCTCACAGGACTGAAGGAACAATCCTCCTCCAATAAACTGCAGTGGGGACCAATGGTGAGTGACAGAGAGAGGATACATATCCAAGGAAGGGTAGGCTGGATTCATGCACAGGTCCCTACGCTGCATTACTGTGACAAGGTACCAGCTCACATACTGCTAGCATGAGTTTAGGACCTTTCTTCTTTGTAGGTGAAATCCAGTCATGGCAGAAAACACCTGGTGCATCCAGAGTGCCTGTACTGCCTGTTCTTGGCAGAGTTTTCCAAGACCTGTCAAAGAACTTCACAAAGATGCATCTAATTTGGAGTGATCCCTGAAGAGGGAAACAGGATGTGGAAAACATTGTCTTCTTGGTTGGATGTGCTACAGACTTGTCATTTGAAAGGAAGATTTGGAAGCACACAGAGGATGCAGAAAAGGAAAACTCCAAAGAGAGCAACACCGTTGATCATCACAGTCAAGGTGGTGTCTGGGAGCTGCAGTTCTACCTGCTGTTTTTGTTTCTGAAACCACAGATATGCATAGGTGCAAAGTGACATTCCTGGTGAACACAGAAATGTTTGGCAGGCAAGGAGGTGATGGCAAAGTTGCCTGTCAGGATCAGTTCTGCTGTAGAGGTACTTTTCACATAAGTGCTACTTACTGCTCCTGGCTAGCAGTAGGAAGCAGCTCATTGCTGGGTGGAAGTGCCCTCTGGCTGGCCATGAGCAGGCTGTGGAGGCCCAATGTTTGGCAAGCCTGGGATCTGAGCAGTAAGGAAAAGTAGGGTTGGGAAGCCCTGGGCATGTCTGTAGGCATCATGCACTCATTCCTGCTTGGGTATGTTACCTAAGCATGACCTGTGTTTCTGCTGTGTCTTGAAATGACATGCTATACCTTACTGCTCTGAGTTGGAGGATCCTCCTGACCATGTTGGAGGAAAATAGCAGCACTGGAGCTCTGCAGGAGAGTCCTTCTCCAGGATCCCACACTTTGATGGCTGTCAGTGATAGGATGCAGAGGACAGTGCACTGGTGAGAACATGTCTTGACCATCTGGTGCATGTTGGCATAGAGAAGTGTCTGTGTCTCTGTCATGCCATGGCAGAGATCTGGCAGACTGCCTTTTCAGTAGTGCCTCAAAATCCTTGGAAAGTCTCTAGAATCAGAGCCTGAGAAGGAGCTGACCTCTAGGCTGTGCGAACAGAACAGGGGATTGGAGTCATGAGCAGAGGTGTCCTGCTGCCTCTGTACCAGACAGCATCCAGTGCACTCAGCCAGGCCTTGCTTCCCCTCCACCAAACTCACCATCTGGCTTGGTGAGACCTCTGTGTTCCTGCTGTGTGTACAGCAATAACCAGTCTCCACACCTGGCAGAAATGAAGGTTGTTGGCTCTGATTTATTTCAGGAGAGGCTCTAGTAGTGTTGATGAGGAAGGCAAAGGCTCCAAGGACCTAAGCATCTGAGAGGGCGAGACCTTTTGGCTTGCTCCTGGTCCTCAGGAGAAACTCCTTGCTCACTGGTCATTCATTTGCTTTTTTATTTTCCAGTGGCCAGGCAATATAATGAGAAACAGCCTGTGTGCTGGTGGGCTGGAAGGCACCAAGTGTCTGAAATGGTTTTACAGTAAGGCTGTAGATGGTATCTGGCAATGGTAAACCAGGCACAAGACTGGATAGACAGAGCCAGCAAACCAAGAGCATCTGTACAACAATGTGATACAGCTGAGCCAGCACAAGGTAAAACCTTTTCTTAAAAATCACAACTCCCTGTTAAAGTCAGAAAAGTTCCTGATACTGGAAAACCTTGCACAAACTGACCAACAGCACTTGCAGACAGGGAGGTGGGGCAGGAGGCTTGAAAGCCCCGGGGAATGTGTGATCCTGGGGCAGTGCAGCTGTATCTGTGTACCCAGTCCTGTGGCTGGGAAGCAGGTGGGACAGTGGGCTGGAAAAACTTGGTCCACCACAAGTTCTTCAACAGCATCTGTATTTTGGTTCAGACAAACAACAAGATGATATTTGATGGAAATTCAAAACAATTCACATAATTTGTCTGTGGATGACCTGCAATTCATGGCTATAGGAAGTCACTGGGAGATGCTTAGCAAAAGTATGGGACAACAGTGAGGGCAGAAGATAACATCAAAGGCTTTCAGCAGTTTTCAGAGGGCTGCTGTGCTGTGCACAATAAAGTGCAGGCTCTCTAAAGATGTGTCTCATGGCAAATCTCTTCTGCTTCTTATTCCGACAGGAAACAGGAGTGGAGGGGAGATGAAACACTTTGTCCAAGATTGCACAGGAAGTCTGTGGCAGAGCTAGAAAGGTGACCTGTGCTACCAAAGTTCTGATTTAGACTTTATAAGAACCCGTCTTTGTCTAATGAGCTGTGCCCAAATCCAGTCCTGTGCTGCATGCATGCATGCTGGCATGTCCATCTTCCCTGGATCGAGGGCATGGAAAGCACCTGAGGGCACTTGTAACTTCCTAGGCTGCTAAAGTAGCTTGGTGGGGGTGTCCCCAAGGCATGAAGGGCTGGTGCAGGAGCAGGGTCAACAGGTGGACCAGGATCAGCTCTGCTGCAATGAAGGGAAGGAGATGGGCGTCGGGAGCTCACAGAGCAGAAGAGGAGTTTTTCAGAAGGAGTTAAAGCAACATAAATGGTTTTGGGAGAGCTCTCCAGGACTCTGGTGTGCTCACAGTCTGTTCTGCTTCAGTGAGGAGGAGGATTTACAGGCTGTGGCTCATTGCTCCTGTTCCTGAGGGTGCAAAATGTGAAGAAGTTGTTGCCCTTACACAGCCCGTGCATCGCTCCATCTCTGGAGCAAACAGCATGGCAGCAGGGAGGAAGGGGCCAGCACCAGCTTCCAAAAAATGTCCCCAGTGGCCTGAAACCCAGGGCCCCTCAGCCCCAGTTCCCACTGTGCTGTGGCTGCACCGGGCTGTGCTTCTCACCCGGGGCCAGCGGGGGCCACCAGCGCCCTGTGGGTGGCCCGGGGAGGCCCTGTGACCCTGGGTGCCAGGGGGCTGGGGACCCTGCCTGCCTTGGCTGGCTCTGTCAGGGTACCAGGGCTGCTTGGTGGTGCCCGTGCCAGGGTGATGCTGTCACCAGTGATGGTCCCAGACCAGCCAGATCCAGCACCCGTGTGTCCCTCCTCATCTGGCGACAGCCACGCTGGGAAGGAGAGGAAAGGCTTCTTGTGCTGTGTCCCTGCTGCCCTCTGCTTTACACTGGCTACTGCTGAGAGCCGAGGTCAAGGCCCTGGTGTGGAAGTGGCCCCAGATATCTGAAGGGCTTTGGCTCCCCTCCCCACCCTGCAGATGGAAAAACCCTCCTGTCCCACTTCCAACCCCTTTCCCTTGGGCATCGTAATAGTCCTGGGCTCCCAGGGATGAAGGCAAAAGGGGAAGTCAGGGTGTGCTTTTCAGAAAGTGCCAAGATTCCAGAAACCGTGTGTTTACTAGAGAGGCCTGAGAGCTACTTTGACTTAAACAGAGGCCTTAAAGAAGTTGCCATCTGGTGCTGCTGGGCTGAGCTGCCCTGTGCTCAGAGCAGAAGCTGCAGGCTCCCCTTCTTTGCTCCCAGCAATCCCGTTGCCACTCTCACCCTGACAGAGGAGTCCCCTGTTCTTCACCTGCTGTACTATGTATTTTGGCCCGTGGTCTGGCTCAGGTGATTTGTGAAAGTGCAGTAAAGTCCTTTAACAGAGGCTGTGCCCTCACACCGTGGGCACTATTACGCTCAGGCCCCTTGGCCTTCTTCTGAGATCCCACATAACCCAGGTCAGCAGTGCAGAAATGAGGGAACTGATTGAACATCCAGCGTTAAGGAGGCTGCCTTCTGTCTGGTGGCCAGGTAAACACTGCAGCAGGACATGAGCCAGGGTCCCCTGCCTGCCTCCCTGCCAGGCCAAGGGGACTCCAGTGGCTGCCAGGCCCTGGATTGCCTGAGCTTGCAGGGCACACAGAGGCAGAGTTTTGCATACTGAGAAAATAAGGAGGGCTTTTTTCAGGTCTGAAAGCTGTTTATTCTTTACAGAGTACTGACACCAGAACGGAAAGTGCCTTTTCCTGAAAGTGGCTATTTATAAACAGCCTGTGGTGCTGAGCCTTCTTTTGCAAGGGGGCAGGGGCTCTTGCAGCTTTTCTTTTATTGCCTTGGATTCACCCCGAGATTCTGCAGATGGGAGTGAACAGAGCAGATCTTGCTGGGGTCATACGACAGCACTGACAGCTTTTAGTAACTCTTTGGAGTTACCAAACTCCGGTATCTAATTCAGCCCTAAACATTCTGGCTGTGTAGCCTGTGCAGTTCACAGTCTTGGGTTGTTGCAAAGGCTTTGCAGGAAAAATCAATCATTTGTGGCAGTCATGTCCTTAATGCAGGAAGCAGCTGTTCCTGTCCAAAGGGCACAATCCTTGCAGTGCACAGGCAGAAATCAGTGGGTTTAGCCTAGCTGCTGAGCAGTGCAGTGTCCACTGCATGCACACACTTAAGGTGGGATTTGTCTGCCCCAGGATGTCTAAAACATAGCCTCCAAGCCTTAGCTAGTTTTCCCTCCCTCTCAAAGGAGAGAAATAAGCACCTTCAAATCTCATCTCCACGACATTCCTTGCTTAGGATTTTACCTGGTCTAATTGTGTAGGGATGTTGGGTGTCGTGGTTTGGACAGTTGTTCTATCACCTGACCCCAGCTGAGAAGGGGAATTGGGAAAGGAAAGGAGACCCGTGGGTTGAAATGGAAACAGATTTAATAGAATAATAATAATAATAATAATAATAATAATGTGACGTGCCAGTCACAGCAAGTGGAGGGGGAGGCCTCAGCCTCGGGACAACAGATGGACAGGACCCTCTTGGAAAGGAGGCAGGAGAGACCCATACCTGCAAGCTTCCCAACATACAGTGAGTGTGATGTTTATGGTATGGAATGCTTGGGTGGGCTGGCTTGGGTCAGCTGCCCTGGGCTTCACCCCTGCTCTCCTATGTGTCACCTGTGTGGTTCAAAACTACCCTCAACCTTGGTCACTTTGGAAATCTGCACACCAGAGATGGGAATAAACAAAAAAAATGCGTTTTACCTCTTTTGTTCTCACAGAATTGGGCTCTGCAGCCTCTCAGAACTGTAATTCTCTGAAAACACGAAAGATTTTATAATTCTGTTTCGGCAAAACCAGGACACTGGGCAACACTCTGCCTCCCTCCCCTGTCTTGGTCCAGCAGGCCAGAGTCTCTGTGGGCTGTGCTAAGCTTCTCTTCCTCCAGGGACACTAGAATCCTCTTTTGAACACTACAAGAAACTTTGAGGAATATAGGACTAAGTGTAATTATTAAAACTTACACTCCTCCCCTGACCTACTTGTGCCCCCTTTGCAAACAAGTGTTGCTGCTGACACTGCTCACAGTTCAGCACTGCAGCACCACCCACATTGTTCCACCTGTAGTGATGTGGTGGCTTTTGGGGGTGGCTCTTACTAGCCTGGCACAGAAGACCAATGTGCCTAGAAGAACAACACAGAGGGCCTCAGCTAAGAAGGAATGAATGAAATAAAACCCTCTGCCCCTTCTGTTGTTTGTCTTGGTGCTGTCAGAGAAAGGCAGAGGTGTGCAGAGGGGTGAGGAGAGGATGGGGCAGGCTGTGCAGCTCTCCAGCTGTGCAGGCAGAGCCAGAGCTCAGTGTGACTCTGCACACCAAACACAGTGGAGCCAGTGAAGATGGACATGGGGCTCAGAGCCAACCGAGTGGGAGAAGATCAGAAAATGGTTGAATTGAGGTATCTTCACCTCCTTGGTGTTTCAATGGTCGTGAGGAGGTCATTGTCCCGTTACAAAAGGTCTGAAAGAATTTGGCAGAAGCTGAACCCCCTTGTGTTCCAGCCAATCCTCAGCCATCAACTATCAGAGGGACTGGGGGCAGCTGAGCTCAGTTTCTGAGTGATGCCCAAATCAGCATTAGTGGTCCAGTCATGCCCAACAGCTCTGTTGGACTACCAGGAGTCCAGAGGCACTGCTAACATCACACCTCCTGCCCAGCTGCACCCCACCTCAACTGGCATGGCCACACTCCAAGGTTTGGTCACGTTCAGGGACAATGCTCTCAGCTAAGCCAAACAGTAGTTGTGATTTATTGCAGCAACAGACACACAAGTTCTTTGGATTGCCAGTGATAAATGAGCTGTCTACAAGCAGGTGCAAATATCAAGAATATGAGTAATACAGCCTGGCTACTAGAGAGTGAAGTGATAAGAAAGGAAGAGAAAAGGAAAAAAAAAAAAAAAAAGGAAAATAAAGGGAAAAGGGAGTTCTAGGGAGGTTTCTAAGTTTCCCGGGGTGCACTCAGCGTAACTGAGTGTTTGAATCTTACCCAAAGGCCTCCCCATGGGGGGGAAGAGAGGCTGAACCAGTCAGCTGATGCCAGGAGTCAAGGGTAATCCTGGCAAAAGCCTGGTGATGGGATCTTCCCTGACATGGATGGGATCTTCCCTAGCATCCTTCCCCTCTTCAGCCATTTCATAGGGTTGGTGTCTTACAGGTGGAGCTTGAGGGACTCTAGTCATACAGACCTTTGACATGATTGGTGTAAAATTCTCTCACTTCACTTTTAAAGGTATAGACTAGAGAAAATTCAGGTGCTTGCTCATTGAGGGGTGGTTATCCCCCAGGAGACAGGTAGTTTTTGGGATGGTGTGTTTTAGTATTAAAATGAGATTATAATGAGCAAAGTTCACTAAAGGACAGTTGTTCCAGAGGGACCATGAAGTTCAACAAGGCCAAGTGCAAGGTCCTACCCTTGGGTTGGCACAACCCGAGGCACAAATCCAGGCTGGGAGGAGAATGGCTGGAGAGCAGCCCTGAGGAGAAGGACTTGGGGGTGGGAGGAGATGAGAAGCTGGACATGAGCCCCCAGTGTGTGTTGGAGCCCAGAGGGCCCATTGTGTCCTGGGCTGCATCAAAAGAAGTGTGGCCAGCAGGGCCAGGGAGGGGATTCTGCCCCTCTACTCTGCTCTGGTGAGACCCCACCTGGAGTGCTGTGTCCAGCTCTGGAGCCCTCAGCACAGGAGAGACATGGAGCTGTTGGAGAGGGTCCAGAGGAGGCCACAGAGATGATCCAAGGGCTGGAGCAGCTCTGCTCTGGAGATGGGCTGAGGGAATTGGGGGTGTTCAGCCTGGAGAAGAGAAGGCTCCAGGGAGACCTTAGAGCACCTTCCAGTGGCTGAAGGGGCTCCAGGAAAGCTGGGGAGGGACTTTTCACCAGAGAGGGCAGTGAAAGGACAAGGGGTGATGGTTTTAAACTGAAAGAGAGGAGATTTAGGTTAGATATTAGGAAGAAATTCTTCCCCATGAGGATAGGAAGGTGCTGGAATAGGTTGCCCAGGGAGGTTGTGGCTGCCCCCTCCCTGGAGGTGTTCAAGGCCAGGTTGGATGAGGCTTGTGCAGCCTGGTCTGGTGGGAGGTGTCCCTGCTTATAGCAGGGGGGTTGGAACCTGATGATCCTTAGGGTCCCTCCCAACCTTCACCATTCTGTGATTCTGTGTAATGAGGCCACCAGAAGTCCTTGGGGAAGCTAAACATCCAACCCAATTGAGCTACAGGGAAGCAGTGTGAGACCACCCCAAGCACTTCTCCTACTCTTTAGAAATCAGTGTAACCTAAACAGATGCTACAAATCCTACAAGTCCTGATGACAATTTCCACATCAGTGTTTCCAGGGTCCTGCTGTGCATTCCCAGATTTTTGGGAGCCCCAGAAATCCAGCAAAAGCATTTGCTGACTTCTGGCCAAAGGTATCAAATATGCAACTCACCCGTTCTAGGGGACCTTCAGATCCCCATGCTGTTGGAAAGTCCAGCCATGAAGTCTCCAAATGTGCAGCTTATCAGCTCCATAGTACCTTCAGGTCCCCATGTTTACCACAGAGCTTGACCGTGGTGTCTCCACTCCACCCTCTGTGCTGGTGTCCTTAGAGTCAGCACACCAAGCTCCCCTGATGTTGCTAATGGCTAGGGTCGCCTGGAGAATTACCCTGGTCCAGACCTCTGTGCACATTAGCTGCATTCCACTTTAAAGGTTCTGTCAATTTTGTACCTTTCCTCAAAAGGTGAATATCGATTTGATTTCTAAATCACCTTGTGATGTGTTAATGCTGGGTCAGCAATCGAAAGAACAGCAGAAGATGTTTTATCAGATCCAAGCAGTGGCCTTGGTTCTGCACATCAGTCTCCCACTGTAACTAAACCATGAGGTGTTACCAGTCCTAGATGCAGACAGTGACTGAAAATATGCTGTTAATTTCAGCAAGTGCAGCTACTTACAAGAAACTTAACTGAAAGTGAAATTACTAGAAAGAAAATGGATTCTATCCTGGCTCAAACCAGGACACACTTTCACCAATCATCCTACAGTCGTGGACTTTTGTAGCAGGCTGAACTTGCAGAATGCCCTGGAAATGGGAACTCAAGGCTATTTCTGGCAAATCTGGAAAGGAAATAATCTTCAATCCAGAGGCTGCAGGATGCAGCACAGCCCCTGCACACTGAAAGGTCTCCCCACACACAACTGACAACAGGACTTGGCTGACTTGTGAAAGCTTTTCTCAACTCACTATAATGCCTGCAATCAACTGTCTTTTGTATTTACAGTTGAAACAGGAAAAGCAGGACTTGGTCCATACCTTGGTGTAGCAATTATGAAGCAACCTAACGGCAGACTGTAACCAGCATCTGAAACTCATGAGTGTTGTAATGTGCCATAAACAACTACATGCCCCAGAAGAGACCCTCAGCATTCAAATACTGCTGAGAGGTGGGCCATGGAGTCATCTACTGTGCTTGCTAGTAACTGTTTCATCAAAGACCTGAGGTACAGATCCCTCTCCTCTATTTCCCTCCTCCAGGGCGAAGGTTGAACTGGGATCAGATGCTTGCAAAAGCAGTCACTTGCAACAGGCTTAGTCCTTTGTCTCTGGAATATCACTTGGAGTTGGCAAAGAGCTGCTTTCTCTAACCCCTGTTCATGCAGGCACACGTGGAGGCTCCTGGGAATCCCTGTGGCACTAGGGGCTTGAGTTCAGCAAAGAGGGACTGGTTCCCATGAGTTCACCCCAGCATCCTCAGGAGACCCCAGCCTGCCTGCCCGGCTCTCTGGGGGGTTACAAGGCTGCTCCACATGACCCTCCTTCCCCATCATCCAGACACCTGAGAATATGCATTGCTGCTGACCCAAAAGAGAGGTGAAACCTCCAGTCAGCAAGCAAGCAGGTGGTGCTTTCAGAGCCTCACCCGTGTATCTGTGTGCTGGGCCCCGCGCTGGCTCCTCCGGATCCACAGGGACACGCAGCTGAGCTGTGGCAGGTATAGCCCATGGCATCACTTCTCCGTGCAAAGCCTGGTGGAGATGGTGCAGCAGGAGGCCACTCCACTTTGTCCCCAGTCCTGGGTGGCATGGGGGTTCTTTCTGTGGTGCATCAGAGACGTGTCAGCTCTTCCCCATGTCCCGCATGGACACTGCTGTGTATTGTACTCGTTCCTACCTGGGGAGCTCATGTTTTGCAAAGGGCCCAACATGCACTTTTTGGACTCCAAATTTAATTGAGTGTATTGTTAATAACACAGAGGTGAATTGTTACATAGTTCTCACACTGCTTTCCCAGGACAAATCTGTTGCCTGTTTTTTTGCCCTGCTGCTGCAGTTGCAGCTCAAACCCAGCCATGGTGACTCGCAGAGGCAGCCAGGAGGAGGAGAGGAAAGAAGCAGGTTGCTTTTTGAGTTCAGTGGATTTAAGCACTGAAGTGTGTCTGAGTACAGGGAATCCCTCACACATGGCACTTCCATTGATAGCAGAGGTCAGGAACAGGAGAGAAAGACATCATCATCCCCAGGCTGCTGCTGGGTATGTGTAAGTGCAGCTGAAGGAGGATGCTGCAGCTGCAGACCTAAGATCTGGGACCTTTGTCCACCTCTGGCTTTCTCACCCCTACCCAGAGCCATGGTAGAGCTGTGTAGCTCACACCAGCCCTCACAGTCTAGTGCACCAGGCAGATACAGCTTTTTGTTCTAAATAAACAAGAAGGGGTGCTAGAAACACCCTGATCAGACTCTTCCATTTCCTGGAGAGCCCGAAGTCCTCCCTTCTAAAGATTTGGCTCTTATGGAGGAAGCCGAGAAAGTCTCTAGCATCCTTTGCTACAGCCACAGATCTCTTATCCTGCTTAGCATCTGTAGGATAGGGCTGGGACTGCAGCTCTCAACGAAGGACATGAAAGCAGTTCTCAGAAATCCCCCTAAGTTGGAAAGGAAGAGTCATTTCACCAAAGCTGTGATTCCAGGGCCAGTAGGGATAGGATACTTTTCATGCACACAAGGTGCTGGTGCCTGGTGACAAAGCTGCATTTCCTCCCAGGATCACAGCAGTCTATATCCAAGTGAAAGGTTCTTACTTCTGAAGTTGGCTGCCAGCACTTCTAGACTCAGAGGTGGCATCACACTGTCTCTCAAAGTTGGATCATTTGTTGAAGACCACAGAAGGACCTGGCTTGTCCCAAGATGCAGAACAGCCTCTTGTAGAAAGGCAGGTGGCTGCTTTGTCAGGGTTCCATCCCTCTTCTGTCTTAACTGAAGTGCTGAATTACCAATCCTACCCCTCTTACCAGAAGTGCTCTGTCCACTATGTGAGCCAGCAGAGAGCATGATACACAGCAAGAGGTCTTTTAGGGGATTCCTAGTGCCTCAGTCATAGAGTGTCCACTAAACTCCTGTATTCTTCTGAGCAGGCAACTGTCTCATGTGCTAGTGGAGGAATCTGTACCATTCTCAAATGCACATATGCAAAACCAGTCAGTTTCTTTCTCTCCAAAGAAGTGAAGTGATATTTTATGCAAGAAATTTTCTAGTTTCCTTAGCAGAGAACTGGATCTATTAATTCATTGATGTTTTGCTCATTTGTTCCTGTTGGTATGTTGCCCTCATGGTTTCACTTTTGCTGTCTTATTAGGAAAGCCATGCAATTAAGAAATTAACTGGGAAATTTAGGGTGGAAAATACTGTTTGAAATTGCTAATGCTTGGAAATTCGGTGTTGCAATGGATTTGCTGTGTAAGTCTGGCAAAGAGTGTCAGTTCCTTATACATGGCAAATGTTACTTTAGATCAGTATATAAGCCCCTCTCAAAGAGGTTTATATACTTGAAGAGATCTTTAACTGCACAGAACAAACCCCACTTTTCTTCCTTCAGGACTGTACCATCCACTTGGCATTTTCAATAGTCTTGCCCGGACTAAAACATCTTCCATGAGGTTTCTGAGGTCAAATCCAGCAGATAATGAGTTGATCTGTAATACACTTACTCTAGGTTCCCACTCAAACCTTTTTATCCATGGAAGAATGATGCACCCAGATGTGACAGATCACAAAGGCACCTTAAATCACATCTAAAGAGCAGCACTGCTGATGATTAGAGGCTCCTCCTAGCCTCTGACAATCCTGATGTGAAATTACAAAAAGCAGACCTTATTTTAAGGTTTACCAAATTCTCCTTTAGACCTTCCTCCTTTGAAGAAATCCAAATAAGACTTGACCTGATGTCTGCCATATCCTTTAGCTCTGGAAATGCTGTTATTTCTCACAGGCTGCCTGTTGTCATCTACACACAGATCAATCTGCAATCACGTGGCATTAGTGTCGTGGAGAGGGACCGTGTGAATTGCTATTATTTTTGTCCCATGCCTTGTTTTGAACTTTCAGTAGAATTTACCTTCAATCCACTAGACGTTTTCTCCACAAGACTGATTTTTGACTATTGGTCTGAAGCCTGTGTACACACTCTGGGGCTCTGGAAACAGAGGTGATGGTGAGAAGTGGGACTGGGACTGGGAACAGCCCAAGAACAACAACATTACCCACTGCCTAGGCTCTACCCCTGCATCTACTTGCAGAAAGGTGTCACAGGAAAGCTCTGGTTTAAGCACCCATTGGAGAACATGCATGATGGATCAGAAAGCAAGCTCTGCCCAGAGAAGGAAAGAAACAGACAAAAAAACCCACCTGGTCCAGTGTGTTCTGGAAAGAGAGTGACATTACAAAGGAGTTACTGCAGCAAATAACTTCTTAGTAGCAATGTCTACAGCTGGAGATAGGAATGTGTTGCAGGCCTTTGTGCTGGGTCAGCTGTAGATCCCTTGGTTCCTCCAGCTGGTTTGCAAAGCTTGGTGTGAACTGGCCTGGAACCTCACTGTGACATGAAACAGCTGCTCAGCAAGTTTGGTTACAGCTGAAGATATGGGACTTGTGAGCTGATCCTGAATAATTTGCAAAGGGAAAGCCAGGCTGGATTCAGTGTAGCTTAGCTGCCCTGGCTCTCTGACAAGTGGCCCAAAGCTTGTGTGGCTTCACTTCTCATACTGGATTAGCAGCATCAGGAGTAGGCCAGAGAGCACCTCTCAGCTCCTTGCTGGGAGCTTCCCATCAGGGATGGAGCATGTGGGGATGTGGGAGCAGGAATGTCCTATTCTCCATTCTAGCCTCAGCACCAAGCAGGAGATAGCTGATATTCAGTGGTGCATGGACTACATGGCTAAAGTAGAACATGTCAAAAGAGGACTTCTGGAGCTGCTAAGGGACTCAGGAACTGGTTTTGATCTGTGCCTTGAAAGAAATAATTGACTTTTCTCTTAGGCAGGTAACACCATGAATCTCAGAGATAGCCTCATCAGCAGGTGGCTGTGACTTGAGCATCTGGAAGAGGCAACAACACAGATGTTTCTGGCACTCACATAACCAGGTTTAACTCTAGTTTCTGCTGTGATAAAAGCACCTGGTAGCTGGGATGCTGCTTGGTTCCCTGAGGGATGGGCTGCAATCCCACACCAGCTCAAAGTGATTCTGCCCCAATGTGGCAGCTGTGAGGCTCTTTATCATCTGTTTGCCATTGGCTTCTTTTACCCAAATCAGTCTTTCTCCTTGACAGAGCATGAGGCAAAACTACTGTGAGGGACCCTCTGTCCACAGGCAATAATCAAGTGTCTCAGTGCTGTCCAAACACCATGAGGGATGGAGCTGGAGGTGGTGGGGCCATGTATCCCTTGGGAAGCACCACTCCTACCCCTGATATCTGCCTCTGCCTCTCTCTGTCACCATATATCCCAGGAGAAGAGCTGGGACATGAGGAGGACTTACCTGTAAGACAGGACTGGAGCTGATGTGCAGAGCAGGGCATGAAGCCCTATGGGAGGGGCAGTGCCACTGTTTGTGTGAGGGGTGTCCTGGGCACCCAGCTTCTCTTTTGAGGCAAGTGCTGTCATCTGGCTTGGGAACTGCACAGGATGACACCAGGCACAGCCATAGTTTTGTTTCACAGGACATCAGTATTTGACTAGAAGCATTTCCAGTATTGCTAGAGAAGAGCACATCTGAGACAGTTCTCTTGTAGCCAAGAATACGAAGGCTGTTTGACTGAATGGTTCTCAGGAACAGTGTCTTGGAGTTTGAAGATGAAGTAAAGTGTAAAATCCCCTTTCTTCCTCACCGCTCTGGTTGTCTAAAAGACTCATGAGCAAAGTCAAGATGTCTCGAGAGCAAATTGTATTCTCATCCTGGCTGTCTTCAGTAGGAACAAACTGCCCCCAGAAATGTGTTGCAGAGAAGCAGAGCGAAGCTTGCTCCTGCTAGGTTATGATCAAGAAACCTCAAACAGCTTTTTCTAAAGGCTTGAGGGGAGAGGGATGCAGAAACTGTGAGCTGCCAAGATGAAGAGGCCTGGTGGCACGGAGAAGAGGAGCAGATGTGAGACCTCACTTCAAACATCTGAGGCAAATGCAAGCCCAGTGACAGAGGGTTTAAGAGAATGATGAAGAAACAGAGCCCTAAGACTAAAATGCAATCCAGCCTTGAGCTCCAGAGGGTGTCACCCTGGGTGTCACAGGTATGATTGCTTGTCCCTTGAATACGTGTCACATGATGGAAGCCATCCAGGATCTCACAGGGAGAGCACCATCTCCCACGGCCGACGTGGCCAGGGTGGAGGGGCTGGGGAGAAAGGGTCATTGATGGGAGGCTCAAGGAGGAAACAGTGTTGTACCACCCCATGAGCCACAAAGAGGGAGGAATGGCTCATGGCAGGATGGCATCCGTCTAGGCGAGCTGGCAGCTGTTGGGTGGGTGAGAGAGTGACTCTATTGAGGATGCCCCTGGGAGATGCCTGAACTGGCAGGAGAACCAAGGGATGGTGCTGGGGTGCAGGTGTTAGGAACATGGGTATTGAGGCAACAATTGCACTTGTATTTTAGCCGTGGAGGTGGCCATCCACCCTCTCCTAGACCAGGAGTGCTCAGAGAAGAGAAAACCCTGCCAGTATATGCCAAGGTGGATGGAATTCCAGTATTATCCCTTGGGAGAGATCTCTGGAGTCCCTGCATACAGATCTCTGAAAACATGAGGTGAGTGCCTGTGCCAGCTGGCACCCAACTGGAAAGGGGGGAAATTAAGAAAGAAATGAGAGCAGTGCAGCACCAATACAAGGGTCTGGAGAAATCCCATCCTCTGAGGTTTTCGACACTTGACTGGACAAGGACCTGAGCAGCCTGCCCTACCTTTGAAGGCAGTCCTGCTTGGAGCAGGAGATTGGGCTGAGAGACCTCCAAAGGCCCCTTCTAGTTAAAATCTTTCTGTGGTTCTGTGATCAATGTTTGAAATATAGAACAGCCACACCTAATTATAGCATTGGAGAAATCCATGATGCATCTACAGCTTAAGCACGTGCTGTTCCCCACCCCATGAAACTAGAGACAGGACAGATAAAGTTGATCATGACAATCTACAACACAAAAGGATTCTTGAATGGGGAAAAACTCAGGAGGGATCATGACAGGGGCTACAAAATCATTATTGGTGTGGAGAAGGTGACCAAGAAATGACTGGGAATTAGGAGACAGCCAACCAAGTGAGCATGGGGCAGGTTTAAAATGAACAGCAGCTTATAGAGCTTAAGCTTCTTATGAAGAGCTTGATTACACCTTCATAACTCACTTGTGGATTTTGTTGGCACAAGATATTGCTGAAGTGAAATGTGCCTATGAATAAAAAAGTGATTGCAGGGATAGGGTGGGTAGATTCCTAGCTGGGTATTTAACATCTGTGGCTCAGGACTCACTACTTCCTGAAAGCTGTGAAGGACCATCGTGAGGACCATGAACAATCACTTGATTTCCCCGATTTCCTCCCCGACTACCCAATCCCAGAGCACAGACAGGGCTGGAAGGGCTTTGGGCTTGACTTTCCTTGGCAGTTCTCACTTGAGGTTCTCAATCCCTTTGGCTGCAAATGGGACTTAGATTCTTTTTGGCAGTGTTATTTTGGCTCATGCCCAGATTTCCAGTTGTGGCCAGTGAGAGCAGGTACACATACAGACAGGTAACCCCAGGCTTGGTCACACCATGGGCTCCTGGGGTGCACAGCACTACCTCAACCTGGCCTGGCAGCAGTGCCTAGGGCAGAGAGGATGCTGGACCACTTGCCCTGGTCCTTCCCAGGCTCACTCTCCAGCACTGATCTGTGGCTCAAAGACTTGCTGACTCAGAAACAGGATCTTTTCATTAGGGGGGACTTTTTTCCCCAGGTCTTTTGCCTGTGCCCTTTGGAGCCATGTATCATGGAATCACAGAATGTTGGGGGTTGGAAGGGACCTCTGAAGATCATTGAGTCCAACCTCCCTGCCAGAGCAGGACCAAAAACTAGGGCAGATCACTCAGAAAGACATCCAGACAGGTCTTGAAAGTCTCCAGAGAAGGAGAGACCACAACCTCTCTGGGCAGCCTGTCCCAGGGCTCTGTCACCCTCACAGTAAAGAAGTTCTTCCTCATGTTGAGGTGGAACTTCCTGTGCTTGAGTTTGAATCCATTGCCCCTTGTCCTATCCCAGGGCACAAGTGACAAGAGGTTGTCCTGCCTTCTTGAGGCCCAGCCCTCATGTATTTATAGCCATTAATTAGATCCCCCCTCAGTCTTCTCCTCTCTAGACTGAAAAGCCCCAGGTCTCTCAGCCTTTCCTCATAAGGCAGGTGTTCCAGTCCCTTCATCATCCTTGTAGCCTCTGTTGGACTCTCTCAAGTAGGTCCCTGTCCCTCTGGAACTGGGGAGCCCAGAACTGGACACAGTACTCCAAGTGAGGGACGAGTAGAGGGGGAGGAGAACCTCCCTTGGTCTGCTGGACACACTCCTCCTAATGCACCCCAAGATACCATTGGCCTTCTTGGCCGTGAGAGCACATTGTTGTCCCATGGATAACTTGTTGTCTACCAGGACTCCAAGGTCCTCCATGGAGCTGCTCTCTAGCAGATCACCTCCTGACCTGTACTGGTGCAATTTGTTGTTCCTTCCCAGGTGCAGGACTCTGCATTTGCTCTTGTTGAACCTCATTTTATTCCTCCTTGCCCAGCTCTCCAGCCTGTTCAAATCTTGCTGAATGGCTGCACAGCCTTCAGGTGAATCAGCCAGTCCTCCCAGCTTCGTGTCATCAGCAAACTTGCTGAGAAGACACTCTGTCCTGTCATCAAGGTCATTGATAAAGATGTTGAACAGGACTGGACCCAGCACTGATCCCTGAGGGACTCCACTAGTTACAGGTCTCCAGCTGGACTCTGCACCATTGATCACCACTGTTTGGGCTCTACCGTGTAGCCAGTTCTTAATCCATCTCACTGTCCATTCTTTTATCCCACATATCCTGAGCTTGCTCACAAAGATGTTATGGGACACTGTGTCAAAAGCCTTGTTAAGGTGGAGGTAGACACATCCACTGGTGTCCCTGCAGCTATCCATTTAGTCACAACATCATAGAAGACTATCAGATTAGTCAAGCATGATTTCCCCATGGTAAATCCATGCTGACTACTCCTGATAACCTTCTTCTCTTCCATGTGCTTCGAGATGACCTCCAGAATGAGCCGCTCCATCATTTTTCCAGGGATGGAGGTGAGGCTGACTGGTATCTCAGCACCTATCACATCCTGCAGCAGGAGGAGGTGTCTGGGCCAGGCCCAGTGATCTGACAGATAGTTTCATATCCTGCCTCCAATACTGTCCTCAGTAGATGCCTTCATCAGAACACAAGCAAAAGGCAAGAGTGCATGATACTGCATGCTTGGCCAGTTTTCCAACCCTCTAGGGCAGTTGGACTGGGTGACTGCTGTAGGTCTCTTATGGCTTGAATTTTTCCCTTCCCTTTTCTCAAACAGTCCCAGACAATGTGATGTGGGCTGCTAAATCCTCACCATTGCCAGCAGAAGTCATCTTGTCTAAGCCTACAAACTTAGGCCAGGTGAACCCTGGCAGAGGTATAGTGGGTCTCATTCCTACCCAGAGCCATCAATGCATCTGGGTTCCCTTCAGAAGTAGGTAGTAGCATGATAATGCATGCTTGGCCAGTTTGCCAGCCCTTAACTCTCTGTTACTCTTGCAGCTTCCTGAGCTAGACCTCATTTTTATGTGCTTACAGATCCTTCATGGATTTATCTTCGAGCCATTTGTCGGCCATCCTTCAGACCCTCAGCAACCTCACATATTCAACAACATCTCGTGGAGGGGAGTCCCACAGCTCAACCATTCATTGCAAGAAAAACCACCTCCTTCAATGTGCTTTGAACCTGACTCCTGCCAGTGTCCTTTGATGCCTCATTGCTTGCAGGGGAAGACAACTGAATAACTGCATCCCTTCTCAGATACTTCCTGAAGCCATGGTTAGTGGGGCCTCAACAGGGGCTACCCCACAACTTTGATCATCCTGATTGCCCTTCTCTAAACTTTTTTGATTTCCACCCCATCCTATCTGAGCCAGGAAGATGGTAGGACAAGGACAGCACACTGTGCAAGTTGGAAGTGAACCATGCAGAGCACAGTGTCCTACAGCAACGGCCTCTGCTGTGTTCTCTGCTCCACTCACAGCGATTTGTAACAGTCAGTTGGCGTTTGGGTCATACAGAAGAGTTCATGTGCCCCTACAAGTGTTCATGTACCTCCCTTGCAGTCAGAAAGCTGCAATGTTTGAGCCACATGTTGCATGCAGAGATACCTCTGTTCACTTGGAACCTGGCCCCTGCCACCTGAATTTGCAGAGATCAACAGGTATCTCCCATGACACACGGGGAAAATAATTTCCTACTCACCTTCCCCTTTCACTTACCCTATAAACCACTGTTACCCAGCCTTCTTCCTGACCAAGGAGTCCCAGTCTATTTTGTGCTTCTTCTGAGAAACATTACTCTGCCTCAGTTGTTTCCTCTTTCTCTACAGTTTCTCTGTTTTTATGTTACTATTTTTTTGATGAATGGAGCAGAATTTTGGACAATCTGCAAGTGTGAGCAGTGCACAGGATGCAGCTGAGCTGTGTATTGATACTGTAGGGCACTCACTGTTTGATTCTGCTTTCTATTCCTCTCCTCATGATTTCTAACCTTCCCTTTGCTTGTCTGGCCCCTCCTGACCAGCAAGCTGAGGTTTTAGAGGAAGATTAATTATAATGCTAAGATCTTTCCAGGGTGGCTGTAGCTAGTTTAGAGACCAGCACTGTGTGTCAAGTCAAGAAAGATCAACCCTACACATATAATTTCGTATTTACCAGTCATTGCTCATCTTATTGCTCAGTTGCTATTAGCAGATCTTTCACTAGCTCTCTGCCCTGGACTTTGATCTTTGCTACTCTGAATCACTGAGCCCTATCAGCAAACCTTGTCACCTTGGGAGCACAGGTGGTGAAAGACAGGGATGTAGGGAAATGCCTCATCTTGCTGTACTTTCACACTCACTTGCTCCCAGAGCCATGTTCTTCACAAGGACAGCTACAACATGTATTCAGAGTATAAGAGAGGACCCAGCCTAGGTGAGGGGACAGAGTGGCTGTGTCCCAGCCATCCTGTCTGGACTAGGCAGTGGGGTGGGGAATCTTCCTTCTTTCCCAACAGAGAAAACAGACTCCCAGTATCTCAGAGAGGTGCTCCCCAGTTGAACACAAACTCTACATGTGAGGAGTTCACTTAGGTCTTCAAAGCTCCTTAACTGGTGGGCACTTTCATTCAGCAACCGTTTGCAGTGCTCTGCAGTGTCCATCAGCCCTGACAGGTACCAGAGCATCTCCCTGCTGCCCTCCTGCCTGCTGCTGGATGAAGAGGTCAGTGTCAGCTACATGGGGAAAGCAGAGTTCAGCCCTGTTATATTTTTGGTAACACTAGATGACTTTGAGAAACTCGTCTGCAGACCCAGGAAACCGGGTCACCCCATTGTGCCACCTGGCACCTCTGCTCACTGCATGGTGCCAGCCCTGCCCGAGACCTGGACAGGCAGGATGCACTGCAAGGCCCAGCAGGAGGGAGAGCTGGAGCCCTCCGAGCTGCAGCTCTGTGGCTGTCACAGGGCCCCTGTGCCCAATGTGAGGTGTACAGAGCAGGCAGCAGAAAGGGGGGTGGTCCAAACTGCACCTAGACCAGGAAGGCATTGGAAAGGAGGTGATCACCAGACTCACCCAGTCTAACCCAGTCAGAACCAATAGGCCTGTAGCAGAAATCATCAGTGTTTTCGGCCTGGTTTATCTAGGAAATCTCAGAGGCTGACCACAATGAGCAGTATATTTTGGGGAAATGAAAAGACGATATGCAAAGGAGTTCTTTCCTGCTCAGGAGTTTGCATTTGTATAAAAGCTGACATGGAAACACTCTTAACTGAGCCTGCTAGGACAGGCTCCCAGGAAAATCCTGGTTTGGACCCCCCAGTCACACCACATCTCTGATAATATCAGCTCCCCTGCTCCAACTCAAATCAACAGCCCCTTTCCCAGTGCACTGCAAACCCTCTAAGAGGATGTACAGACATGTTTGCATCAAATGCCAAGTGCTTCATAGAGAGAAACATGTTCCTGTTCTGGGAAACCTCTGCAGAAGTTGCTAATGTTGACAATCTTGCATCTGTGGGCTGGACGTAGCTCCCACCTGTAGCTGTGGCACTGTAGGCCACAATGGTGTCACACAGCCTGTGCCCCCCACAACAACTGACAGCCTAGAACATGGCTCTTCATGTTGGAGTTCACTTCTTTTGCTACAAAGAAAAAATTCAGTTGCCAACTCCTTGCTGCTTACCTACAACCAAGTCATCTGCTGTTCTGCAGATGGAGAGAAAGCAAAGCTCTTCCCAGTCTCAAGCAGCCCATCACCACAGAGCTGGCAGCCCAGGCAGGGCTCTCACCTCCAGCACAGTCCCTGCCATTTACTTTTTGACCAGCTCTCCAGATTGCACAGGCACCAGAAGGACAGAACAGCACTTTAACAATTGGTCCTGAGTTGTGTAAGAAACAAGGCCAGGTGACAATGACAGACAATCCAGCCACTCCAATACCAGCATCCACAGCCCCATTGCTACAGGGCAGGAAAGGGCCACAAAAGAAAAAGCCAACCTCTGGAAGAGCAGGAGATCAAAGGCTGTCTTGGTTTTTAGAGTTTTTGTGGTACAGAAAACTGCAGCAGAGAGCTCCTAGCAGAGTCACAACCCAGCTTGTCAGAGCTGCATTTGGTTTGCAGCAGGGTGAGGAGTCACCACCCGCTTCTCTGAGCCCTGGAGCAGCCACCAGCAGGGCTGCCAGCAACAGCAACCTCTGCAACAGGGCAGCACCAGCCACGATAGGAGTGTTCCCTTAGTACAGAGGAGGAGCACCTCATCCTCCTAGCCACACTTTGAGGATTGACTTAGTCCAGGCATTAAACTAGAAAACACATTCCTTCTAATTTAGGTGTCAGGTGGGAGACACTAAGACTGGATCCACAGCCCCCCAACAGGAGCGAGGAAAACACTTCTCCCAGTGCTCAACACCGCACTGCACCTGGGCCAGCGACAAGCACTAAACAAATGCACACTGGAGATATTTCAGCTTTTATTTGCAAATTGATCTGTACATTCTCTTTTGGTCGTTGAGTGAGAGCTGCCAGGAGCTGGCAGCAGCAGGGGGCAGCAGCAACTAGGAGTTCTCTGGAGCTTTGCACAGTGCCTGGAAAGGAGAGACAGCAGAGGAAACAAAACCCCACTAGTTTTTACATTTAACCTTTTCTGAGTAAGGGAATTAGAAATCCAGTCATCTTTATCACATTCAGAAAGGTTTTGGATTTACAGTCCTATGTGTTCAGCATAAAGATCTCAGGTCAAAGCGGCTATCTGCAGAGCAGCTTGAAAACTATCCCAGGCTGGTTTATTTTTGAAGCCAGCATCTTAAAGCTGCAGTACTCTCCATGCATCCTTCCCAGCAGTCCCAAAGCCAAATAACAAAAGAAGCCCTTGCAAATAAATAATCATAGGAAAAAATAAATAAGATTAGATCTGGAATATACAGTTACATGGTCTTTATTTGGTTTCAGTGGTGGAAAAAAAGTGGAGCTAGACTGCAGCTTTAAGCCTTATGCCTGAATCAGCCTCAAACGTTTTGTAAATTTTACAGTCGATTAGCTGTAGAGGTTAGAGATCCTAAGTTCCACAGAGATGAACATTTAGGCACGTATGCACACCCTTCCCCAAGGCATACTTTATTTTGCTCAGCCAGTTAGAAAAAAGCCTGCTGGAGGGGAAGTGCCCCCTTCCTGAGCTGAACAGACAAAACTGAAGACCTATTTGTTGTCACAGTAAAAAGTCCCAACAAATATCGATGCTTGCAAGGGGAAACCAGTTCAAACCATGCACCAGGGAGACAATCATCTCTCAGGGGATCCTTTAACTTCACTGGCACCACAGAATCCTTGAGCAAATCCAGCTACCAGCAGGGCTGCCAGCTGCCCATTGCTTCCTGCATTCAAAGAATAGTTGAGGAAAGTCCTAAGTCCATTATTTCTACTTAAGCCAGAAATCCTGTTAATGCCATTTAGAGGCAGCTCTACAGCAAGAACTCTTGATCTGCTCCTGTTTGGGGTACACACCCCCTCCCCAGGGACTCACAAATGAAAAAACACACAGAAGAGAAAAGCCAGTGTCCAATGATTGTCTCTTTGTAGAGGTCAGGAATCCAGGACAAGGCAAAGCAGGGGAAGGGAGGAGGATGGCAGGTGGACAAGGAAGTTAGAAACAAAACCACCAAGACACAAGGAGGAGCTCAAAGCCCCTCAACAGCTGATGGCACTGGGTTGCTGTTTGCTAACAAAGTCTGAAATGAAGTCGAACTCGTTCTGTCCCAAGAATAGCTCTGGCAGCTCCTGAATCCGGTCCAACCCCAGTTCCAGGACAAGGGATGTCAAGACCTCCTCGTCTACGAGATCAGTGTCCATAACATTCAAGGTTAGTGCTGGTGAGGGCATATGCTGCATGCCTGGGTGCTGGCTTGGCCCCACTCTGTACTGCTGGGCACCAGCTCCCATGGGCCCGTTGCTCATGCCCAACGGGTGACCCTGGTACTGGGTGTTGAGTTTTTGTAGGTGCATGCTGGCCATTAGCTGCTGGGTGCCCACCGGCCCCACATACTGCTGCTGCTGGCTTGGGCCACTGAACATCATCGCATTCTGCATCTGGTGGTGGCCCATCTGTCCGCTGAGGTTGGGTCTCGGCCTCATCGTACCATCCATGCCAGCCCCTCCATAGGGCATCATCTGACTGGTGGCCGGCAGTGTCCTCAGCACATGCTGCCCGTGCTGCGGGGGTCCCTGAAGCCCACTCACCCCCATGCGGTAGCTCTGCAGCCCGGTGCCACCGTGGCTCATGGACATCATCATATGCTCTGCCATGGCTCCAGGCCCCTGCAAGGCGACACACAGCTCAGCACAAGGCTCCCGGGGACAGCACGGCTGCCCACTCCCGTCCTAGCCGGCTCTGACCGAGGATCCCGGAGCACCCCCACCTTCGCCCGGGAAGGAAGGCAAAGGCGCTGCGCCCTCTCTGGGGGTCGAGCTGCTGTGCGTGCGTCCGTCCGTCCGTCCGTATGTCCGACCGCCGCTGCCGGTGAAAGCTCAGCTCAGCTCAGCTCAGCTCAGCGCGGCCCGCGGCGCCCCTGCGCCCCGCGGCGGGGAGCCGGGCTCTGCCCGCGCGGGTACGCACCGATCCGGGGCTCCGGCGGGCAGCGGCTCCGCGCACCCGCGGCTCGGCGTGGTTCGGCGCAGCTCGGGTCGCTGTTTGCGGGGCTCTGCGCTCCAGGCACTTATAGGGATGCGAGCAGGGGCGGGCCGCACGGGCCGCCCCCCCCGCCGCCCATTGGAGCGCGGCCCGCGGCTGCCCGGCCCCCGACGGGGCGGGCGGGCGGCACAATGGCCCGGCCGCGGCCCTGGCCGTCTCCCGGCACGGCACAGCGCGGAACGGCTGCTGCTGAGGCGCTCCGAGCAGTGCTCGCAACGCGGACCTTCGTTGCGACACGCCCCGTTGTCACGACATGAGCCAGCTTGAGAGGTCTGGCTGCCTGCAGCATGTAGGACACTGGTGTTGGCGAATTCCCGCTGTCAGGGCCTTGGGATCGGGCAGTCTCTGCTTGGATCCGAGGTGTAGGCACCTTGGGCAGGAAAGGAATAAATGGCATCCAGAGCCCCCAGCCCAGCAACCCAGCTTCCCGCTGTTACCCTGGGGTCCCCCAGTGCACACTGTTCCTGACCAGGATGCCAAACCCAGCCATGCTGCCTGCTGTTACCTTCCCCACAGATGGTGCACTCACTGTCCTGGTTTTCATGTCAGCATGAACAAGGTCAAGGGGCAGAGGGGGTGGTTGGGAACAAGGGATAGTGTCCCTGGCATGCTGGGCTGGAGGTTCTTCAGTGTGGCAAGGGCACAACAACTCCAGGGATGCTCAGCTGCAGAAAACTGGAGTCATCCCTGTTCAAAATAGCTCACTTACGTGCCTTGGGTCAAGGACTGGGCCTGGAGTGACTGGGGAACCTCGGACAGGCCAGTTCTGCTCCCAGTCCATGCATGCTGGGAATGGTGGTGCATTCATGTGAAGCACTAATTTTGAACTGTATTTGCTTGCACTGTATTCACTCTGCTTCCTGAGCAGGAACTCTGTCTGCCTCGGATACTGCGAGCGGCATAAGATGAGCTCTCTAGTGAGACCCATCCCTCCAGTGCCTCCCTGTCTCCTCTGGTGTCACTCTGACCTTTCTACCCGATCACACAGTTGGCTGGGGCACAGGTACCTGCTGTGGAGGTTGTGCTGAATTTCCTGTTCATATTGAAGGATGTGCACGTAGACTTTGGTCAAGTGCTCCCTCCCTGGAAGTGTTCAAGGCCAGGTTGGATGGGGCTTGGAGCGACTTGGTCTAGTGGGAGGTGTCCCTGCCCATGCAGGGGGGTTGAATCTGGATGATCTTTAAGGTCCCTTCCAACCCAAACCATTTGATGAGAAGTGCTTCCAGCGCTGCTGCACAATGGCCCAGGCCAGCATGTGTCCTGGTGCAGCAGGCTGCTGGCCATCATGAGAGGAGTCCTTGTCTGATGGTCACAGGGTCAGCAATGGGATGCTACCATGAGACCTTTCCAGCCAAGGTGACCCAGGTTAGTTACTTAGTGGCATCAAGCAGATGGTTGGTTACATTGGCAGTGTGATCCTTACCTTGCAGCAAGGATGCACCAACATTGTCTAAGCACAGCTGGCAGCGAGGTGAATATTACAAGCAGAGATTTGCTGATATAACTCTGACTGCAACAGGGTCTTTCACTTCTGAGTGCAGTTTTGGGCTCATGAAGTCCCAGTGCAACCCACAACTGAGTCATGCTAGCCAAATTATTTTATCATGGGCCTAGACCACAGCTGCACTGGTGCTCTCTATAGAATCATATAATAGAATCATAGAGTCACAGAATGGTTTGGGTTGGAAGAGACCTTAAAGATCATCTAGATCCAGCTCCTTGCCATGGGCAGGGACACCTCCCACTAGACCAGGTTGCTTCAAGCCCCATCCAACCTGGCCTTGCACACTTCCAGGGATGGGGCAGCCACAGCTTCCCTGGGAAACCTCTTCCAGTGTCTCACCACCCTCACACGAAAGAATTCCTAATGTCTAATCTAAATCTTCCCTCTTCCCATTTAAAGCCATTCCCCCTCATCCCATCACTCCTTGCCCTTGTCCAACGTCCCTCCCCAGCTTTCCTGGAGCCCCTTCAGGCACTGGAAGATGCTCTAAGGTCTCCCTGGAGCCTTCTCTTCTCCAGGCTGAACACCCCCAACTCTCTCAGCCTGTCTCCAGAGCAGAGCTGCTCCAGCCCTCTGATCATCTTCGTTGCCTCCTCTGGACTCATTTTGGGAGCTTCATGTCCTTATGTTGGGGGCTCCAGATCTGGACACAGTATTCCAGGTGGGGTCTCATGAGAGCCAAGTAAAAGGGGGAGAATCACTTTCCTTGACCTGCTGGCCACGCTTCTTTTGATGCAGCCCCAGGACATGGCTGGCTTTCTGGGCTGCAAGCACAAATTGTTGAACTTCTTGTCCACCATCACTCCCAAGTCCCCATGGACATGGTACTTTCCAACAGTGTATGAAAGTACAGTGGTGATTTTTCTCCTTTTTTTTTTTTTTTTTTTTTTTTTTTAAGAAACCCAGAGGCTTCTTTTTCAGATATTAGTGCTGCATGGTTACCCACTTGGAAGGCAGGTAATGGCAAAGTTAAACTTGCTTCTCCAACTTCATTCTGTTTTTGTTTGTGTGCTCTCCTGTGCAGCCATTAACTACAGTGTTACAGATCACGGCTCCAGTAATAACAGACAGACCTTTTCTGGAGGCTTGGAGCAGGCTGTTTTGTGGAGCTTTATGTGTTCTGCATATTCATTATGTTCACAGACCCTGCTGATCAGAAGGAAGTGCCAACAAAACATTTCAAAGGTCACCAAAGAAGTAGTTTGTTGCTAACAATATGACTTGAGCAATGAGATCTAAGTATACACTGTTGTGAAAGGTCTGAAGTGAGGCAGCACAGACATCTTGGGTGAGTGTCTAATCACATCGTGCTGACCTGAGGGGTTACTCTTATGAACATCTCTACATCAAAACACCTTAAACCAGCAGCTCAGAGCAGATAACATGCACAAGCCATCAGCTTCCAGATGTGAGCAGCCAGGAATGGAAAGCATCTTCTCTTACCTGGACAGAGCATAAGGCCATTCATCTCCAGCACATTCTGGGAGTAATTTTTGGTTGTGCCACCTTCTGCCTTGTTAAGTGTCTGGGATGGATTTCAAGTGTTGTTGGTGAGCTGATGAATCAGTTTGTTAATTGTTTAATGTAATTATGTCATGATTGGTTTTTAACCCTAGAGATTTTGACAAATGCATGCTTTTAGTGCTAATAAACACATGCCCATATACATATACCTGCCTGCCTGCGACTTCATATGCAGATGCACACCCAGGTGAGGAGCAAATATGAGGGGAGTGTCTGTCCTCGTCTTTGCAGATGCAACCAGCCATAAAAGCCTCTCTCACTGGGAGGAGAGGTGTGGTGTGTCACTCAAGTCCTGATCAGGGGCAACAGTAACAGGTGGGAAGGGGCTCTTCACAGCCCTTTCCATTACAGAGGATACCAAAGGTGGTAAATGGCCCATCATTTTGGAAACAAATTGGCAGATGACAGAGCACACTTGCTGAACACAAGTGTGAAAGCCCCCTCCACCTCTATGCTGACTTATGACCCTTCTCCTTTAGGAAGGGTAAGCTGGATCAGCAGCTCATCCAGTTTGAAAATAATTTGACCAGAAAAGAAGCCATGTTGGCTGGGATCAGCTCCCTGACCTAGGTTGTTACGTTGTCCCCTAGATGCTTCACCAGCATACTGGGCTGTTTTGAGAGGAACCAGTGCCTGCAGAAAAGGAATGGGCTGGGGGGATGGGAAGTACTGCGCTGGTGTGGTGTCCACAGATCCATGTTGGCCATGTTGTGTGCCATCATCCTGTGCTCTGTGTCTTGAGGACTTCCCATTCTTGAACCAGTAATATTTTATTTCACAGGGACCAGTGTAGGCTTGTGTGCTGTAGTTCACGCTGCTCAGCCAAGAGCTGGGGCCCACAGCTGGGAAAGGGCTGACTAGTCCTGGTAGCACCTCTCCTGCTGGTCCTTTTGGCCACAGAACAAGCAGTGGTTCCTTGTGCTGAGATCTCAAGCATTAAGGACCCAAACCACTGCAGCAGAATGAACAACTCACTGTGTGTAACTGGATTTCACCCCAAGTTTGCAGTCTCTGCTCCATCTCCCCATGCGCTGCTGTCTGTCATCAGCCCACGGACACACTGGCCTTTCTGGGAAAGCAGATAAACTGCCCGTGGATCAGATCCAGCCCTGGGGCTGTTGCTTGGTCAGTCCTGACTTAAGTCACCACGTAAGCCACCTCCAGGAGTGTGTCATTCACAGCTTCCTGACATGGGACTTCCCCAGGCTGGCTGTACTGGTGTCATCAGATGTATTATTGAGGGTGGATTACCCATGCTGGGAATTAATCAGATTGTTGCTCTGGTGGCACCAGCTTGGCTCTGCATGACTGGGGATCTGGAAGCATCGCCTACGTGTCCATGGTCCAGGGCAAGGCATCCATGTGGGTGGGCATCAATTTATGGAGCTGCTCACCAGCACACTGCAACACTTTTCCCTTCCCTCGTCGAGGGTGCTTGCAGCCTGGTGCACAGCTAGTCTGGGTTACTTATGATTTTGTTTGTGTGAGGTGTTTTATGCTCATATTTCATCCCTGATCATCAGACATTGACTGCACAGCTCCAGTGGTATTGCTGTGGTGAAATCATCTCCCCAAAGCCCCCCAGGGATGAGAGGTGGCATGGGTGAGTGCTTTTTGTAAGCAGAGATGTGAACACTTTTATCTTGCAATGTTTTGCATATGTCAGAACTGGTTCCTGCTGATCCCAGTTGCTGATCTACAGTCCAAGTTTTCTTTTTCACAAGAGTCTGAGAGCCTCAGTTTTAGTGGGAGGGAAAAAAAAAAACAAAACTGAGCATTTTTATAAAGAGCATTGTAGGATGTAGGATGTAGTGATGGATGGAGAGTGTGTAGAGTATTTTTGGGGGAATTGCCTCCAACCAAGGGATTCTCACTATGCATTTCAGTTTCCAACCCACCCACTGCTGTGGGGTGTGATTTACCTTTGCATGGAGATTGCAGAACAATTTGAGCAGCAATGTGAGCTATGCACTTGGGTGTAGATAGAAGGATCAGAGGAAGGCCATGATTCAAAGATTCCTGGATGCCCAGCTAAGTCAATGCTTGGCCTGGCAGAGCTCATGCAAGTTTCAAAGCAATTGGAGTGTGCGGATAGAAGCTAAGACAGTTTGAAATATCATCTGCCAAGGGAGAAGCTTGCCTTTGAGGGATGAATATCCAGAAGATGCCACTTTGCAGCCTCCAACTCACTGAAGGACAAATACAGAGAACAGAAATGTGCAGCGAGAGGCATGGGAATGGGCTCTGGCTGCCACAGCAGCTCACCCACCCATCGCCAGCTCCTCTCTGGTGGTGCAGGCTCCTGTGGAGAAAGAGCAACAGCTAGCCAGGCACAGGGTTGTTAAACAAATCTGCTGGTCTCGAAGTGGCCCAGAAGCCCATGTTGCCCACCCTGCAGTGTCAGGTTTCACCAGCTCCTTTTCCCTTTCTGCTGGAAGGGTTACCATGGTCTGATCCCTCTGAGGCCTGTCTGAAGTGCATGTGCACTGCCCCTCCCTGCACTGCCAAGGAGTTGAAAGCTTTTCTACCTAGTGTTTGCCTATGTTGGGACATCCAATTTAATAAAATATTCACTATGAGCTGCTGGAGCTTTCTACACCACATCTTGAAAGGATCCTAGAGAATCTCTGCTGCTCATATAGTGTTTTCCTAGAAGATTCATTTATTGGCAGTCAGGAGATGAGAAAGGGATGCAATGCACTGTCATTTTTTCTTTGTTTAAGGATGATCACAGTGGTTTGCAAATGTCAACTTTGAAGCTGTGATGTCCAGCAGAGGCCAAGATGCTATGAATACTGAACCAGGAGCAAATTCCAATGGAGTTTCTCCAGTTTGGCTTTAAATATGTATGTCAACAGCCAAGATTTAGAAGTTAAATTTAATATTAAACTTCTTGACACAGAGTGTAACTCTGTGTCTTAGAGGAGTGTCTGACAAAGAGGACTGGAGGGACACTGGCCAACAGAAAAATTACTTCAGACATCTGTTACCAAGCCTATTTCTTGTCTCCAGATGGGTCTGATGTGGATAAGTGAGAGGACAAGCACCATTCCCTGGGCAGGACGAGGGGAGTCTGTGGTGCCATCAGGGCCATGGGTCCCAGAACAGCTCAGCAAGGAAGTGAGGTGGATCTGAGTTCCCCCAGGGCTTTGCAGCAGGTCTCATCAGCTTCTCTTGGGAAGGTGCATCAGACACTACCTGCTTGGTGATGGGTCTATGGAGCTGCCACATGTTGTCTACAGGGAAGGACTTGGCCTGGCACAGTCCTGGTGTTGTGCCTCCCCTCTGTAGTGTAGATGCATGAGTACATGTGGGACAGAAACAAGCTCATGCCAGCTTGGAGATCCCTTGAGTTAATGCCTGTTGCATAGATGCTCAGGAGAGAGATGAGGTGAGTGTGGGTTTCACTGAAAGCAACCAAGGGTGTCCAGCAGAGAAGATTTTTCATTAAGATTAAAAAAAAAAAACAACAGACAAAGATTATAGATGCAAAATGTAGAGCCCAAGATGAGCCCAGCACAGCTCCTTGCCAGGGCACTAAGGGTGCTGGGCAGCCACACCACAGCAACATATGGACACACTGAACAGCTACTCCAAATTCCCTCTCCCCAGTTTCTGCATGGTAAAAGGGTCCTCCAGGGGAGCTGAATCCAGGTGCCACATTATCCTGTGATTCCTCATCTGCATTTAGATGGAAACACTTCATAAAAGGCAGGAGGTGTTAGTCAGAGACTAACAGTGCCCAGGGGAGGGGGCAAAGGGCAGGCTGCTCCCTGGCAGCCCCATGGGATGCAGCAACTGGTCTGCAGCTCCAGGGAAACTGGGTTCTCCATTAACCCTGATGGGATTCAGGAGGAAAGATGCCAAGGAAGGGAAGGTTATGCCTCAGCTCTGTGGGAACCTGCCAAGTGAGTGGATGGCTCGGGTGCAAGCTCCCTGCAGATGTGTTCTGGGATGCATGACTTCCTGCCTGCACAGAGGGCCATGTGGAACCCTGTGCCCTGTGGCAGCATCTCACCTGCCAGGACCACTACACAGTGCGAAGATGACTGAGACCAGAACAGGGCATGGAGGGATTTGGTGCTTCTTCTGCAGTGGCAGATGTGATGAGGCCAGCAGCTGACCCAAGCACTGGCATGTTCCAACCACTGAGCTGTCTTACCCAGCTTGTAAACAACTTATTTTTTTTTTCCTCTGGGCTAGTCTTGCTCCGTGGGGGCAGATAACATCACTGGAATTTTTCCAGTGTCCTTTGCGAGCACCTCCTGCTTTGGACTTTGGCTGAGATGCACACGAATGAGACACTAGCTTCCTCAATTGCTTTCTCTTGTTTGCTTTCCTCTAGGCCTGCAGCACAGCCCGTGTGCTGGCTGCTCCCTGCTCCAGTCCCTGCCCTGCTCAAGCCCCCAGGGAGGCAGCTGGGAGGAGAGCCCAGCACAGCCCCACGCCTTCATGGTGTCCCTGAGGGACTGGGGCCAGGCTGGCAGGGAGCAGGAGGGGACATCAGGCTCTGGCCTTGCCTCCCTGATGCCTGCAGAGCCTGTGTGGGACTTGGCAAGGTCCTGCTCAGCATCCCATACCATGGCAGACGTTGGTTGCACTTTTGCCTCAAAGGGCCAAAGGGTTTCTCAGCACAGCTGGCATGGTACCTGACCCCCAGCTCACCTGCCTGCCTGTCCCCATGCTGCCCAGAGATCCCCCCCAGTTCTTCAGGGACCTCACTTTTGGGGTATGACAGCAGAAAATCCATCCTGCTCTGGTGAGATCTGGCAGCCTGAGCCATGTCCAGCTATGGATGTTCAGCCTGAGCCTGTCCCAGAGGGCTCTGGGTGCTGCCTGCAGTGTGGCAGGAGCAGGCAGCCTGCCAGACCGGTTTGCTGGCACAGCCTGAGCAGGTACAGGGCCACGCGTGTCTCCAGCTCTGGCCTCAGCTGCACGTGTGGCCTCACCTCCTCCCTGGGATGTCACCCCTCCCCAGCACAGCCCTGTGCCTCACCATGGCCAAGGAAACCGAGGCACTGGCCTGTCCTTCTGCCAGCCACAGGCTGGGCAAACAGCCTGCACAGGCCTCGCTACTGCTCTGTTGGTATTTTCCTTTCTATCCTTTCTTTCCACCTCGGAGTTTTCAAGGTTTTCATATGGTGTCTGTGGCCCATGGACTGTGAGCCAGCACACTGAGCTGGCTCTGGTGTCAAAGGGACCATCCACATGCAATATCACAGAGCTTTATTCTTCTATGGACACTTCAGTCCCATGACTGTCCTGTCCAGGTACCCCAGCGTGTCCCTTTCCCTGATAAAGACCAGCCAAGAAGTAATGCCCTCTCATGTGAACAACCCATGGGTCTGCTTCAGGTTAAGAAGCTACTTTTCTGGAGGCCAGGCTTGAATAGCTGCCCAGGCATATATTTCTCCCTGAGTGGCCTCTTTGGGTGTCCTGGTCACCGTGATTTCCCTCAGGCTGGATTTGAAGCACAGATGGACAGTGCTGTGGTTTCTCTGGCAATGAGCCTATTGAGTCAGCATCCTGGGTCATGGCTACCTCTTCTCGGGTCCCTGTGCCATGCCCTGTCCCTTTTTCAGTTTCTCCCAGGATCTAGAACATGGGATCAGTGCGGGTGAACAGCAGTGGGGCTTTCACACCCTAATGACTGCTCCTGCAAGGCACAGTGTCCTTTGGGGCATGGAGTCAGAGAGATTTTATGTTATTTCTTCTTATCTCTTGGCCTCTGTGTTGCTGCTGTTTTGAAGCAGATTAGTTGGTGGCAGTTTCTGTAGAAATTGCCTCATACAACTGTCTGCATTTGGAGGTGTGGGGTGGTCAGGGCTGTGGTGGTGAGTCTTGGACATGGGGGCTGTAGTGTGGTGTTTCTTGCATTATCAGAAATTGCTGTCGCTGTTTATCTGCCTTCTCTTTCCTTCAGGTTATGCAACCTCCTTTTCAAATGGCAGTGGTTGTTTTCCCAGGGTGGATGTAGAAACAATGCTCTTCCTGGAGGCTGGAGCACCTCTCTTATGAGGACAGGCTGAGGGAGTTGGGGCTGTTCAGCCTGAAGAAGGGAAGGCTCCAGGGGGACCTCATAGCAGCCTTCCAGTACCTGAAGGGGCTACAGGAAAGCTGGGGAGGGGCTTGTTATGAGGGCTTGGAGTGAGAGGACAAGGGGGAATGGTTTTAAACTGAAGGAGGAGAGACTTATCAGGGGGAAATTCTTTAGTGTGAGGGTGGTGAGACACTGGAACAGGCTGCCCAGAGAAGTTGTGGAAGCTCGATCCCTGGAAGTGTTCAAGGCCAGGTTGGATGGGGCTTGGAGCAACCTGATCTAGTGGGAGGTGTCCCTGCCCATGCAGGGGAGTTGGAACTAGATGATCTTTAAGGTCCCTTCCAACTCTAACCTTAAGGTCCCTTCTAACTCTATCATATGATTTTATGATTTCCAGACCCTCCAGACCATGATGGTGCTTCTCCAATCTCACTTCTGCCCCTCTCACTCTCCTGACTGCCCAAGTGCTTTTCCAGTTTCTCACCAGTACGAGTGTTGAGCAGGCACCAGGACGATGCCAGCCTGTGGGTGGGCCGGGTGCTGGAGGGTCGGGTTTGTGTGGCCTGGGGAGGAGCAGGGCAGGTGACTCAGGGCAACTGAAAGTTTTGTCCTGGGAGAGCTGCCTGGGATCCAGGTCACCAGGACCTGTTTGTCAGGTTCCTGTTTATGTTATTCACTGGCTTAGTATTCCTGTTGTCACTGGCTGGCATTGCGTGGCATCGGAGCCTGGGGGGTGTCCTGTGCCGGGTGCCTGCTAACGTGACCGACCGGGTTTCAGCTCTGCCATGACCGTGGGCAGTTGTGCTGGTCCAACAGCCTCCTCATCAGGAAGTGCTCCTCTGGAACCGTGCTGCTGGGAACAGCCCCAGCTCCACCTGGGGACCTGCATTCCCACCAGACTCCCCTGAACCAAGGCAAAGTGTCCCAGCCTTTGCTGGCAGAAACTCGGGCTGTGTACCTCGTGGCTGCAGCTTGGTGCATGGAGGGTTGCAGCAGGCAGGGGAGCTTTGATGGGCTTTGGAGAAAGGCCTCTGGGCCTTGTCCTGGGCTGTGGGCTGTCTGTGGTCTCTGAGTCCTCGTTGGGTTGGGTAGGACAGGGCAGAGCTGTGGGGGTGTCACTGGTGTATGAGGGAGGAGAAACTGCTGGTTACAGAGAGAGGGGAAAGACCTGACCAGAGGCTGCTACGAGGGCTCAGCCTGAGCTGCCTTGGGAGGCTGTAGACACTTCTGAGTAGAAGATATGTGGGGTGGACATTGCTGTTTCCTTGGTCTGCAACAACTCCTTTCTGGAGCTGGGCAGGACATTTCTACTCAGGCCAAGCTTTGGCAGAGAAACCTGGTAGCTGAACCAGGGATTTCACCAATATGTAGTTTTAGCTTAAGGGAAAAACTTCTAAATGAAAATGTTTGTTTCATTATGAGGAAATGAAACAATTTTTCTTGCATCATCCATTCTCCATTACCATATCATGGTAAAAGCTTACAGGGAGCAGTACCTCCTTCTGATCTCAGAAATAAAGAAGAAAACATCTGTTGGTATTTGTGGTGAGAGAGCTGTGCATATCTCACCGACCAGCTGTCCTGCTACCTGCCTGGATTCCAGTCATCCCATCATGTCACCAGGGTGGCAATGTCAGTAGGCTCAAGCAACACAGCTGGCCTGGAGCAGTGGACACATGCCAGATACCTGGAAATCAGCCAAAGCAGCAGGACTGTGGCCAGAGGGCATGTTTTCTTTTTGTATAAATAAAATGATTTGGGTGCTTAAGAGAGTTATCAATTTATTGGGGGTAACCTGAACACATGTGCTATGCAAAAATGTGTGTTCCTGGCCAGTATCCACAGAAATCCATGGGAGCTTTTGGCATATGTGATGTTAGGCAAGCAGCTCGTGTTGCTGCTGCCATTGTCAGGATTAGAATGCAATTGCCCTTTTTGGGAACACCGATTGTTGAAGGCATCTGTTGTGTAAGGGACAAGCTGGTGAAAGCAGCAGAGTGCCAGACAGGGAGAGAAACTGTCCTCCTGTTTGTCACAGGCCATGCTCTGTGCTTTTGAAAGGTGTTTTTAGTTCCTTGCTCTTCATCGTGTTCCTCCTGCCTGGCTCCAGGGATGGTGGTGTCAGGATAGTTGGTGTTCGTGGGTACGGGCTGTGGCACAGGAGAGGTGGGAGCAGCTGGTAGTCAGCCCAAAGGTGGGCAGGGAGGTCCCTTGGTGGGGGATGCAGAACTTGGAATCATAGGATGGAGGTAAGAAGAGGAGAAGAAGAGCTATAGTGTGGGAAATCTCCTGCCTGAGAGACCAGTTGGCCCCAGGCCAGCACCCGTGGGGGAGCTGTGGGTGCCTCTTCACCCAGGAGCTGAAGCAATCCTCAAGGAGGGGTGTGGTGGGAGGTGAGTCTGCAGCGGGGCCTGGGGCATGGCAGCATCCCTCCTTCCCCTCCTTCCTCCACATGCCCCATCTCTGCTGCTGAGTCTCCAGATGGGGCTGTGCATGGCCTGTGCTGGGCTGTCTCAAGGTATCCCAGTGGAGAAATGGCTGAGGCCAGACTCTGAGGTTCTCCTGTAACCAGGGTTTCTCTGACACTGTCCAGAGGAGACATGAGACCATGTCAGTCACACACTGGCACTCCTAAGACGTTTAATTTCTTGACACCAATGCCAAGTGCCACCAGTTCTGGCTTCAGTGAGGTCTGAGTTGGGCTCTGGAGTTGGGAGCCTGAAGTGGGCTTCGGGAAAAATTGAGGGTCTGAAATGAGAAAATCCATCTTAGAAAAGGGCAGCCCCTGGGAGACAGCAGTGCAAGGCTGGGTGACAGTCCTGTGTGGAGTTACACACCACTCACCTTGATCAGAGCTGGAGGTCTTGGGTGAGACTTGGGCCACCACAACTCTACCCATGTTCCTGTATAGGTGACAATGGCTTGATCAAGCTGTGTTTTCTAGCAGCCCTGGGAAGGCATTCCCATCTTGTGAGGGGAGGAAGCTGTGTTAGTGTTGTCCTGAGAAAACAACCCATGGGGTTGTGCTCCATGGCTGAAAAGCTGAATTGCCTTTTCACTGGGATAGTTACCTGCTGTTGAAGGAACTTCCAGCAGCACACACATTCCCACTGTATCTCACAGACTGCACCCTCAGCCTTAGAGAGCAATTTGGACCAGCCTCTCTGCCATGGGTGCAGTGCAGTCAACCACCAGCTGTGCTTTGACTACAAGAGTTCCAGTGCAAAAGTCCAAAGGGACCTCAAGAGCTGAGCTCCCCGAGCACTGAGCAAAGAGGAGCTCCAGGCTGGTGGGATCAGGATGAGAAGAAACAAGCAGGAGCCACATTGCATTCAGGGCAGTGCAGGTCTCTAGGATCTCCTCTGGACATTTTCAGCTGGAGGTTGTCAGGTGGAAGGATGCTGGGTTTGGACTTGAGAGGTCTGGCAAGGTCCAACATGGTTGTGGGGCCTCCACATTAGCCTGTGGGGGCAGAGAGCTGCTCTTCATCTTCCCACATGAAGAACTGATCCAAGTTCCCCAACATTCCCAGTTAAGATCTCCTTTCCCAAAGCTGTATGAGCAATGTGTTTCCTTCACAAGGTGTGGGGAGTGACATTCTTAACACACAACCTTTGCAGGCACTCCTGGAATGATCACCATGCACCATAGACAGCATGAGAGCTGCATGTGTTCCATGGTTTTGTCTAGACCTCAGTGTGCCTTTCATAGTCTCCATTTTATGGCCACTGGGGAATGCTTTTAAGCTTTTGACTGGGTGACTCAGTTCTGCAAAGTGGCAGGTGTTGCCTGTGCTTTGGACTGGTCTGTGCAGCATTTGTGGCCCTGAGATTTGGGTGTGTAGGGGACCACGGCAGGACAGCTGGGCCAGGTGACACCAAGGGAAGGGGACACAGGTGAGGGGGTCCATGGAAGGGAAGCTGGAATGCCCTTGCTTCTTGCTCAGGGCAGGGCTGGGCTGGCAACAAGCACCCACTCAGCTGCTTTCCCTAGAGCAGTTGCTTCAAGACACTATACCTAGACCTATAAAGTCTGTGCTGCACCTTGAGGGGCTCTGGCTGGAGCACTGTGTTAGAACAAAGTTGTTCCAAACCCTTCAGATCAAGGCCAGATCCACTGCAAAGGTCCACACTGTGCACAGGGGCTGCCCCTGCTTGCTGTCACAGCAGGACTGAAAGCCAAGGTCTCACAGGTGGCCTCTGTGGTGGCAGCCTGTTGCAAGCCCTTAAGTCATTCAGCTCAACAAACCTTGCTGTGGCATCACTGCCTTCTTCTTCCCCCAGGAACATGTGGTGTGCCTGGGACGATGGGGTAGCCCCAAGGCCAAGGACAGAGCATGGCAGTAGGTGGGAAGGTCCATTGGAGACAACTGCTGCAGCTGTGGTGTTTGCTCTGTGCAATGTGTGAGCAACCAATTACACGGGGAAATGGGGGAAGGCAGCAGAGGTGGCCCTCCCCCACTGGCTACTTTTATGAGGTTTAAAAGTATGAGCAAGTTTTGAAGCTGGTAACAGCAAGGAGCAGGAAGAGGAGATGTGAGGGGTTATAAATATCTGACTCTCAAGGGGCAAAGCAATGAGATACTAGTTTCCATGAACAGGCTTCTGGAGCGTGACACCCTCTTCCCTCTCTCACGTGGTTGTGCTCCAGATAACAGAAACCACTGCTGATTTCCTGAACTCACTATCTTTGTCATAAAAAAACCCAAACAGCAGCAGTTTATAAATAAGGCTTAGAAAAAAGAGCTGCCATGAGAAGCCCTGAAACAGGCAGCTTTCACAGCTCAACACTTCAATTTTGCTTCACAACAAACTTAAGCCACCCCAGAAAGAAACCTGAAACCTTTCTCAAAGAGGAAAGGAAAGTGGGACTGGGCTGCAAAGGAGGCAGTGGAAATGCTCTGCAGAGAGACAAGCTCCAGGGTGCCAGGGGCTGTCTCCCCTGATTCTGCTGGTTCCATGCTGTACTTACCTCTTCCTCCCAAGTGTCACCACAGAATGTCCCTGCATCCTGGCAGGAGCCCACAGTCATGGCTACCTGCTGGACTTGCAATCCCCAGCAAAGCCCTGGTAGCTGGAGGTGCCAGCCAGTTAATCCTGGAGAAAGGACAACAGCAGAAAGCACGAAAAGAGTCTTCAAATACACAATGGACTGCTGCAAAGGTGAAGGACAGATCTTTCTACCATGTTCATGGTGCCCAGCAGCTGACCAAGGAGCTTCAGCTGCAGGAAGGAGGATTCACATTAGACCTAAGGAAGATCTTTCTGCCTGGAGGCAGCTCTTCATCTTGTAAGAACTTTAAGATAGGACAATGCAAGGATAGTTGATCTTCTTGGGGTTGGAGGGGTACCTGTCTCCACTTAAGGCCCTTCTAGTGCCAAGGTGATGCCAAGTCCAGTCTGTGAGCTTCTGTGGTCCAAGAAGACTGTAGGGTCTCTTGGGTCAGGGTATGCTGAGTTTCCTGAGTGAAGCATCTGCCCTTTGCTACTTGTTGTGTGAAAGATTTACCGTTCAGGCCAAGAGACGACCAGACACCAAGCTGCCTGCTGCCCTATGCACTGTGGGGCAGCCTGAAGGAGCTTCCTCCAGGGCAGAAAAATTGACTGTGCAGTTAGCTGTGTGGCCCAAGACTTGTCATTATTTGCATTTGGAGAAGGCCATATGTCTTGGTGGTTCTTGCTGTCAGGGCTTCACCCTGTTGCATCTTGAGAGGAGTTCTCTGGCTTATAGACCTTTCCCAGCCAGAGCTTTGGGTTTACCATGGGTCAGGACCTCCAGTGCAGAGGCTTTTGCTGAAAGCACAGGCAGACCCAGGCAGGCCAGGACACAGTGTTACGCTGGGCACCTTCAGGCTCAGAGTGTAACGGGGAAACAGAGCCATCTCTTCTGGAAAGCAGAAGATCCCATCCTACTCCCCAGTCTCCAGAAGCCTGGCAGAGTCCCACCTTGCAGCAAAACAGCTCCTACTCTTTCTGCAAGACTAGATAATTTCCGAAATGTCGCCAGCTCTGGCTGTGCAATCTTTGGGCTTTTGCAAGCTACAGTATTGACAGAACAAGCAGTTAAACAAATACTATCTTTTGCTGTAACGTTTGTTATTGTAGGCCACAAACCACAGGCAGCTTGGCCTGATGCCAGCAGAGAGACCTGCATAAATATTCCCGTGTTAGCAGTTATCTTCAAGATGCAGCCTCAGCTTGGGTCTTTCCCAGAGAGGATGGAGTGATAATGGTGTACAGGCAAAGGCAGATCATCCCAACACACCACCAGCAGAAGCTGGGGCCAGGGAAACCTGCTCCTTGGGCTCCAGAGCTTCATCTGCTGCAGCTCCCAAATCTTAGCAGGAATTTTCAGGTAATATAAATGCCCACACATATGCACATACACATGCAGAGAGGGGCAGCAGGCTACAGGAGGGTGTGTGGTGTATTTGTTGGCACCCCCTGTAGGCTCAGCTTTGAGGAATGACATGAGCAAAATGGCAAAATCCATGCCACTTTTGAATTCTTTCACATCAAAATCTTTCCCATGTTCCCTGCTGGCATATTGGAACCATCAGCTCATTGCAGCCAAGACCATAGTCTCTGCTAATCCAAAAAAAGGTCCTAAATGTGGAGCTGTAGTACAGATTTCATATATATTTCATATATTGTGCCTAGAAAGTAAAATGCTATTTGGTGTGGTCCTTCTTGGTTACCTTGTGGATGTCCCTGACATTATGGATGGGATGGGATGGGATGGGATGGGATGGGATGGGATGGGATGGGATGGGATGGGATGAACAGAGAGGGTGCAGATGGACTTAGTCATCTACTGCCTCCTTTCTCAGAAGCAGGACAAGATGCTGAACCCTCAGGGCTTCCTCCTTTCATGTTTCAGAGGCATGTGTGCAACAGTGGATGCTCCCCTGGAGATTAGTGGCCACTCTTTGTGAATGACCATTCATGATGGCTGAGGAGGAAGTCCTCAGCCCGAGCAGATAACTGAGGGTGGCTTAGATTCAAGCATGCTTGCTCCTTACATAAGGTTGTCCAGTTTGCCTGTGCCTCCAGCTGCTGAAGGTGTGTGATCATAGAATCACAGAATCATAGAATTGTTCAGGTTGGAAAAGACCTTTAAGATCGTTGAGTCTGACCTTATCCTAACCCTATCACCCTATTTCTGATGACCCACCGCTAAACCATGTCCCCAAGCACCACATCCAGATGACTTTTAAACACATTCAGGGATGGTGACTCAACCACTTCCCTGGGGAGCCTGTTCCAGTGCCCAACAACCCTTTCTGTAAAGAAGTTTTTTCTGATATCCAACATAAATCTCCCCTGCACAACTTGAGCCCATTTCCTCTTGTCCTGTCAGCAGTCACCAGTGAGAAGAGACCAACCCCACTCTCACTACAACCTCCTTTTAGGTATTTGTAAAGAGTGAGAAGGTCTCCCCTCAGCCTCCTCTTCCCCAGACTAACCAGCCCCAGCTCCCTCAGTCGTTCCTCACAGGGGATGTTTTCCAAACCCCTCACTAGCTTTTTTGCCCTTCTTTGGACCTGCTCCATGATGCATGAGTGTGCAACTTCTTACCAGAGTTAAGTGTCCCTGTGGGCTAAGGCACTGATGTCAGGAGTTGCATAGCTGCATATTTTAAGATGAGATGCCCCAGTGTTGAGCATTCACCAGATCCTCCCAAGGATCCAGCACTTTGCAGTATGAGAACAGAAGCCCCATCTTGCCTTGCAGGGGTGCAGCAGAGGCAGGAGTGTCAGTGGTTGCATGAAGAACCAGCAGTTCCTGGGCAGAAGAGGTGCAGGTCTGTGTGTGGTGCTACCTGCACTGCCCTGCTGCTGCTGTTGTGTCACACTGCCCTGCTGCCCCCCACGGGAGGTGTGTTATGAACGAGTTGAGTCCTTGGAGTCGCCTTCACTTGGCCAGCACTCGGGCTGCATCAGCTTTTGTTCCTGATTCCTTTCCTGCTCATGAAAACAACTGAAGTTATTTTTTTCTCTCTCATCTCTGGTGATCCTGTAAATGTGTTTCCTTTCCAGCCACGTGGCCTGTAACCAGCTCTGGGCTCCAATGCAATCGAAAACTGCATGTAAACAAGTCTGTAGCCTCCAGAAATGAAACTCCTTGGACCTGTCTTGATGGGCTTTGAGTGTGGGCTGACTTCACACGTGCATGGGAGTCTGTCGGGGCTCACTCCTGAACCGGTAGCACCACTATGGGTCTGACATCCTCAGAAGTAGTGCTGCAATGACCTGACACCCCAAGTCTGCTCTGTGGCCCCTCTGAAATGTCTGTGGGAGGGCGACAAGTGCTGCACGTGGTCCTGCACTGCCCAGCCACCAGTGCCTGCAAATGCCGATGGACAAATGTGGGATGAATGTTAATCCCTCAAGGCAAAGCAGGGTTGGCCTCTGCAGGGTTGTCGTGGTTTAAGCCCAGCCAGCAGCAGTTCTTGACACAGACTCAGCACAGCAAACCACAACTGGGTCACCTCTGGGCTGGCTTGCTGTCTCCTTGATGACAGCCAGCCTTGGGAAGGGTGCAGCTCCTTGAGGGGCTGCTCTGAGCACATCCAGGCTGGGCTCCATGTGGCCAAGGTGGAAAATCTTGGCTGTGCCTGTCCCATCCACAGGGCATGTCTTTGCTGGGCAAGCATGGCCAGCTGTAGGACTCAGAGAAATGAGGAAAAAAGTAGTGATGGTGTAATTTGTGGTGAGGTGCCAGGAAGAGCATCACCTGTTGTGTCTTGTAGGCTGCTCAGAGGGTTGATTGCAGGACACAGCTAAGAGTGAGGATACCTCCAGGTCAGGTGGAAATGAACTGGAAACAAACATTGCTGGGCTGGGAACTGGACTCATGTTAGGGTGAGAACGGGCTGGGAAACATTTCCTGGAACTGGTGTTGCCTCAGCCTACACAAATCTACCAAAAAATCATGGAACTTGGCCAAATGAAGCCAAATTGATTCAGGAAACAAAAGCTCAGAGTTGTAATTGAACCTGTTTCAGAGCTTTTTTTGGAGTGAAGCATTCTCACGTTTCCTTTTGAAGTGTATGTTTTGAAATCTCAATATTTTCCTGCTTTATGTGATAGGAGAAAATCACTTAAAGTTCAGAATAGAAATAGAAACCTGGAATTACCTAAAATAATGAATGCAGATTTTCTTTTTCTATGTCTTTTGTCCCACTTGGGACCAAAGTAACATTCTGACATCTGGAAATCCCTGGTGGAAGGGAGCTTTGCACTCTGTGCAGCTTCCCAGTGGCCCAGAGAGGTGAATGTGTGCTGCCCCTTGTCGATGACTCGGTCAAACTCTTCTGCTTTCCTTTACTCTATGCAGGGCAGCAGGTTTTGTCCTTCCCCCCTGTGCAGCAGTGTCCTCTGCATCCTGATAATGGCATTCCTTGTTTAGTGCATCAGGTGAGGTGGGGAGCAGCTTGCTTTGATCCCACAGAGCATGAGGAGAAGGAAGGAGGAGGATGCAGGAGGGAGGAAGAGGGGTCAAGAGGTGGCAGACAGACATGGAAGGAGGCAAGTGAGGAGGGGGCAGCAAAGAAGAGCAGAAATAGTCCTGGGAAAGAGACGGTAATGTAGAGGTGGTTCTACAACCTCCTCCTCAGGACCTGTGAGTCCAGGAGTGTGCTGAGAACCTCTTCTGTGGTGCCAGCTCCCAGCACAGCCCTGGATGCACAGAGGTTGTTTGTGACTGAGGGCAGGTTTTTCCCCCCGTTGGTGCAAGGCGCTCTCAGAACGAGCTATAAACACCGCGGCGCTTCCGGCGTGGCTCTGCCAGGAGGAACCTGCTTCCCTGGGAGGGTAAGGGGCAGGTGGTGTCCTCGGGGTGCAGCTGGGCCTGTCAGCAGGCAGGGGGGTTGAGGGGGGGAGATGCCTTCTGCAAGAGAAAAGGAGGCTAAAGGGAGACCTCACTCTACAATTACCTGTAAGGAGTGGGGTGGGGATTGGTCTCTTCTCCCAGGGAACAAGCAATAGAACAAGAGGAAATGGCCTGAAATTGTGCCAGGGGAAGTTTAGATTGAATATTGGGAACACTTTCTTCCCCAAAAAGGTTGTCAGGCCCTGGCCCAGGCTGCCCAGGGCAGTGGTGGAGTTGCCATCCCTGGAAGGAATTGGCTTGGACATACTGGGAAAGGTGGGCATGCTCCAGGTCTGGTTCATGAGTGCTGGGCCCCCCTGTGCAACCCGTGCTTGGGGACATGTCCAAACAGGAGGTCTCCCCTGTGGCTGGGGTATGTACAAGGTGGGGAGACTGGTTCCCAGCAGTGCTGCCATGGGGCGCTCAGGCTGCTCTGCCAGGCAACACAGGGATGGCTCAGGTGAGTGCACTGGGATGGTGGGTGGCACTTGGTCTCCTCACTTCTCTGGTGAGTGAGTACAGAATCACAGAACCCTCATGGTTGGAAAGGACCTCTGAGATCACCGAGTCCAACCATCAACATAAAAAAAACCCCAGACAAACACAAACAGCCACGCACACTCCACCAAAAAACACCCACAAAAAAACCCCACCTTGGCCACCAGAGCAGGCCCCAAAGTGCCACATCTACAAATTCTTGAATACCTCAAAGGGTGGTGACCACATCTCTGGGCAGGCTGTTCCAGTGCCTGACCACTCTTTCAGTATAGAAATTCTTCCTAATATCCAATATAAACCTCCCCTGCCACAGCTTCAGGCCAGATGTAGGTATGTACATGTCTTCTGGGGAGCCAGGGGAGACTGGACCGTGCTTGTTCAGTTGATGAGCCTCACATTCCTGTTGATCCAGCTGGGAGAGGCAAGAGGGATGATTTATTCACTAGGGTCACATCAAAAGGATTTGTAGTGCTAGGCTGCAGCTGCCAGGAGTTTCAGTTGAATATGAAGCATGGAGGAACTGGGCACTGTTCTTGGGAGCTGGTGAGAAGAGGCATGCTCTGCCCCAGCTCCCTTGCCAAGGACCTTTCTGGGGACCAAGTCATCTCCATGGCTTGAGCCTGCTCATGAGCCAGCAGTGTGCCCAGGTGGCCCAGAAGGCCAATGGCATCCTGGCTTGTATAAGGAATAGTGTGGCCAGCAGGAGTAGGGATGTGATTCTCTCCCTGTGCTCAGCACTGGTGAGGCCTCACCTTCAGTCCTGTGTGCAGTTCTGGGCCCCTCACTTCAAGAAGGACGTTGAGGTGCTGGAGCAGGTCCAGAGGAGAGCAACAAGGCTGGTGAAAGGACTAGAGGGAAAGTCTTATAGGGAGAGGCTGAGGGAGCTGGGGTTGTTTAGCCTGGAGAAGAGGAGACTCAGGGGGGACCTTCTCACTGTCTACAACTGCCTGAAGGGAGGTTGGAGGCAGGTGGGGGTCGGACTCTTCTCCCAGGCAACTAGTGACAGGATGAGAGGGCCTGGCCTGAAGCTGCTCCAGGGGAGGTTTAGGTTGGATATTAGGAAGCACTTCCTCATGGAGAGGGTGATCAGACATTGGAATGGACTGTCCAGGGAGGTGGTGGAGGCACCGTCCCTGGATGTGTTCAAGGAAAGGCTGGATGTGGCACTTAGTGCCATGGTCTAGATGGTGTGGTGGTGTTGGTCATAGGCTGGACTTGATGATCTTAAAGGTCTTTTCCAGCCTGGGTGATTCGGTGATTTGGTGATCATGTGATTCTGTGATTTTTCCCCTCCTATTCATCTCCCACAGCCTAGTGGGAGATCCACAGATCTGCCTAGTCCATTTGTGGCCATCACAAGAAACAAGTTTTTGCACTCTTCCTGCCTCTCCAATACTTCTCTACAATAATTTGCTCCTGCTGGGCAGTGTTGCAGCCTGGGAGACTGATAAATTACATAAACTTGAAAACAACTAAGAGGGACATGGATATTTGGGTTCCTCTCTCATATTTCCAGCAGCTTTGGAAGCTTTGAGTGGCTCTGAGAAGTGGGTGACACATAGTAGGGACAAGGAGACTTGTAGAATCACTGAAGTGCTGGTTTACAGACATCTGGAGGTCTGCAGTCCAGCCTCACACTTGGAGCAAGACTAGCCTCAGCACTAGATCAAGGTGGCTGTGTCTTTATCTAGCTTAATCTTGAAAAATTCCAAGATGAAGATGAGAGGAAAATCTCCTTTTCCATATGGGCTGCTGTCAGGCTGCCCTCAGCCTCCCCTTCGCCGTGTGAGCTCAGACCCTCTCGCTCAGCCTCTCCCTTTTGCCCCCTGCTCTGGGTGCTTGGGCCTGGCCCTCTCCAGTTTCCCCACCTACCACCTGAACTGGGGTGCTACACTGGTCCCCATATTCCAGGTGTAGCCTCAAGTAGGGCAGCAATTAACCACCCTGGGCCTGCCAGGCACAGCTTGTCTGCTGAGCTCCAGTTTATGGTTTGCCATATTTGCAAGAACATGCTACTGGTTTCTGCTCTATCAGAAGGAAGTACCCAGCAGATGTTGCATGCCATTTCATGAGGAACTTGCTTGGGGTTTTGCATTTGGGAAACCCCAGGGCTCAAATGGAAGACAAAATTGTTTTTTATGCAAGCCCTGGTCTGCAAGGAATCTCCATCCACAGGAGATGCCAAGTGGAATCTCAGCTGTCACTTAGGAAAAAGGGTCTTGGGTGGAGACGCTTGGACAGAAACATGACCTTTTGAGACTCAAACACAGATGGTAAAGCACACCAACCTAGTTTTCCCATGATTTTTAATAATTATACTTTAAATGATCTTTAAGCCAATTTGATGATATGAGGGACTTCAGATTTGTCCTTGCCTGGAAGTGACATCACTGTGTTCACAGTTCAACAGACTGAGTGGGATCAGGAGGGGTGGGGGAAGGAAATGGACAGGTTTTTTAAATGGAAAAATCTGCCAAAATTGATGCATGTTGACAGAATATTTCTAACTTAGTAAATACTGCATTTCCTAGGACAAACAAACTTGAGGAACTAGTACAGACAGAGAAAACCTTGTTCCATGGTATGGTCCCCATGGAAAGGAGGTTCCTGTGTTGGGCCTTCAGGCAGGGCTGTGCCTCAACCTGATCCCTTTTCCCCATGAAGTGTCCACCTGGGACCAAAACATAACATGGGAATAGGGGCAGGGGAGGTGTAAGGAAACCTTCCAGAAGTCTTCCACTGAGCAGGTTCCCCTTCACTGAAAACTGATGAGACAGGAGGACAATTTGTATTGCTGCTTGTTTTATGTCAAGAATAGAAGACAGAAGGTTTTCTGAGTCCATCACTGAGGGAAGTCACTGTGATGAAGAGCTTTCCTGCCAGCTGAACACGTGTGCTAAGTAAAGAAAATAAAAAGCAACAGATGAGAACTCTTGCAGCTGGACTTGCCTCCTGGGATGTGGTAGCAACCCTTGCTCTGCTCTGCACATCTCCACACAGCCAAGTTTCTCCGTCAACCATAGTATTTTCTTTGCAGAACAGCTAATGGAAAAATAGCACGTGGGAGATGACTCCTGCATTGCCACTTACCTTGCAAGAAACAGGATGAGCTGAGACATAGCTTTGTTGTTTAGCCTTCAAGTTTTCTTGGGGAGAATGTCCCCAGAATTAAGTGGTTCCTCAGTTTTGTAGGAAGTGACGGGGCCACCAGTTGGCAGCTGAAACCTTCCCATGGGAAGGCAGGCTCGGATTTTAAGCAGTGTGACACCAAACCCTGAGATCCACTGCTGGGGCCAGACAAGAGAGGGGTGGCTCTTCCATATCTATGCTAACTGATATCTCTGATGCTTTGGCCAGCCCCATGTCCCTGGGCCCTTCACATCCTATAGGAGAAGGTCAGACTGGCAGAGTTCAGCCCCTTATGGCTTTATTTTCCTGTGCAGGCACAGAGAGGCTCCCCAGCTGTGACTGCTGTAGGATGCTTCATCTCAGGGAAGGGCAGGAGAGCTCAGAGAGACCTCAGGAGCATGTGCTCTGGGACTGTGTTACAAGGTCCATGCTGCTGGTCAGGTCTGATGAGAGGGGTTTTCCCAACCCAAGAGAAATCCAAAGAAGAAATGTGGCTACATGCCATGTGGGCAGTGCTCAAGGTATTTGCAGAAGCTGCAGTTTCTGCCTCTTTCTGCTTGGAAGAACATAATTCTTCTAGTAGAATACAAAAAACAAAACCCAGGAACTTTGATCACATGAGAGTCCTGCCAATGAGCCCATGAAAATCTGGCAGTCTGGGGCTGCCTGGGCAAAAGCCCATGTGAGCTGCCTGGGGTTGGTGAAGGGCTGTGTGGGTCCTGGGTGAGCAGAGACCTTCCCATGTGTGGGGGCAGGATGGGTGGGTGTTGGTGGTGAGCACAGGCCTGGCTGTGCTGCTCTGGTGGAGACCAGGGCATGCTGGAGGGGAAGGAGGAAAGACAGGCTGTGGACAAGGACTGGGATACTAATCATTCCTCATCTCCTCCACGTTGCATCCCCATTAGCATCTCCGTGTGTGCTCACTGAGAAAAATGTCATGAACAAGAGCCACAGTGTGACCCAAGAGCTGACGTGCTCATACAGGTCCTCAGTTGCTGTTTCCCTGAACTCCTGATGGTTTGGACCCAGAGAGCCTCCAGTGCACTGTTCAAGGTGCATCTCAGCTCTTGCAGGAAAGCTCAGTGCCTATGTCTGGTCCATTTTTCACCCTGATGAAGCTCACCATGTGGGAACCAGCCAGGGCACGTGGCTGGCTCATGCCTGTGGGGGTGAGCAACGCCCTGGAGATGGAGTGTTCATTCTGCCTTGTGGACAAATCCAAATATTTTCACATCGTTGGAAAGCAAACTGCAGGACCTCAACACCCAGACTGTCATGTCCAGTCTCAGCTTTTCACCTTATGGGCTTTCAAACTTCAGAACTGCACAGCACAGAAACCTCCATTATTGGGTGCTTGCACCAGGGTGGGTGAGAAGTACTTGCTTTAATAACTCTGCTGACCTTCAGTTTCCTTCTGCCATGTTCTCCAGCCCAGTGGTCTGGGAAGCCCTCACCTGGGCAGGTTCATCCCCTCAGGCTCTGGGTGGATTCATGCCATCCCTGGGATTTGGAAATGTTTCCAGAAGCTGTTTCTTCACCCTTTGAGTCTGATATGCAACGGACACATGGTGGATCACACTGCCCTGGATGATGCCTGCAGACCTGCCTCCTAGGGATGGACCCCTGGGGAGATGAGGACTCTGGTACAGACTGTGCCTCCTGCCTAGTGCATCAAGGGGCTGCCCCAGCACTTTGCAAAAGGAAAAAAGTGTGTTCTGCTCAGAAAGATGCAGCTTGTGTTTTGCCAAGGACACAGTGAACAGAAGGAACACAGAGTGCAGGCAGAGAGGGGGTGAGCTGTCCCTTACAGATATCATCTCTTTCCTGCATCCATTTCACATGGCAGGAACTGATCTGAGTGAGGCTTCTGTGACCCTGCTCCCTGGCATGTTCCTCCTTGCCTCTGTGCCAGTCTTGGCTGGGCTAATTTGGGGGGGTTGATCAGGCTGAAAAGTAACCCCTGTACCTGAAGGGGACCTACAGAAAATCTGGGGAGGGGCTTTTTACAAGAGCACATAGTGATAGGACAAGGAGTAATGGTTTGAAACTGCAGAAGGAGAGATTTAGGTTGGAGATCAGGAGGAAATTCTTTAGTGTGAGGGTGGTGAGACACTGGAACAGGCTGCCCAGAGAAGCTGTGGGGCTCCATCCCTGGGGGCATTCAAGCCCAGGTTGGATGGGGCTCTGAGCAACCTGGGCTAGTGGAAGGTGTCCCTGCTCATGCAGGGGTGTTGGAACTCGATGATCTTTAAGGTCCCTTTCAACTCTAACCATTCTATGGTTCTATGAAAAGCTGCTTTGTGTTGGGCCACATCAGCCCAGCGGGGTGACTGGGTGAGTGATCCGAGGCAGCGCTGCGGGGTAAGGCAGGGGCTGTGTCACAGGGGCTGGAGAAGGGCTGGTCCCTCCTTGCAGAAGTTAGGGAAGTTTACATTACCAGAGGACTGTGTTTAGGGGGTTGAGGGGAAAGGAGAAGCAATTAGTCCATAAATCCTCTGGAATCTGTTAGCAGCAAGCTACCTGACCCAGCCTGGCTTCCACCACCTTTGAGCTGATGCTGCTTTGCTTGCCAGACCTTACACGCCTGGCTGGAGGGTAAATCTCTCAGCTATCCCTTGTTTGGGTTCTTGGTAAAGGTCAGGGCCCCAGGGAAGCTTGGTGCTGGTCTCTGCCTGGGTAGGCTGCTCCAGGTCTCAAGGTGCAGGTTGACTGGGGTGCATCAGGAGCTGTTAGTCCTGACAAATCAAGTGGGCAGATGTGTCAACAGGCTCTGCTGTTTCTGCTCCAAGGAATAGGAGGGAAGGAAGCAACTGCTGTAAATTCAGTAAGAAAGTCCTCAAATCTAATTGCTGGAAGTGGTTAGGGAAGCTGACCGACTATAATCAGCATTGTGACTATTTTCCAGCTCATTACCAATGCTGGAGCTCCTTGGCTGTGCTCAGCATGGCTCTGGTGCAGCCCGGGGGAAAGTCCTGGAGAACCTCACCTGCTCCTGGGCTGATCCCACCTGCAAGGAGAAGACTGAATGCAGCAGTGGAGCATGTGAAGACCTCTGGCTGGAGAGCAGCCAGAAACGTATTTTTGGGTGGAGTGTCCAGATTAGAAAATTGATGATAAAACACTTTCAGGAGCTAATTTTGCACAACCAACCATAGCAAATGGGAAAGCTGGGGCTAAAGTTAGGTTTAAATTGCAGTGGCCCTTCTGAGACATGAGCTTTCCTAATGGCAGTGCCTTGGTTTTGTGTTCATTGGGAATCAGAAGGGTGATGCTGCTCTGAATGACAGGAGAAGGGATAGCTATTGCAGGAGGAAATTCCTCAGAGAGAGCAATAGGCACCAAGGTCCATTATCCTGAGAAAATATTCTTGAAAGATGGTGAGATCTCAGAGAGTTTCAGCCATATCAGAGGCTGGAGCATCTGCTGTTTCATGGACATGACCAGTGGGGAAAAAATACTACCTGACACCTGGACAGAAGGGTCCACTGGACACTCAGAAAGGGTCTTCTCTGTACTCATGTTAACTCATGTACTAATGAAGAATGTTGTTGTCAATTCTCAGAAATGTCATTTTGCCATCTAGAAGAGAATTACAGAATATCCTGTGTTCTTCATGTATCACCCAGCTTGAATGCTTTGGGGGGACACCCACCACATTTCAGCCTCAGTGACTGAATCACCAGGACTCATCTGCTTTGTGATCTGACATAATGTAGGGTGACATCACATGACTTAATGTGACATAATGCAGAGTAGCATGACATCTAAACTTTTTATCATGGAGGTTTTTAATGCTTTTAGCAGAAGCCCAGGCCCACATTGAACCTCATTTGCACAGCCATTTGTAGCTGTCAGTGGGACAGATCACCATTTGGAAAGCAAAGAGCATCTCTGAGAAGCAAAGTCATCCCATGTGCTGGTGCTACTGAAAGCAGTTTTCTTGCAGTGGATTGTGGACCTGCAATTCCTTCTGGCTCACTTAAAAATCCTGGCATTAATTTCTTAATTACAAATCACATCAGGTCCTGTAATTTGACACTGCTGCAAAGCAGAGCAGAAAGGGACAGCTGTTCATCAGGTGAAGTAAAGGAAAGGCAGGAGCTTCTGGGGCAAGCTGAGACACTGGTAGGGTGCAGGGAACAGGGATTTTTCACAATCTAGCCACTGACTCCTTGAATTTTCAAAAATGAACAGCACTGGTCAGGGCAGGGACAGGCCCCTTCTCCACTAGCCTTAAGTTTGAATCCCTATTTCATGAGCAGTCTGACCTGTCCTGGATGGGAAGTTTCTGACACCCTCCAACCCTCTGTTGCTCTTTGGCAGATGGTTACATCCTCCTTTCCAGGGCAACCTGAACAGGCAGGAGTCCCTGGGCCTCTGAGAGGACTTTGCTGCTCAGGCTGTAGGGTGGCATGTTTGGTCATTGCTGCTCAGGGACCAGAGCTCTCCACCATCCCAGACACACGATGGTCTGGGCTTATGCCTCAGGGGTTCTGCAAGTTCAATCATGCTGTCCTGTGTTGTCGAAATGAAACCCATCTGCTATTTCATTTCTCAACATTCACATCAACTGGGATTATACCAATGCCCATAGTTTTCCCTTTTATCACCCTGGAAAGTCACTTGCAGTCATTTGACTCATGAAATGTGATGAGTTGGAGTTTGGTTCAAGCCAAAGCAATACAGGAGTCTAAGACCTACAGGGCCAAAGGTCCAAGCCCTTTTCTCTTCCACAGGGACTTGTCTGGTATCCTGCTCACAGGTGGGGAGCAGGACACAAAGCAAAGGTCCAGCTCCTCCCTCTGCTGCAAGCTGGGCAGGTTGGGTGGGTTTGGGGGCATGTGGGGCACACAGCCCACCCAGGGGGGATCAGCCCCTACAGTCTGCTCTGCTGAAATATCTAATAAAGGCTTTAACTTCATGCAGCTCAACTGCATGGCAGCTATTGGCAGCTCCAGGTAAACACTGGGAAGAACTCCAAGTACTTGTGCATGGCTCAGACGCAGACTGCTGTGAAGAAAAAGTTTTAGTCCCTTAGGGGCAGGATCCCATTAAGATGGAATTCAAAGAGTTTAATTCTGATGCTTGAAACAAACACAGGCAAAAGTGGTAATTCCCCTAAATGGAAATGGAAACTGAGCTACAGAATGAGCTTGTGTATAGACAGGTCCAGGTGAGGACCATTCAGGACCTCCTCATCCAGGGTCCTTGTCTTGGCTCCAGTGAGGGCTGGGCAGCACCTTGCTTAGTGAGCATCCTACAGTAACGCAGCGCAACACCCTGTGGGGTGCAAGTCAACAACCTGTGTGAAGTCTGTGGCCATGGTGGAGGTGAATAGGCTGAGCCACAGGAAAGTAGTTTGAAGGTTGTGCATGAGGCCTCAAGGCTGGAGGAGGTGCTGTGATGGGGGAGACCTGGCTGCTCCCAGTGACCACAGGCTGCAGGGCACAGCATCAGGCTTCCTGGGAGCATGGCAGTGCGGAAGAAAGAGGAAGACCTTGAGAACTGGATGGGAGTCTGGGTAGGTGTGGCAGAAATCTCAAACCCATGGATGGTTACACTGCAAAGTGGCCCCTGGTTGGCCTCCTGCACTGATCCAAGATGTCCTAGCAGCAGTTGGGATCAGTGGCTTAGATGGGGCAGTCTGTCAGGAGCAGCCATGGCACAGCTGGTGGGGGTCCTCTGGTTCCTGCCCAGCCCTGGGCAAATCCCATCACAGCTGCTGTCCTGTGGGATGTTTTGCTGGAACATGCAGCATGTGGTGTTGCCCTGTGGTAGCTCTCAGAGGAGAGGGGACACAAAACAGTGCTGGGGCACATGGAGCCTGTGTGGTTACCAGGGCACAGCCAGAGGAAGGAGGCTGGGGGGGGGTTTCCAGCAGGTGACACATCCTGGGCCCCTTTCCTTATCCTTGCTTGTGTGGGGCCTTCTACCCACAGCAGTGAGAGCAGAGAAGCAGACCCTGATGTCCTTGTCCCTATATAACCCAAACACAAAATGACTAGAGGTCTGCATGGAGGCCAACCAGGAGGGAAGACCCCAGGTTGCAAGATGGAACTGATATTTTCTTCCTTATTTTTCCTCCACCCAGCTGTCAGGGCTGAGATGCCTTCTCACAGTTGTCATATGGGGCTTCTCTCTCCAAGCAGCAGAGGAACCAGTGGACGCCACCTGCTAAAAGCAGATCCATCCATCCGGGGCCAATTGGTTGGTTGATGTTCAAGGATGGTCTGTGTGCTGGAACCAGTGGACGCCACCTGCTAAAAGCAGATCCATCCTTCCGGGGCCAATTGGTTGGTTGATGTTCAAGGATGGTCTGCTCTCTGTCTTGCAGTGCACGTTTGGGTATTGCCTCAAGGACTGGACACCAACTGTGTGCTTGGACAGGTGTGGCCCAGGGCTGAATGACTCTGGGTGACTACCCCGCTGTGACATTATGCCAAAATGTAAAGAATCTGTCCTTGGGGAACAGCAGATGAATTAAGCAATGGCCTGTTGTGATCATCTGACTTGAGGCCTGCCATGGACTGGCTTGGGCAAGAAATTGCCAGAGGTGGATTCCCAAGTGATGTGGTTGTGCATTAGCTTGTTAGCACTTTCACAAAAACGTGAATTATCATTGCTCCCATTTTTAAGAGATAGAGAAACTGAGGCAGGCAGAGGGCCTGGTGTTTGTCCTGTAACATGGTCCCACTGCTGCTGAGCCCAGTGTTCAGCCCGGACCGTGCAGCTTTGCAGACCTGGGCCTGCCACCGTGAGGGGATGATGGCCAGTGCATGCCCACCTACCACACATGCTGCTTAGCCCGGTGGTGGGGATTCACCCCCCCCGGGCATCCCAGAGGGGCTGGATCCCTTGTCTGGTTTGAAGGTGATTTGAGATAGAAGACCCCTGGCTGCAGGGAAATCTCCCGCTCTCCTGGGGCCAACCCTGTGCAGCTGCAGCTGGTGCTGGGCAGGTGATGCAGATACCTCTGCCTGTTGGTATCATTGTGCTAGCCTGAACAAAGGCAGAGCAGAAAGAGAACCAGCCAGGAGTCAGTAGGATTTATCTTGTCTGTCTCCAAGTAGGGCAGAGTGCAGCAGGGAGCAGTCATAGTTCCACTGGTCTGGGCGTATTCTTCTTCTTCCCTGAGGAACTGAAGCCACATTTGTCACTGCTGCCCTGGTGTTGTGATGTGAGGGCTTCAGAGGCTCTGCAGGGCCCAGGACCAGAGAGGAATAAGCTCCGTGAGATGAACACCACCAGTGCTTTCTCTCTTTCAGTGCTGTCTGAAGAGCTGGGCAGCTAGGGTGCTGCCTGCAGCAGGAGGTGGGGGCTGCTCAGGGCTCTGGGTGGATCCTGCCACGGGGGGCACATCCAGGCTGGGAATACGTGTGCTGGGAGCAACGCAGGCAGTCCCTGCTGCCTTGTTTTCTTTGCAAGTTGGGTTATTTTACTGCTGTACCCTGGGGGCAGTTGGTGCTTGTGCGTTAGATATGATAAGACAGAAGATTTCCAAGCCCTCTACAGTCAGAGCTGGCAAAATCCATGGGAAAAGACTGCAGGAAGCATCTCCAGGTGATTTTAGTGAGGCCCATTGCCAGGGTGGAAAGTACATACAGAGGCTGGGGCCGGGCAAGGCTGTCCTGGGAAGCTGAGTAAGGCAGCTGCTGCTCCTGCCTTCCAAGGCTGGGTTCAGCTCATTGCTTCTCACCCAAGTGCAGCTCCTCCACACCCATCTCACCAGCACGTCCTTGCTTGGTTTCCAAGGAAGGCAGCTCTGTGCAAGGCGGTTTTTCTGTCTGTTTGGGGAGGGCAGCACAGGGCACGTTGGCACAGATCATGCCTGGTCCTGGGAACAGCCAGGTGCCTCCTGTCTGGTTGGACCTGTCCCTTTGGCAAGCAAGGGGTCAGGGTCTTCAGGGAAAACAGCTGATCTTAGAAAATGTGCTTTGAGCTCTTGTTGCTGGGTCACATAACCCCTGATTTGGGTGGAGGAAGAAGCTGCCTCCTGTATAGCAGAGATAAAGGACACCCAGTGCTCTGAGGGGGGTTTGAAGTCCTAATTTAGGCCTTGCTCTGTACAACCAGCTTCCTGGAAGAGTGCTGGGATTAGTGCAGAAATAAGGATGCTCCCATCTTGCTATGTCCTGCCACCTCTGCCCTCCAGCCACATGGCTCCAAGGGCAACCCATCATGAAAACCTAAACCCTCTACCTGAGCACGGGCAGTATCACCCACAGAGAGCAGGAAAGGAGCAGGGAACTGTGGTGAGAGGGTGTGGATGGGACAGTTCCTGATATATGCAATCCCCTGCTGTCCCTGCTGTACTGTGCCCCGTGACATTGTGGGCATTCAGTGAAGCACACAGGGTGTGACTCTGAGAGCAATCAGCTCCCATCTGCATATTTTTGCATAAGATCAAATCTTTTTTTGCAGTACATTTTGAAGGAGCTCCACTGTAGCAGACTCTTGTGTCCCTGAAGGTTCCAGCTTCCCTGTGGATTACTGGCCCCAGAGGCTCAGCCCTGCATCTCTGTTCCTCTGCTCATCTCAAGGAGACTCTGGTTCTCCCAAACTGCTTGAGGCCATCTTTGGGATGTGCTGCTGTGAGCAGGGGGTGAGGTCTGTCAGGAGCACCTGGCACCTCCTGCCCAGTGCCCGTAAATGGGTAGGACATTGTTAAGGTCACAAACTGGAATGCGCAGAGCAGCTCTGCCATCGCTAGAGCATGAACTCACCCCTTGATCCATGGAATCCTAAAGGGGTTTGCCGGCTGTAAATGCACACTGGAAACCAAGCAACCTGTAATTAAACATTAGAAGTTGTAATTAATGCTGCCTGTATGAGAATCTCAGCTTCTTATGGAATCCAGACATTCCCTGCCCCTCCCTGTTTCCACAGGGTGGGCAGAGAGGGCAGTGGCAGATGTGGGCAGGCAGGAGGGCAGGTGGGCAGGAGGGCAGGTGGGCAGGCAGGGAGGCTGTGAACAGATGTCACTGGTGCACACACCCGTTGGGTCCAGCAGATTGCTACTGAGACACGTGCAGCAAACCTGTAAACAATAAGTGACCTGTTGGTATGTTTGTTCTCATGACATTTCCAGATTTCCTCTGCTCCTGCTAAGCTGTGGGTGGGTGGGGAAGGAGTTTGTGTGTGCTGGGCCCTACCAGGACGCTGGTGTCAAGAGCAGGTCAGGCCCCTATCTCTGAGGAGCAGATCTGGAGTATGCACCAGGAGGTTCAGCTGTGATGGATGAAAGGCATCTAGAGGAGTCAAGTGATCTCCTCATCTCGGGTGCCATGTGAGGGGTCTGTCCAGGAGAGCACACACAGGAAGGAGCTGTGCTTTGATACCACCTGTATCAGCTTCTTGATGCATCTGTGTTGCTTTGCAGTTGACCTGTGAAATGCTGGGAAAGAGAGCAGCTCTTAATGGGTGCTAAGGACTGCCTGACACACACAGTCACCTGGAAATCAATATTAATCCCGGCTGTAAAACTGTATTTATGAATGTGGGTAAAGAGGACCATCTCTCTGCATCTGGGAAAATGAGGTCTGCAAGACAAAGGTGACTGGCTCATCCTCACCCAACAGGTCGAGGACAGCACCATCTCCACCCTCCACAGGACCCAGGCATCCTAGTTTCTGGTTCTGCACGGCAGTCACAGGATGCATGTACCTCTCGTGAAGTGCAGGGGGCTGTAACAGAGGAACAGAGGGAAGACACAGAAACTAAGGCAGAAGCCTGACCTGAAAGAGGAAAAAAAAGCTCAGAGTTTTTCTGGGAGTACCTGAAGTTAGACTGAGTCCAACAGAGGTACCTGACACAGTGCATGCAGGTTGATTTTTGGAGGCATGTTAACCTCTGCTTGAAACCCCATGTTCCTTGTCCCCCTTGTTAGTGCCCACCAGCAGTGTTCTCTGCACCAGCCCAGCATGCTGGGACCTTTTTCCTCTCCTGTTAAGGTGGAAAGGGAGCCTGGAGTGCAGATTTCAATCTCAAGGTAGTGAATGGGACTTCTTTGACATGGAGGCTCTTTGCACACAGGACTGTGACTCCTGGAGCAAGATGTGGTCTGCCTCAAGTGACACATGGATTGCACTCTGCTACGTGATTCGTCTTGGCCATGGTCCCTACCTGAGCACTCTCCCAGCTAAAGTCATGCAGGTGCCTTTCAGATGGTTTTCATTTGAACTCACACATCTCCTTCTACCCATTTTCAGAATGACAGCAGAAACTTACTTCTTCAGCAGTAACCAAAGCCTCCTCATCACACTGCCAAGAACTTCCTCAGCATCCAGGCTTGCAAAGGTATCTTCTCCTTTCCTGTTGTCTGTGTTCCTGGATGTGTTTCGCAGAAGCTGTTGTTTCAGGGCTGCTGTCTGTACAAAATTAGCTCTTGAGAGGATGTGTTCAGATGCATTTTGAGCAGACCTGCTGTTGTCAGTACAGCTTTTCCTGAGCTGCAAAGTGATGCTACAGCAGGATTTTGGTTAATATGTCCCTTGGTGTACAACTGGGATTTTTGTCAAGTTCCTGCTGTTCTGATTAAATGAAGTTTCTCCTGGGATATTTGGCTGTTTGATGGTAACAGGGGTTTTAGCTGCTCTATTGCAGGAAGGTATTCTCTGACTTACACAACAGAATGCTTTTCCAGAGATTCACAGGGCCCTGGTTTACACACAACCAGTTTGGGTGCTTCAGCTCCTTGGTTATGAGGAACAGCTCACAAGTGCTATCCCACCCTTTCCTCCCAGTGCCTTTCTGTTGGGATCACAGAGGTGTCACAAGCTGGGAGGAGAAGTGATGGCTTTTGCATGCACAGGAACGTGGGTCACTGATAAGACATCCTGAAAATACCTGCCATTTCCTTGGTGAGGTCACCCAGAGTGCGATGACCTTCTCCAAGTGTTATGTGAGGAGCACTGGCAGAGCCTCGAGTGACTCACAGCAGAGCTTTATAACCTGTGTAGTCCTGCCAGCTCTGGGGTGACCTTGCTGTGACACGATGTGCTGGCACCTCTGCAGTGCCAGCAAGGAGCAGATTCATCCCCTCTTTCAAGGAGGGGTCAGCACACCGCTGCCTCAAGCCAAATGTGTGGGACCAGGGTAGACAACAGCCATCCCACATCCCACCGGATGCTTTGTGCAAATTGCAGCTTCCCTCCCAGTTCCTTCTGCCTCCTCTGTGGCTGTGGCCACTGGGTCCTTCCTGAACAAGTCCTGGCTGAAAATCCAGACCATCATAGAGGTTGAGATTAGGATCAAGTCCTCAGCCTGCTACACATGGCAGCTGCTTCTGAGTGACACCCTGAGAAGCTGCAGCCAAGAAGATGAATAGATAGAGAGCCAGCCATGCAGACAGACAGGGAGAGGAACAAAAGGGATGTCTTGTCTCAGGACTTCGCTGTGCTACAAAAGACATTTAAGGATTCATGTTCCTCCTGTGGCTAGTACGGTTTTAATTGTCGTCAAAGAGTAAGAAGGCAAATGAAAACACAGCAATTTGATTCCTTACTAAGGGAACAAAGGGACAAATGAAATGAACCATCTGCTCTTCATTTAGTGAGGAACCCTACGTGGCACATGGGGCTGATAAGCTTTGTCAGCAGAGACTCAGAGACACGGCTGTGAAGGTGCAGTTGTCCCCTGTGCGAGGTAGCTCTGGCTGAGGCCATGCACGCGGAGCCAGAGGCTGTCAGGGACGTGGCCCACAGCTGGCCCTGCCAGGGTGGCTCTTCTGGAATGGCAGCACTGAAATGCCCTGGGGCTTGGCATGCTCCTGCCCTGCCTTTGGTCACAGTGTTGGAGTAGATGAACTCCAATCCCCATGCTGGCAGAGAGGCCAGGCTCCTTGTGAACACCACCACAGTGATTAGGGGCTGAGCAGGAAGCTCTTGGACATTGGCTTTGCAGACGTGGGCACTGTCCTGAGCTTGAAGTGTCCTCAGACAGGTGGAGATCAGAACTCTTGAGGGACTTGCATCTTAAAGCTTCTTTGCAAAGACTGACACACCTGCAGCTCTGGCCAACTGAAGGAGTGTTGCCAATACCCAACAAGCACCAGCAACTTGTATTCCTGGGGATCCTGCCTGGCATTTATGGACCTGCCTCTGGACTGGAGGCCCATAGTGTACTCCAGGAAGGAGCTGTCTGTGCTGGGGTTCATAGCAAGGACTCCAGCTGGGGAGCATGGAGGCACTCTTCATCTCAGACCTCCAACCACCAGCAGATATGACTGAGCCCCTGAAGGTACCTAGAAGAAGGAAGATGCACAAGTGTTTCTAAGTCCTTCTTTGTTTACACTGAGTTGAAGGTCACTGCTCCAGGGCTCCATTTCTAACATTCACTTTAAACCTTTTTAATGGGATGGGATTGTCAAAGCTTCCTTCAAAATGCCCTTTTTGAGAATGAGGAGATGTTTGTGCAAGTTTTTGTGAATCTGTGGCTGTCATCAAGACCACTGCTTCCCCTGATCTCAGAGCCTGAGATTTAGGCAGGCCTTGAAGGCTGGAGAGCAATGATAACAAGGAATGTTTGGGGAAGAGGAGTTGTGCATGGCAGGAGGTCAAGAGACAATGGATATAAATTGGAAAAAGAGAGTTTCAGAAGAGGTATGAGGAAAAAGCTTTTCTTGGTGAGGAGAGTCCTCATGGAAGAGGTGGAATTGATTGCTCAGAAATTTTGCTGTCTCCAACCTGGGAAGTTTTCAAGACAAGGCTGGATAAAGCTGTGAGCAACGTGGTCTGATCTCATAGCTGACCCTGCTTTGAGCAGGATGTTAGACTAGAAACCTTCAGAGGTCCCTTCTAACCTGAATTACTCTGTAACTCTGTGAGCCTAAGGTTAGAATGGGACCAAATCCTCAGGGATCTATGCAAGGAAGATGTCGAGTCTGGAGATGGATCTCTAAACACAACTATGCAGAAGAGCTTCAGAACCAGACAAGGTGCAACAGGCCAGTGTAGGAAGCAAGGGGTGTGAATGTGGGGGAGCATGTGTGTGGGTGCTGACTGCCCTGTTTTGCTTCATGGTGGTGGCTGAGCAGGCCTGAGGGCTGTCAGGACACATTGGCACATCTTCCCTCTTGGACCTCTTTTTGGTTCTCTCTTCAGTGCTTTCTTTGTGGATAAGCCCATATTGGATCCAATGGAGCTGGTGGCTTTGCGTGCCTTCACAAGCTGTCCCTTCCTTGCCCAGGGGTTCTTCTCTGTGGCTTGTGCAGGAGCACCTAAAGGCACCTGGAAGTCAGTTTTTAATGAATGCTGCAACGAGAAGACATTTGCACTCGGGGAAAGGACTGCAAGTCCAGATGGTGCAGATGATTATGTTGGAAACCCTCCCTTTTTGTTTGCACTCGGGAATCCCGGGTGCGTTTGGTGTTGCTTTGGTTTTCCTCCTGTCTATTCCCAGGAAAACACCATAGGATTTGTTAAATGGGAGTTTGGGCCAAAATGTTCCAAACCAGAATAACCACAGTTTGTTGTTGTTTTTTTTTCCAGGCTGTGAAAAATGCACCCTTTTAAGAACAAATAAATTTGTATGCAGATTCCCAGCACATGAATAATTCATGGCATAAGAAAGGCGAAACACTATAGTGGTTTGATTATGCATTTGTTTTAAATAAGCAAAATTAGTTGTTAATGAGACCCCTATGCATATTTAGGAAAGCTGAATAATTTATGAAGAGCCAAGAAGTGAAGGCTGGAGAAGGGAGGAGAAAGCCAAGCAGCTCTGTTGAGACTGATTGTGCTACTGTGCTTGGAGGAGAAGAGGGCACAAATTAATCCCTTTTTCAACAAAACACAAGTAAGACACAAGCTTTCATGGAACAGCTCTGCAAAGGTGATGTCCTTGCACTGGGTGCAGAGGTAGACATTTTTACAATGGGGCTGTGAATTTAGGATAATCATTAGATGACATCCCAAATGTCAGGCAGTTCAGGACCCTGTAGCCCAAGAACAGCCATTTCTTTCATCTGCAACAAATCACCACCAGTCTGACAAAGACAAAGAATCTTTCAAAGGTCCCAAATCATAAATACTGGACAGGAGAGAGTCTTTTCCAGACAGGGAGAGCAAAAAAAAAACAAAACAAAACAGAAAAAGGATTCTACCCACATTTCCCTAGGATTTTCTCGAGAGAAGAACTCATTATGCCCAGTGAAGTTCTGTGTCAGCAGCACCTCTGCACACCCTGAGCCCCTGGTCTGCCATGCCCAGGGGTGCTGGGGCAGACGTGCCCCTGTGGAGGCAGCTGCAGGCAAAGGGCATCATCACTCTGCCCTTGGTGTGCACAGCAGGGCTGTTGCTGCAGCTCCCCTGGGGCAGGTCTGATAGCTCTGGTCAGCTCCACTCAGCCTTTCTCCTTTCACCACTGAAGCTGTCTGCTCCTCTGAAACCCTGGCAGGGAAAACAGCTAGCCCAGAGGCAAGAGGGGTGGGGTCCTTTGGGATGGTCACCTGAAGTAAAGGTTTTGCACATGCAAACTTCTGCAGGTGTCCCTGCTGTGGATCACTGCTTCTCTTATCCGTGGGATTGACAGTGGTGCTCTCAGCTGGTGGCATCTACAGATGTGCAGTCATGAGATGTGCCTGGGCCTTGAGGGTGCCTCAGCATTGCTGCCACATACAGGGGAAGGGCAGAAGAAAGTTACTAGTCTTGTGCTGCAAGATGTGGCCTTAGGACAAGCCCTTGGCAAGCAGATGTGAAGCTCTGCATACCTTGTCTCTGGCACTACAGCACCTCAGTTTTATTTAATGTTTTACTCTTCTGGGTTTTACTTTTATGTACAGAAGACATCGTAGAGGACTGGTACCATTTTATTCCACCTTGGTGGTCATTTCTCTAGCCTTTGTTTTCTTAAGCTTGGCAGTTTGAGCTATGAATCCTGGCCCCATCATACCTGACAGTGCAGGTAAGTGGCTCCAGCTTTGCAAGGGCTCCCATCTCCTCCATGTTTACTTGGGAGAAGGCCATGCAGGTTCAAGTGTTCCCAGGGACTAGTCACCCCACCTGGCTCTGTCCTTCAGGATGGTGCTGCTTGGAGCTCCCATTTTGCTGCATGGATCATGCTGAACACCTTCCAGTTCTGTGGGGTCTCCATTGTGGAGGTGCACTCCAACATGCAAGTTGAGTTTTGCTGTCCTCTGCCAAGCAGTGACAGGGCTCCCACCTGCATGAAGGACCCGTGACTCTTCGGCTGGAGCAACTTCTTGTCATGCAGCACAAGGCAAGAGCCTCTGCTTCTTCTTGATTTCTGATTTGGGTTTGTGGGTCAGTGCTAAGAGCTGATTTTGTCTGTTCAAATCCTAGCAAAGTGGAGAACTGCAGAGACCTCCAAAGTTTGTAAAGAGCAGAGCTGGTGCTGGAGTCTGACATTGCTGGGTCATTTCACATGATGCATGAGTGCTTGGGCCTGATGTCTTCTCCTGTTTCCTCTATGCTGGTTGATTGCCAGCAGGATGGGATGGTGATATGTGTTACAGTAGAAAGCTCGAGTTTCTGGTGCTTGCACTGTTACTGGATCTCACACCTATCTGGGTCCTCTGCCTTTACCACAGCCATGGGGCTTCTGGAGGGATGTGTTCTACCAGAGCACCTTGTTCAGAGTATGCAGCAAAGGGATCCTGGGCCTTTTGCTTATCGTGGAGTTGTGCCTTTTCTCTTACTACAAATGGGAGGCCACGGAGAAGCAGAGGGGCTTCAGAGGAAGATTTCTTAGGCTAGCTCTGAGGAGTGTCTCTTCACTTCCGTGCTCCCTGGAGAGGCATCCTTGACTCATGAACGATCTGCCAGTTCCAAACGTTTCTCTAGGACAGCTCTAGTTGCAGATGAGGTCAGAAATGTGGGTCCATGTGATGGTACATGGTCTGGATGGGACACACCAGCCCTTCCCTAACTTGGAAACTCAGAGGAAACTCAAGATGCAGCATGCTTGGTGGAGGTCTGGGCAGGAGAAAGGCTGTGACCTTTCTTACCCAGTTTTAGAGCTGGAGAAGCTCACAACCCTCCTCACACACTGGGTTGTATGCCTTTGCTGTTCTTTCAGCTTGGAGGGTGCAGAGCTTGGCCATCAATGATACCAAGTCCAACAGCCCCTCAGGCTGCCAGTCACAACTTCTCTCTGCCTCATCCTGCAATGCAGTGAGTTTCTTGCCTTGAAGAACAGGGGGATCTGAAACACTTTGAATAGCTGGAGGTGTTTTACCTCTGTGGCTGTCAGTGACCCTGGCCATACACTGGAAAGTGTGTCCTGAGCTCTTTCCACCAGGCCTGACTCCTGTCCCAGGTGCTCACAGCCAAAGGGTTCTCAAGCCAAAGCTTGTAGACTGGTGCTTTTGGTGCAGAAATATTCCAGTGGTGGAAGCACAGGAGGATGATCTCTCCCAGACTGCCATAAATGGTTCCTGTTCACTGCAGCATGGCCTTGCCACCTCAGGTCCCCAAGTGGCGCACAGCCCAGGGACAGACGTGGGAACCTACATGAGGAGATTTATCTGCCATGGTCCATGGTGGATTGGGAACCCATCTGTGTTGTGGCTTTGCACAGCTCTGCATGTTGTTCCAGGCAAATTGCACGAGGGGAGAGAAATGGGCCCAGAAATTTGGGGAGAGGCCAGGTAAGTGACCTACCAGGAGCTAATGCTTATAGGAGCTGCAGGGAACACTGAGGCTGGAGGAGATGCAGCTTCTCCATGGTTGCATATGGCTGCCCCCCAGTATCTGTGCTGGTGGCTGAGCTGGTAGTTGGTTTGATCTTGATCTGTGGTGGTCTAGTCACAGTCTGAGCCTATTGCACCTCTGGATAATGTGCAAAAGGGGACAGCTTTTTGACCATGGGGATTCGTCCTGTTCCTTTCTTTGCAATGAAGGTGCTGGAAGAGATGCACAGATCCCATGAAGCACGTTTCTCATCAAGAGACAGGAGTAGCACATGGACATGCTGAGCTCCCAGAAGGACAAATGAGGTGCTCAGTGCCAGGAGCCTGGTGGATTCACCATATGGGTGGAAATCCATGTGGGTGCTGGTCTTGATGAGAAGCTTTGGGAAGAGGTCTGGGGAATCCTTGCTGCATGTCAGCCAGAGAGGAGCAAGGAAGCTGCAAGTGCCAGGTCATGGCCTGGGTTGCACAGCAGCTGCTCCTCAGTGGGCATGGCAGAGCTGTGGGCTTTTCCCTGGGAGGGGGTGCTGGGAGCTCCACAGGGCTGCTCATTCCTGGGGGAGTTTCTTTTGTCACCTTTGAGTTCATCTGGCAGCCTCTGTCTGCTGTGCGGGGATCATTGCTACAAGCACTGTTTGTCACCTGGACAGGAGCTGCTCTCTGTGTGCCAAAAGTTTTGCTCAGCACGGTCCCTCAGCTCTGGAGCTGACAACTGCCCTGGGCCAGAGCAGATGCCCCATCCTGCAGCTCAGGATGGTCACAGCAGAAGGGGACAGGTGCTGGACCCTCTCCTCTCCTGAGGAAGCATGTGCAGCTTTATCTTCCTGGTGGTTGCTGTGTCCCCAGAGCTGTTTGGGGACTTGCTCAGCTGGGCTGGTGCCTGGGAATGTTCCTGGGAGGTTACAGGTGCCCTGAGCCCCGGGGAGGCTGGTGGGACAGAGGGCAGTTGGTTTGTACTTGAGATACAGAAGGAAACTGTTTTCTTAGGGATGTGATGTTGGACTGAGGGCTAAATTGATTTCCATAAATATTTGAGCAAGGCTGAATTATTTATGACCCTCTGGTGACACAATGGGATGGAATGATCTGTGAATTTTCCAGATGATTTACTTTAAAAATGCTGCTCGTTATTATTTATGTGGGTCAGATCCCCCTTTGCCCCTGGCCAGGCCTCGCACACAAGTTACATAAACGGAGTCAATATACAAATCTCTTCCTTTATCTGTCTTAATCTGCCGGTCTGCAAGGGAGCAGCAGCCAGGGAGTCCCCAGGAGGACTGTAATCAGAAACCTTTGTCATTGAAATGAGTGCAGAGGAGAAGGAGGAAGGAAGGAAGGAAGGAAGGAAGGAAGGAAGGAAGGAAGGAAGGAAGGAAGGAAGGAAGGAAGGAAGGAAGGAAGGAAGGAAGGAAGGAAGGAAGGAAGGAAGGAAGGAAGGAAGGAAGGAAGGAAGGAAGGAAGGAAGGAAGGAAGGAAGGAAGGAAGGAAGGAAGGAAGGAAGGAAGGAAGGAAGGAAGGAAGGAAGGAAGGAAGGAAGGAAGGAAGGAAGGAAGGAAGGAAGGAAGGAAGGCACACAATAAATGAAAGAAAGAACTTAAGAACTTGAAGAAGGAAGAATTTGTAGGAAGGAAGGAAAGAGAGAAAGAGACAGAGGGACAGGCAGCAGGAAGGCTGTTTGCATGCTGACTGAGAATTGCAGAGTGGAAGTAGAAACCAATTTGGCTCTGAGCTGCAGCCAGGGTCCTGTGTGCTCCAGCCAGACCTGTGTGTGTTCACACCCAAAGACAGCTCATCTCACTAGTGCTCTGCTATTGCTACTTGAAAGGAGAGAGGTGGTGCTGATGGATGATTTCCTGGAGAGACCACCAAGATCTGGCAGGAGAAACAGGGTAAAGAAGCACTTCCCACCTCTGGGAAGAGAGGGACTGCCATGAAACAAGACTTGATGGCCTTCAAATGTTGGCTGGAAGTGACCTGGGAAATCTGGAGTCTGACCTCTGGAGTAGTTATTGCCTAAACAACATAAAAAAATTAATCAGAAACCCCAGTTGTCAGTGTTGTGTGGAGATCTGGGGCATGTGTCTGCAGCAGGTTCAGCTCTTTGTGATCTGAGAGAGAAAAAGGAGAGAAACTTTGGAAACTCAGGAACATATAAAAATTTATAAGATACCTAGAACTGGGATTTGCTGCTGCTTCTAAGCCTTTTTCAGCAGGTGCTGGCTGCTGGGTGTGGAGCGAAGGGCTGATGAAATGCTGGAAATTATTCTGGGTCTGCTGAATCAGAAGAGGATTTTGGATCTAGGCTTAGGTGAGGTTCACCAAGGTCTTCAAATATCATGTGGACTGAGTAGGGTTGTTCAATTGCTCCACTGGGAAAGTGGATGGAAGGTGTCTCTGCATCTGTGTACAGGGAGGTGAAGCTGAAGTGCATTAATTATGTGGCTTTGAACTCCTAATTGATAACTAAAGTGGACTTCATTTAGCTAAGATCAGTTCATATTCAGTTTTCTGTTTCCTCAGGCTGATAAGAAGCACTTGTGAGAGCCATTTTAAGTGTTTTCCTCTTCACACGAAGAATAATATTAATTTGAGTGGGAGTGATACATGAGAGACATGTAGAGCCTCAGCTTTCCCAGTGACATGCAAAGCAAAACCCACGCTACAAACCCACCTGTACTTTGAACCAGTCAAATCCAGTCCTTGTGTTCCCTCACACTTGCCTTAGACCAGCACTCATGGATGAGCCCGTTTCTTTTCTCTGGCCAGCAAAGAGCAAAAGTTCAGGGGCTGAAAGAATCACAGAAAAGATTAGTTTGGGATGGACCTTTGGAGGTCTTTGGTCCAGCCTCCTGCTCTGTGCAGAGCTGGCTTAAAATCTGCAACAGGTTTCTCAGGGCCAGTTCATTCAAGTTTTCAAATTCTCCAAAGATGGAGAGTCCACCCCATTCCTGGGTGCCAGTCCCAGTGTTAAAATATTCACATTAAGAGAGATGAGTACCTGTCAGAAGATATGTCCTATGTTTAGTCTCCAAACCTCCAATCCTCTTCTTTTCCAGTGCCACAGACAAGCCATGCACTGCTCCTTCCAGCTGGCTCCGAAGGTGGGTCCCACAGGTATATCTGTGTGGAGCAGAGCTCCAGGCAGGCAGTGTGCCAACCCAGCAGGTCCACAGTCCTGTGGTGGGCAGAGCCAAGAGCTGGTCCTCAGGAGCAGCTGAGACTGGTGCTCAGGGACCTGTGGGAGTGAGCAGGTGGGGCAGGCAGGGTCTCAGGGCTGGTGGTCTCTTGTGCTTGCTTGTGCAGGGCTTGGACCAGTGTTGTCTGGCCCTTTGATTCCACAATGTTCAGCATGTGTGCCTTCAGGCCAGGCAGCCTCTGCATTCCTTCAGTGTCTTGGACCTGACATTTTGCTGTCAGGATTGGGGGAAGCACAGAATCTGATGCCTTCAACTTTTGGTCAGGGTGGCTTTGGGTGAGGTTTTAGGAGGGGTGTTTCTCAGGTAGGCAGGGGGGGTTTCTTCAGCTCTCTGTTTTATCATAGTTTTGAAACTCTCTCATTGCAGAGATGGGATCATACCCTGATAAAAGACCTGTTGTTCTTCATCACAGAAGCCATGTGCAGACTTCAGGTGGGATCCCGGGGATGCGAGAGACTGAACTGGAGAGTGAAAGGAAGGAGTTTGGTGTAAAACTTCTGCAGCTGGCCCTGGAGCAGAAAGCACCTGCTCTCTGGGCAGGTAAGAGCCTGTTGTAGCAAACCTTGTGGGATCTCCAAGTGTGAGACATACAAGGAGGCCTTTTTTTGTGATCCCAGAGCTTCACTTTAACTCCTGACTCCATTTCTGGTGGATGCCACAAAGAGTGAGATCCCAGTTCCCTGGATTTGCCTTTGGGTGAGAAAACCTCTCTGCAGAGAGACACAACTGTGTACATTGGGGTCAGCTCTTGCTTGGGGGAGGTTTCAAGTGGAGCTGGGTTGCTCCCAGCCCAAGCCCTTGGATGCTGCTCCCACGCTGGCATCTCCCCCCTTGCTGTGGCTCTGGGGGTGTTGGCTGTGGGAATGGCCCAGCTGTGTGTGCTGTGTAAGCAAAGGCAGAAGGGCTGCTTTCACCCTGTGCCCTTGGTTGGCCACGTTCTCTTCAGCTAATCATTAGCCACGTTAAACACAGCAGGGTCAGGTTGTTCCAGAGTGTTTCTCCATACCCAGGACTGGATGGTGGCTCCTGCAGGGCTGGGGTGGAGGCAGCCCCACACCTCCCAGCCCCACCTGCAGTAATTCCTGTCTCCATCCCTCCCATGGACCGTGGGCTGAGGCCAAGTGTTTTCCTATGATAACAAACACTCCAGGGTCTCTCTAAGGCCTTTTGCACCCTGTGACCATTATTGTTTTGGCTCAAAGCCCTTCCCATACTGGTGCTCTCCCTGCCCACCAGACAGCCCTGAGCCCTGATTCCCATTGCCTGACACATGCATCATCCTCCTGCAAAAGCCCTGGGGACACAGCCAGGGCAGGCATGAAGGGGGGCATGACATGGCTAGGAGTCACTAAAGGTGTCACCTGAGGTAACTGCAGTGTCAGGGATAGCTGCAGAGGTCAGAACCACCTCTGGGGTCAAATGGTATAGGCACAGGTGGAAAGATGCTGGTGGGCAGCAAACCTGTGACCCAGAGCTGGGGGGGGGATGATACAGGGGGTCTGTGTGCAATACACCAGAGTCCACCAGGCTTCACAGCCCAAGTTCTTGGTGTGCTCTGGGGGGGTCTCAGTGCAGCAGCTCTACACAGTGTCTTCTCTGGACAGCAGCACCAACCTGCTGCAGCCAGGAATGGGGAGCGGTGCTGCCCTGGCACTATGTCCCATGCCCTGGCATTGTCCTGGGTTTCCCTGGACCAGTCTTGCTGTTTATTTGCCCACCCTTATGAGACAGATGCATGTCCAGGCCTTCTCTCATCTCTCTATCAATGCCAAGTACCAGGGCTGTCCCTAAGGGCAGCAGGGAGGATATAGTGTGAAATGTGGTGTCTTTTCTCTGGTGGGTTCATCTGGCAGGACCATGGCGTCAGCAGCCACTGTCAGGCTGCTTCAGTCTTGCAGGTGTGACAGGGGCCAGGCTGGCTTTGTGCTGCTCTTGTGGTGAGGCATCTACTCATCCTGGGTACCCAGTGACCAGCACTGCCTCAGCAAACCTGCTGAGTGCTGGGATTTTCTCTGCCTTCCTTTGTCTGGGGGTGCCCTTGGGATATTGCATCTGCAAACATTGTAACTCCATGTCTCCTAAGCAAAAATGAAAAGTGAATATTTGCAGGCCAAAGCCCTCACCTGCCTTTGGGCTCAGAGGCTTAGAAAGACACCATATGTTGTCAGACTCAAAGATGGAGCAGGGGTTAGTGGTGCTGTGCTGGCAGCAGCATCTCTCCCCCAGACCGTGCTGAGCCATGAGTGACTCTCAGGCTGCTCAAGAAGGTGCCAGCACCAAAAGGGACTTGCTACTTTGCAGCTGGGCTGGTGGGAGCTGCCCACCTCCTGATGCCCTGGACTTCTGGGTCTCCTGAGGGAAGATGCCCAGAAGATGCAGGGTGCCTCACCATGTTCCAGTGCTGGTGGGAGGGGAAGGGGCCCAACTGTGTTGTGGAACCTGATAGTATCATCCTGCTGGTCCCTTGGCAAGCAGGAGATGCCAGATTCCTGCACCCCCTCATGTCACTGCCACAGCTCTGTGCATGGCTGGTGACTCCTTCTGCAACCCTGTTCCCAGGAAGCAGGTTTAGGAGATGAGCAACTTAGCTCCAAGTTGTCCAAGCTGGTGAGGTCCTGTCATGTATTGAGTGGAGAGCAGTGGCCTGGATGGTGCAGGTGGAAAAAGAAAAATGTTCATGGGGAGGTAGCTATGTGCTGGCCTGTGCTACTGGCTCCCCGTGGTGGGCTTGGTGCTCCAGGGAAGGGGGGTGTGGACACCTCACTGCTGTGCTGGCACCAGGGTGGTGATGCCTCTGTGCCTGCCCAGGGCTGCTGAGTGGGTGCCATGAGTGCTGCTCCTTTGCCCTTGCATGGCAGCCTTGCCATGGGGTGCCAAGCTCCCCAGGGCCTGCTCCACTCTGCTGAGCCACAGGAACTCGGACTATGGGGTAAGAAGGTTGCACCTTCCAGCACTCAGCTGAGTCTTAACTGGTGGGAATCCAGGGAAAGCAGGAACATTCAGGGCTTTTTCTCTTGCACCCATTGCATGGGGATTTCTCCACCATGTCCTCTGGGACTGAAATGGGGCATATCTATTCCTGGGAAGTGGTGGTGTCATCTAGAGATATCTGTGCTCCCAGGAAAGCTGACTTGCAGCCTCCCTCTTTGTGGCAGCAGGGCCAGCCCGTGGCTGATCACCAGCAGCACGTCTGTCCTGTACAGCTCCCTGTTCTGCTCTGCTCTTCCAGCCCAGGAGGCTCCCAGGGTCAGTGAGGCTCTTTCCCTGGAGGCCATGAGGCAGTTGGGCTGCATGGGGGGTGGTGGGCTGCCTGCTGTTCACCTCCTTTGTCTTCCAGGAACTGCTTTTGAGAGGGAAACAGGTGGATCTGAGGGGATCCCAGCCCGGTGAAAAGTCATGCAGCACAGACAACTCTGCTCCAAAGTTTGACACTGCCACCTCCACCACTGCCCGGGGCAGGTTTCCCTGCCAGAAGGGCATCAAGGATCTGCCTGATTTATTTTTTTGTCCCGGCTCAAATACTTTTCATGGGTTTGGGGAAGAGAAGAGGCAGGACAGGGGATCCCTTGCCTGCTGTGCTGGAGGTCACAGGCTGCCATGCCTTGGACTCCGGCTCGCAGTGGGCATCTGTCAGTGTCACATGAGCCATCAGGAAACAGATGGCATTTTACTGCCTGTCTGGAAGTCTTTCCTTTCCCCTTCCCTTCCCTTCCCTTCCCTTCCCTTCCCTTCCCTTCCCTTCCCTTCCCTTCCCTTCCCTTCCCTTCCCTTCCCTTCCCTTCCCTTCCCTTCCCTTCCCTTCCCTTCCCTTCCCTTCCCTTCCCTTCCCTTCCCTTCCCTTCCCTTCCCTTCCCCCTTCCCTTCCCTTCCCTTCCCTTCCCTTCCCTTCCCTTCCCTTCCCTTCCCTTCCCTTCCCTTCCCTTCCCTTCCCTTCCCTTCCCTTCCCTTCCCTTCCCTTCCCTTCCCTTCCCTTCCCTTCCCTTCCCTTCCCTTCCCTTCCCTTCCCTTCCCTTCCCTTCCCTTCCCTTCCCTTCCCTTCCCTTCCCTTCCCTTCCCTTCCCTTCCCTTCCCTTCCCTTCCCTTCCCTTCCCTTCCCTTCCCTTCCCTTCCCTTCCCTTCCCTTCCCTTCCCTTCCCTTCCCTTCCCTTCCCTTCCCTTCCCTTCCCTTCCCTTCCCTTCCCTTCCCTTCCCTTCCCTTCCCTTCCCTTCCCTTCCCTTCCCTTCCCTTCCCTTCCCTTCCCTTCCCTTCCCTTCCCTTCCCTTCCCTTCCCTTCCCTTCCCTTTCTTCTTCTTTCCTTTCCTCCCCTACTGCAGAGCAGAGATGGGAATCCAGTGTGCAATGGTCCTGGGGAGCTTCATGCAATGGGCTGCTGTGGGGTAAGGATCTGCATGATCCAGAAGTCCTACCTGAGAATTCCATGGGCTTCTGCCTCAGGAAGACTCCTAGGGAAGAGGGTTTTGCAAGTGCACTTGAAAGCTTTGAGAAGCAAGGAGCTGGTCAGCAGGACAGGGAGGAGGACCAGGCAGCCAAGAGCTGAGTGGTTATTGAAGGGATGACAGTGATGCTACAGAGGTATCAAAATGGGTCTCCAAAGCATGCCAAGGTCCTGCAGACACTCTGTGATAAGTCAGGAAAAAAACCTTGAGCCCAGACACTCTGCAGAGTCAACCTTCTCCAGTGGCAACACACATGTACAATTCAATGGGATGGGGCAGTAAAAACTGAACAGCCTTGTGAGCCTCTAGCCTGGAATTGAGTTTCACAGACTTGAGCAACCAGCACCCTGCAAGCAAAGCCAGCCCAGTCACAGCTCCAACTCCTGCTGCCCCTTCCTGGGGCAGAGCACAGTGCAGCAACCAGCCTGGGGTGCATGCTGTGGGGTGCACCTTGTCAGTCTGTCTGTCAGGGAGCACTCGATCTTCAAGACAAAGTCCAAAAGTCTTTCCCTTTCCAAGGGATTGATGACACTAGGACACTTTATCTCTTCTTCAGCTTTCTGCTTTTGGGCAAGAAGAGCTCAGAAATGCCTAATAAGTCTTGGTCCATACCCAACAGAATGCATGTTGACCAAGCCCGTGTGAGGAGCACAGTGTGAGGCTGGGAAAACCCACCTCCCCGAGAAGTGGGTGGACAGAACTGAGAACCAGTCGTCCTCACAGGCTGTGCTCCTATGTGTGGTCCTCCTGGGTGTGCTCTTCCTCTGGACTCAGCCCCTGTTTGTTTTGCCCTAACATTGACACCACGCTCTGCTGGAAGGCCAGATTGCTTGTCTTTTCCTGTAGCAGGTCTCTTACAAAAAAGATCTCAGTCTCCTCTTGGTTGTGCCAGGTGATATAACAAGGGACATTGGCCAAGGTGGGATGCTCTTGGCATTCTTCCCTGGGAGAGTGATGCAGCCTGGGGCACCAGACATGAGGGGGAATCTCTGTTCCTGGAGATTTTAAAGACTTGACCAGACTAAGCCATGGTGTAGCAGGTTGGACTAAAGACCTCCAGAGATCCCTGCTAAAAACTCTGGGATTCTCTGAAGTCCTTTATGTGCCCTGAGTTCAAAACATGCCCTTGGGCTTTCCAGATCCCAGGTAGCCATCAGTAAAGCTAGAGGAAACCTGTCAGCTGTCCTCAAATATTTCTAACCTCATTTCTGCTCAGGCTGAGGATCTTCCCCACCCTTTGGCTTGCCTTGAAGATGCATGTGAAGATGAGTGAGGTGCACGTGCCTTCCCAGGCACATGTGAATTGCACATATGGGTGAGTGGCTGCAGGAGCTCCAGCCACAGACAAAGGTGCAGGACACAAAGACAAAAACAGTTGGTATTAAATCCTATTTAATTACAAAAAGAAGTGATACAGGCTCAGTCTGTGTCTATGAAAGCAAATTACTGAGGTAGAAGAACATTGAGAGAAGATCTGAAAAGGAATTGAGGCTTTTCACTTGGCACTTCTCCCCAAAATATATCTACTAAATACAGAAAATAAAATATATTATTGAAACAAATAGTTCAATAGACTACATTCACTGTATTGTGATTTCTTTTGAAATGAGTATCTGCTTTATTTCTGAGCTTTTTGGTAGCACTCAAAATAAACCTTTCTTTGCAGTTTGAATTTGGTATTTCCTGATTCCCCTTAGGACTTAATTTAACTGAGATTTCTTTAAACATTTTTGCTTCCAGGGTATCTAAAATCACAGGTTTTCCTCCTCCAAACTGCAACCGACCTAAGGAAGGAGACTTCAAAACACTGGAGAAAATGTTTCCCTTTAAGTCTTTCTTTTATATTAGTCACTTCTACACAACATTGGTTGCTTCAGTGCCTGAAAGCAGGTCCCCTGTTCCAGAGTGCAAGGGGAGTAGATTAATTAATTCATTTGGAGCTGATGGCAATTACATAAAATATCCACAATGCTGCTGGGCCTGCCTGCTGCCATGTCTGCTCAGCAAGGGCAGCATTTGCTGAACCCTCATCTCCCTGGCTTCACATATGCATGCAGTTATTAATATAATTCCAAATACAGCCATTATCACTCATTTGGAATTTATGATGTGGAGTAACCTCAATAAATGGGTGATAGGAGTTGGGTGGTACTTTACTGGACGCACAGTACATTAACTGCCTTATTAAATATAAATTATATGTCTATTTGCATTTCCAGTTTAAGGCTTTTACTCATTATGTGGTTGAAGGTACTAAAAGTTACTCTTGTAGAGTCAATAGAGCCCTGCAGCTGAGAAGCAAATTCACAGCTCTGCTTTGCTGGTGTTTCAGCTGACAGAACCATGTGTGTGGGTGTCTGTGTCTGTGTCTGTGTGTGTCTGTGTGTCTGTGTCTGTGTGTGTCTGTGTGTCTGTGTGTCTGTGTGTCTGTGTGTGTGTCTGTGTGTGAGACACGCTGGATTCGGGACCTGTTCACAGAAGTGAACAATCAGTTCAGAAACGTTGCTAAGAAAGATCATGACATTGGAGCTGAATCTAGAGCTGGGCCCCAGAAGCAAAGTTCTTAGGGATGGCCCAGAAAGAAAAGACACCTTTCCAGAAGGTGCTGGAGACACTGAGGTGGGAGAGAGTCTGCTCTTGGTAACCCCAGTTTATGTGCCCTGCTGGGCTGCTGTGGGTGGGGGTTGAGCAGTGCTCTGGTGCTGGAGGTCTGTGGAGGATGAAAGGGATCCATGGGGTGGTACATGGTCATCTGTCATGTTTAGGGCAAAAGGAAAGGCTGCCAACTCAGTTCCCACAGCTGCCTGCACCTTGCAACCTCCAGTTGTGCTGCTGATGTTGGGGTGCTGGTGGTACTGCTGGTTTATGCTCAAGGCAGAACAGGCAGAAGAACAAAACCTGCATCTTTGTGGCTGTGTTTGCATCTCCACAGCACTTCTGGGTACAGCAGGGAGGTGCTATATGCATTTCCCCGATCCCCTGTGAGCTGCTGAAGCTCCTCACTGGAGCACACCTGCTCCTGTGCTGTACCAAGGATGGCTTGAGGTCAGACACTGCCTTGGCTTGTGGGTTAGCTGAGTGCCACTTCTGCAGCACCTTTGGAGCTCTATGCACACTTATGTGCTGAGCATATAATTCTAAGTATATAAGAACATATAGTGTAATGAGAAGTGACTTAAATGGGCTACAAAAGGAGTCCTGTGGGACACCTCCCAGTAAACAAACCTCCTCTGGAGATGAGGGAGTGGGGGAAAACCACTCCAGGTGCTACTGAGAGGAGGAGCTGGGTGCTGCTTCTCAGGGTTGCTGTGGGATGTGGGGCTGCTCCACAGCCCTGGTCCCAGCAAGACAAGGTGAAGGCAGGAATGTGCATCAGTGCAGAGTCAGGGCTGTGGCCATAATGCCAGAGGACACAATCACATGCTGAGAACAACACATGGTTGCTGAAACTGCTGAAAATCCCACTGAGAGTAAAGTCTCTTTATCTTTGTCAGTGCAAGAAGAAACTCCAGTTACCATCCATGTGCTACAGGGTGTCATAGGGGAGAATCTGCTTGCCTGGCCACCCCCTCCTCGCTTTGCCAGCTGGAAATCCCAGGAAGAAGTGTCTACTGTGCAGGGGCTAGCTGACCAAAGGATGTGGCGTGAAGTGAGAGCTGGAAGTGAAGCACCATCCAAGGTCTGGGCTGCCAGTCCCTGTGACACGGTTCCTGCCCTGGGAATCACTACCAACTGCTGACAAGGGAAAACCCAAAGGTGTTTGGGATTCTCTGGGGTTTTAGCAATGTCTTGTGCTCCATTGGTGTTGGGGGGCAAAAAATTTTGGGCTGAGGTAAAAGTTTATCCAGCCCTTCCCATCTGCTTGGTCTCCTGGAGGTGTCTTCTCTTGCTCCTTTTTGGGACAGGGACATGCTGGATCCTGCTGTGAAATCAGCTGGTGTCTCATAACATCCCTTCTGCCAGTGTCAGAAAGGGAGCATCACTCTGCAGCTCTACAGGTGCCTGTGCCCAGGGTCCCTCTCCCTGCACGGCCCAAACTTCAGAACCACCTGTGCTACCCCAGCCTGGCCCGCTGCTGTGCCTGAGAGATGCTGGGTGGCTCAGGGCAGTGGGTACAGGCACCTTCCTGGGCATGAGCAGGGTCCTGCAGCCTGTGGCTTGTGCAGGTGGCTGCACCTGAGCTGAGTCTGGACCAGGAAGCGGGAAAGATGCTGGGGATGCAGGAGGACACAGTCCTTGCTGCCTTGGTGGGGCTGACACGAGCACACTGCGGGGATAGGTGGCAAGGGACTGCCCTGAGGTGGTTCAGCTGGACTCAAGACACACCTCCTGGAACAATGCCTTTCTTGCAGCAGTTCCTGCTGGCTCGGCAAGGGGCTAAGGGACATCAGCTGGCCCCAGTCTCCTCTTGCTCCTCTTCCCCCTTCATTGATGGGAGATATGGATGGGAGAGGGACCTCTGACTAGATGGACCTTGTGCTCTCATGCCATAAGGCTCATTTGCTGTGAGCAATTAATGGGGATGCAATGTGCTAATTTCCTTCTCTGTCTGGGACAAAACTTAATCTGTCCCAGTGGCACTGAGTAGGCACTTGGAGTGATCACGTGCCAGGTCCAGCCCATCACCCCTTTCTCAGAGCTCTTAGTCTCCACTGTCTTGGGTACCTTCAGTCACAGAGTCCAGCTCAGTCCCATCTGTTGTGCCCTGGAAGCCAGTATTGTCCCAGCTCTCTTCCTGAGCCCCCATGTCCTGGCATGACCTTATTTGTAGGTTCTTTGTGTCAAATACCACAGTGGCACAGCCTTTCTGCTCCTGCCCACATACCTGCAGCACACTCACCCGTGTCCTCCTTGCCATGGTGCCTGGGTAACTGCAGCCACTGCATCCCTTCACCTGACCAGCATCACCCTACCCTCACCCAGATCACTGCTGTCCTGCTGCTTCCCTGTGTCATTTCTCTTCCACATCCCTGCTCACACCTCCATACTTGCTCACACTTTCATCCCTGCTCACACCTCCATCCCTCCTCTGCCAGGCACTGTCAGGGCCTTCCACAGGCTGCCTTCCTTGCACTTGCCTAACAGAGACTCTGCTCCCACCACTAGTCATTCATGCACTGGTTTCTTTCAGCAACCTCATGCTTTGGGCTTTCTGCTGTGCTGGGTAGTAAACATCAGAACAGCAATCCTGTTACCTTTGCCAAACCCTCCTTTCCTACTCTGCTTTGTCCTGCTGCCAGTGGAAATCTTGAGCATGCATAAGGCTGAGCTCAACACATCAGCAGTGTCCAGTGATTTCTGTGGTGTTCTCATCTGTCCAAATATATGTGTGCTTCATCAGGGAGCTCTCCAGAGTGCCCACAGTGGCTACACAGCTCCTAACACAGCAAAGCTCTGCCTCACTGCCCAGAGACATCTCCAGCATCCTGAGGCCCTGTGCACTCCAGTGCAGTCTGCCACAGGGTGCTACAGACCAGCAGTGAAAGGGGAGCTGCTCCAGAAACTGTTCCTTTAGCAGTTTGTCTCTGCAGGAATGTTGGCTGGTGCTTTCTCACTACTTAATCTCTGCACTCCTGTTGCAGGAGATACTCAAGAGTTTCCAAATGCTTTGTGAGGCAAAGCCATCTGTGACATTGTCTGTTACTGGCAATAGTCTGTAGTGGAATGGGAAGCTGGAGCTGGGACCTCCAGAGCTTCTTCCCAGCTACCACTTCCATGCCTCAGTGACCTGCACACTGTGCTATGCACCTTAACCTGACACACAGCCTGTATCTTCTTGCCCCACTCATCTCTTCCATGTAGCCTCAGAGGCCTTTCATCCAGGTTTCAGAAAACGCATTATATGCTGGATCTAACATCTGAATACAGTGAGAAACACTAGACCCTCCCACTCCATCCCCTCTAGCAGCCTCTGAGCCTTGCTGAGATCTGCCTGAAAGGCCAAGGGTCCATCATGCAGTCACTGGGCTGCCTCAGAGCTCTTCAACAATGGTCCCAAGTCACTCAGGAGGGTTGGTGCCACTCTCACCCAAAAATGCTTACAGTACTGCGACCACAGCCCAAACCAACATGGGACAGGGGCCAAGCAGGTCATCCTGACCAAGTATTTGGGGTTTTTCTCCCAGCCATGTTCCCCATTCAAGGCTCAACGGTCTCCTCTCAGCTGCTGCAACAAGTATCTGTCCTGTGTCCCAGTGAAAGGTTGGCTGGTCAGTACCCCCTGCTAGCCCAGAGAGCAGCTTTTCCCCACACACCCTGCAGATGTGGGTGTCACAGAGGAGCCCAGTGCTGGGCTCTTTGTCCTGGCCTCTGAGGGAGTGGACGTGGAGACTGCGTGCAGTGCCCTACACTTCTCCTGGAAACCTCTCCAGATGTTAGTCTTTTTCCAGGAAACTGGTCCAAATGTGAAAAGCTGAGACCTGGCCAGGAAAACAGCAAAGTGGCTACTTCTGGTTTTGAGTTCACCCATTCACTGTGTGCGAAGAGGTTTGTGCACTGGATCCCTGAGAGTGGTTCTGTGGCACCAACTCAGACACCTTTGTCAGAAATTTACCAAGAAGCACTTTTCTGTTGTCACCCAATCCCTTAATCTCCTCAAGAAGCACCGTGCTAGTCTGACAAATTCGGTTTCCATGAAACCATGTAATTGGTCTTAATTATGTTGTTCTATTTTAATTCCTCACTAACAGAATTGCTCCTTCACCTGGCATCAGAGCCAGACAGATGAGCCTGCGAGTGCATCTGAGTCATTTTTCCTTCCCTTTCTAAACATTTGGCCCAGCATGAGCTTCACCTGCTCTTTGGAAACTCCCCAGGGCTGCAGGAGTTTGTGGTAGTTAACAGCAGCAGGCTGCAGCACTGCTAGTCCAACATTTACAAATTAAATGGAAGATGGAATAAAATGAAAATATTTGGTGTCTGTGAGCCTACCTGTCAGCCTGGGATCTTAAAGCCAACCTGTGCTGTTCCTTCTGGTGCATCGTGGTTGGCAATAAAGGTACTGCAGGTCATGTCATGCAGTCCTTTTGCTCTTACACAACGTCCTTGTCTCCAGAGCATGTCCTCTGTGGTGAGGGTCCAGCTCGCTCATCTCTAGCTGACCACACAGATCTAACTACACCCAGAGCACAGCACAGCACGATGCTGCTGATGGAGAAGGAGAGGAGGAGGAAGCCAGCCCATTCCCCCAGGATGTGTGGGCCCTGCAGAGCCACGTCACAGAGCACCACAGGCAGCTGACGGCAGGAGGGGGGAGGTTATGGGGCAGGAACTGGCCAGGTTTGCCCTCTCCCTGCCTTGTAAATTGACACTTTGTGGTTTAGTGTTGACGAGCAGATGCCAGCATCCAAACTGTATAAGTGCAGCTTCAATTATAACCTTGGGTATAAACTGCTGAATCACTGTCCTGTGGAGCTGGAGTTTCATTTCCCTGGCCTCAGCCCAGATAAAATCTTTGGTTTTTTTTTTTGTAATGGGAAATTGGTGGGAAGTCACGTCAGCCATGACTGAGCTACCCAAAAAGATGGGGAGGAGTGAGGAGATGAAGGAGCAGAGTCGTTGGAAATGGCAGGTGCACAGGGAGCAACATGTCTGGATGTGGGGGTCATGCAGTGCATGGTCTTCCCCCTGCCTGTTGTAAGAGTCCTGGCTGCAAAATAATAGGGAATGGACTTTGCTTGTGGAATTCATGCCATTTGCAAGGCCCGAGGTGGATGGGCCACAACCCACCTCCAGCGTTCGGGCTGGGGAGCTGTGCCAAGAGCTGGAGGGGCAGATCATTGGGCAGATCATTGGGCAGATCATTGGGCAGTAAATAAACTCCCTGGTGAACTTTGCAAAGCAGCTTCTCCCTGTGAGGTTGCTTCATGCATCCCTATTTTGGAGGGATATAGAGAGGGTTAGCTCTGACTGAGGTACTTTTGTGGGGCTGGGCACTGCAAGGGTCCCTATCTAAGTGGAAATCACCCCACCTGTAACCATAACTGCTGTTTTCAGGTCAGGACAGCTCTGGGATCATGTAGCCCATGTTGGTTTGGCTGCTGGGCTGGTGGCTGTGGAGTGGAGTACACGGAAAAGTCGGAGGCGGCAGCAGCAACATGAGCATGAGATGTGTTGGCAGGGCTGTCTGATGGACACAGGCTCAGCTTGGAGCTTGTTTCCTCTGTTGCCATGACACAAGCATTTTCTGCCTGTTATTGTCACTGGCAATTATAATGGTTCGTTGCAAAGCCCACATTCCAGGGCAGAGCTGCCGAGCAGACCCAGGCCCCAGATGCTTTGCTGGGGTTTGCAGTCCCAGCCTGGTGGGTGGGATGGGGCCCCGGGCAGGCACCAGACCTTCCCCTAACACAGGAGCTAAACCCAGCACTCAGCCCGTGGCTGTCCCTGTAGTTATGGCCTCACACTGCAAACTTGCAGTCTAATGGTGAATTATCAGAATGAAAGAATCAACGGAAGGGATGCCTGTGTGCCCTTGGCCTGATTTTGCAGTGGGAGACTAATATGCTGAGTGCATGGCTTAGCTGGCAGCAAGAGTAAGGCCATGTGCTGCCTGGATTTCTCTACGTGAGAAGCAGCTGGAAACACTGCCCTGGGCTTTCTGCATGGATCCTGACCTTGTCAAGCTTGCTTGGTGCTTGTAGTGATGCTGGGAAAGCTGTACTGTGCTGTCCCCCATCCCTGCCAAAACCTGCCCAATTTTTCATGGCAGCTTCATGGGACAGTTGGTGTGAGCTACTGGGATGTGTGACAGCAGAGGACAAGAAACAGAGAAGGTTTTGCCAGGCAGGGTCTGGTGTTGCTGCTCTCCATTAGCAGAGCACAGCTGGTGGTGTAGAGTGTCAGAGGACAATGGTGTGAGACCCCTGGGCAGCCACAAATCATCCTATTTATGCATAAATGTCTGTCCCATGTTCCCATCTTAAGGTCTCTGCCCCAGCCAGTGTGTGAGGTGGTGAGTGGCAAATCCATGTGTCATTCCATTGCTCCATCATCGTTCCCTGCCCACCCTCCTCATACACACCTCACCCACAGGCATGTTCAGTTCCCCCTGGGGTTTTCTCTGCTGTGTCTCACAACTGCAGCAAACCTGTGGGAGCATAAACTGAGTTTCATCTTCCTTCCCTCTTGGCCCCTTTAACACAGACAGGGTCCCACATACAGCAGAAACTGCTGCTGATCATGGTTTGTCCCTATAGAGGCTTTGCTGAGCACAGGATGGAGAACAAAGGAAGGTCAAAGCAAGCCACATCTCTGGTAAAACCTTCAGGGCTTTTATGAAGTTGTTCTGAATCTGTGGCTGTGAAGACCCATCCTACAAGCGATGCACGAAACTAAAAGACATGGTTTGTCATACAAAACTGCTGCAGAGAAAAGCTGGAAGTCTGTCTGCCCTGTGTGTGGTGTTGGGGAGCCACCTCTTTGGCACACCAGGCTCAAACATTGGATGAGAGGATCCTTCGTGTGCTTTGAAACCTTTCTCAATGAATGTGTCACTCATTGGCCTGCCCTTGGCAGAAGAAATTTTTCTGTCCTGAGAAGGACCCTTGCATGCCAGGTGCCAGCAGAGCTTCTCGGTCAGCCTCCAGGCACCACAAACCAGCCTGCAAGGGGAAGCCTTGGGGAGTCCCACCTTAGGGGAGATGAAAGAAGAAGGTACCAGTTGTGGTGTGATGAGGGTGGTGTCCTCTTTTCCCTCATGTCCCTGCAGCATGTGAGAAGGCTGAGGACATTGTGTGGGGGTCTTCAGAATTTCCTGGTTTTCCACACACCTTCCCCGCTCTGTAAACTGTTTCAGCTTTCCTGTGTTAGTCTTCACAGAGAGATCTCACAGAGAGATCCTGGGTTGTGACCCTAGATTCTGCCTCCACAGCAACACTTGGGGACCCTGCGGTGGACCCCAGGGCCACCACACCAACCAGAGATGGTGCATTGTTGTGGGACTGAGTGGTCTGCTTTGTCCAACTCCATTTGTCCTTCTGTGGGGCCTGTCCCTTCCTTGATTATCCAGATACTGGGAGCCTGGCTTTTCTTCTGGTATGGAAATAGCTTTGGCCCCTGCTTGCCTCCTCCCCTCCACTCTAACTCTCAGCATTACCAGAGAGCCACACTTCTGCTTGCCTGGACCAGCAGCTGAGGCAGGAGAAATGTGCCGCTGGGTCCGGGTGGCTTTGTACCTCTGAAAGGCATGGTTGGAGCATTTACATTCAAATGTGCTTGATACAGATAATACCAGTGCTTGTGGGGGGTGCATGAGGGGCAGGGCTGGGAGGAGCCTTCAAGTCCTTCCTTGACAGCCTCACTCATCAGCACCAGAGGAGAAGGTGTGTGGTGCCACAGGGGGTCTGACTGCCTGGCTGGACTGGTGCTCACCTGCAGCCTCGGGGCTCTTCATCCAGAGCCATACAAATCCTTCCTCCTCCTCAGACAGAGTGAGCTGATCTAGGTCATGGGGGTTGTCTTCACACAAGATGTTCAGGTCTGTCCCCCAAGCTCTGCTCTGATCCTGTCTCTGCATCTCCAGGAGGCTGCTGGATTGGGGTATGACCCCTGGATGTCTGTGTCTTCTCCAGGGTCTGTCAGAGGACAGTTTTGGGTCCTGGGAAGTGCCCCATAGCCCTTCCTCCATGCCCCACCACGACATGGCATGCTGACCTCACCCTGTCCCTTGCCTGACCATGTAGCACTTGAATCAGTTGGCTTTACCCTTTGCTTCTCAGCCTTTCCTGAGGGACCTGCCATGGACCGTATTTCATCCTGGTTGGCTTTAGGTCTGTGCTGCTGATTTTATTGCACTGGTGTGTGTGTGGGGTGTCAGTGTGGGACCTGCTCTGGCCTTTACATGGTCATGAGGTGTCCTGAGTCCAAGTGCCTTAACACCCCAAAACTCTCCTCAAAAGCTTGTGACTTACAATCAAAAATAAATTTTGGGGTGACAACAAATGTGCACCTTCATTTTGCAGCTGAAACCATTGAACTGAACTGAATTCCTTAGACATTTGGACAAACATATTTTTTCCATGTGTAAAATATGACCTAATGGAAAAACTGAGACCTTGTACAGAAACTCTCTCCCTAAGGACAGTTTTTCATGAAGATTATGATGGGTCCTGAGTTACTCCTCTTAGACTGCAGCATTATTAAGTGTTGTGGTGCCCGGAGGCTATGATGTTAATAAGCACCTAATTTTAGCAGTAATTTAGCTTCTGTTATAATTACTAGGTCGCTGTGCTAGGTGCTGTACAAACACATGTGAAAAGGCAGTGGCAGTCCCAAAGGGCATGTGCTTGGGACAGGACAGTCGCAGCAGTTCCTGTAGCAGGTTCATGTGTGGGTTGGGGGGGACAAGTTGGGTTGTGACTGAAATAGCAGAGGTCTGGCCATGTCAACAGGACCCAAACTTGGGGTGGTCTTGTCCATGCTACTTGTAGGGGACAACCCAGAGAGGAGCTTGTGCAGCAATGCTCTGTGCAGAGAGGGTGGGTGAGGAACCAGGATCACAGAGCGAAGTTGGTTGGTACCCCGAGCTTGCAGCCTGTGCCACGACAGCTCATGGGGGTCCTGAGCTCTTGTGACCTCCCTTTCCTGCATACCCCCCCTCCCCCCAAGTGTTTCCTGGGCTGTATGAGCACCAGCGAATTTGCAGACATCCTCTGAGGAAAATTAAGCCTTCACAAATGGGGAAACCAAGGCATAGAACACCTAATGTACTCCAGGCCACCTGTAAAAGATCTGGGACAGCATCCAGGGAACCCTTCTCCAAGACAGCAGTAACCCTTTTCTTCCTGGGGCTTGCAAAGGCTTTCTTTCCAGGTCAATTGAAGAAGTAAAATATCAGTTCTGGATTTAAATAGACTCTTTTTGCATATTACAAAAGTTCAGAGGATATTAAGCACGATTTGTCTACCTGTTTGGTTCAGTCTGGGCTGGAACAGGACAGCTTCACCAGGGTGAGTCTTCTTATGTGCTGAGTCTTTGCCTTGTTACCCCTGGGGAAGGTCTGAATCCCAGGTAAATCTCACAAATGCTGCTCATCCTGGGTGCTCCTTGAGTAATCCAACCCCAAGCACACATTGGTGGGGTTTTAGGATAGATCCTATCAGCCAAGGCTGCTTCAACCATATGAAAACGCATTCAAGTTCACATCAGGGCACAAACTGGAAGATGTCACCTAGGAAAAATGTAGTTGTAAAAGGGAGCAGAAGGCAGAGTGCAGGAATTTGGTAACGGTGGCTCATTTCAGCAAGGTTTTCATGGTAAATATCTGATGCAGATGCACATCTGCACATGAGGGGAGACCTCATTGCAGCTTTGCTGCTTCCTCACCAGGGAAGGCGGAGGAGCAGGCACTGACCTCTTCTCTCTGGTGACCAACAATAGGACCCGAGGGAATGGTAGGAAGATGTGCAGAGGGAGGTTTAAGTTGGACATTAGGAAGGGATTCTTCACCCAGAGGGTGGTGGAGCACTGGAATAGGCTCCCCAGGGAAGCAGTCATGGCACCAACCCTGACAATATTCAAGAAACATTTGGATAATGCCCTCAGGGACATGGGATGAACCTTGGGGTTGTCTTGTTTTGGAGTGGGAGTTGGACTTGGGGATCCAGGCTGTCTGAGGAGGTGTTTGAGCCACCAACGCTGGAGACATCTAAAAAGACAGATGTGGTGCCAGGGGACAGGGTTTAGTGATGGACATGGCAGAGTTAGGGTAGTGGTTGGACTCGATGATCTTGAAGGTCTTTTCCAACCAGAATGATGATACTGTCATACTATGATACACATATATTACTCTGATGCCAAAAGTTATTTAGCTATGAAGGTTGAAATGAAATGAACCATAGTCAAATGAAGCCTTCTGCCTCTGAAAAGAGAAGGGGAAAATGAAATTATTAATTTTGACTTCTTTCCATAGAAAATATTATCTAAATTGACACATTACAGCAATTAATTTCTATTTTGGCCTAACTGCATTTCCAGTGGGAACTTATTGAGATGAATGGGTCTTGATCTGCAGGCAGGAACTCACTGCTGACAACCTTCTGGCATGGCCCAAAGTGGCTTTAGTTCAGGTGGTACTTAGTGAAGCCTGTCACTGCCACCCTCACACCCTTTAGTCGTTTTCCTTTAAGTCCTCTGAAATTTGTTGCTTTTCTCCTCATTCTTTCCAGCTTTCCCCAAACTTTTTCCCTTTGTGGATGCGCTTGAATACTTTTGTCTGAGAGGTGGACAAAAACATGGATTGAATCCCCTTCCAGCTGTAAGTGTGTTGAGCTCCAACTCTGTAGCTGTATCCCTGACCCCTTATCCAGAGCAGGATGATGGTGAAGGACGATGAAGCTCAGCAGCTGATTTTGCCCTTGCTGGTTGGAGGAGATGTTCTCCTAGTCTATGGTCATGTTACAGCAGTTTTTAGACCCTCCTGACTGTGTGGAAGGAAGAAATCCTGTAGTGTGGGATTTGTAGTTGAAGAAAGAAGGAAGATGCCAATTATATGGGGCTCAAATCCTCCTACCTACGTTCTCCAGCTTCCTGGATGTGTTTGTGAAAGAGGACTGCCCCTGGCCTTCTGGCACTGCAAGTCCAGATAATAAAACCTTTTTCAACCAACTTTTATGCTGCAAGTTAAACCTTGATATTAAACTCTAAAGGGATGAAAATCACATTTTTTAGCAAATAAACTAATTGCCAAATCATCATTTAATTGCCCAATCCCATCCCTACAGGGTGCAGCCATGCAGCTTGCACTCAATCAAATCCTTCAGAGCAGAGCTGAGGGAGGACACCCCATGGGTTTACAGTCTCCAAACATGGGACAATCATCCCAGTATCAGAGCAGCTCTCCCAGCTGGAAATTGCCTTTCCAGCAGTCATAAGAATCCAGGAAGAAAGGTCTAAATAAGCCCCAGTCCCCACAGTCTTCCCATGGGAACTTCCAGATAGCACGTTGTCTCTTGGAGCCCCACATTAGTGGGTTTTACAAGCTTGCCATCAAGAGAGTATCTCAAGATCCTTGTCTGGCCTGTGTGGGTTCAGTAGATCCTACCCAATGTTGCCCAGGCTCCTAAAGCAGTGTCTGTGCACTCACCCAAGGTTTGCCCCTGCCTAAAACCTTTGGGACCAAGGAATGAGGCTCAGTTGTTCCTGTGCACCCCAAGGAAGATCAGTTTCCTTGTGAGCTTTGAGCACACACAGTCCTGGACATTACAAGCATTTTCAGGTGGGAGTTTCTCACATTCTTTCATTTCAGCAGGAGCTTTTTTTTTTTTTTTTTTTTTTTCTGACGAGGAAATAAGTAATGACTTGGGGATACACCTCTGTGCCTGTATAAGACACCTGCAGACCTCCTGCACTCTGGCCCATCTGCCACATCAGTAGTAGCCTAGGAGCTGCTACTAATACCAGCAGAAAGGGTGTCCTGTCTATCCTCAATGGCATCCTACTGCAAGATGGTTGCACCTTGTTGATGAGAACCCAGCCAAAGAAGAGGACTACCATGCTGTGGCCACTAAGGCCCAGCAGGCCACTGAGAAGGGACTTCAACCCAGACTCCACGAGGAAGGTCTGTGTGCACACCACACTGGAGCCTTGCTGTGGCTTCTCCACTGCAGCTCAGCGTTGCTACTCGGCAGAGTTGGGCAACAGCTGGCAGCAGCATGGGGATTTCATAATCTGCACTTGCACAAGTCCATGCTGCTTCAGGGAGTGTTTGTCTGTGAACAGAGCTGGACAAATTGAAGTTGCATAACCCCATCCTGTGCTACTTTGGACTGTTTCATTAGATCGCTATTATTTTTTTTTTCCTTTTTCTTCTCGGTTTTCCCCTTTCCTTTTCTCTGTATTGTTTCTACTTAAGCAATCCTGGCACAGCCTGGTTGCATTGGCTTTATCATATCCAGTCTCACACCCCTTCCAAGCCTGGACCCCTCCCAGGGCTGTTGGTCATCACTTTCATTCAAGGAGTTTTTTTGGGTGTCTCTGTTTCGCTGTGGCTTCGGTCTGCGTGGGTCAGCCTGTTGCTAATGGCCACGGAGCTCTTGGTTCCATGTCACAAAAGCTGAACCCGAAAAAGGGCTAAAAACCATCAGTGCTGTGGACTCTGCAAACTGCAAGGTGATTATTGTCACTGCCCAATGTGGGTCGTGCTGGAAGGCTGGGCTGGAGGTGGGAAAAACATGGTCTCACCAAACCTCTTCCATAACCAAACCTCTTCCATAACCTGAGCCACAGCAAGGGAAAGAGAATGTGCCTTTGTTGCTAAAACTGCAGCGATTTTTGTGCTTTAGCAGCACAGCTGAGGGAGGAGGGGCTGGGGCAGAGGATAAATGAACAGAAAAAGGGATTTTAAAAGAAACGGTTTATCAGGGAATTCTAGGTTTTTTGGTTGATGCAGAGGACAAGGTATTTACCACACAGCTATTGTTCCCAGAGATTCCTGCAGGATAGGAGCACATCCATATTCATACATGGGGACAGTCACACACACCTTCTGTGTCTGAAATGGTTCCTTGTCACAATATTTAACCACCCAATGCACTATCACTGTCTGATCTAGGCGAATAATCCACAATGAATAATGTATCCAATGAATCCAGCTCTGCTAATTGTGGAATATTCAGGAGCAGATGGCAATCTGAGGCAGGTTTTTTCACATTTCTTTTCTCTCTGCTCTGCGGATGGAGGTTTGCTGTTAAGTAGGTGATATTTGAAATTCAAGCTGTTTCTGCGTTTCGATTGGGCAGTGGTGACATGATGGTGTCCCTCTTCCTGCATTGGCTGAGCTCACAAAGTACTTTGGATACAAATACTCGCATGTGCAAATTTAAAATTCGGTTTCCATGGTTACTCATGCATGCAGCTTTGAACTTCACTTTCCTCCAACATTTGTGCTAGTGAAACTCATTCAGTCGCAGGTTTGTGGAAAGTGAATACAAAAGATGCATGAGGCTGGATTCTCTAGTGTAGATGATTCCTCTACAAAAACTCACCCTGGATATTCACTGCACTTTTCTGCCACCTTTTCCTGCTCTCCTGGGTTTCAGCCTACAGGATTTTTCTCTCCCAATATTATCAGCTTTTGTGACTCCAGTTTTAGCATCACAAACACAGCTGGGTGGTATCTCTATCTGCAGGTAGATGCAAACATCTTGTAATCGGTTCTGCACGGGGCAAAGCACAGGATTTATTTTTCTTGCAATTCAAATCTCAATTGGTTTGGCAAAATCATGTTCCTCTCCTAGTTAATCCTGTATCATTCAGAAATAACACGGCATTAGGACATGTTCATCTTTGTTTTACAGAAGCGATAGAGGGAGAGGAGAGAAAGGGAATTAGCAGGAGTTTTAAAGTCAGGGTGGTTGGAAAGAGCTGAGCTGATGGGAAAGCAAGTTGTTTTGGTTTTGAGAAGAGCAAACAAGACGTCAAAGTCAGAGGCAGGGTGCAAAGCCCTAATGTATGTGAGTCATGAGGGTGTGTGTCTGTCCCTTTTGAGATCCTAACACATACCTTTACCTGCTGATAAAATAATACCTGGGCTGCCCTGTTTTCCCCAAACACATTCCCTTACTGTGGAAAGTACTGACTGCCCAACACCTCCCCCTCCTCCGCCACTCTGGTGCAGTTTAATATAAAAGTTATTTTTGTGTCCCTGGCTATCACGTGTCTTGTGCAATATTTCTGTAGCCTCTGGACAAACAAATGAGAGAGAGCAAAGGTTAACCCTGGTTTATGTCTGGGTTGGTAACTGCACTGTGGGGGGAGCATGCCTGGCCAGCTCAGGGTGCCTGTTAGCATCCCAGGACACAAAAGCAGGAGCAAGTAGCTCCCCTGTCACTGGCAACCAGTGACCAGTGGTTCATTAGCATTTTCTGGCTGTATTTCAAATGAACAGGACATTAAAGGCACTGGTTGGAGGGTCAGGCTGGGGCTGAGCCCTGCTTCCCAGCCCTTAGGACCCCCTAGCTCAGCTCTGGGATTTAGTGCTGCTGCACAGCACCAGGCTGTGGGGCACCAGATGAAAGCTCTCCCCTCTCATGCTGTGGGACTGGGAAGGCAGTGGATGTTTGGACAAATACTGGCACCTGGGAATATTCCCATCACGTTCCAGCACTGAGAAAACATGCCACTGCCCATGCTCAGGGCCTGACCTTTTTAACTATTCAGAGTGCAAAACCAAATGGTTTTGGAGTGCTATCTGCTCTGAAATGAGTGACAAAGCATAACAATGACCACTTCTTATTCAGCAGATGTGATCTCTAGTCACTTTGTGCCCAGCTGTGTGTATTCAGGCTCAGAGCTGTTGACTTTAGCAAGAAAATGACTGGCTGTTGCCCTGAAGAGCTTGCCAGGCTGCCCCTTGGACTGGATGATGTTCCTTCATGTGCTGCAGCACCATAACTGCTCTACTCTCAGTCCTAAGGCAGGGAGATGGAGGCAGGGGGATTTGTTCTGAAGGATCTTGAGCTGCTTGGAGCAATGGAGGAGGGCATTGCAAAGCCAAGAGTCTGGTGGTTTGATTCCTGTGAGCTGAGCACATCTTCTGTGGAGCAGTGTGTGATGTCCTACAGATGTGATGCTCTCCTGCTTGGGAAGGGGTTGCTGTAACAGTGGAACGGGAGGGTTTTGGTAATAGTTGCTGACAAAAGTGTTGTCAGTTGCCTTGTGGGCTGAACATGGCTTTAAACTCCTGATTGCACAACCAAGGTTTCTCAAGACTTTCCCTAAATTGCCACTCTGGCACTAGGAGCAAGTCTGAGAATTTCAACGTGAGAGGAAATCCCCTCCAAGTTCAGAGGGAAGCAAGTGCTCCGCTCTGCACCTGCACTGCTGCTGAGTTTATCTCTGGCAGATGGTGAAGCAGCTCTGCCCTTTGGCCAGGATGGCAGCAGAAATCAGTCCCTGCCCTAGGATGTACCCAGAGCAGAGCAGGGGGAGCAGGGAGTAGAGTTGGGAGTGAGTCCCCTGTGATCTCGCTTCCTTCTTTTCTCCTCTTTACCCTGTGGTGGCATCACCTGGTGCAGGGGGACAATATGCTTTCCCCATCTTCTCCTGGAGCACTCCTGTCAATGCTTCAACTCCCCAGGACCCTCTGGGGCTCTCTCTCCTTCCTCTTCCTCTACCCTGAGGGGCTCAAAGCACCGACTTTGCAGCACTGCCTTTGTTTGCAGAAGGCCCTGGAAGCCCTTGCTCTCTCTTGGCTGGGGCTGCAGGAGGAGGGGCTGTGGCAGCAGATGGTCCCTGCTGGGAGGTTTGGAGGCCTCCTCACAGGCAGGTTGGGGGGGGTCCCTCCTTTCACAGCCCAGCGGGGGGAGGGCTTGCGTCTCCCACAGTCAGCTCCCAGCTGAGTGCCTCTATAGGATTATGCTGCTATTCATCTAATTGAAATGGTATTTGGAGCAAAGTGACAGTATCTCTTTCCTTGGAGGATCTATTATGCAAAAACTGGGCACAAAGGCATCTCCTGCCATCGGAGAGGGGGCGTCCGGCAACCAGGGACCTTATCAACTCCAGCTCTGCTGAGCATGGCCCTTGTCCCCCCCGCAGCTCAGCACAGCCCCTCCTTTAACCCCTCTCTCCAAAAGGGCTGGTTTGGTGGCTGCTTTCCCTTGTATTGTCCTGCTCTGCTTGCTGACAGCACTGTGAAATGCCTGGCTCCTCCAGCAGGGATGTCCCACCTCACCGAGATGGCGGGTCCCCAGCCCTTGTCCCCCCATCCTGCTGCAAGATCAGGCTCAATGCCTGGGGACTGAGGGGTGGCAGCATCTCCCTGGGGTAAGAGCAAGTTGCTGGGTCCACCCTGCAGAGGACATCCATTCTGCCACAGCACCCGTTTGTAGCCATACCTCCCTCGGGAGATGTGAAGCTGTGGGGGCACAGGGAACCTCTAAATCAGTGCAACGATCTCAGTGGAGAATGAGGAGAGTAAAAAACAAAAAAGAAAACCACACCCCACCCGCGATGGCTTTTATGGCTGAAATCACCTCGCACACACCCTCCTGGAAGAGCTGCCAGGGTTCATTTGCTATCAGCTCCTGCCTGCAGATAAGAACGAGACCCATTTCTCAGAGCTACACGTGGGAACAGGAGAACTTCTCAGCAGAAAAGGATTTTATTTTTTTTTAATAAAAAAGAAAAAATGAAGATCAAGATGATTGCCCTTGCAAAGAGCTGTATGAACATCTGGCATGAGGCAAAGAGCAAGCTCTTTGGTAGAGAAGGAGACCTGTACCTGTGAGAACAAGTGGAGGCCAGGGTGGCATCTTCCTGCCTGTGACAGCCCCTCAGAGGCTGCAAGCGGTGGGGATGGAGCAGGGGATGGTCTCTTCACCACACGGTGGCCATTTCAGGAGTCCCTGCTGGCTGACTTCGTTTGCCAGCATAATCCCTCTGAGCACAGCCCATGAATGGTGCCAGAGGCTCTGCCTGCAGCCTGGGAATGCTGTCCTGTCTGCTCAGGGCTTGTCCTGTCAGCTGTGGTTTTGCAACCTGGGCTGGCTTGCCAGGCCAGCTCCGGCAGCTCGGTCTCTGTAGGTGTGGGAGCTACTGGGGCACTTGGTGGCTTCATGAGCAGCAGCTGTGATGGGTAGGGAGATCCTGAGGTCACAGACATGGTCCCTGTGGTGGCCCAGATGGGGACAACACTGCCCAGGCCAGCAGATACACCTTGGCTGTGCTACAAGAGCACTGTGCCAGGTTAGGCTCAAAGGAGCACTTGGCTTAAATATCCCCTTTGCTCATTTAGGGACACCAGCTCTGGCCACCCACCAGCTTCCTCTGGACTTGGGAGGCCTGTGTCTCCACTCGTAAGAAGAAAGGAAGATCAGAGCCCCTCAGACACACATGTCAGTGGGTGCAGGGGATGGAGGAATCCTGCTCTGTAGCTCTCAGCCGCTCTCGGTTTTTCTGCGTGGGGTGTCCTGATTTAGGCCACTGACAGTTGTTGCTCCTCTGACCTTAAAATCTGGAGAGAGAGGGACCTCCACAAGCCTCATTCTCCTGGTCCTTCCTGTGAGACAGCTCCTTCCTCATGGCCCCTTTCCATCTCTCCTCCAGTGAATCCTTATCCTCTGCTAATATTCCTATCCATCCTCTTCTAGCACCTTTTCACAGAAGAGACAATAAAACTGCCCGGGTCCATCAGGCCCTGCACTCCTCATGGTGTGTGTATGCAAAACAAAACCCAAACACACACTCCTTTTAGGGGTTTTTTGAACATTGTGTCAGCAATTTGGAGTTCAGCTAAGACTGTGGAGTTTTGGAACAGAAACCTAAGCATTACCTGAATACAGATGTCTGGATGTGAAAGCAGCAGGAGAACCAGTGAGAAGAAGGGTTAAAAGAATGGCATGTGCTCCTCTGCTACATCAGCAGGTCATTAGGAGCAGAGCAATAGGCATGCAACTTCTCAAGACATCTGGAGCAGTAAAACAAAGGACAGCCTAAAACAAAGGAGAGATTGCACCCAGAAAGGAGCTCAACCGGTGAGTAAATAATGCACAATGACTCACAGGCTGGACAGGTTGAAGAGGGAGAAGATCACAGTCAGTGGCTGTTCCTGAGGGGTACAAGAGGCCTGCAGAAGACCCAGTGCATCAAAGCAGAGCATCTAACCCCACCTAAGGAGAGCCCAGGAGCTATGATGAGATATTGAGAGCTGCTGTCTCTTCTTTCCCATGTTACCACAAGTGGTCCTGACCCCCTACCCAGGCACACACATCTTGGGACTTGTTTGGGAAAGAAGGAGCGAGTGAAACCTGGAAGAGTCTGAGTGTGAGTTGAATCACCTTTGTCAAAAATAATCCTTGCCTTCCCCTCCTAGGTGCTCTTACATTGAACCTTGTGCTGAAACTGGAATTTTTGCATTCCCCAGTGACCTCCGTGGCCATTTCTAATTGTGGTGGTTTGTGTTTTTGTTCCTACTGATGACAACACTAGAAGGACACAGTTCCTGCCATGTGGATGCTGCTGGAGTCTGGTTTCTGGTAGACAGGCAGGGTTGGGATACCTGCCTGAGTTGCAAGAAGGGTACACCAGGCATTAGTAGAGATGCAGCTAAAGCCAAATGGCCTTGCAAACTGCTTGACCCTATGCATGCAGGCACATGGCAGTCCAGCCTTTAACCAAGCCTTCCAGTGCCAGCCCTGTCTGTCTCGTGCTGGGCTGGATCTGTGCAGCCACAAATCACTGCTGCATCTTCCAGCAGCTCAAGGGAGTGTAAGTTACAAAGCATTTTTGCAGTGGAGGCATTTTCCCATGCGTTCCCAGGTTAGAGGCATTAACCAAGACCCTGTGGGCACATAGATTAAATGGTTTGTGGCCAGTTTCAGCTACCCATGGCTTCCTATAATAAAACTGCCTGTGTCTGTATGCAAGCCAGGCCCCAGCTGTGCACACTGACTCTTCTGCAAGCACACAGCTGGTGTTTGGCACTAGGCTGCTGCTGGGTGCCGTGGGGATCCTTTGCTGAGCCCAATCCACCTGCAGCATCAGTCTGCTCTCAATGTTGGGGTGCTGCACGCTGGAGGCTTGCAGGGAACCCTCTGATTCACCCTGTTGATTTCTCCCCACCAGCAGGCTCTCAGGCTGCTGGAGTGACTGGCTGCATCTCCCCACAGCCCAAGGCACCTCCAGGCCCTCCTCAGTCCAAGGCAGCTCTCAGGCACGTGTGACCTCTCTGTACCTTCTGCTGCCTTGACATTAGCAAATGTTATCATCATTATATGGATATTGCAGCTTGGGATGTTTAACCCAGAACTACCTGGAGTCTTTGGCCAGGCTCTGATGCTATTCAGTAGAGAAAATGCGATTTTCTTAAACATTAGTAGCCTTCACGTAATAAAAAGGAGTTTCAGTTTCCTGCTGGGTCCTAAACATCACTCAATAACAGGCTTTAAGAGTGCATAAACACGGGCTCTGTTTTTCTCAGTGCACCTGCCCCAACTTGCAGTGATGCACCAGGCACAGAAAAATATTTGATACCAGCTGTGCCCCCACAGTCTTCTCCCTGTGACCAAAATCTTCCCTTTATTATGCATTTATTTAATCTTTTGAGTTCTATGAAATGCTTGAATTAGGGGAAAGGGCTGGGCCAGGAGTAGATGCAGCAGCACCAGCAGGACTGCTGAGCCAGGCTGCCCCTTCTGCCAGCAGTGGGGAGTTGACTCCTGATGAGTTCTTGGAGTTTTTTTAAATCCAGCTTTTTTTGCCAAAGTGTGGAGCAGACAATTGCTTTATTGTCCTTCTGCAACTGCTGGAATCTTCTTCATCCTGCAGATAACATCCTAAACTTCTGTGTGTTTTGGTCCCTGCCTTCTCACTGAGGGTGCCTTGCCATGGGTTTTCTTAGTATCTACACACCCATATCTTTTCTCATTAGCTGTGTCATGCAGTCCAGGAGCTCAGTTCATATCCTCCTCCTGCAAAAGCAGCTCATCCCTCTTGCCCTGACTCTGACCTCACAGCCTTCTACTGCCACAGCTGCTCTTTCAGTGTGACTGCCACTGGTTCTGGAGCCACCTGGCTCCAGGGACCCAATCCACCTCAAACACAAGAGGGGCTCTGCAGTCACCTCCTGCAGCTGCTTCCCGGGCTGGCTGTGCCTGGATCCTGCTGCTGGCATTTTCTTTGTGCTGTGCATGCCTCAGTGACAGTTGCAAACTGCTGCAATGCAATGGCATCAGCTGTGGTTCCTGCAGCTGCTTCCAAGTGCAGAGCTTGGTCTTGTTTGATTTGTCTCCCACTGTACAGATCAGTGTGCTCTGCTCTGAGCTGCCTCCCTGCAGTGCAGCCCATACCCCTCAGCTGGCAGGCAGTGTGATCTCACCTGTGCTGGCCCTCTGGTGATGTTTCCCTCTGTCTTTTAGTGACTTGCAGAAATATAGGGAAATAAAGGCTTGGTCTTCCCCTTTCCTTCTCACTGAGCAGTCCTGAGGTTTACCTACCTAGGAGGGGTGAGCACTCCTTTTGCTGAGCATGGCAGATGTTCACTACCCAATGCAGTGCAAGGAAGGGACCGTATCAACCCCACCCCATCAGCCAGAACACTGTGGGACAGTCTATCCCAGGAAGGAAGATTATTTTACACCTATGGCCTTGGGCTGGCAGTGATAGGAAACACATCTTCATCCAGAAGTGGTCCAGAGAATCACTGGTGCCACTGGCCAGAGGCAGATCACCAGAGTAGGCTGTGTGAGAAGTCAGAAGGCATGGCCCACTGCCTCTCCTTGCAAAACTGGAGGAGTCTGTGAACACCAGCCAGCTGGGAATGATCTGGGATCACTTAGTGCTGGCCACTGTGTGGGGGTGTGAAGAGCTTGTGGTCCAGACCTGCATCCCTCAAAAGGGGGCTGCTGGATGCCAGTCAGTGACTCTGCTCTCCTTGGGTGCCAGTGTTGCAAGACTGGCTCCTCAGCCTCAAAGGACCTGCAAGCTATTTTGTTTTCCTCCACTGCTATTACCCTCTTTTTAAAAGCATACAGTTGATTGGTTTCATTTTTACGTGGAATGTGGTGCCCAGCTGTCTCTGCAGTTTCACACCCTCTGTGGCCAGAGCTAACTGAAAAACACTGAAACCAGGAGGTGCACAGGAGCAGCACCCTCGGGGCTCTGCACATCTTCATCACTCTCAACCACAACTCCATCTATGGTCTGGCTCTCTTACATGGTCTGGAGATGCTCTTGCTGGGGGTTAATTCACATAGAATGAAAGGATTTGAGACATGTGGGTCTCAGTGTCCGAGCTGGAACTGCTCAGCATCATGGCATAAAGCTCAATGGTCCAGCCCCTGCTGGCTAATGCCTCTGAACAGCTCCTGCACCTCCTTCCCCTGGGACTGTTTAAAACCTCACTGGAGCTTCAGCATGAAGGTAGGAGGGAAACCTTCTCTGCAGGAACTCCCAAGCTGGAGTTGCTGGCCCCCACACTCACTTCAGCTCCCTTCCAGCTTTGTTTTGAATTAAGTTAGACAAGGACACCTGGCAAGCTGCTTGTCTTACTGGGCACAGAGCATGCCTCCAGAGACAGCTCTTCTGCTGGAGCCTCTGGGATGTGAAACAATCAATGCAGAGCTAAAGAGGTCCCAGCAGGCAGGGTAGAGAGTTGCCCTGCAAGGGGTGTCAAAAACAGGGCCATAGTCATCGTATTTCAGACTGCTGAGTAACCTTGCCAGGGGAATTTCTGAAGCTTTTCCTCATTGCTTGCAGGAAAGTTAACTAGGCTTCTGAGATATCTTGGAAATGTTACTCCTGATGTGTTGCCCTGGCCTGTTTTTCCTAAGAAGCAATCTGCCCCTGGCCTGTGGAATGAGCCTGGAAACTATTGTGCTGCTGCTGGCTGTGGCAAATGGAAAACACAATGGGAAGGGGGCAGTAAGGGGGATCCAAGGAGAATGATGCAAAGCCAGCAGGATGACCAGGGGACTGGGGCAGTGGGGGGGAATGGGACACAACAGCAATGTAAGGAGTCTCCAGGATCCATCAGGACTATTGATGCTTCCCTCTGCCCCACCAGCACCGTGCCCTGCCCAAGGAGACACAAGAGAAAAAGCAGCAGCATGAATGTCACCGGTCCCCATTGGTGTAGACACTTCACCTGTCCTTGTTGCCATCATCTCATCCAGGAGCTCCTTCTGGTCTACAGTGTGCTGGACATCTGAGAAGGGGTAACAGGAACCAGCACCACTGAGCTGTAGCTGTTTGCACAGCCAGGACTTCCAGCAAACAAACTCCAGGCAGAGGAAAAAGGCACAAACTGTATTTGCATGAGCCAAAAAGGGGAGACAAGGAAGAAAACTCCCACTTGTAGAAAAGCCCATGACTCACCAAAGCCTCTGGCCTCTGCGGACCAGAGCGAGCTGAAGTCACTGGTAGGTGTTTAGCTTGCTTTTTCCCATCTTGATTTTCTTTGGCGTGATTTGTTTTTTCACAAGGGCTTGCCAAGTGATTTAGACGAGCAATTATCAGCTGATTTTCACTAGATCTCACTTCCCATCCCATGTGTCTATAAGCATCTGAAAACCATTTCCTGCTTGAATTAGGACAGATTGTTCAAGATCTCAAGGAAGAGGCCATTTAAAAAAAAATTTGGTTTGAATTAGTCTTAACATTTCATTTGAATAATTTATACTTTATCCTCTTCCAACCTTTATAAAAAAATATTTAAAGTATAAATTGCTGGAAAATGTCTAAATGAAAAGTTATTTTTTTAACAATAGAACAGGTTAGTTTTTTAGGCCGATCACTCATTCTTTTAGAAAGTAGCCTCCCCCAACCCTTTTATTTTGAATGAAGTTTGGGTTGTTTCCCTCCATCAGTTGCAATTTCTGTTCAGGCCCATTTGCACCTAGACATTTCATCTGGGCAACCTGTGGCCACCTTGGGTGCAGCCAAACTCTTGGGGTTTCTTGGGACTGCTCCCCAATGATTGTTGCTTGCGACGAGATCGATTGCTAAACAACAGAGCATTGCTGCTGCTCTGGAGGAGAGTGAGACTTTGCAGGGGAGAGATGGATGCCCTGCAAAGAGGGGGGTGCATTGTTTGTGAACAGTTGGAGGGGGACCCAGATAGGAGGGTAGAGCTGCTCTCTGCATGGCCATTAGCACGTGGCTGTGGCCTGGCTGGATGCTGCCAGCAGCCACTTGCAGTTGAGTGAGACATTTCCCAGGAGATGCACAGAGGGAAGGACCCTCTCCTGGGAGCAGCTGGTTCCACTCTCAGCCAGCCCAGCTTCCCGGGCATTCTAGGAATGGCTCAGCCATTCTTCTCCTTCATTATATGTGAGCTCAGCAGTTCTGGTTTTGTCAAAGGGAATAAATGGAGAAGTGAATGGTGCCTGTGCAGGGCTCACGTGTGAATGAGAGCAGATGGCAGCAACTGAGAGCTGCCTCGGTGCTCTTGCCAAGGGAGAGAATTTAACTCTTCACTCTGCAGCATGACAGGAGGGAAAAGGTTGCTGGGCTTCTGCAGGCAGCTCCCAATGTCTCTTGTGGCTATGCAGGAGCCACAACTCTACCATCCTCCAGTCTTGGCTGGCCTTAAGGTGGGCTGGCTCCTGCTGAAAAATATGGCCATGGTCCCAGATGAAAGACATGCAGCTTCCCCATGGATCTGAGAAAAAGCCTTGGTGTTGGCTGCTGACTCTCAGAGCACTATCCTTCCTGCCTTACCTTGTGTATTGCACCTTGTCCTTCTTTTTGGTCATTTATTGGTTGTATCTGATCATCCTGGGCAGCAAACAGGACTCTGCTGTCTGTTTCCCATTGGGGATAGGAGGTTCAAGGTGAATATCCGAAAAAACTTTTTTACTGTGAGAGTGACAGAGCACTGGAACAGGCTGCCCAGGGAGGTTGTGGAGTCTCCTTCACTGGAGACATTCAAAACCCACCTGGATACGTTCCTGTGTGATGTGCTCTAGGTGACCCTGCTCTGGCAGGGGGGGTTGGACTAGATGATCTTTCGAGGTCCCTTCCAACCCCTAGGATTCTATGATTCTATGATTCTATGATCCAAACCTTTCCAGAGTGGAGCATGATGCCTATGGTGCCCATGGTGCCCCTCTTGCAGCTTTCTGCTTCCCTTGGGCTGAGCTCACCATGGCAATGTGAGCTGTGCCACTGCTGGTCCATCACAGCAGCCTCTTCAGGAGGACTCCTGAATTAGGTTCTCATGTATGTGCTTGCTAAATACGAACAATATGAACATAAATATAAACACTTGTAGAAATTAGGAGGGCAGATGGCAACTGTGGCAACAGGGGCAAAGGCAGAGCATGGCCAAGCTGCTTCCCAGCAGTGAAACATGAGTGCAAGTCACACAGGCAGTGGGTTCATTTGGCAAAGTATGGTTCTGCCTGAGTTCCTGTGAGCTTCCCCCTACTGACCTTTGTCAACAGGGAGCCCAGGACACAGTCCATCTCTTCCCAGAGAGATACCTCTTTCTAAACTGGCCAACAGTTAAACCCCATACTCTCTTGTGATTGTAGGACTTTTAAGTAACCCCCGAGATACATACACCAACTGTGGAAACTCTTGCACTTACTAGATGACCTTCACACCCATCCTGTCTTGGCTGTGTTTTGGGATTCATTTTGGGTGACTTAGACAGTCCCTCCTGGCTTTTTCCTCTGGGATGGGACTCCCAAAACTTGAATCAGCATAAAACACATTGACACATTGGAGGGCCATAAGCAGGAGGGTAGACAATGTGAACAGTTACCAAGACACCTTTTTTGCACCCCTCTGTGTTTATTGATTGGAAGTTGGATCCTCACGAAGGAGAATCATAGAAGACCTCTGGGTCCTTTGAGCACAGACTTTGGCATTTTCAGGGTCTAGCCCCCAGGGTTTGCCAGAGATACTCTGTCTTTTTAGTATGGATGAGGCTGGGACCAGGAGGCTGGGATTAAATGCTCAGTTCCCCCCCCACAGCCAACCACAGGTTCATTGCTCTTTCTCCAAGGCTCTGCTTCTCTGGATGAATTTGGACCCACACAAGACTAATGCTGCAGAGCACCAGTACTAAACTTTGTTACCAGCCAAGCTGAGATGTAGTCTACAATAGTACAATGACCTCAGAGAGGATCTGCTGAGGAAAAATAAATGGGCTTTGCCTTTTTTTTACTTCCTTAAAAAGCCTGCCCAGTGTGGCTTCCTTGTTTTTCATTTCAAGAAATGTCTGACATTTCTTGGTTTTCCTGTAGGACTTGTTAGAGGTCTCACATGCAGAAAATGAGCTTCATCTGACCCTCACTTATAAGCACTGAAACTTAAAGGACTGACCCTTTCTCCCTGCTGTTTATTTAGTCATTGGGTAAAGCAAACAAGAATGACTGATGTGTTTAACCACTTTTGTCACAACTCAAGCAACAGGACTATGTTTATCTGATGCTACAAAACCACCTGCTCTTTCTCATCCAAAAATTCAGCAAGTTGGACATAGAAGATCTGACTTTCTGATGTTGAGAGAAAATAAACAAGCCTTTAGTTTCCCCCTCAGGGTAACAAATGTTCTTTTGTTATTTCAGTGTGGCACTTTGGCCAGCTCAAGATTGGAAATTCAGAATTAGCATTTTAAAAAAAATGGCAAACACGGATTTTGCAATCCTGCAATTGCACTACAATTCCTACCAAGAGGGAAAAGCAGTAAGTGGAAAGTCTTTTACCATCCCTTATGCCAATGCTTTCCCTTCTTCCCTGGCCAGTCTTTGCTTGGCTGCTTGGCAGTGCCCCAGAAAGAGATTTTGGAGATGAGGGGGCTGTCTGTCCCCACATCACAAGGCAGCTCTCTTCTGCCTCCTCCCCTTGTCCAGAGAAAGGGGGTCAGGCTGCCACAGCTTCTTTCTCCATCTCTGCACTCTCCTGCAGGTGTTGCCCCAGGGTGAAGTGGACACAACACCTCTCCAGGTGTGCCCACTCGAGGTGGATGAGGTCGTGGTGGGGAGCAGGACAATAGAAAGGATGCTTCATGATTAAGGTGTAGAAGGAAGAAGAAGGAGAAGTGCCTTTAAGGGCAGTCATAAGGTCCCCACCCTGCCAGGGACAGGGAGCATGGAAAACCCTTTGCCTGCATCCCTGCTCTCCCCTCCACACTGGTACAAACAGGGCAGTGGGGACTCACTCAAGGATTGGAGCTGGGAGCTGCAGACGTGCTGGCTCTGCTTGCCCTGACCTGTGTCTCCTGACCGTGTTTCCCTGTGTGGGGAATGTTTTCCCTGCAAGTCCCACACAGTGGCCAGGAGCACCCTGAGGGGGGGGGACACACACTTGTGAAGGGCTTGCCGAAGGGCTGTGGCCTGGGAGTGAGTCAAAGCAGCCCAGGAGGGAGAGAAAAGCTCCATTACTAAAACACCGGGTTGACCAGAGCACTTGGACCCAACAAACCCTCGGATTTTTCCCACTGTGCAAGGGTGGGGCTGGGACTGATGGCCTCTGAGTAACAGCCACAGGCACAGGGCAGCTCTGTGTCTTTAAAGGGTGTGAGGAGCAGAGTGCTCCCTTCTGGGGCTCTGCAGACATTTAGAAATGCTGCAGGTCTCTGAAGGCACCTGTACCCAAGGACAAGCCATCCTAGGCTCTGTACTGAGAAACAGGGACAAGATTTGCATTTCCCTGGCAGGTGAAGATCTGTCTGGTGTGACCTGGAACCAGGCTGGGGTCCTGGGGTCCCTTTGCCCCCAACCTGTTAGCGCAGGTTCATGCACAAGTGTGGGGTGAGGGTAGCTACAAACACCATTCAGTCACACTCCAAGCCTCCCACTCTGCCCACCCTGGTCCCTCTTGCTGTGAGGTGTGGGACACTTGGAGAAAGCTCCTGGAGGGAAGACCCGTGTTTGCAGAACATTATTCCCTGCGTGCTGGCTTGAAGAAGGACTCTGCAAGTGCCCAGAGTGCAGCAGTGATTGCTCTGCTCTGTGCCCTGCTCTGGGCACATCCATGGTTTCTGCTGGATGGATCCTCCTGGCACCCACAGTCCAAAGGAAAGTACAAGGTGATGCTGCCATTTTGCTGGGTAGGTGCTACTGTGCCCTCCCCTTGGTCTGCTGGGTACATCCTGGAGTAGGTTACCACAGCTGGATGGTTCCCAGCAGACTCTGGACCATGTCTGTGCTCAACCAATTCCTTCACCACTGTCCCATCTTCTCCCCTGACACCCAAGTCCTGCTACTGCTCAATCTCCACATCCAGCACCCTTTAGATCAAGTAAACAGTCCAATGGGAATGTGCCCAAGCTGTGTGTAACTGTGTGTTTGTGCAAAGGTTATTTCACCTCTGGCAGGTCACTGTTCTCTTCCCATGGTGGTTTTGTAGTGCCACAGTCTGTCCATGAGAAGCTGCCCAAGTACTTTCCATTGGTGTCATAGTGCCATTTCCAAAATGTCCTTGGGACAGATTGGCAAAGCATGAAGTACAGCTGTCAGCAAGGTGTCCCTGTCCCTTTAATGCCCAGTAGTGCTGGGTCACAGCCACCTCCCGAGGAACAGATGACCTGAAAGGTGTCCTCAATCCATCAGAGCCCCTGAATTAAGCCCTGCAAAACGAGACCAGTAACAAGGCCAATGAAAGGACATGGTGTTGTGCAAATATTACAGGCTTATCCACTTATCTGGGTTATGCAACAGGCCTAGAACAAGTGCTTCCATCCTGTGAACTTCTTTAATGTGTCTTCTGAGCTTGTAGGAGGTGTTGCAACCCCCACGGCTCAGCTCACTCCACTCTGAGGCATGAGGCAGGTACTGGGGAAAATCTGGATTTAGCTGCTGGCTCCCAGACAGACACCATTGGTGCATCTTGCTTAACCCTGGCACAACACTTGTTCAGAGGTCAGCGTGTGACTTTCCTGCTTCCTGAGAAGCCAGGGAGGAAGCAGAGCCCGTGCTTTCAAGAGAGGGCAGGGGCACACACTTGTCCTGCTTGATTCTGGTCATGGAGGGGGACAGGACCACAAGGTCAGTTTGCTCTCTGAGCTCTAATTTGCATTTCTAACTGAATTTTGCCAGCAGGAAGCCAAGCAGGACAGCTGTCCTTGGACTGCATGGATCAGGAGACGTAAGCTCCAAAGCATTAGGGTCAGCAAAGCCATTTATGTCACCTGGCACAAGTGGCAGAGGTGGTGGCCTATGTCCAGCTCTGCCTTGTTGCTTCTGTGGAGGCAGCTGGTGGTGAGGGACTCCTTGAAAGGCACGGAAAATAAATCACCACCTCTCCCCTTTCTCCAGCTACCATTAAGAGGAGAGGGGGTGATTGTAGGGAGGCCACATGTAAATGCAACACGTTCAAGGGGACTGGTGCAGCAGTTGGACACAGATTCTGGCTGTCCTGTCCCTTTCCCTGATGGGCTAGAGTCCCTTTCAGAGCAGTTAATACAAAAGGACTTGCCTCCCTCCCACCCTGCACATTGTGTTGCATTTACACTGATGCTGAAAGCCTTGTTCTGACTTGCCCTGGCTGTGAAGGCAGGTACCTGATGGCCCTGTGATGTCCCCCCTCAGAATGTGGCTGTGAGAGAAACCCCTCTGCCCACCTCCTGGTGCACACATCCATCCTGTGCCCACAGCTGCTGCAATGCCCAGCTCCACTGGCAGTGATGGGAGCAGGAGATTAAAGACACACACACACTTTGCTTTCCAGTACAGACAGCAGAAAGAAGGCCCAGCCAGAGGTCAGTGGTGTGTTTGGAGACCAAGGGTCCCCTCCACGCTCCATGTCCATCAGGGGCAGCCTGGCTTGCCCTTCATCACAGAGGAGCAGCAACCTGGGGAGCAGAGTGCTCCTTGCTGGAGAGGAGTCCCCCAGTTTATCTGAGCTGGACAGTTTGGCTGAATTATTTGCCCTATGGTTTCTACAAGGTGTTTGAACTGTGGGGAGTCACCACTGACCCATACTCATCTTCACTCCATAGTAATGGATATTTGAGGTGTTTCTCTGAAAGATCATTGGTAGGTCATATAAAATCTACAACCATGACCAGGAATTACCAGGTCAAATGCTTCACTTCGGGATGGGATGGCCAGGACAGGTCTTCATCTCTCAGACTAGGTGATAATGCAGTAATCTTTGACCAGGCTGTGACACAGGTAGAGAGCATGCAGGGAGGCTCAGCACCTGCCGTGCAGGTCTGGGAGCCCTCAGAGCCTGTAGTCATTGCTTTGCAGGGAGTAGGCTTCTCTGCCAGGCCTTCCTGAGAGCAGACTCACCAGCAAAGCATGCCCAGCACTGCTGGGGTGGTGAGCAGCCAGCACTGCCACTGCTTTCCTTGTTGTTTCAAATAAATCCCTGGGCTCGGTGCTTGCTGCACACTTGCAAGGCTCAGCTGCTGGTGCAGAAGCTCTGGTTATTCTTGTCCTCCTGGTTTTCTCCCATCCCCTGTTCTAGTTTCTTCTCCCTGGAGTAGACTTACCTCCCCTGACCCTCCTGCCAGAGCAATTCATATTCCTTCCAGCCTTCTCCCCAGAGGAGCTTTAGATGCATGAACTCCACCGGGAGCAGGAGCTGCATGTCCCATCCCCACACTGGTTTGTCTCCCAGCAGATGCACGGGGAAGGAATTGGGACATCCAGCTGCTTCCCTGCTTGTCTGGCTCTAATTTACATATTTCTGGTCGCTCAAATGGAACCCCTATCTGTGTCAAACTGCACAAAACCCCCTGAAATAAGCCCTTGGCGCTAGAAGCTCTGATTGTCCCCCAGCATAAGCTAAATCGAATTTTGTTCAAGTTCACATTAATACAAAGACCAACTGCATCCCATCAGGCTGGGTGGTTTTGGCTTTGGAAGCAGAGTAGAAAAGAGCAAGAAAGAAAAAAAAGTAAAATATTCCTGAGGGTGGAGAGGGTGTGTGAATCCCTCGTGTGAAATGGCTTTGAATTAAATCACTGCAACAAGCACAGTCTTCAGTAACCACTTGTAAAACTGTGTTGTTTCCTCTTGTCAAATGTTTTATTTAAACAAAGATTAAAACGTAGATTTGAGTGGACAGGATTTTTTTGGTAAGAGTGTCACAGTCCTGTAGCTAGAAGAAAAAGAAATAAACCATGAAAATGTTTGGGAGATGCTGCAAGATTTTGGTTATAGCATTTTGATTTCTTTTGCTCAGTTGAATGGGTTATTTGCTTTTGAATTTGTTACCAAATGATTTTATTATTGTTTCAGGAGAGATGCCTGCTCACACCAGAAAGTTGATGGAGTCTATTATTATCATCCAGAAAGCTCCAACATTTTGATTTCCAGAGAATCTGAATGCCCATTGTTTGTTGCTTTGTAGTTTTGGTGGGTTTTCTGTGTTCTGGATGATTACCCCTGTTGTGATGGTAGTTTAGTCCTTCTTCACTTCCAATGGGGTGGTCAGAATGTGCACAGCCAGCTCCCTGGTGCTATCTGGATTTTGGAAATTCATTTCAATCAGTGGCACAAACCCTGCATGAATTCTGACACAAACCTCCCAGGATTTGGTGGCACTGGCCCTGCTGCCTCCTTGGCCCATTGCAGGGTTGTGACAAGGGATCACCTTCCCCATCAGTCTGCAGCAACGGGATGTTTGCAGGAGGGGGAGGGGACCTCCCGTGGACAGAGTGCTCCTGGCTGTGCAGCACCCAGCTGCTCTGCTTTTGCTTCCCCTGACAAATCCTGGGGAAGTGACACTATGGGGGGTGGGGTTTTTTTAAGCAAATGAAGATGTGAGCCTTGAGCATATCACAGGATCACAGGATCACAGGATCATTCTGGTTAGAAAAGACCTTCAAGATCATCAAGTCTAACCACTACCCTAACTCTGCCACGTCCACCACTAAACCCTGTCCCCTGGCACCACATCTGTCTTTTTAGATGTCTCCAGCGTTGGTGGCTCAACCACCTCTCCAGACAGCCTGGATCCCCAACTCCCACCCCAGAATAAGACAACCCTAAGGTTCATCCCATGTCCCTGAGGGCATTGTCCAAATGTTTCTTGAATATTGTCAGGGTTGGTGCTATGACTGCTTCCCTAGGGAGCCTATTCCAGTGCTCCACCACCCTCTGGGTGAAGAATCCCTTCCTAATGTTCAACCTAAAGCTCACCCATCTCAGCTCTGAAACATGGCAAGCCCAAGTGGTTCCAGAGCAGATGCAAAGGAGAAGGATCAATATTTAAATAGGTAACACATCTTGGAAGATAAATGGGAATTTCAGCAGGTTGAGGGAGGTGATTCTCCTCCTCCACTTCACTCTGGTGAGACCCCCCTGCAGTGCTGTGTTCAGTTCTGGGGTCAGAACCAAGAGAGTTGGGGTTATTCAGCCTAGAGAAGAGAAGGTTCTGGGGAGACCTTAGAGCACCTTCCAGTGCCTGAAGGAGCTACAGAAAACTGGAGAGGGACTTTTTACAAGGACATGGAGGGATAGGATGAGGAATGATGGTTTCAAACTGGAATAGGGGAGATTTAGTTGAGATATTACAGGAAATAATTCTTTCCAGTGAGGGTAGTGAGACACTGGCCCAGGTTGCCCAGAGAAGCTGTGGCTGCCCCATCCCTGGAAGTGTTCAAGGCCAGGTTGGATGGGGCTTAGAGCAACCTGGTCTAGTGGGAGGTGTCCCTGCCCATGGCAGGGGGTTGGAACTGGATGGTCTCTAAGGTCCCTTCAAATCCAGACCATTCAATGATTCTATGATTGCTAAAATACCATCCTGACAGCATGGAGAACTAGGATTGGTCCTCTTTTTCCTTCACAGAAAGCACCCTGTGAAGAGTGGCTCTTCTCCAGCTGTTTCTCAGCAGGGTCAGCAGCTACCTAGTGTCACATCCCTACAGTGCCAACATGTGACATAATAATGTCTCTGGTGAGTTGCATCATGCAGGGCTTTAGGTTGGTGAGAGGAACACAAATGGGTCTGCATTGGGCACTGTGCCTCCAAATCCAAGGAAGGATCACAGCCTGCTGCTGGATCCCCAGTTCTTCCCTCCTGGAGGCACATCCCTGCTGGCAGCTCCTCCATCCTGCCTCAGCTGTGCTGCTCTGCCCAGTTGTGTCCCTCTGTCCTGCCCAGCAGTCCCATGATGGGACGGGTCCCATCACTTTTCTCTGCCACCTCTTCACTTCCTCTAGTTCTGCCTGGGGCTGTCACCTCCACCTGGTTTGTAGAAAGGCAAATCCCTTGTTTGTGTTGATTTCATACGCCAGTGAGAGGAAGTGGCCCAGCTCCAGTTCCCAGTGCTCTGCATCTCACATGTCACCTCCAGCCTTCTCCAAGACTGCCCTAAAAGCCCAGTCCAGCTCAGCCACTGCTGCACACGAGACCACCCAGCCCTGCTCAAACCAGGGGTGCAGAGGGGGCCGTGGTCCCTCCCTGCAGCTTCCCACTGTCCCCCAGTGTGCCCACACCCCCCAGGATGCCAGGCCTGGCATAGTGGCTGGGCTGCCATTGAGGTGCTCCCTGCCCCCCTCCCTGCCCTCCCACCCCCCTACTGTGCTCCCCTCACCCCCCTGCTGTGCTCCCCCCCCCTGTGGTTGCAGGTTATATAAAGACAGATGGGATAAAGAAACTGAGCACGGATTAACCGGGCAGGAGTAGGACCAGGTAATCTGCCCATGCTCTGCATCTTGCACAGCTCTGGTCAAGTGGGGGATAATGCTCCAGGGGTTCTTATAGCCAAGAGCTGCAGATGCCTCAGCCAATTAGTACATCCTCATGGTGGGTTTGGGTTTTCCTTTTATCTTCATGTCCCTGGGAGAAGAGTGTGCTGCATGAGCCTTGGGTAGAAAGCCCTCATGGCAGAGGGGGCAATGGGGGGACACCCTGTCTGCACCCTGACAGCCTGGGACATGTGGGGCTCTAGCTGAGCATCCCTGCTCCTGTCTGCAGAGGCTGGCCAAGAGAAGGGTGTCAAATGGCCAGAAAGTCAGGGGGAAGGCAGCAGCTGACTTCTACCTCAGCTCTGAGCTCATGCCCTGTGGTGTGAGCAGGAGCTCTGCTGTCAGCAGTGTGTTTGAGGGTCTGTGCAAGATGAAAGGGCAGGAGAAGCACAGGTTGGGAAGGGGGCAGTACCTGCAGGGGCTTTCCTCTCCCCTAACATCTGGGATTCGATTCTGTTTGTGAACAAGACACATACACCCAGGGCAGTGGTGGAGGCACCATCCCTGGATGTGTTCAAGGCAAGGCTGGATGTGGCACTTAGTGCCATGGTCTAGATGGTGTGGTGGTGTTGGTCATAGGCTGGACTTGGTGATCTTAAAGGTCTTTTCCAGCCTTGCTGATTCTGTGATTCTGTGATTCTGTGATCCAGGGGTCAGGGTGGGTGTCCAGGCTTCAGCAATTGCTGTGGGAGAGCTGTTTAATTCAGAAACAGCAGAGACACAGGAGCAGGTCAGTCCACCTACAAGCTGGCACCAGCTGCCCCTGAACTCCACTGACTGGTGAAGGCACCTCATGAGTGTCTTCACATCAAACTGAACCCTGGTCTTAACATCTCCAACAAATGACTTGGACTCTACTCTGGTTTGTAAAGGGTCTCTCAGGTGACCCCCTCCTCCCATGGTGAGACAAATGGATGAGTCCCATGGCTGCTCAGCCCCCAAGGGGAGTGGGCTTGCTGGACACACAGGCAACCATTCACACAGCCTTTCTTCATCCCCACAGCCTCTTCCTCATGCTTTGACAGGGCCTTTGCTGGACCAGCCTAGTGGATTAATAACCCCTGTAATCAACAGATTGCATAATTACTCAATTTCTTAATCAATTACAGTTGTTTGCAGATTCCTTCGACAAACAACATCTAGAGGCACACCCCCTACCCCCCCAACCCATCTAGCCCCAGGTCCTTCCTCCAGCTTCCTTCAGCCTGAGCTGCCAGGCTGGCTGGTGCTAGGGGGTCTGAGGTGTCAAAACAGAGCTGAGAACACACTGCCTGCCTTCCCAAGAGTTTGCTGTTTGTGAGCTGTTGCTTTCAGACCTGATTTCCCTTGGCCCTGCTTCTTGGGTTTCCTTTCACTCTCATACAGGCACCTTTTGGCATTGAATGGCAACAACTGCAATGCCATGGGGAGCTGTGGTCCCTTCTGGCTTCTCTCTGCCCTTGGTGCTGGGCTGCCTTCAGGGGTCCTGCAAAGCCAGAGTGTGCCTTTGTTGTTCAAAAGCCCCAGGAATATCCCCAGCTCCTCAAATTTGAACCTGCTGGGGTAGTGGTGTGCTACCACCCAGGGCAATGGTGCAGCCCCCAGACTGAGAGAGGAAGGGGGATGTTGTTTGAAGAAAGGCTCTTATGTTGGCGTGGCTGCCCGTGGTACTGTTGTGGGGGTGCAGATAAGAGCTTTGAAAAGGCTCCATGTGTGTTGAGAGTGATGCAGACTCCCTGAGAGTTAATAAATAGCGTGACCATCCTGCAAGCAGTGAGAAGGTGCTTTAAGCTTGAAGGAGAGAGCTCAACAGAGAAGCTGGGGGGTCTGCAAGGGCAGGAAGACTTGGGTGGGGAAGAAAAAGTCCCTTGCATGCTTACATCAAGTGCCAGCATGAGCCAAACATGAGACAAAGTGGATGACAGAGAAGTGATGGGAAAAGGGAGGAGATGTTTGAGGATCCTGCTCCTGCAGACAGTGTCCAAGCAGTGTGTGACTGCTAGAGCCACAAGCTGGGATATACTCCTGAAAGGAGTCTGGGCCATTACCAGGAACAGTCTTGGCTCTACACCCGTGATGTGCCATTGTATCTACAGTTTTCCACTTTTTTAAACTGTGTTTTCAACTCTGTCATCAAAGGCTTAGCTTTCTGCAACACTGTGACCAGATTGCATGCCCTTGGAGTCGTTGTGTGGTGGGAGAAGGGAAAGCAGATGAAGCTGAAAAGAAATTTTCATTTTTCTTCAAAAGAGTGGATAATGCAGAGGGAAATATGTAGGAAGCCCCCAGGGCATGCAGTTTAGGGTGGATCTGGGAATCCAACTTCGGACATTGTGTCTTCCTAAGCTGTAAAGACCAGATATTTTGAGTGTTGAGATATGGGGAAAGTTTGCTCCTGCCTGAGCCTCAGAGCAGGCAGCACTTATCTTATCCCAGGGTGCTGGTAGCACAGTCCTCTCTGCAAGCAAAAGAACCTGGATCTTTCCTTCTGTCCTCACCCATGATTTGTACCAGACTTGCTTAGGATTGCTAAATAACACTCCTGGTTGCTGCCAGCTGAAGGAGCACAGGGAAGCAGGAGGACTCTGCATCCTGGTCCAGGTCTGCATACTGGATCTGGGCATGCATGGAGAGCTGTTAATGAGGCTGCTGCAGGGACACCCTTGTCCTCTCAGACCAGTGGTTTCTGTTATGGTCACTGCTTACCTGACAAATCGCTATTAGGTGATAAAATCATCTGATAGCAATCTTCAACTTGAAGAACTTTGGGATGCTGTGAGCTGGGAACTTTTGATCTGAGGTTTAAAACACATTTGCAACAACCAAATTGCAACTTTATTCTGAGAAATCCTAGTCTGTGACTTTGCAGGTTTGCTTTGCCCTGAACAGATATTCAGAAGCAGTTGCTAAAGACAGTGACAAAAATAAGACTTTTACTATTTTTGACCCTGGTTTGCCTTGCTGACTCAACACAGCTCCCACTGTGGGTGCCAGATCATATTCCTGCCCATGCAATAGCAACTCAGTTATGACCTAAATTCTGGTTGCAGAGCCTCTGTCATTGACTGAGGTTGACTCAGAACTCACTTCTTGTGATTTGTTATTTATAATTTACTTTTTACTCTTTAGCTTAAACAGTGCACTCATCTAATTTGGGCTTGGAAAATACCCCTTGGCAAATTCTTTTCAGAGGGACAGCAAAATGTGATTGTCTTAATTTGTCTCAAAACAGCAGGTGCCCAGCTGTTTGTTTTTCAGGTAGAAGTGAAAAGTCAAGACAATAAGATATCCAGTTACTTGTGAAGTTCCTGCTCCACATGACTAATTATCTCTCAGCTAAAAAGAAGGCAGGATAGGTAAATCTATCTGCAGCTCAGTCATAAATAGCCCTTGCCAAGAAATTGCTTGTCCTGACACTGTGGGGAAAAAGTGATTGAGTCATAAGCCTTCCCAGACATTGGGGATAGAATAGTAAGACTTTGAAAAAACAGAAGGAAGGCTATTTGGATTGTATTTTGGAGCTGAGATGTGAAGCATCCAGGGCAACTCTCTTCTTGAACATTTGAAGTGAAAATCTGGGGTATTTTGTGCATCTGGAAGCTAGGGAGGAGCTGAGCAGCTAGGTGCTATCAGACAGCCAGGCTTTGCAAACTGTGGGGAAGGGATGACTTGCAAGGATTCCCTAAAAATATTTTGCCAATTTTACTTGACCTCTCTTCTGGAAGTGGAGAAGCCAGAGATGCTTTGGCTTCATGCACAGCCTAGGACAGCTGAGCAGGCAGACAATGTCTCCAAGTGTCCCCAGCTCCTTGGCAGGGTGTCAGCAGAGGCCTCTGGGGCACAGCCAGGCTCTGTGGCTCTGCAGATGGGTGAGCTCAGGCAGTGCTGGGGAGGGTCCTCTCCATCACCTGTCCCCCCAGAAGGGTCAGACCCAAGTGAACCACGTCTGCCCTTTCTCTCAGCAGCTGTGGTGGCTTTTGCAGGTTAAGGGCAAGACATTGGGTACAGAGGTGAGAAGACAAGAGCTGCATTCAACTCACAGGCACAGTCACCACCCACCAAGCCTTCAGGGTAGAGATCCATGCTCCTGGACTTCCAGTCACCAGAACCTCATGAACAACTCACGTGTCACATTTATGCCCACAGTGGGGTTGCAGAGGCTGCGTGACAATGCAAAGCAACATTTTGCTCTGAAAAACTTGTCACCAGCCATAACTGCCTGGGTGGTGGAGCAAGGGCAGATGCTAGAGCCTGTATTTCTTTTTGTTGCCCGTTCCAGTCAGCAGGCCACATCTCTTGGGTATGTCCCTGCTCCTGGCCCTTAGCTAGGGATGATAGTGGGTCACCCTGGGCTGGCAGAGCAGCCCTGGGAGGAGGCTTAGCAGGGGGTGGCAGTGCTTTGCTGCATTGTTGTGGCAGCACAAGTGCCACTGTGTGGGAGGAGTGGTGAAAGTGGCTCCTGGGGACACACTGTGTGTGCGTGCTGCTGTTGGGAGATGGAGACAATTTGTTCTGCTTTTTTTCCATTGTGCACGGGCACATAACCCGGCTCTCGGCCTCCTCTGACAATAACACTTGGCTTCCCTCAGCCAACGTAACTTTTTAAACGATGCAAATAATTTTAGTGCATCCAGGAAGTGGCTGAGTGTCTGGGTGTCTGAATCAACATCCTGGAGGCAGGGTCTTTGCCGCCAACACAAGTACTAAATATAGGAGCTGCCTATGGATGGAAGTGCAGGTCTTGGAAATGGCAGAACCAGTGCCAGAAGTGACTGTGTGCCAGAAGGTGACCACTGCCAAATACTTCTGCTGGCCAGTTCGATCCTGCTTGCCTAGCCACAAGCTGCATCAGCTCAGCTTCTCTGTGCTGATGCAATCACATTTCCTCTATGGTTGTGGCATTGGGATGGAAAGAGCAGAACGGAGGGACTAGCATGACTGATGCTGGCTGAGAAGCACTCCAAGGCTCCCCAAACGAATCCTTTCCAGCACTGTGAGCTGGGTGGGATAGCAGGGTAGCCACACACAGGAGGGACTTTAGAGCTACCCACCCTTCCTGGCACATGTGGGATTGCTAGAGTCACCTACAGATCTGGGGAAGAGCCACAAGGAGTCAGGTCATCTGCCACTCAGCAGGAGTCAGGAACTACCACCTCAAATTCTGTTTTCTTCTTCTGGGCAAAGTAAGATTTATTTATTTTTTTTTAGATTTCTGCTGCAAGTTTTCCAAGAAATCTAACAATCCCAGACAAGTTCTAATTTGTCCACATTTGTTGTGAAGCTTGCATGCAGTAGCTGGCAGCATGGTCCATGAATGCTGCCTACAAAACTAAAATACCTCCCTAAACCCACTTGATTCCTGTCGATAAAAATAACTATGGCTCCTAAACCAGTCCCAGAATATCTTCTAGAGGTGTTACTCGTGGTTCTCCTCTCTTATCTCCCATGAGGCAGATGAGGAAGGAGACAAATGATGGCTTGAGGAAATGAACACCCAGAAAGACTCCCTGGGCTTTTCCTGTGCTGGATCTGTAGTCATGTTGGACTGTGAATCCAGGGTCTGTCCTGATGCATGGAGCTGAGGATCTGCAAAGACTGAACTGGGCTTGGGTTTGACAGGCAGCCCAAGTGGCTGGAGGGTCCCTTGAGTGGAGTGGAAGGTGTCCCTGGGAATGCAAGACAAGGAGCCCCAAAGCCAGTCCTCAGAGCACTCCTGTAGATCACTAACATGGGTTAGCAGCTGATCTGATCTTGCACCCACCTTTCTGGCCATTGTAGGTGGAGCTAAACCTACCAAAGATGTTCTTGGCTGTGGTATGACCACATGTACCTCTATGAGGAAGGTCTGAGCTGTGAGACACAGGGCACCCACCTTGCCAAAATGGTGGAGCAGCTTTTCAGATATGAGGGTTTCTACAGTAATCCCAAATTCTGGATGTCCCAACTTGACCTCTCAATCATGTAGTTTAGATGAAGAAGAGTTCTCCTTATGCCATGGGGAAAAGGTGAGAGGTTGTCTTAAACCCTTCAAAGGGAAGTCACTGGGCTCAGGGGAGGTAGCTCCTGCCCTCAGGCTGTGGAAAAAGGTTGGAGAGGCAGAGCAGCCACCCTGGCCTCGTTAGTGGGAGAGAAGGACTTTTTGCTTTGATGCTGATCTTCAGCAGCATCTTTGTTTCCTTCTCCCACAGTTGGAAAATTTGGATCGGCTCCTACAAAAAGGAAGCAGATGTTTCAATTCTTTGAGCTTTCACCCTGTGCACTGCTTGGAGCTGGGAACTACCATTTCTTCATAGGCATTTGGAGAAACTGTGGTGGCAGAATTAAATCCATCGAGTGCTACCAAAGGGCAGGGCAACAGCCAGCACACAGCAGAGCTCTGCTGGGGTTTTAGAGGCCTGAGTAAGAAGAGCTATTTTAAGGTCCAGGAAGAATACATTTCTGACCAGGTGCCCAGAAATTCCTTTGAGTTAGTCATGAGTTAAAAAAAAAAGTTAACTAAAGAGAATATAATCCCATGATGACAATGTTATCTTTAACAAAACACAGGGAGATGCAGCAGGAGCAGTGCACTGTGCTGTGTTGTGCCTTTACCTTCACAAACATGTTTTAGACAGAGATGTTAATCTCACAGGAACACTTCTGCTTCCTGCACCAATCTGACACTTCAAGGCACATGTGGATAGAGTTTTTTGTGCTGTGCTGAAAGCATCAACTGTTTTTTTTGTCATTTCACTGCAGTGGAAGTATTTAATGCTGGGCTGGTGTGTAGGAGCAGTGACATTTCTGTGTTGCTACTCATCATGAGCATTTTGGGGCGTACTGCTCTGCTCTCTTTGTCCCAGTGCCTTATTTCAGAGCAGACTCTCACACATTTATTCTGGTTATTTGTAACATAGCAAAAATCCTGCATTTAAGGTGCTGCTGGCAATTCCATGGGGATCCAAATCCTGCCTTGAATCGACAAATGTCAGCAACCTTGCATGGACAGTCTGGGGGCTGGCAGCTTCAGAGGAATAAACAGACAAGAAGTTGTGATGGGAAAGGAGAAAAGCCTTCAATTCCAAAATTTTGCACACTAAAATTAAGAGCAAATCTTGATTCAGATCAAAACAAAAATACTGTTTCATCTCGTAAGGGAAAAACTCCCAGTGTTTTCCACCAACTCAAGTATCATTATTAACAGAGAGTGACTTTTCTCACAGTGCTATGGCATTTGTGGAAATGCCAGTGATGGTCATAGGAAACTGGACATGACTTTTTGGTCTGAATGAGATGTTTGGGGCTGGACTCCCACAACTACTGAGATGTGGAGTGCCTTTGTCTCACTGTGGGTGTGCAGAGCTGGAGGGTGGAAGGCTGTCTCAGTCCTCTCTTCTTTGTGAAGAACAATGAAATATTTCTTGGTCCACTGAGAGTGAGAACATCTTGCCAACCTGGGGGTTATAGTCCTTCCTGTAGGGCAGGGGTTCTGTTCCTGCATGTGACAGTTGGTCCATAAGGGTTTTCCAAGAGAGAGGTATGAGATCTCCCAGCCTGCTGGAGTGGGAGTCATTCACAGGTGGAGACAGGACTCAGACCAAACACCCAATGTCCCAGGTGAGCCTCTGCCCTGAGGTCTCTGTTAGAAGTGAACCAACCCTCCCAAGGGCCAAGGACCTGACCTTGTTAAAACAGCTTATAATGAAAACAGAAATTTTGTTTCAGCTGCAACAAAATGTTCCTAGTTAACCCCAAACATAACAGTTCACGGGTGAGAAAGAGGGAAAATAAAAGTGGCTTGATCTGAATTGATTATAAAATCATTTTCTGGTTCAATCGTTTAATTGAAAATTCAGTTGTTCTTGCAACAGAAATAATGATCTGGGTTTCTCCAAGTCAGAAATCAACACGAGCATGTGAAGGACCCTGTCCTGACTGGAGACTGGCTGCAAAGCATTGGCACGAGTGAGCTGAAGTGTGGGCACAGGTCCTGCTCTGCCCCCCAGCCACAGCTGCCCCTGCAATCAGGGGCCACCACATGGCATTTCTGCACAAGCCCCATTTGACAGAGGCTTGAAGCTTCAGTGCTGTTCAGCAGGACGTGACAAAGGCCACGCTGAGGTCATGGGAGCAGTGACCACTGCCACGCAGGGGACACTTGTAACCTGCATGCAGTGACAAGGGGCCACGTCTTCATGGCCTTTCCTCAGACACAGGCAGGGAGTGGGTAAAGTGACAGGGGGTTCTGGAGAGGGAACAGCCCAGCTGGGAGTGCACACTGGGAGGTGTCTCAGCTCCTAGAGCTCTGGGTGGAGATAGAGGAGCCATGTCCACTTGCAGCCCTTGTTGCCAGGTGCTCTGCCCTGCCACCATCACAGCCCAGGGCAGCAGGCAGATGGTTGTTCCTTTAGGTGGGATTGATTCTGACAGGGAAGAGGGGTGGCTTCCTGAGGGCTTTCTCATCTCAGCTGTCTGTGGGAACTACTGGCATCCCACTGCTACCAGCTGATCTCATTTTCACTGTCTCCAGGTGCCCTGTATGGCAGGGAGCCAAGGCATTCCCAGGGGAGCTGGGAACCCTCCAGCTGTGCATCCAGCTGTGCCTCCCGCCGGGACAGCCCCACACTGGGGACCAGGGTGCAGGGGCAGCCCCTGGGCTGCAGCTCCACATTGGCCAAGGCAGGCATGGCTCAGCCCTGTCCTAAGGCCTTCCACCAACAGGGGTTTCTGCAGCTTGCAGAGAACTCTCGTAGGTGTCTGCTCATGGCCTCCTGCTCTGGGGCCAGGCTTGCTGTTTGTGCTGAAACGCAGGCATGAAGCTACAACAGAGCAGGGAGAAGGCAGTGAGGATGGTCTTGGGGTATGATAAGTGCAGGATGGGAAACCCATGACACAGCTCTTACACCAGTGCCTGTTTGATGGCTTACACAGAGTGAACCCACCAGCAGCAGTTTTGTTTTCTCTCAGCTGGAGCCTTGGCTTCCTCATGCTCAGCATCCCAACTGTCAGGAGTTGGTGGGGTTGTAGCCATGAGGCAGATAAATAGAGGGCCAGGGAGGAAGGGCCTGCTCTCCCCATGGAGGCAAGAAAGCCCTGAGCAGCAATGCACCTCCCACTGTATCCCTCAGACTCTAGAACACTGTCACCCATGGCACGGCCAACACCGAGAGGCTCCGGCAGGTGCCCCTGGTGCAGAGGCCAAGCAAAGGGAGTTAAAGAACTAAAGGATCTCCTCCCTCTGTGGGCTAAAAAGGCCAGCTGGTGGAGATGGTTTCTTCCTGAGTTGGAATTAGAGCTGTCTGGAACGTGTGCTGTATTTCCCATGGATGTTTCAGAGGCTTACACACCTCTCACTGGCATTACCGTTTCGTGTGCTCCTACAGATCTCCAAGGAAGAGCTTGGCAGGTAAATACTTGCAGCAGGCTTGTAAACTAGAACTAAAAAAAACATACAAAATGTCATGCTCTTCTGGCCAAGACATCTTCCAAACTTAGACAAAATGAGAAGTCTTCCCACTAGCTTTGGTGGTAAGAGATGAGGTTCGGTTTTTATTTGTGGTTTTTCTTTTCTTTTTTGGTTATTATTTTTTTTTTCCAAAAAGTCGTTTTGTGTCAAAACAAAGTTTTAGATGAAAACTTGTCAATCAGCTTGGGGGACAGCCAAGCACAGAGCCTGCGGGTTTCCCTTCTGCATCTCTGAGTCATTGTGAGAGTGGAGGGTCTCTATTTTTAGCCTCTGCACACACTAACTGATACCAGCTACAGAGCCAACCGCCCTTCAGCGCTGCATCATCGCGAAATCTCGGCACCAGGACAGCAGTGTTGGTCCTTGGGTCTTGACTTGGATGCACAAAGCAGAGAGGAGCAGCAGGAGGAGAGGCTGGAGATGTGACCTTCCTATCCAGCCAGGGAGTGTAGCAGCTGTGTGTGGAGTGTGGCCCGTGATGCCCTCCGTGCTGGAGCAGGGGGTGCGTGGGTCAGGAGGGCCAGTTCTGCACAGGGATAAGCTGCCATGTTCAGCTCACATACTTTTTCATAGAAACATAAAATCCCAGACTGGTTTGGGTTGGAAAGGACTATAAACATCATCCAGTTCCAACTCCCATGCCATGGGCAGAGACACCTTCCACTGGACCAGGTTGCTCCAAGCCCCATCCAACCTGGCCTTGAACACTTTCATGGATGGGGCAGCCACAGCTTCCCTGGGCAACCTGGGCCAGGGTCTCACCACCCTCAAAGCAAGGACTTTCTTCCTAGTATCTCATCTAAATCTTCCCTCTTTCAGCTTAAAACCATTCCCTCTTGTCCTACTGAGTTTTTATAGTAAATGTAGAAGAAAGTTTTACATGTTATTTAGTAAGTCCAACTACCCAAACCTAACAACTTGAGAACTATTTGGATCTGAGCTTGGCACAGTGATGCCTTCTGGGAGCCACATGCCTCATGGCCCTCTCCAGCCTGGACTGGTTTCAGTGCTAGGACTGCAGCTGGGGTCAGAATTTTTACCTGCTTTATTTTTGATGACTCAGCTTTGAAACACTCTTTCCTCTGCCTCTGTGCCAGGAGCTCAGTGCAAGTAGCCTGTTTTTTAAGTAGCACAGGAGGAGCACAGGGACAGGAGATTGAGAGTGTCCTGCCTTGGGTCACACGTGTCCTTGCAGACCAAAGGCCAAAAAAAAAAAAAAAAAAGGGGGGTTTTAGCATATGAGTTAATTCTTGGTGGAAAAAATGGCTTTCTCAGTAAAGCAGTTGGGCATGCCCACAGATGTCAAACCAACACGAGAGAGACTTCCACAACCCACTGGGGTTGTTCTGTATGGGGAAGCATGAGGCCCCGCGGATGCGCATCCGTGGGCTGCATGATGCATAGGTCACCACGGAGAGGAAGGTGGCAGGTACATGGTCAACACGAGCAGCTAAAGAAGAGATCTAAAAATAGCTCACAACTGAAGAGACTTGTGGTGTAGGTAGCCTGCCCAAGATGTACAGCTTTTGTTGCAGTCTGCCTGAGAGATGAATGACTCAATTATTATCTGAAAGACACTGCAAACACATCGGTTCCACAGTAGGGTGCTCATCAACCAGCGCTGAAACCACCACAAGACCAAGTATAGCCGTGATAGGATATGTGTGCAATGCAAAACAAAAACCAAAACAACCCTAAACGAGCCCTTCAAGCCACTTTCTGACCCAAGAGATGCTGTTTCTGTAGTCTTGACAAAAAGCTCTGAAGCAGAAACAGAAAGCAGAGACTGGAGGAACTCAGTTCCCCTGCAACTCACATACATTCACTTTTTTCCCTGAAGCATTTTAAGACGTGTAGAAACAGCAGACTGTGTCCACCTTACATGACTCTGGCATTAGTCCATGCAAGGACTTCACTCCTGATTTGCTTCAGCACAACTGGGACATGGCATATACAATCCTTTCCAACCCAAACAATTCTGTTTCTATGAATTGCAGCACAACTCAGACCTGACTGCATTTCTAGCACCAGTGGTTCAGTGTTTCGTCCAGGCAAGTGTTGCAAATCCTAAAGGACAGAGGCTCCATGGTCCCCCTGAGCCCCTGTCCCAGTGCTTGATCACTGGAACAAGCTCTTGCTAGGTCATCCAAGCCTCCTGAGGAGATGTCTGGTGAGTCAGCTCTTTACAGGTAACCTGTGTGAACCACATTGTTCCAGCCAGACTGCAATAGCTTTTAAGACCTTCTTTGGTTTTTCTTAGCCAGAGGGTTCAGGCAGTCAGAGGTGCCCACCAGGAGTGGTCTAGCCAAGGTTTGCTTTGGGAGATGCCCTGTGCTATCTGAGGGTCACATCTGCCTTCCCCATACCCCTGGGGCTGGTCTGATCAGCCCCATTCCCCTGCTATGGTGGACAACATCACCAGGGTCTCTCTGGAGGGCCACCTAGAGACCTTCCTTCTGCTTCCTCCAGTACCTCAGCACAGCCCTCCACAGCAGTTTGGGGCCAGTATTAGGGTTTTAGCTCCTCTCTCACTAGTTGTTGGTTGGTGCCAAGTGCAGAAATCTAAATATGAAAAATATTGCCCCATGAGTTCAGAAATCCCCCTTCCTCTTGCTTCTCTGCTATCTCCTGCTCCTTATTAAAAGTTGGGAGGGGAGTTGGAAAAAAAGGAAAAAAAAAATTTGCAAAACATCTAGAATAAAACCTGGATTATTTTTTTTTTAAGTGCAGAAACAATGTTTTTATTTAATCATTTTTATTTCAAACAGAACAAAATGCCATTTTTGCAAGCAAGTGGAAATTCCCTTTGGCTACTGTTGCTCCAATAAGCATGAAAAGGAAGTTTGTGTCTGATTGTGACAGTAGGTCAATCATGTCAGCTCACACCTAGGTGAATGTGTTTCCCTTCTCCTGGTGACATTCTGCAGTGTGACAAGGGACAGTTTCTGGTCTGGGTTTGGCTGAGGCAATGCTGCACCAGTGCACAGAGTAACTGAAAACCAAACAAAGTAGCTGGACCACAACTCTTCTTGAACAGAGGATTCCTCCAGCTTGCAGCTCATTTTGAGGAAGTTCTAGCTTTCTTTCAAGGTGCTGCAGATGGTTGTGATTAAGTAGAAATTACCTCAAAGGGGCTATGCCTCTCAGGTTCTGATGAGGCAGCTGAGCTGCAGTGAAAAATCTCATGAGGAAGTTTGCAACCAGACAATCCCTCAGCCAGTCTGCTTGGAAACCATGACTGTCTTGTCTTCTCTGGGGGCACACTTGCATTTCCCATGTGGTCTTCACTGTCACTTGTGACTCTCTCTTTGAGGATCTCATACCAAGTCCATCGCCAGAGGTTAGAACCTCTTTTCTGGGAGCTCTGGCCCATGTTCTTTCCCATTACCTACGTGGTGGGAGTACCTGGGAGGTAAGCAAGTCCCTCAGGGATGCAAGGATCTCCACTGAAGGAACGTGGCATCCTTTTGCATGTGCTGCTCAGACTGTTGGACTGTCCATGTAGCTCCTGCAAAAAAGCCATGCAGACAGCTGATAGGGCACAGACCACACCCAGAGTCTTGGGGAGTAACAGGGGGACCTGAATAACTTGTTGTGCTGCTGTCTGAACTGAGATAGTTTGATGGTGCAGGACAGAGAGGTCCATTTCTCCATACAACTGTTTCATCAATGGATCTGTTTGTTCTGTCCCATTCCAAGGCTCAACAGGCTCTTTTCTGGCCCTTGGCAGTGCCAGAATGAGTTTCCATCACACCACAAGAACAGCAGACTTCTCTTGGCTTACTTGATGGCCTCTTACACTGGCAGCAGAAGGTCCTTCTCAGAAGAATCTCACCCAGTGTGTCCCCAGGATCTCCCAGCTCCAAGCAAGGATGTAGAGCCTGGGTGAGGGGGTCAAGAAGACCTCTTCTCTGAAGAAAAACAGCACTGCACACAGCTCTATGAGTGCCTGAGGACTTGTGGAACACTTGACACTGGGAGCAACTTTCCAGCTCAGAAACCCCAATCCACAGACACCAGCAGAAGAAATGAAAGCTCACTGCATGGCAGTACTGTCCTTTTTGTATTTCTAAGGAGGATTTATGTTTCTCAGGACCAGAAATGTGCTTTCCTCCTGTTGTGAGAGCCCCAAAACTTCAATACTTTAATGCAGACCTACCACTGTGTTTGTGAACCCACAAAAGAAGACAAAACCAGGAAACCTAAGTCTGGTTTTCAGTTGTAGGCCATGCAGCTGGGACAGAGACAGTCCCCACACTTGCCTGTCACTAACATTTGCTGCTGTCTGGTTCAAACACAAAGCAGCATCAGGAGATGGGAGGCAGCCCAGCATCCAGGCTGGAATCACAGAAGACATTCCCCAGCTGCAGCACTCCAATAATCGACAGCTGGCAACGTGCTGCTGTCTGGGGGAGGCTGCACTGATGCCACCTGTATCAGGTATTTGGGAGGTGAAATTAATCCCTTTGTGGAATGTGTGTGTGCACGGTGTTATCTTTTGGGGTGTTTGCATAGATCCATGCTAATTATTTCTATCTCAGAGGGTGCTTTGCCTGGTGATGGTTCAGACCTGCTCAGGCTACTGACCTGCAACAGGGGATGGTTTCATGTTGAGTGTGCCAGGTGTGTTTCTCTCACCACTTTCTGGAGCAGCAGTCCCATGGGCTCAGGCCTCTGGCTTGCAGCAAGAGAAAATTTCCTTGTTCTTTACTGATCCATTTTTGCTCATTGCATTCTCACTTTGGAGTAAACCATTCCTCTCCCTCTTGCTGCTCCTGTGTTGGTTATTGCTTCCTCTAATTAGCCCAACAAGTCTTTTTTTTAAAATGTAATCTTACCCCTTAAACTCAGCATGTATTTTTAACTTCTCTTTTTAGCTTGCTTGTGAAAACCACTGGCCCTTCTACTTTATTAATGCCAGAAATTTATGAACTACTGGCACAATTAATATGGCTGTTACAGCCCTGGAGCCCCATAGGTGATGTCAACTTCTGCCTTTTCCAGAAGATGGTTGCTGAGCACTGCACACCTATGAACTTGTGGACAGTCCCCAAGTTACTTTCTTTGTTACATGGAGTCATTGATCTCCACTGGAGTGAGAGGAGATCTGGTCTTGAGAAACACAATGCTGTGGGTCACTGGAGGGAAGACCTTCACTGAAGCTGCTATGGCCATGTGTAGGGAGATCTGCTCTGGAAGACTTCCCTTCCCCTGGCTGTGCTCAGGAAATGTGATTCCCTGTTCCTTTGTGTTGCAAGAAGGGTTTCCACTCTGGAGGGCTATAGCTTGTGAAAAGGGTCAGTACAGCTCCTGCCAAAACCCATGGATCCTCCCTGCTGCCAACAGAGAGGACCTGTGCTCATGTGTGATCGCTTTTTCTTTCTCGTGTGTCAGGTCTGTGGTGTCTCACACTGGAACTGTTGGAAACTGCCTTTTTCTCGAGGGCTGACAGCACTGGCTGCAGACCTGCTGCCTCCAAAGGTTGGGAGATGAGTGGGCCAATGAACTCCTGTTCCTAAGCTCTGTGTGCAGACGTGCCTTTTGTTCACTCTGTCCTTGTTTGAAGAGCATGTCTGCACTTCACCAGCACTTAGTGGTGGTTACACCACTTGGATCGGGTTTAATTTGTGAATGTATTAACAACAATAATAAGCTTTAAATAACGAGTGGCAACTGGTGAATGGAGCCTCCATCTGTTCTCACCCACAGTGTGCAAAGTCTACCAAAGTCAATGGGCTTCTCTCCTCTGAATTCAACGGGCCTCGTGCCAAAATTTTGTGTGAATAAAGTGATGCTTGTGTATGTATTTATGAATGGTGAGGAGGGGGATACGTGCAAACCCAGCATCCACAAAATGCCCATGAAACTGCTCCTGACACAGTTTTTAGCAAATCCCAGCACCTGCCTGTGTGAAAACTTCTTGTCTTGTTGTCACAGGAGGAGGAGCTCCACAGCTCTGGGACAACACCTCTGCTGCATCAGAAAAGGGTCATGTCAGGGAGCAATGGCATTGCAAAGCACACAGCTCCCCTGGTGCAGAAGTGGATTTTGAAGACTTCAGCACTGTACCTGTGACTAATCTGATTTGCTCTGGGATTTCTTTACTGCAGACAATTGCTGCTGTCACAGTGTTTATCTAGTTCTAGAAAATCGAGTGATGTTGTGACTCCTACAAAGGAAAATGAGGCTTGGGGAATAATTTCATATAACTGTGTGTAATGTACTTTGCTCTGAAACCATTAGTTTCTCATAAGAGGCCCTTGAGCTGTTGAGATGACACTCAGGGAGTCAACAGATATTGATCCCCATTAGGGATAACTTTCATGTCCCCACGGAAGGGCATGCACTCTCCTATTCTTCCAGATGCCCACTTGGACATGCTGTGTCACCACAGCCAGTCAGAGAGACAAAGTGAAGAGTTAATCTGGATTTGTTCTGATATAACCATCCAGTATTATGGAACTGAGTCTTCTGACAGTCGGGGTAAAACATAAGCCCCAGTGCAATATCTCCCACCTGAGACCTGGCAACCCTCCCCTTTTTTTTGCTTCAGGAGATGGTGTCTAGGGTAAGAAAGCAAAATAGTAGGAAACAGAAGGAGGAAAAACAAGTGTCCTGGAGCAAGTAGACAGAAATTCTGATGGCATCACAGGCTCTCCCACAGTGGAGCTGAGAGCTGGGTAGGGACAAGGGCCCTTGTAACATGTTGCCTGAAGGTGTCTGGCTCCTGGACTCTTTACAGAACCTATCTGTGCAAAACAGCTTTTTTTATTTGCTTGCAGTCCTGGTCCCTTCCCTTTGCATTTGTCCCTGAGGCTGAATAACAAAGATAAAATTCTCCTTTGCATCTGCTGCTCTAAGGTGATTGTCTCAGCTTCCCTTTCCGAGGTATGTGTGGTGAGAATGGACATGCTCAAAAGGAGCCCAAGGCTCTGTGTCTGCATGGCATTGCCTCCTCCCTGACTCCTCGAGGTTCAGGGTTCAGCACTCAGTCCTGCAATGGTTCTCCTTGCTCTCCAGGCAGCTGGTTACCCACTTACTCCTGAGAAGAAGGGTGCATTTCACTCAGTAATAAAAGGGTAAAAAAAGTTTCCTTAAAGTCATAAAATATGGTTGAAAAATACAAGAATGGAGATGGGTAGGAAGAGGTTTTTAACTCCACTTTATAATTTCAGGTTGATGATGTAAACATCAGTGAGGTACACCTGCAGTCTCAACCCTTCTCCCTGAAGCTTTTTGGAGCAACACAGATGTGGTTACTATGGGATTTAATTTGTTATTTGTTTCCTTGTGTGTGGTATCACTGAGCTGTGTCTTGCAGCTTTTCAAGATCTTGGGCAGAAAGTAATCAAGCACTGGGAAAAGACTTGAGCCTAACAACTTGCTCCTGCGGCAGCTGCTGGGGACGTCAGTGATGGGTGCTGGGGAGGGCAGATGGGTGCTGGGGAGGGCAGATGGGTGCAGGTATGTCTCACAGCACCTTGCATGAGCAGCACTGCCTCATTGCTTTTTCTCTGGCCCTCGGTAGTGGTTGTCTCATCAAATGCAAACATCTTAATGACTTGAGCTATTCAGTGGATTTCCTCTCCATTATCCCTGCTAAGCTATTTGCTCTGTTTACAAGCTGGCAGGTATTCCAGGACATCCGAAAATGCTCTGTAAACTTTTTTTCCACCTAAGTAGGGCGGTTATAAAGCAATGGAGAGGAGTTAAAAGGCAATTTACCTTTCATGAGAAATGCAGGTACCCTGGTGATAAGCTCTTGTCTCCAATAGAGGATCTGTGAAGCAGGGAGCTGAGAAGTCTAACATCGGGAGAAATCACAGGCTTTTTGCCCAGGGGGAGTGTTACTATTTTCCTGCTTGTGGGTGATATCATTTAACTTAATAAAAGCCCACCCCTCCCCACAGTGTCATCTGAGCTGACACTCTGCAAACTGTCACCTCAAGGTCAATCGCTCTATTTCACCCTGGCAAGCAGAGCTTTGCTGCTGTCACCGGAGTCGCTGTTTCAGGCAGAGTGGCTCAGGGTCAGGCCCCTGGCAGATGGCATCTGTTGCCTGCTGCCCTTTCCCCGTCGGTTGGGTCACCACCCCTTTTTATGAGGCACTAATGCAGCTGCAACGGTGCTGAGTGTGGCTGGGAACAGAAGAACTGACACGCTGTCCTGGGGCTCGGTGCCACATTTTTATTTGGATAAATCAGATCTCTGCTCACCCTGGGAAATGAAGGGTTCTGTGGTATTTGGACTCGGAGTCCGTCCACTACAGTTCATTCATCACAGCGAGGAGCAGCACAGCTCTTCTGCTCACTTCCCCTGTTCAGACATGCTGAATCTCTGCCCTCATCAGAACAGCTTATTGTGCATTAAGCTTGTCCACAGGGCAAGTGATTTTTCTTGTGTTGACATCAATTTTGTACCCAGCTGACATGTTCAATGCTGTACTAATCCCAACCAGACAAAACTAACTGCTGAAAAGGGGGAAGAAGACAGCCACAGCTTTTATGTTCAGCCACCTTTTGCACTGCCTCCAGGAATACGGTGTGTGGATTTTCTGGCTGCATTTGCATAGAGGCAGCTTTCTCCCTTGTGCTACAGGCTTAAAATTGTTTGATTTCGGTGTTTTTGGTTGTTTTTGTTTTGTTTTGTTTTTTAAATAATGAGCTGTCTGAGGTCACTAATGATATACAAGTACTGGAGATCACTGGGCTTCCAGCAAGCACTCCAGAAGGTTTCTGAAAGCAGCAGACTGAAGTGTTCCTGGCTGCTGCAGAAGACTTGTGTGGAGTAAAATCAGAGTGAAGGATGAACTGCTGGTAATAATCACAAACTTCTTCTGCAGCATTACAGTGGCTGAGTAAATGGTGCCAAGAAGCAGTCCATGTCACTGTCAGTATGGCTCACCTGGGCCAACTGATGCTCTTACAAATTATTTCTGGGCATGGTGCAGGGCTCCTTGTAGAGCAGATGCCAGTCCCTTTAGACAGGATGGATCTACCACATTGTTCTGGAGGCTCAGGGAGTTTAATATCAAGGTTGTGGGAGGGTCTGAGCCAATTGATCTCATGCCAGTGGTTTGGGAAATGTCAGGCAATTCACTCATACAGACGTGAAAAGATTGTGTATGTGGGCAGTGTTTGCACTGCCAGATTTCAAGGATAGAATTGTAGTCCGTATAAAGCGAAAGATAAGCTGCTTGAAAAGAAATAGCAAAGCTGAAAAACTCCACAAGCAAAGGTAAGAATATGGCTCATTAGTAATTTGCAACAAGACAGATGGCTCAACTGGCAGGAGAGTGTTTTATCAAAGCTTGGCTTTTGGGGCAGGTTTCCACAGGAAGGCTGGACAGTTGTGCCAGGTTCCCACTCACAATGTGAGTCCAGGTTCGTTTTTCTGTCCTTGTGGCAGAGCAGGAGGATGTGCTGGGCATAGACTTGGCAACATAGACTTGGCAAAGGGCCCGTGCCTCCAGTTTTGGCAGTGTGGCTGAGTCCTGATAGCATCAGGAAATATTGCAGAGGTCTAGAAGGCAGCAGTGTCCATCTGGCTGTGTTTGTTGAACCATAATTTGGGCTCTTGGACTATTCACAAAATCTGCTCTTTAAATGCTCATTCTAGGGTGCTGCTCTGCGAGGCTCAGAAGCAATCCTGGTTGTCCAATGATCCCACTCACCTCCTTGGCAGATCATGTGCTCTTTCTTCCCATGGTTTGCAGATTACTCCCCAGGTCTGTTTCCCATCCATCTTCCAGTCCAAACACCAGCTCCCAAATATCCACCACCTAGAGCCTCCCGAGTCCTTACAGAAGATGACTTCTGCATGGCCAGGAGCTTGGCTGGCCACAACCTTACACACTGTTCCTGCATCTACAGCCTTGGTCTGGAGCACGCAGGGCAAACAGACTCTCACCCTCAAGAATTGCCACGAGTTGTTTGTATGAGGGAAGGGACAACCAGGATATCACTGGCCAGTGCATCCTGCTGGATTTTGGGCAGCAAGAGTACCTCCTGAAAGAGGCCTTGCTGGAATCATGCTTGAGGGTCTCCCTTTCCCATAGGCACAACCTTGCCTGGCTGGAGTCCAGGACATGCTTCTTAAGACACTTCACTTATGCCACATTTCTAAGCTTTTCTTGCCAATCAGGAGGGGGTTAAGCCAGCTCATTAGTAAATGAAATGGGCGGCAGATCTCACCAGCTCAGAGTATGGCTTTGCCACTCTTGTTGGGACCTGGCTTGAGAGCAGCTCTGGAGTTCACTTGCCACTGTGTAGACCTGCCCACACTCCTGGTTTGATCATCTGTTCTCATTATAACACCCAGTCCCGTGGGCTTAAACACTGGGCCATGGTTGGCCAAGGAGTTGGGGCACAGAGGCCAAGGGATTTTCCAGATGGATCATGGTCTCAGCCTGGACTTGGAGATGATTCCTCACAAGGCATATTCCTTGAGAGTGGTGTCACTGCTGTGGGATTTGCTCTTCAGTCATCTCCTGCTCAACATAGTCATAAGGAGATAAGGACATGACTGCAGCCAGCTCAACTTTACACCCATAAGGGCTTATTCTTGGTTCCTGAGCCTTGTCTGGGATGAAAGAAAATTAACAACAGTTTTAATTTGTGACCAAGGGATGATCTGGCATGGAGGGCAAAAAAGCCCAACTACAAGAAGGGATTAAACTGGAATCAGGAATGCAGAGACAGAACCACTCTTTGCAAGGGACTGATGCTGGTTCAAGGAATCTGCTTGTGATGCATCTTTGCAGACTCCCTATAGAACCACTATTGTGAAAAGGGTATCATAGAAATTCCTCATCAGGGACATCTTCCTTCTTAAAGAGTCATAAGTCTGGATTTGTGCTGGCACCAGTTCCAGTGCCCAAGAACTCAACTGGCACATTAGTGAGGGCAAGAGCTTGCCAGCTAAGGAACCATCCCACTTCCACCATGCAGCATAACTTAAAATGCACCTCTCACATATGCATCCTCACCAACCTTCCTCTCTTGAGGCATGTCTGGGAACACCACCTATCCTCCTCAGTTGATCAGAAGTGAGACTTTCCTCTGCCTGCCCCTCATCACAACAGAGCCAGTCAGGAACAAAGCCTGCTCAGAGTGTCAGTACAGACATGGCTTCAGGATGCATGGAAGGTTCAGGCTTCAGGAAGCATTTATTTACCAGGATGATGGTCAAACACTGGAATAGGCTTTCTAGGAGGTGGTCGATGCCCCAAGTCCATCAGTGTTTAAGAGGAATTTGGACAATGCCCTGAACATCGTGCTTTAACTTTTGGTCAACCCTGGCATTGTCAGGCAGTTGGACTGGATGATCAGTGTAGGTCCCTTCCAACTGAAATCTCTATTCTAGCACATTTTCCAAAGTTTAAGGACATCTGAAAACTGCAGAGAGCCAGTTTTTGGACTCCATATTAAGAGGAGACACTGAAAAGGAAAGATAGGACAAAAATTAGGGAACAGAAGAATGTTTTGCAAGTTGCAAGATGAAAAGACCCTGATCCTTTTATTGCACAGACTGAGGCTCTGGTGCTGGAGCTTCTCAGCTTGGTTTCACACTCCCGGTCCCTGTGTCCAGAGATGGAGGAGATACTACCATTGTCTCACTCTGAGTGAGCCTCTAGACCAGCTTCAGGGTCAGCACAGGGAATGAGGCACCTTGGGGCATGAATCACCCACCTGGCAGGTAAGCCAGAGCCAGACTAATCACAACGCTGATGATGACGACCTCACATGGGACTCCCTGCCCTTTGGCCATTTTACAGGAGAGGTGAGATGCAACCCACTTCAGTTTTGGATTCTGATCAATTATTTCCACTTCACATCCTACTTCACTTTGGGGAGAGCTGGTCCTGCTGCCTGGGGCAGGCAGATCTTTATTTCCCTTTCCATGGTGGAATGAGAGGACTTCCCAAAATAGTAAGAGGAGTAGACTAGCATGTAGGGGTGTGTGTTTGTGCTGATGAGAGGTGCAGCTTTAAAGAAACCATTTACATGCCTGCAACAAAATGGATGTTTTCACAATGGCAGGCATGATTTCTACAGCTGCTGAGACATTTCAAGTGAAAAATCTGCACAAACCTGAAGGCAACAAACTGTTCATGGGCAAGAAGAAGAAAAATAGTGAAAATAAACTATAACAAAGAATGTTTTACTTCAACACAAGTGGAAACCTTTTGACTGACAGGAAGAGCAAATGCTGGGGAAATTGTCTGAGGAAAATCTTGTGACTCCAGCATGAGAGGATTTTAAAACCTGGTCAGACACATTCCTGTTGTAAGTAAAGTTCACCTTTTTCTGGGCACACTGTGTAAGCAGCTTGTAATGATTTTGGAACAAATGCAGGCCCATCTTACTCCTCCTCCATCACTCACAGCCAGCCAGCTCCTAGAATTCAGCTGACAAGTAACTCCTCTGTAAGTTACTGTGGGAAATATCTCCTAGAAAAGCGATGTCACCAGTGCAACTCAAAGGGTGTTGAAATAAGAACTGAGTGTCTGTCATTTGCCTGTGGCACTCAGGAGGTTGGGGCTAGGAATTTAGGGAGCTTTGAACTCTCATCAGCTGTTTCTAGAACAACAGGGATATCCACAATCCCAATAGTTAACACCAAGGAAGATTTTGGACACCCATTAAATTTTGTGTTCCCTTGCTCAACAGTGCAAGTTGAGCACTTGGGTTAGGGACCAAGAGGAGGCCAGTGCTGGGTGCTGAGCATCAGCATGTGCATCAGCATATATGGAGTATACAAAGATGAGGCTGCACCTGCTGTGTCTTGTGTTCCTTCAAAAAAGACAAGACAGTGTTGAAAACCGGGCGTGCTGATATCACAGGTCATTTCACAGGATCACAGGATCATTCTGGTTGGAAAAGACCTTCAAGATCATCGAGTCCAACCACTACCCTCACTCTGCCATGTCCACCACTAAACCCTGTCCCCTGGCACCACATCTGTCTTTTTTGATGTCTCCAGGGATGGTGGCTCAAACACCTCCTCAGACAGCCTGGATCCCCAAGTCCAACTCCTACCCCCAAACAGGACAACCCCAAAGTTCACACCATGTCCCTGAGGGTGTTGTTCTTGAATATTGTCAGGGTTGGTGCCATGACTGCTTCCCTGGGGAGCCTATTTCAGTGTTCCACCACCCTCTGGGTGAAGAATCCCTTCCTAATGTCCAACCTAAACCTCCCTCTGCACATCTTCCTACCATTCCCTCGGGTCCTATCGTTGGTCACCAGAGAGGAGGTCAGTGCCTGCTCCTCCTCCTTCCCTGGTGAGGAAGCAGTAAAGCTGCAATGTGGTCTCCCCTCAGTCTCCTCTTCTCCAGGCTGAACAGACCAAGTGCCTTCAGCCACTCCACATATGGCATCCCCTCTAAAACCTTCACCAACCTCGTGGCCTCCTCTGGGAAGCAGTTTCTTCATCTGCATTGTGGACTCTGTCCCCAGGCTCACATTGGCTGTCAAGTCATGTGCAGTGGCCACAGGATGTGAATGTTTCTCGTTCTGGACCGCAGCGCAGCGAGCCCTGTGCCGTGGGGATGTTCTTGGCCTGCAGCCCTGCCTGGATTCCTGGGATGCTCAGTACAGGCTCTGTTAGGGGTGTCCCTTTCACTAACAGGTCTTCAATTTTTCCATTTCCTGCCTTATATCCATTCACATCAGCAAAATCCCTTGGAAAAAAAAACAAGCTATAGTCGAGGGCAGGTGTAGCCAAATAGCTTCTGTCTGCTTATCTGCAGAGGGGAAGTCAAATCATTAGACTCTGAGGGGGAAACCCATTGCTTCTGTCCCCCCTTGTGTTGCTCACAGGCAGCAGGTAGCTCTGGAAAGGGTGTTGGTGGGAGCTTTATAGTACAGATGATCTGGAGTTTGTATTTGCAAGACATGAGATGTCATGGGAAGGTCACAGCTGGACTCGTGTCAGGAAGGTGGCTTTTGGGACACATGGACATTGTGGTGGAGGGACCTAACTGGCTTAAGGGTATAATCTTTGCTACACAGATAACAGGAGCTGTCTGTGAAAGCCACAGCATGGCAGGGCCTTAGAGCCTTCCTGCTCACTACAGGGACAAACTGAGGGCTTGGCCAAGTGACCCAACCACAGCACTAACTTTGGGAGCTTCCAAATCCTCCCATGGCTTCACTGGGCGAGAGGGCTGCTCCCTCTGCAGCCCTGCTCCTCCTGGTACACCTCAATGGCTCCTCACTGACCATCCTGGGCCAGCTTGCCTTTGTCTGGGCTCTGACAGGAGCAATCAGGCACCAGGTCATTTCAGTGGAAAAGCCACTCATTTATAGAGTGACTCTGGGTTCACTGGTTGTCTCATGTCCTCTCTGTCAGCTTCCAACTGGCTGGAGCTCTCACACACACACTAGTGGAGCAGGTTTCCAACTCTCGGGATGACCAGTGCACTGCAACCACTTGTGCATCTTGCTCACCAGAGGGACTCTGCTTCTGCCCAGGCCAGAGAGAGCAGCACCTGAGCTGCAAGCAGCCTGTGGTTATGAAGAGATGTCTTCCCATTGCTGTTGCTGAAATTTCCAGAAGAAATGGGAATTCAGCTTCTGCTACACCTGCCTCGATCCCTGGATTTTGTTCTTTGCCATCATGGTTACACCAGGCATGGCACTGGCCCATAACAGCATTTCTGTAAATCCTTGATAGCAACTACACTAACTGCACATCACTGGGTAATGCCTGGAGATGCTCTCTGTTCTCTTTGGGACATTTATGGAAGGAGCAAACAGGTTAAGCTCTGCTGATCCATGGAGTTAGAGGAGCAAAGATATCCTGCTTTTCTGTAATACGTTACTGGTGTCCCAGTTCTGTAAACATCCTCTCACTAGGGCCTAAATCAGTCTGTCACATGTCACTGCTCCATCTCCTGTTACAGCTTCATGGGAAACCAGACCACAGAAAATAGCTCCAATGAGGCTGCCAAGGGGAAACTTGGACAAGGCTGTTGACACCCATGTGAATGGGGAAGAAGCATCATGGCACGGGGTGGATGAAAAAGGCTGTATCTCCTGGAATTGGTGTCCTCCTTTGTGTGCATGTGAAGACAGATCAATCTCAGCTAGTTACTATATCTAGAAGTGTTTACATGTCTTTTTAAGTAAGAAAACCAGAACAAAAACCATCTTTTCATCTTTCCTTTTAGGTTTTGCTTTCAAATTAAGCAACTGCAAGCTCAGCCTAGGCTTGACTCTGGGTGACAGGATTACAGCCCAGCTTTTTGTCACAACCAAAAGAAAGGGGAGCCAGGCACACAGGCAGCAAGCATTTTGCTCTTCTCCCTGCAGGCAGCAGCATGCAGAGCTGTGGGTCCTGCAGGAGAGACAGGGCTATGGTTTTCCAGTGGGAAAGGGGATATGCCCTGGTGAGACCTCACCTGGAGTATTGTGTCCAGCTCTGGTGCCCCCAACACAAGAAGGATGTGGACCTGTTGGAACGTGTCCAGAGGAGACCACAAAAATGATCCAAGGGCTGGAGCACCTCTCTTATGAGGACAGGCTGAGGGAGTTGGGGCTGTTCAGCCTGAAGAAGGGAAGGCTCTGGGGGACCTCATAGCAGCCTTCCAGTACCTGAAGGGGCTACAGGAAAGCTGGGGAGGGACTTATTACAAGGGCTTGTAGTGAGAGGACAAGGGGGAATGGTTTTAAACTGAAGGAGGAGAGATTTAGGTTGGCGATTAGGAGGAAATTCTTTAGTGTGAGGGTGGTGAGACACTGGAACAGGCTGCCCAGAGAAGTTGTGGAAGCTCCATCCCTGGAAGTGTTCAAGGCCAGGTTGGATGGGGCTCTGAGCAACCTGATCTAGTGGGAGGTGTCCCTGCCCATGCAGGGGAGTTGGAACTAAGTGATCTTACCTTCTAACTCTAACCATTCTATGATTCTATGCCTGAGGGCAGGGAAGTGTCTGCAGGGCAGGGGGCTGCACAGTGAACAGAGAGCTTGGTGCAGTAGGACCTACAAGTGCATGCACAGGTTTCCCACCACAAACCCACTTGTGGAGGCTAATCTGAGCCTCTTTTTTATTTTCAGGTTAGTTGAAGTAGACAAAAGCTTGAAAACACAGACAATGTCAGAAGGCATTAGACAAAATAGAATCAAACATGCATTTTAATGCTTAAATCATAGAACCCCAGACTGGTTTGGGTTAGAAGAGACCTTAAAGATCATCCAATTTCAACTCCCATGCCATGGACAGGGACACCTCCCACTAGACCAGGTTGCTCCAAGCCCCTTGCAACCTGGCCCTGAACACTTCCAAGGATGAAGCAGCCACTACTTCACTGGGCAACCTGGGCCAGTGTTTCAGCACCCACAGAGTGAAGAATTTCTTCCCAATGTCTGACCTAAATCTCCCCTCTTCCAGTTTAAAGCCATCCTCCTCATCCTATCACTTCATGCCCTTGTAAAAAGACCCTCCCCAGCTTTCTTGTAGGCCCCTTTCAGGTACCAGAAGGCCACCATAAGTATCTTCATTTTATTCTTAGTTCATACTTTTGAGGCTGGCAGCACTGAAACCCATGGCTTAAGAAACCAGCAACCTGTGCTCCTAGCAAAGCAGCCTTGAAGGTGCACACTTGCACACAACAAAATCATTATAAAAGTAGATTTGGGCCCTAGCACTGTTCTGGAAAACAACATCAATTTGGGGGTTTCACAATTACGTGCTAGTGGTACAACTTTTTTCCTTCAGTTCTTTATTGTTTAAATGCCCACAAAAGTAGCAGCAATTCGAGGCCTTTTGTAGCTGGGAAACCCTCAACTCAGTGCACTCTAATCTGTGGAAATTTACTGTGCAATCACTGCAACACAGGGACAACTCTCTTCCTTCCTAATCCCCTACAGCTCCTGTACCATAGGATTACAGCTGCTAACAATAGCATTTAAAGCAGCCAGGGAGAAGTGTGATTACTCTGATGCTGGGTGTTGTGATGGCCACCTAGCTGCTGATCCTACTGGTTGACCTACACATCTCTTTGCTGGCTCTGTGGGGTGGAGTGTGATGGTCACTTGGGAGTGGTTTTCTGCACCTGATCCTTGATGACATCTCGCTGAAAATCCCAAACCAGAAATGTGGAGATGTTCTTAGGAGGCTCAGACTTGTGTCCCCCTGCTTATGGGAAATGAAAGCTTGGTTTTGCAAAAAGGGGAGAAAAAAAAAAAGACAGAGCTTCCCCAAATGTTTTTATTTATGAGGCAGAATGAAACCTGGGACATATAAATCCTGCTTGAGAAAACGTGATGGGGTCTTCACTGCCTAAGACAGTCCTGTGGTTAGTAAGTTACTCTAGGTAAACAAACAGCTTGGGTACCTGACTGGGTTTCTTCTGCACTGCCCACACCAGTCTTCTCCTGGCCCAATGAACACTGAATAACTGACTCTGGATGAAGATGGTAGATTCTGCAGCCTGCACCTGGGGCATGGACTGAGAGTGAGAGGAGTGGAGCCAAGTTTCTGACTCAGTTCAAATAAAGACAGTGCTTGAATCTCTGCTCTCCATGCCTACCCCTGAAAAGGCTCCGTCAAACCAGGCACTTTCTCTGCCACAAGTTTTAATAAAATTGTTTCTTGGGAACACGCCTGGCCAATCTACAGTTTGTGCCTGAGTTCCTTGGGTATTCAAACAATCCAGCTACTGACAAGATGTTTGCTGGAAAAGAGTCCAGCAGTTCTGCAGAAAGCACTTTGGCACCCTCCCAGCAAAGGAGCAGGAGCGTATCAGGTAGCTCATCTGAGCAATCAGTCCAAGGAACATGGCATCAGTGCAAAACACTTGTGTTTGGTGCATCAGAAAAAATGGATGCAGATGGTAAAAATGAGGGAGAAGAGGGAGAGAGCTGCTCAGTGCACTCCTGAGCCAAGGGGAGCCCAGAGACCTGCAAGAGAAACTCAGGTTGTGGAGCTTGTGCCCAGGATGCTCAGGATGCTCCTGCCCAGGCTGAAGGAGGGGGTCAGTCTAGGTTAACCCCTGCCTTGCCTTCCAAGGAGAAGTGGAGGGATGCACTAAGGGTCCTGCTGGAAACACCCAAAAACTCCTGGTTTGCATGAGCCTCTGGGGAGCTCAGCCATCCTGCGTGGACACAGGCCAATGGGGAAAGGTTTCTTGGGAAGAGAGAGCTTCTTTCTGTGGAGACTCTTCCCTGAGATGCTTTGCTGTAGGAAGTGGCTTGTCTCAAAGGGCAGAGCTGTCTCTGGGGCTGTTTCATGCAGGGGTGGGAGCTGGGCACACTGTCCCACTTGTGCACCTCAGTCCCGATGTGCACAGGCAGGCCAAGGGCTCCTCAGCTTTGCAGTGAGATGGGAAGTAACCTTCAAATGACCTTCCTGAAGACTGTGGTGCCATTGCCATCAGCAGTAGGAAGAACAGTGAAACTAAAATTTCTGAAGCTTCCTAAATCCCACTGCCCTTTATTTGCCACATGGGCAAAAAAGCTGTGCCTTTCCACCTTCTTAGCACTGAAAACCGTGGTGGGGATTTTAGGAAACGAGGCAGGAAAACCCCACCAGTGCTGACAAGAGCTTCAAACAATAGCAGGGATTTTCAGGGACATGTGCAGCCCTGCCAGTGACTTTCATGCTGCAGGTGTCCTAACCTCATCCCAGGTAGGATCTGCCTCCTGAACAGGCAGAGCCAAGGATGCTGATGGAGCAAGTCCAGAGGAGGCCATGAAGATGATCCAGGGGCTGGAGCACTTCTACTATGGAGACAGGCTGAGAGAGTTAGGGTTGTTCAGGCTGGAGAAAAGAAGGGTCAGGGAAGATCTTAGAGCAACTTCCAGTACCTGAAGTGGCTACAGGAAAGCTGGGGAGGGACTTTTTACAAAGGCATGGAGCAATAGATGAGGAGGATGGCTTTAAACTGGAACAGGGGAGATTTAGGTTAGACATTAGAAGGAAACTCTTCACTATGAGGGTGCTGAGACACTGGCCAAGTTGCCCAGAGAAACTGTGGCTGCTTCATCCCTGGAAATGTTCAAGGCCAGGTTGGATGGGGCTTGGAGCAACCTGGCTTAGTGGGGGGGCATTCCTGCCCGTGGCATTGGAGTTGGAGTTGGATGATCTTTAAGGTCCTTTCTAACCCAAACCAGTCTGGGATTCTATGCAGTTTGCCTCTGGCTGGAGGAGAGGAGCTGTTATGGGAAGCAGCCTGCTGTCCCAGCCCTGGTTTAGGGGACAGCTCTAGCTCCTTCTCTCAGCTCCTTTCTAACATGAGTCCCAGTGCAGCTTCATCTTGCTCTCCCCTTGTAATTTCAGCAAAAGTGGTGTTTTCTCCCATACTTTTACTCCCTTCCCCACTGCACACAGCCAAGCAGGGATGAACCAAAACCAAATCCTCCGCTGCAACTGGGCTGTGGGGCTGGGTGAAGGGTGGCATCCAAGGGACCAGTCCCCTGAGCTGCCCCACGTTCCTCAGGCAGACTGGAGCCCTGTGGGTAAGAGCAGTGCAAGGAAAGATGCAGGACTCAGCTGGTGGGCTGGGAGTGCACAACACCCATCAAGTCAGGGCAGCTGGAGCTCGAGGACTGAGCTAACCTGCACAATGCTGCAGCCAGACACCCTGTGCTACTGGGGTGAGCCTGTGCAGTCACTGCTGGGGCTCCTCTCCTTGTACCCCCTGCTCCAACCCCTGAAAGCTTGGGGGTGGCAGAGGGCTGCACTATGGGAAGCTGGCCTGGAAGACCTCTGTGGCCATCAGGAATATTCCCAGATCTCTCTGTGATTGCAGGTCCCTGGCATGGTTTGGGGTCAAGCCAACTACTGCTTTCAGAAACTATTCCTGGAAAATGTTTAAGGAGAGCACAGACTTGACATTATTGCCCTGTGCACTTGGATGCACCCATCCCGGACTGGAGGATAAGAAAATGTAATAGATTTTTTTATATGTCAGTGGCCTCAGTGCCCAGAAACAGTGCCAGGCATATTTAAACTGCTAGTACAGATGCACTTGCTGCTGCTGCTGGTAAATCTCTGAGCATCTCCTTCTGGGCAGAGAAGCAGCCGTCAGGTTCTCTGTGGTGTGAGGTCAGGGCTTCCCAGCGAGGCTCTTCTTTGCCCAGCTGAGCATTTCAAAGGCTCTTTTCTGCCCAGTTTCTCATCATCTGCCAGCAGGAGCACCAGCAGCATGCCAGGGTTACACAATCCTTTACTTAAGGAGCAGGCACAAGCGCTAAGGCGTGAGCTTTCCCATCTGTTCCCTGAACAAAAGACTCAGCCAGTTCTTAGAATACCTGAGTGCACAATTCCTGAATGAACAATTCCTTTCATAACCGTCTCCAAAGTGCACCCCGGGTGCAAGGAGTGAATGTCCCAGGGCAGGGCAGAGTGAGCCAAGAGGGGCCAAAGGGAACAGGCTGGATGAAGCTGGAGCCTGCGATCAGTTTTCATCTCGTTGGGATTTTTTTCCCCCCTCCCTGTTCCCTTTCATCAGCTCACAACCTCCCAGTGTGACCTTGAGGGTGCTGTGTGGGAGGAGGAACACATGGCAGAATTTGTGTAGCAGAGAAAATACCAAACTTGGACCATTTCAGTGAGCTGCTGTCCCGGGAGCCCCAGCCCTCAGGGACGAGGGGGGGGGTCAGAACAAGGAGAAAAAAAAATGAAGAATTTGGGGCCCATGAACCCCCGAACCCTCCCTCTCCCTGCCCTGATTTATTTTGCAGACTCAGCACAATGCCCGTGCTGGGAAGGGCTGCCTGGGAAGTCCCACAGGGCTTCAGACAAATTAACTCAGTGCTACCCTGAAAGAAAACCACTTGAGCATGACTCTGCAAGGCTGCAGCCGGCCGAGGGGATTGGGGTCCATTGAGGCCATGATTGATCCTAGATAAGGCTGAAGGAATGAGAAGGGACCTTGAATGAGAAGGTTCTTTTTTCCCTGGGGTTTCTGTGCATTTAGCCTCATCTGTAGGGAATTCCACAGGGTGAGTCCCAGCTGACACCCAGGAGCTGAAATGCTGGGCCTGATCCTGATCCTGCAATTTGTGTTCATGGGGGTAAATAGGGAAAGATAGGGCTGATGCTGCTGGAGGGACACTGGTCCCACTGACCCTGCCTCAGGCAGTCCTGAGTCCTATCCTTGGGTTCTGTCAGCCCCCATCCATAGAATCACAGGATGGTTTGTGTTGGAAGGGGCCTTAAAAGCTCATCTAGTCCAACCCCCCTGCAGAGACCAGGGACATCTTCAACAAGAACAGGTTGTTCAGAGCCCCATCCAATCTCACCTTGAATGTTTCCAAGGATGAGGCATCTACCAGCTCTCTAGGCAATCTCTGCCAGTGTCTCACCATCCTCATGGTAAAAAATGTCCTCCTAATATCAAATCTGAATCTCCCCTCTTTCAGTTTAAAACCATGACCCCTTGTCCTGTCACTACAGGCTCTGCGAAAAAGTCTCTCCTCACCTTTCTTATAAGCCCCCTTTAATTATTGAAAGCCTGCAATAAGGTTTCCTCGCAGCCTTCTCTTCTCCAGGCTGAACCACCCCAATTCTCCCAGCCTGTCTCCAGCCCTTGGATCATCTCCATTGCCTCCTGTGGACTCGCTCAACAGCTCCGTGTCCTTGTGTTGGGGGGTCCTGAACTGGACACAGCACTGCAGGGGGTCTCACCAGAGTGAAGCAAAGGGGGAGAATCCCATCCCTTGTCTGTGGCCCATCAGCAGCTGGTGAGGGCTCTGGAACACACTCCTTGCCCTGTCTTCTGCCTGCCTGTGCCTTGCTGTACAACTGGGAGCAGAACAAAGGGTTGTTGGCTTTAGAGCAGGGTCTGTGAGTGAATTAGGGCACATTAAGGATCACGCCCAAGCGAGGAGAACCAGTTCAGCTGCAGCAGTGTGAAGGGTGAGGATCAGAAGCTGGAAAACCCCCAGACACAGGAAAATGAAGAAATGAGACACAAAAATTTTCTTTTAAGCGCTTGGTGTGACTCAGAGGCACAGGAAGACCAAGTCTGGGAGAGTCACACACTGCAGAGCATGGTCTGCCCAGGGGAGCAATCTGCAGGTGACAGCTTAGGAGGGCCTGTCCTCCAGCATCATCCAGGAGAGCCATCAGGGACACTGACCAGCAAACAGATCCTGGGTAGCTGGGCTGGACTCAGTCAGCCAGGGCTGGGACTCTACCCTCTCCAGTCACTTAACAATTATTGACTTGAAGTTGCAGTGTCAGAACAAGCCTTGACCCCGTTCTGAGGGTTTCTGATTTGCTTGGCCAAGTTCTTTGGCAGCTGGGTTGAGAAAGGACACCCCATCTGTGGGTTTTCTCCATTTTGCAACTCAATTTTTTTTTTTTTCCTGGCATTTAAATGTTCCCCTGAAACATTTCAGCTCCAAGAAATAATGTCTCTCAGAAGAAAAATTTTGTGTTAAATTTTCCATCAAGATTGATGACATGGCAAAGGTCTTGGCAGGGCAGCCAACCTTTACAACTGAACAGCTATGCTCAGCCTGTCTCACTTCTTTTGATCCAGTACTAGATCAAAAGGCCACTGGGATAATCAAGTGTTCAGCCTTCAGGTTCCCCAGGAACCACACCAGCCTGGGCAGCTGCTTGGAGTCTGAGGAGGTACTGGATCACTTTTGGTCAAGCACGTCTCTGCAGTCAAAGCTTATAGAGTCTTCTCAGTAGGATGAGTGGAAGAAACACAGAGACCAGGAAGCGACTGCCAAAAATGCCAGTGATTAAAATGCAATAAAATGTTTGCCTTCTGCTGCTGAGCAAGAAGCGTGGCATGTGTTTTGCTGAGGTAGCAGAAGTGGTTGTGTTCACTGAATGAGCAGCTAATGAAAAGCATTTCAAGCAGGAAGCAACGCTGATGAAGATTATGAGCCTGCTTAGATCTCAGAGAATTAAATGGCCTGGGCTGGATACTCCTGTTTAAAACCTGAATTTGCAGTGATGAAAGAGGATTTACTCTGCTCAATGCCTGTGTGGAAAGAATGGGAGCACCCCTCTGTGCCAGAAGCTGCTGGAGAACATCCCACTGCTAGGGCTACCTGTCAGCAGAACAAATCCTTTCCACAGCCCAGCACAGGGCAGCTCCAGCAGATCACAGCCTGGAGGGAAATTATTCTGGCAGCAGCCACTTGTGCTGAACCCAGTCCCATGGGAGCAGCCGCCAAGAGGCAAAAGCTTCCAATCCTGCTAATTCCTCCTGGGCACCAGACTCAGAGGGCTGCAAATGGTGCTGGGTCAGCTAAAGGGATGGCTGGATCATCCTCCTCTTTATGCCAGTGGCTTCGTGTCCTCTTCCTCTCCTGTTGTTGTTATCAGCTTGTGTCCATGGGCAGACTCAGGTGTCTGTTGTGCTCAGACATGGTGGTCACAGGAGCTGGCAGGGGTTCCTGTCCTGAGACCCTGCACAGCCAATGAGTCAAGACAGATGGGATGGAACCAGGGAAGGCACCAGCAGGATGGTGACATTCTTCTGGTAGACAAAGGGGCATAGGATGCTCATCTCAGCTCTATTCATCCCTGGTATCAGTTGTCTTCTCCAGAGGTAGAATTGAGCTACCAGCATATGACAGCATGTGATGTGTGTACAGTCACCATTTCTCAAACTGTGTGATACAGGAAGTGCTGCTAAAGCTTGGAAAATTAATGTGGCTGTGTTTGGGTTGGGGAACAAAACAGGGAAGTGTATTGAAAATGCTTGTTTGGTACCTTCATGTGAGACTCTGAAAAGGAGGGGAGAGGAAACTGAGGTATCCTGGCCTGGAAACTAGGGGGAGGGAGCAGGCAGAGAGCTCAGCACAAGAGCAAGAGACCCTACCTTGAAGAAAAGGCAGAGAGAAACTGTGGCTGAGACTTTGACACATAATGAGCCCTGGGATGCTCATGTGTCCCCAGCCACCAGCTGGGCTGTACTCTGGGGCTGGGCAGAGCACTGCTCCAGCTTTCAAGGGGTTTTTTGCAGATTTGTTTTCAGACAGAGCAAGTCCCTGACCCAGTTCCCGAGCAGAGGGGGCATCACTGTCAAACTGGGCAGCCCCCACCTTACAGTCCTCAACAGCTTTGGCAGAAGGTGGCATCTAGGAGACAAGAGCTGGCTTTATGGCAGTTACTTTCAAAGCCTCTGTTTGCTTTCATGACTTGTTTCTGATTACATGGCCAACTAATCGCTTAGCTTGAATCCATTAGTCTCCCATTTTAAACATGAGTAACACGATGGGGGTTTCCAGGAGCAGTTTATGGCATGTATGAAGCTGGGAGTGCTGGGAGCCAACTGCTTCCCATTAGCCAGCAAGTCAGCTGGAAAGACCAAAGGTCTTGGGGAAAGGAGCTGCTGGAGGGTGTGGACCAGGGCCATCCTGGAGCAGAGCAGGTGATGGAGATAGAACTCATGACAACAAATAAACCCCATTTTGTATCGAGGAAACCTTTGGAAGTGGAGTAACAAGCTTGTTCTTCTAGTGCCACCATGTGCAGGTGTTTCACTATCAGACTCAGGGTGTAAAAGCAAGGCTGCCTCTGAGTGCAGGAGGTGGAGGGAGGTGGTGTCAGAGTGGGGGCTGGTGCCCAGCAAGGTTGCTTGCCCACTTTCTTTGATCATGCTCACCATGAATTTAACTACTCTAGAGGATGAACACTGTCAGTCAGTTTCTGTACCTCCATCTCCAGGGAGATTTTTCAGTGGTAGAATTTGCTTCGGTACCTTATTATTCCTCAACAAATTCTTTTAAAAGTGACCTCTATGATCCCACCCCTAGTTGATGTAGTGTGACTTGATCAGGGAGAGTAAGATGCTCCAAGAAAGTCATGCCCTGAGATAGACTCTGATTTCTGGTGAGGTGTCAAGCACTAATTTTTCCCCTGAGTGATTCAGAAGCCAGCAGCATATCTGAGAACAGCATCTGCCTGGCATATAACCATGATCATTTGCTGATATTTTGTTTCTTCTTGGTGCTAGTAAAACCCACTGTCTCTCTCTCGGAAAAAAAAGCATGGGTTAGTCTTCAAACATGGAGCCATAAAACAACATCTTCATTCTGAGATCACCTCCTGCCTTGCTGGACACATGTGAAACAGCCTCCATGTGCAGTCAATGGCATCTGGCAGTTTCACTGGCACCTCATCAGGAATTTCCTGCAGGGCTAGGTAAACGAAGGAGACACCAACTCCCCCAGTTTGAGTGGTTCTTGTCCTCACAGCTCTGCATGGACATGCTGCTCCCAAAACCCTCAGCAGAGGCTGGGTTGAAATAGCCAAATGCTGTCAGGGTGCATCATGGTTGCCTGTCACATCCTCCTCGGACGGTCAGGGCTGTGATCCAGACTCTTCTGCACCATGGCTCCAAGTCTCTCCTGGGTAGTGTATTACAAAACCATCTGTGTGTACAAACTTGTTTGGATAGATATTCCCTGCTTCATCTCTTCCCACTTCCTTCAGGGCAGGAGATAAAACTCATCCTTGACAGCTGGTTCATATTGCAAACCCTGGTGTGCCACTCAGCATTGCTGAAGGTGGGCAAAGTGCCTTCTCAGGCTAGAAGCTGGCAAGGATCCACATATTATAAAACCTCCACTCAGCCAAAGCCCCAGAAGGATTCTTGGTAGAACAAGAGCAGACATGTCTGCTTAGCCTGGCACGGAGAGATACCAACAGCAAGAACAGGGTAGCAAAGCACATCTAGTGGATGGAACAATGCATTCCCAGTGTTACTCACATTCAAATTGTGCAAGATGTAGAAACACAGTCCAAACAACAGTCCCTCCAGAGCTTTGATTTCTTCAGCATCACACTGAAGTGTTTTGGCCAACTAAAAAGTGTGTGTCCTTTCTGATTCAGGCTTACATGCTAAGAAGGTCACCACTAAGAATACTGCTGGTCCATGAGCCCCTTCTGTATGCTGACAGGCGTGTCAGGGCCCAGGCCCATAGCTGTAGCACTGCCCTTACCAGATTCCACAGCCTGGCTGGGATCTGCTGTGGTGTGGTTGCACCCAGAATCCCATTAGGGTTCATTGCCTGCCTTCCTCTCCCAGCTTAATGGAAATGGTTGAAGCAATCAGACTGGATGCACCTGCATGTCCCAACACTCACCTGCTGGGTGATTTTGTTAAATGAGTTAAACCAACCTGTGCTGCAGAGCACATGTGGGGAGATCCAACTCACCTGACTCTGTGCAAATTCCAGTCTAAGATGGCTGTGTCACATCCCTCTGCAATCAAAGGAGCCAGAAACTCCCGAGGCCAGCACCTCACTGATGGCAGTGGTCAGCTTATCTCAGATAATTTTTGGTGCAATCTGATGAGGCAGATGGGCAAGGCTCTGGTGCCACACAACCCATCTGGGAACCTTCTTCTGGTTAGCAGCTGAAATGTGACCTTAGCTCTTCCCTTCCAGACTCCACAATGTTCCCCAGACAACTGCTGTCCCTTGCAGCCTTCATCTTACTCAAGTCCTCAGAAGCTGGAAATGCCTGGGACATGAGATCTTTCAGAAACCCAACACCCATCAGTATGACACAGCTGATGTGATCCCAATGTGTCAGCAGAGGTGTCTCCAGTGAAGAGAAAGAATTATGAAAGACATTGTACAGGTCATCAGCAAGACCAGATCTGCTCAGTGAAACATGAACTCTTAAGAGAACTGTCTTAAGTGAGATAGGATGGGGATGGTGGAGACATGGGCTGCAAACAGCCCCAGGCAGCTGGTTGTGTGAGAAGCCATGGACTGGCACTGGTTTGGGCCAGGCCACCACAGAGCCATAAATAAAACTGGTGTTTTAAGGCTCTCATCAAATAATTTGTGTTTGACCTGTGAAAAGCTTGGCACTCTACTTGATTTGGGCTGACCTCTCTCAGTCCCATGACCAGCTGAAGGTGAGTGGGCAACTGGGGAAGGACAAGCAGCAGAACCATCCAAGCTCTTCTGCTGCCAGTGAGAAGATGGTGAAAGGCAGGCAGTGGTGGCACTGCTGGTGACAGCCCAGGGCTGTGAGCTGGGCAGCCTGGGCCCAGCCTTGTGGGACAACAGCTGGGCTGGACATGGGCAGATAAGGGCAGGAGCTGGTCGAGGTGCTTGGGGGAGGAAGGGAGTTTTTCTTCAGCTCATTTGGCCCTTCAATCACCATTTCATAACCTTTTCTGCCAGGAAGAAATGTCCAACACTGACAAAATGTGTGGCCTTTTGCTTCATCGGGTTAGTCCCTGAAACTATGGCCGGTTGGTCAGTGCCGAGGGTGACAGTGACCACCTCCAGCAGTGCTGGGGAACAGCCTGTGAATCCCAGGGGATGCCCTGCTCACAGGAGGCTGGAAGAGGCTGGTCCCTCCTCCTAGTGTCAGGGTGGCAAAGCATCCCCTGGGGTACAGTGCTGTCAGCCATCCGTGTGGGGTGATGGCAGTTTTAGGAGCCCTTGTTGCTCTGCCTGGCAGGGAGGAGGACAGCAGGACTTCCAGCCACAGTTTTGGCTCCCTCCCTTCATATCCCAGGGTGAGGGCCAGGCAGGGCTCTCCAGTGTCCCCATCACAGCAGCCAGAAGGGAAGGAAGATCTGGAAGTGATGCAGGATGGAGGCCACCCTCTGTGGCCTGGCATGGAGGGGTGCAGCAAGGACCATGCTTGGAGCAGCCAGCCCCTGGGAAGCAGCCAGGCTCCCCATGCTTCCCACAGGCAGGAGGGTGCACTTGTGGTCTTAATGGGAAAAAAAATCAATGGAGACCATAGCCCATCACCCCAGGCAGCAGTTCTAGTGGGAAATAAAGCTGGCAGCAAATGGCAGTGTGCAGAGGGGGCTGTCTGGGAGATGTTTCTGTAGGGTCCAGCAAATGCCAGGCTCATCTGTGTTTTCCAGTCTGACCTGTTTTCTGTAACTGCATGTGAGCCAGATGTGGACACTTAGGAAATTCTGGAAGGCAAAGGACTAAAATACTTTTTCTCTTCATTAAAGATACAATCAAAAAACTGTCATTATGTTCGTGTATTGAAAACTTCAGCTGCAAAGCATTTTGTTCCTATCAAGGGCTGCAACAAAATATGTATTCAAATTAATTTTCAGGTGCAAAACCATGTCTGGTGATGTGTGAGGAAAGGTAGCAAAGCTCTCAGCACATGCCCTAAGAATCAGAAAAGTTCATCGTGCTCACTTAGGAAGCCCTGGCCTTGGGAGCCATGCAAAACTGAGAACAGCTTGTTCAGATCCAGCTAAGAGCTGAAATTTGGTGTGGTTTCATGTGGGATGAGCTTGTGAAGAACCTTGCTGATGGGTTGGGGCATCCCCAGAGCTGAACAAGGGCTGGCTTGGCAGATCTTTGGCATTTTCAGCTGTAGGTAAGAAGGATGGCTGCTGGTCTCTGCTCCAGGGCTGCATGCTGGGAACACATCCCTGTGCACCCTCCTTTTTGTCTACATCTACAGTCCAAAGTGGCAAAAAAATGAAATGAAGTGCAAGGAGCATGAATCACAGCTTTCCCCTGCAATAAAATGGTGTTCATTACTGCCAAAGTACTCATTATTGTCAAACCTGATGGTAAAAATAGAAAGTAAAGCAAACCTTTAATGGTGAATTTTTTATATTGATTAATACTGATTAATCAGCCACTAGAAAGTGGTTGATTAGGTGGTGAAAGTGGGCAGCAGAAGCCCAAAGCTCATTGACAAATGCTGGTTTCACTCACTTTTTAACAGGTTCCTTGTGACAACCCATTTGAAGAGGCTTGTTTCATGCTTGCAGTGTTCTTTCGTATTTACTTATCTTTCCCTTTTTATTTTCAGTGGTAATTTCAAAACTCCTGGCACCATTTTATTGGTCCCTGGAGAAGCCGATTAGTTTTTAACCCATTGCTCTGTGCAGATCCCAGCTGGTTTTCCTTTCAACACCCTCATTTGACACCAAACTCTTTGGTTGCATTTTGATTTCAAGCTCTTTTCCCAGTTCTCTGTCAGGATGTACCTAAACCTTGCAACAAAACTCAGACATCAGCTTTAATATCAGTCCCAATGCTGCTGATTAGTGTCTGTTTAGTTGGCTGCATCTCATGAATCCTGCTGAAAAAAAAAATTAAATCAAAATTCAGGACAGAGCTGCAAACCCAGAGTCCCAGCCCTGGCTCAGGTACAGGCAACCCAACCTAATTCAGAGTGTTTGTCTTGCAGAACTGTTTTTCTCAGACAGAATTTAATACAAGCACAATTTTTACAAAGTTACGGGGCTCAGCTGGTTTGCTGGCTAGTGGTCTTACCAAGCCTGAATGTCTTGGCCATCTTCTCTGCTCAGGAAGCCACTGCTGTTCCCCGGGATGGTGATTTTATCTTTCTCAATTCCCATATTTCTCTGACAGCTGTGGACTAATTATTTCCATGGCACCAGAGGATTCCTCCTGTGCATCTATGTTCTTCACATCATTTTAGCTTGAGGTTACACAACTCATGGCAGGAGCAGAGGTTTGTTTTACTGACTCACTCTTGGAGTGGTGATGGACCTTCACTCTTTGTACTGGTGCCACTTTTTGAGTGAAGTAATAGATTCACCTTTTTTTGAGAGGGTCCTGGATGCCGTGTCTCAGAAAACACAGGAATTTTCTGAATTCTTGAAGTCAAGAGACTCAGAGTCATGGCAGTGGTGGTTGGGAGGGACCTCTGGAGAGCTCTAGTCCAGCTCCTTGCACAAACTGGGCCAACACTAGTCCATGTTTCCCAAGTGTAACTGTTGATAACTACTCTCCTCTTCTCATTGCCTGCTGTTTACCTGTTTCCTATTGCTTTCACATCAATTCCACATGGGCCAGCAGGACCACTGACACAGAGACCCTCAGGATGAAGCTGGGAAACACTTGGAGTCTTGGGCCCCTTCCAGTGCCTCTGGGCAGGGGATCAAGTAGAGAGAAGAGGAGGGGGCAGCTCCTCAGGGTGAGTAGGGTGGAATCAACACCTTGCTAGCTCCTGGGCTAGCTCCTCTTGGCTGCCTGGCTACCTGCCACGAAATATGGCTTGCTGTCTCCTACAGTGAAGTCTGAGAGGTGGATAACTCTTGCCCTGTTTTCTCTTATAATCTATTTTCCACTTACTCTCTGGAGAGCAGGTGTGAAAAAGGAAACATATAAACCACTGTTTGAAACCAAAGATGTTCTTTGCATCACTGACATTGTAGAGCAAAGACTTACATAACTGTTCTGACCCCGATATGACATCACCCTTGCACACTTCCATCCTTCAACTGTGACAGCTTCTCCCCCCAGCCCAGACAGAGGCAGGTGGTCTTCAACCCCCCCTTGCTGATCATTGTCTGAGGAGCAGCAGCTGGTGGGAGGCAATTGTCTCTTCTAGTATAAATAGGAATTGCTGCACATCCAGAAGAAACTACAAGACAAAATTCCCCTGTTCCCCAAATGTGTCAGAGACAGAAAGAAATTTTTATCCCAAGAATAAGGAAAGCCAGTGGGGTGGTAGGTCAGCTCAGAAAGATGACTGAAGACCACCCTGTGCAACGGGTTATCTGCAAGAGGTAACCTCTGCCACCAGTGCACGCTCAGGCTGGTGGCAGCCAAATCTGACACAGCTGCACGCTCACCTCCCCCAGCTCACAAACAGCATAAAAAGCCACTTCTAAGCCTCCCCCCTTCTGAAAACACCTGCTCCACTTGGAATTCCATTAATCTGGTGTATCCTGAATCCCACCTTGGTGTCACGTGGGGAAATCTCGGCTTCTTGGAGATAAGAACAAACCAGCTGCTCAGGGTGGAGGGTGAGGTGAAAAGATTCAAATGCGAGCACCTGCTTCACTGCTTTCTGCTTGGTGGCCCCAGGGAAGGATCAGGTCCCTGCTGTACTTTTCAACACTCTCCTGGAGAGGACTCTGTACTTTTCCTGGACCCTCTGGCTTTGGCCATCTTGAGCATCTACTGAGCCTTTCCATCCCTCATTTCCAATTTCTCCAGGGTATATTCAAGAGAGTTGAGCATCACTGTGGTGTGTCAGCAGCGTGGGTGCCATTTCATCCTAGGGCACAGGCTGCCTGGGACAGTCTTTGCTTGGTTTAGAGTGATACAAAGCCTTGTGCTTCTCACAAGCTGTACCTTCACTGATCAGGAATTTCCAGAGGGCAGGTCTCCTTGGAGCCCACTTCCTAAAGGTGCATCAGAGCCCATCCCTCGATTTCTCATGGGGCTGTGAGGGTGGTGAGACACTGGTCCAGGCTGCCCCAGAAGCTGTGGCTGCCCCATCCTTGGAAGTCTTCAAGGCCAGGTTGGATGGGGCTTGGAGCAACCTGGTCTAGTGGGAGGTGTCCCTGCCCAGTCAGGAAGGTTGGAACCAGGTGATCTCTGAGATCCCTTCCAACCCAAAACATTCTATTATTTTCTTTTTAATAAATCCCATGAAATGGCAGCCTGCCCTGGGGGTGTGCAGGGTCTCTATGCACCCATGAGAAGCCTTCACCCTGCTGAGCAGGGCAAGGCTCCAAGCTGTGCTGGCAGGGTCTCAAGTGGGCTGTTGGTGGAAACTTGACGGTGAGTTTCCAACCATCAGACATACCAGGACTGTTGCATAGGTAATGATCAACTAGTATGTCACTTATAGGTGCCTGCAAAGCCATGGAGGGTTGGGATGCCATCAGGTGTCAGCTGATGATGTTTTCACAGGTGGCAAAGTTGGTTTAAGGATTTTCCACCCCCTGGCTCCTCGTTCCTGCTACAGCTTGGTGTTGTCTCTGCTGGGCAGGGTTCCTCCTGACCAGACCACTGACATCAGCCAGGTGTATACAAGTCCTCTCTCCCACTTATTCTTTGTATGTGACCATGTGAGCCACCCAAATTGCCACACACCTCCCCAGCCAGCTGTATTGACACAACCGAAGGGGTGGGGGCAGGAATTTCTTAAACTGGCTTTGCCACAAAAAAAATGTTGGTGGCACCACACCCTCCATCTGCCTGGGAAAAGAGTAGTTGGGAAGGTGGTAACTCCACCAGCCTGGCAGGAGGGTGAGCCCGCTGGGAGAAATCAGCATATCACAAAGGCTTTGTGTATTCCACCACCTGACAAGCGTCAACAACGTTTCATTTGCATTCTCACAACCAAGAGATGGAGCCAAGCTGTAAATACCACACATTTCTGAAATTGATTAGTTAGAAGGACGGAAAGGGAGGGGGGTTGAACTACTGCTCTGAGGATACTTACACCCTCAGGGCTGTCTGCTGCTCCTGACTTGTGCCTGAGGCTACAAAGACCAGAGCAGGGTCCAAACTGGGGGCAGCGTAAGGTGGGATGTGCTTATCTCACAAAAGGCTTGTCCCTGATAAATGAACATTTTTCTTAGGTATTTATTCAGAAATCTTCTGCTGAAGTGCTCTGGACTGGGGCTTGGTTGCAGAAAGCCACGGTGCTCTGTGCTAAATATGTGTGCTCCAAATGGGCTGAGTTCACAGGAGGGGTCCAGCAGACCCAGGAGGTACCGGGGATCAATCTAGTACGTTAGAAATCAGCAAAATGGAAAGTGGGAATACAACACTCTGAGACCAAAAGTGAGGCAGAGACTTTAATAATAAAGGTAATTAGACCTTGGAAGACATTCCCAAAGACTGTGATGGCCTCTGTTAACAGAGCAGTTAAATTAAGAGTACATGTTTAGCTGGGACATCTGGGAGAGAAGGTGGAAGAATAATTGTAAGGAAAGATGCTGTGCTGTCCAGCTCCAGCAACGAGGTTCAGTGGGAAGTGTCCATGGGCTGGGAAACCTCCCTGGGCCCCTCGTGCTGCTGGGTCCCAGCACAGCCTGTGCACTTGCTTTTTGTGAGGAGCACCCCACACCCTGCCCCACAGCTACCCTGGCCCAGGGGTGTGGGCTGGTCCCCTGTGTGTTTTGGGTGCTTGTCACCTTTGTCACCTCCTGCTCTCAGCTCCACTTTGCATCTTCTGTGTCCCAACTAGGGAGCTCTGCATGACTTTGCTGCCTGCTCCTGTGCTCTTTCTGACTTCCAGCTTTCTCACATTCTCTGGCCCAAATACAGCCCCAAAACACACAGACTGGGAAAATCCGTAAGATCCAGTGTCCACATCAGGCATCCTTCAGCCCTGATGCTCAGGCACTCCTTGTCCTTTCCCTGCTGGTTACCTGGATGTCCCCTGAGATGACCCCAGAGGGCATCTTTAAGGCCAGGTTGGACGAGGTTTTGTGCAACCTGGTCTTGTGGTAGGGTTGCCTGCTCATGGCAGGGGGGTTGGAACTTTATGATCTTTAAGGTCCCTTCCAACCTTAATGATTCTATGATTCTATGATTCTAATGAGTGCCACACTGGTGAGTGCTGTGCTGGTGCAGGTAACACACGGTCTGCACCTCCCCTTGGAGCAGACCCCTTGGATCTGGTCAAACTGTGATGGCTCTGTCAGGGTCTCTGTTGCTGATGGCTGATGCACCAGCAATGCAGTGATGTGTCCTCATCTCACCCATGGCAACCTGGGCCTGCCTTGCAGCAGAGCCCATTCCTGAGGACCCCACTCTCATTGGCATGGGCAGTGGAGCAGTGCAGCAGATGGACCTGTTTGCCAGCTCCTCTGCTCAGCTGCAGGAATGTCAAAAAAGGCATTAAATTCATACTTTGATGGCAGTCTCCAGGAACATGTTATCACAGAATCATTGAATGTCAGGGGTTGGAAGGGACCTCCAAAGATCATTGAGTCCAACCTCCCTGCCAGAGCAGGACCAAAATCTAGGGCAGATCACTCAGAAAGCCATCCAGACAGGTCTTGAAAGTCTCCAGAGAAGGAGACTCCACAACCTCTCTGGGCAGCCTGTCCCAGGGCTCTGTCACCCTCACAGTGAAGAAGTTCTTCCTCATGTTGAGGTGGAACTTCCTGTGCTCGAGTTTGAATCCATTGCCTCTCATCCTATCCCAGGGCACAAGTGACAAGAGGTTGTCCTGCCTTCTTGAGGCCCAGCCCTCATGTATTTATAGCCATTAATTAGATCCCCTCTCAGTCTTCTCCTCTCCAGACTGAAAAGCCCCAGGTCTCTCAGCCTTTCCTCATAAGGCAGGTGTTCCAGTCCCTTCATCATCCTCGTAGCCTCTGTTGGACTCTCTCAAGTAGGTCCCTGTCCCTCTGGAACTGGGGAGCCCAGAACTGGACACAATACTGCAAGTGAGGTCTCACCAGGGCCAAGTAGAGGGGGAGGAGAACCTCCCTTGGTCTGCTGGACACACTCCTCCTAATGCACCCCAAGATACCATTGGCCTTCTTGGCCTTCTTGTTCATCTCTTCTCTCAAGTAACAAGTAATAGAACAAGAGGAAATATCCTTAAGTTGTGTCAGGGGAGGTTTAGATTGGATATTAAGAACAATTTCTTCCTGGAAAGGGTTGTCAGACCCTGGAACAGGCTGCCCAGTGAGTCACCAACCTTGGAGGGATTTAAAAGCCATGTAGATGTGGTGCTGAGGGACATGGGTTAGTGGTGGCCTTGGCAGTGCTGGGTTAATGGTTGGACTGGATGATCTTAAAGGTCTTTTCCAAAACAAAATGATTCAGTGATTCAATTATTCTGTGCTGTGCAGCAACTAGAGCAAAGTGTGGTTTTCTTTCCTATCATTCCTCTTGCACTTGGTTTCTCACATTTTTGAGATGGGGACAGCTTTTGAGGACAGCTCAGAACCAAGGAAACAGGGTCTGCAGGAGGTGAAGCATCATTTTAATACCTTTTTAAAGAGGCACTATAGGGACATTCCCCAGCTTCTTGGAAAGTAGAAATTCATGTTGCACACCAACAGCTCCACTGAAACAGCTTCTGCTTGTCTTGTCATGTCTCTAATTGCTCTTGTGGTTTGGTTTTGGGATATTTTTTTGTTTGTTTTGATTTGGTTTTGGTTTTGTTGTTTTTTTTTTTCTTCCATGCAACTCTTCTGCCACTGGCATTATTTTGCACATATGAAAATGCTAATTTGGCACTCTCAAACCTGACGTAGCACCCGAGAGTGTCCAGCTGCAGGGTTGGGGAAGGGAGACAAGAAGCCAGAGGAGAAACATTAAAAGCCACTTTGGAACCAGCAGCAGCCCAGGCAGAAGGACCTGCTGCTGCCAAAGCAGCAAGGGCAGGCAGAAGAAGGGAGGGCAGCTCTGGAGCTCCTGATGTTCCCAACTGAGTTTGTGTTCACCTGTTGGATGCCTGGTATGATAGCTGTTCAAATAATAGAGCATATAATAAAATAACAGTTCCAGAAATCATGGATTGCAACAGCAGTTACAAGTAGCTCTTTGGCCTTGGTGAAGATGGATTTAACCTGAGTTGTTCTTCTCTTGTTATATATTTGTCATGTGATCTTGAAAATAATTTTAACCTCACTAGGGAGTCCAGGGAGTCCAGGCAGTTACTAAATGTCCTATGATTTTGCTGTTTTTCTGGTTTTGTTTTTGTTTTTGATAGGAGTAGGTAATTAGCAGGATTTATATTCCCTTTTTAAGAGTTTTATATTTAATAAGATTAACAGCTCTATCCTCATGGTGGAGAAATGCACCCAAAGATATAAGGAATAACGCAAATAAATATAGACATGAAAAAACTCCACTCTTCCACCCCTCAGAGCCTCAAAGGTTTAGCTGCCCTGCTGATCCTACCAGTGCTGTCACAAGTGGTCAGAGTCCTTTGTACTTCTGGGCCATTTCTTTAGGCATTTTGATTGTTATGGAAATAGGGCAGCATTTCATCAGTCAGGGCAAGAACAACACAGGTGGAGGGGAAGTGGATTTTATGCAAATATTTTGTTTCTTGTTTGTAGCAGCATGAACAAATCTTTACACTTCACCCACTCAGAAATCCCGATGGTCCCTGGTCCAGGGCAGCTGGGCAAGTCCATTTAGGCACCAGCCACGGGGACAATTGCATTTGCTGACCACTGGCAACATGCCATCTCCTAAAAAAAAGGGAATCGAAACTTGGTCAGAAAGTGTGATTTCCAAGAGAACGGATATTTGGGGCAGTTGAAATTTGGTTTCAGTCTGAACTGAGTCGAAATGGAAATGTTTTTGCATTTCCTTTGAAAGGGCAATGCCCCAGATATTTCCAGGGCTGAGAGATTGACAGCTGACAATCAGCATCATTGCTAAGAGCAAGAGCTGCCTAAGCCCAGTCTCCCAGCACCTGGAGGGTCCACTGTCTCCAGTCAGAGGTGACCCAGCTGGTGGCAGTGGTCTCCTAGCCCAGCTTTGCCCTAGGCTGGCTGGCCAGGGGCTGCCTCAGACCTGCAGCCCTGGAAGCCCAAGGTCCATGTGTGAACTAGGCAGCTTTCCCCAACTTAAGGCATTTCCAAGACGAAACGTGGGGCTTTGTGAATCTATATTTTCCAGCTCACTCTAACACAAAGCAAACAACAGTTTCATTGGCTAAGAAGCTGTAAAACACAACTTGGAGCAATGAGGAGCCAAGAGCAGCCATCACCCTGGCCAGTCATTGCCCCTGCAGACACCACAACCAAACTGATTTACTCTGCTCTGAAAAACATCACCATTTCCAAAGGTTTAATTTTCATTTTCGTATTTACTGGTTTCTGCCTGATTTAGGGAACTTCTCCAGTTTCTTGCCAGCTTAAACTCTATATTTTTCAATGAAGCATATTGTGTAATCACCTTGTTTTGGTCAGTTTATTTTAGCTGCATTCTGTAAATGTTAAAGATAAGAAATCTTATAATGGGTAATTCTTTGAGGAAAACTGAATTATGTTTTTTTAATGGATAGCACTATATTAAGTTATGGACTACAAACACTCACTACTTAAATAGTGCAATAAATCTGTTGAAGATCTGCTGAATCTTTCAGTGGAGGACGTTTCTGGAAGATCTCCATAGATACCAAGACTAGGAGGGATTATTGCAGTTGCTTGTGTGACTGCCTGAATGTCAGCTCCTGGATTCCCCCAGTTCTTTCCCTGAGCCAAATGCATCTGGCACCCTTTTTTTGTATACAGATATTACCTGCTGGAAAATGGATGCCAAAATCAAGTACTCCTGTGGTTGCTTATTTGCACTCTTAATTGCAATTTATTTCCACGTGGAGATTTTCCAGTTTTGGCTCCCAGGCAAGTCTCACAGTTTCTCTCACTTTGCAGCACCTTCAACTCACCTTTTAGCTTGTTCATAGGTAAATCAAATACACTGAATATCTCACATTTTTCACCACGAGGCAGATTTTCAAGCACTTACTGAATTCTTTTCAAATTTACCTTATTTACAGTGTGTGGTTAATGATGATATGTGACCACCTCCATGGCCATCCCTGAGTATGTGACAGCCACTCCTTGGATTTCCCTGGTGTTTGTAGCATTTGTTTGCTCTCAGCCTTGTAAATCTCTTGTGGGATCCCTAGATTTATTAAAAATAGCATCACCCAATGAGTCCATCCCCTTCCAGTCGTTGCAGGTGGTTGGAGCTGTTTAACTTTGAAGTTTTAAGCAATCAGTTAAACTGTGTTTTTCTCAGTTGCAGTTTGACACCCTCCTTCCCTTAGGGGTGGAGCAGACACTTCTGTGTTATCTCAGCTTGGTGGGAAATTGTCTCCTACTTTCTTTCCAGATATTAACAAAACAGTTTACTGAATTCCTTGGAGATGTGTTAAGCCCAGGAGGCTGCTACTGACAACTTGACCATTTCTATCTAGGAAAGGACCTGTGAGGTCTTCAGCCTATATGTTTGCTTCAAATATACTCCAGCAATTCCACCTCTTCCTCCTTAGCCTCGTGGCTATTTGAGCTTAATTTGTTTTCTAGTCTGCTGAATGCATTCTTATAATGGATTTTGTTTTCTGTCCACATGGTGCTTTCCCACACCCATAAGGTGTTACCAACATCCAGGCTGAAAGCCAGCAGCCAGTTGAGATTGTTTCTGATAAAGCAGGAAGTCAAAGACTTCTCTTTTATACAGGATTTTGCAGCCACTTATCCTGGGCTCACACAAGCCCTTCTTAGCCAAGGAAAGGACTTAAAAATTGGGCTTTAAAAACAATGTTAGTAATGTAAATTTTGACTGTTAAAATTCAGCCAAATTTAATCCTGACCAAAGACAATTTTAATCCTGACTGACTAAAGCAAACATTTAAAACCTGATCAAACTTACCTTCGATAGGCAGCTGAACGTTCTTGCTTATGTGATCTCCTTCAACCTCAAGTCATTGTATGGTGACCCCAACTCACACCACATGGTGGCCATATCTTGTGAGGACACATGGTGACGGGCTACAGCCTCTGGGCAGTATCACCCCAAACTTTCATCGTTTCTGCTCACTGACCACTCTGGCTTGTCACCTTGTCCCAGGCCTCCTCTCAGGACAAACCTGTCCTTCAGATCTCCCTGAGTCACTTTTCAGGGCAGAAAGGAGAAGCAGAAGCCTGTGGGGTCATGAACACAGTGGGTGTCTGTTGTGCTGGGTGACTCCTCCCTGTGCTGTGTCAGTGGATGCAGAGGAGACCAGGGAGAAGCTGGGTGGTGAGAGGAAAGGGATGTCTAGGGGCCAGGGCACAGAGGACGTCTTGTCACAATCCAGCAAGTTTCTGCATTTAACCCGGTTACTGTGCCAGGTCGCAGCAAGAACATCTCTACAAGTCCCTGGAATCCTGCAGCCCACCAGCTGTCTACCCCTCCCAGATTCCCATTAATCAGCTAAGCAGAGGCTTAACACGAAGAGCATCTCGCTGGGCAGCCTGCTCAGGCCAGGGGTGTCCACCACCCCACTGAGTGACAGTGTCCTCTAGCTCTCCAGAAGCAGCAAGTCTCTTGGTGCTGTGCAGGTCTCCCAGCATCTCTGTAGGCTGGTGCAGAGCCCAGGGTGCACAGCAGACCAGCATGCAGCCTTGATCTGTGCTGCCTCAGCCAAGGACAGACAGGTGCACACAGTTTTGGGCCAATATTATGCATTCTAAGGAGGAAAATACTGTGAGTGGAGAAGATGCAGCTGAGCACCCACCTCTCCAGCTGCTGGCTTCCTTCTTGGCATCTCAGCACAGGGTCTCCTGTCCTCTCCTTGTGCGAAAATGAGTGAGCTTAGGCTGAAGGATACCATGGCCCAGGACTGTGGCCAGCCTGAGATACTTGACCCAACCCTGTTGTGTGGAAAGGTGTCCTGTGTCCATCTTTTCCATTTGGATCAGTCTCCTGATGGGGTGTAGCAGCTTTCTGCACAGCCACAGTCCAGCACCCAGAAGCTTGGTTCCTGTTTCTCCCCAGCTGACATGTTGGTATGTGCAGGGAAGACAGTGAGATCTTCTTGTACTGGGCAGACTGGCCATGGGGACTCATCTGGGAACATGCTGCAGTGAGCGCAGGGCAGCTCAGGCTTGTGGGGCCACCAGAGCCTTTGCTGGAGAGCTGGTGTGACAAGGAAAGGCTTTGCATGTCTCTGGCACCTGTTCTGTGGTCAGCTTTGCAGGGGGAGACGTTTGCCCAGTGCATTAACAAATGTAATTGTGAACAAGGAAGAGAAAGGACGGAGATCCATCAGCTCTGTCTCATGTTCACTGTAGATACACACCCAGACTGGCAAGGTGACACCCTTCACAACACAGATAAGCTGCACTCACTTGACCAGGACTCACTTTGCCTCTGTTTGCCCTGGGATTGGTGCTGACCTTCCCTTGAGCAGGGGGGGGCTGTGGCACTGAGGTGTTCCCAGCTGAGATCTGCCCGTGCCAGGGGCAGTGCTCCAGCACCTGAGCACCTCACACAGCCTGTGCCAGAGAGGAAAGCTCACAGGAGGTTTAGAATCCCTGCTGTAACTAAAAGCACTGGAAATACCATGTTTAGATTAAAATATCTCAGAGTTGTCAACAGCACATTTGGTTTTAGCTGTTTGTTTGGCTGCTAATGGCAGCAATAGGTTTTGTGGCTGATTCACATCCATTGAGAGTGAAATTTGTTACTCAGAGCAGCTGACCCAGGAACCTACTCAGTTGTAAATCAAATGTGGACATTGTCTCGATTATCAAATAAATCCAGGACAGTGCTGTCAACTTGTGCCAGCAGGAGGTCAGGCTAACTGGCCAAGACAGTGTCTTTTGGCCTTGCAATCTGTAACTACATAAAGATTAAGAGAAAGCCATCTTCATCCTGCAAATATCCCCGTTGATGTCAAGAATAAAGGGAGATACCCGATGGAATGGCACAGCCTTTTGCTGGGCCACCAGCAGTGACTTAAACAGATCTGCAGGAATGGTCATGCTGCAGCAGACTTGGCTGAGGAAGCTGCCTCAGATGCCTGCTGCTCTGGGCACAGGCATGGCATCTGAAGACTTTTTTTTTTTTTTTTAATAATAGAATCATTAAGGTTGGAAGGGACCTTAAAGATCATCAAGTTCCAACCCCCCTGCCATGAGCAGGGACCCCTACCACTAGATCAGGCTGCACAAAACCTCATCCAACCTGGCCTTAAAAACCTCCAGGGATGGGGCATCAACAACCTCCCTGGGCAATCCATCCCAGTTCCTCACCACCCTTATAGTGAAGAATTTCTTCCTAATATCTAACCTAAATCTCCCCTCTCTCAGTTTAAAACCATCACCCCTTGTCCTATCACTATCTTCTCTTTTGGTCCCCTGAGTTTTCTGACTCAGACTGAGGGTGCAGGAACATTGGTTAGAGTTGATGATTCTATGTTTCTTCCCGTGATTTCATCACTTCAGACATTTTGTGTCTATTTAAAGTTTTGGTTCCTGATTATTTGAGTATTTTATCTTCTAAAATCAGAGTAAGAGTCTAACTTCATAAGAAGCTCTGAAGTAATATCCTTCCCATGTAGAGGCACTTCCAAGTGAGGCAACACCCTTCCAAGTATGACACTACCACCATGGCTGTAGGTGTGGGTATTTCTTTGATGCAACCCAAGCCTTGCAGTGGTTTCCATGCTCACAGATGTTAGTAGGGGCAGGCATGGGAAATTACAGAGGGAATTTATGATTCATTTCATGATTTTGCTGCTAGATTTCTGATGTTGAACCTCTGAAGCTGCCATAATGATTGCTGCTCTTGGAGACCCCATGACCTACCACAGCCTTGACTCCTGACTGAGGGATTTGGTGTCATGGCTGGCTTTGCATCTCCAAAGTAGAGGGCTCATGTCTCTCTTGGTCTCCTCCATAAAGACATCTGTGTTTCCCAGTGTTTGGGTTGGGCAATGATGAAAAGGTTCTTTGTCACATGAGGGGGTCACAGTGAACAAGAGGGATTTCACGGGAACTGTCTCCAGAGGAGTAGATCACTAACTCCCTGTGCATCCATCAGCTTGAGGTCACTGCTCTGGATCAAAGACTTTTTGTGAGTTGCAAATAATTGGAGCTTTATGAATTCATTTGCTTGGCTGAGTTACAAAACTTGGGAAAATATTTTTGCTTTGAATGAGTATGAAACAAACAAACAAAAAAAAAAGCGGAAGTAATTAAAAATTAGCAAATCTTTGTGTTCTCTTGAGTTTTCCCACGATTTTTCAACCTAAACAGAACGATCAGTCCCCAGATATGTGCAGGTATGTGCTTGGTGGGCAGCTGAAAGCCTGGCCCAGAGTTTGGAAGCCCTGGATACCTTGAAATAGGTGCTGAAGGGAAAGGTGGGATGAGCTCATCAGTGGGACCTTGTCAGGGGTCAGGCAGTCACTGGGTGTGAGCAAGAAGTCACAGAAGGGATTGAAGGAGAGTCCCACCCAGAGCTTCTGTTGCCACAGGGGTTATCAGTGTTGAAAAAAAATAACTTGAGTATGTTCTTTCAAGATAAATATTTCTGAATTTGGAATCACTGTCAACTGCTCGACATGAGACTCTCAGATTGAGAGTCTCGGGGTGAATGGAAAGAAGTTGTTTACTTGACCTAAAAAACCCATTATCTTTTTCTTTTCTTTCATTGCTGTTTAGCTTTGAAGGAAAATTAAAAACCAATGAGTTCAAATGAGAAAGTGCTTTTGATGGAAGAGCTCAGTCAGTCATCCTCTTAATGTTCACCTTTTTATTTAATTCTTACAAGGTCTTGTTCTTCAGGAAGAATGGGGCAAACTTTTATCGTTTTTTCCTGTCACAGAAGACGTGTAAAGCTCTTCAGTGCAAGGAATTTGAGCCTGGGAAGCCCTGGAGTTTGGTGGGACAGAGCACAGTCTCTCACCAAAAGTGATGATGCCATCACAATTTTTCTTCTCTAGTATTTATTTACTTCCCATGGGCCTGAAGTGGTGACTAATTTAAGACAGCAAACTAACCATAAATTCTATTCTAGAGGACACAAAAGAAATGCTGCTTGAACATTTCATTAAATTAGTAAGTTTGATGGTGGTGGAGACAGTGGTAGACCTTCAAGGCCATGTACTGAAGCCTGTACAGGGCTGTTCTGCTGTGTTTCATTGCTCTGCCAAGTCTGCAAACATGAAGTATCTGTCTCTTTTAGTTTTGTTTTGTTCTGTTTGGTTTTTTAATTATTTTTTTTAACCTAGACCACTAATTTCTCTTTGATCAGGAGCTTCCAAATCCTACTGCCAAATTATCTAGCCAATAATTCAAAGGTCCCTTTCTAGTTCATTGCTTTTTTCTCAGAGGAAAGACCCTTATCCCACAGAATTGAGTTGCAGATGGTGTGGGTGAACTCCTGCAGCTGACCTCACCTGGAGTACTGTGTCCAGCTTTGGTGCCCCCAACACAAAAAAGATGTGGACCTGTTGGAACATGTCCAGAGGAGGCCACAAAAATGATCCAAGGGCTGGAGCACCTCTCTTATGAAGACAGGCTGAGGGAGTTGGGGCTGTTCAGACTGAAGAAGGGAAGGCTTCAGGGGGACCTCATAGCAGCCTTCCAGTACCTGAAGGGGCTACAGGAAAGCTGGGGAGGGACTTGTTACAAGGGCTTGTAGTGAGAGGACAAGGGGTAATGGTTTTAAACTGAAGGAGGAGAGATTTAGGTTGGAGATGAGGAGTAAACTCTTCACTGAGAGGGTGGTGAGACACTGGAACAGGCTGCCCAGACAAGTTGTGGAAGCTCCATCCCTGGAAGTGTTGAAGGGCAGGTTGGATGGGGCTCTGAGCAACCTGATCTAGTGGGAGGTGTCCCTGCCCATGCAGGGGGGGTTGGAACTCGATGATCTTTAAGGTCCCTTCCAACTCAAACCATTCTATGATTTTATGATCTTTTCCTAATCACAGTGTGAAGCCAGACCACAGTGAGCACATCTTCTGAGCAGGACATCTGTGCTTCCCTACTCGCTTTGTGACTCAGGGTTCAGGAGCTGTGCCTTTGGACCTGGGCGGCTGCAAATTGTCCTCTGCTCTTGCATCATTCATATGTTGAGTTTGAATTATAAATCTGGAACTATCACTGGGTCTCAGGTCAGTTTAAAACATCATGATACAGGTCTCAAGGGAGTAAGGCATTTGGGCTGAACCCTTTAGCACTAAAACTCATTTTAATAGCAGCAAAATATGCAACATTTCCCAACAGTGTTTCCTCCAGGTTATGTCTCTGGAGTTGTGCATGCTAGTGGATCTTTACCTGTTTCTAGTTCCCACCTGTTGTGGTTTGGGCCCAACACGATAACAAAGAACCAGCCCCGTGGCCCCTCACTCAACTCTGTCCCCTCAACCTGGGATGAAGAGGACAAACCAAACTAGGAGTTCATGGGTCAAGACAAAGGGCAAGGAGGGTTCTTCACCTATAAAGGTCCCAGGCAAAAAACATACTAGAAAAAAATAATAGTTTAATTGCACACTGATCAAACACACACAGGACACAGACACACACAGAGCAGGGCTCACACACGTTACCCCCCCCCCCCCTCCCTTCTGCCCGGGCCCAAATCACTTTGTTCCCCATTTCTCTCCCTCCTTCCCCCCAGCGGCACAGGGGGATGGGGATGGGGTTTAGAGTCACTTCACAGTCTGGTGGTTCCTGCTGCTCCTTCCTCCCCAAGATGGTTTCCTCACAGTCCTCCCCTGCTTCCCCACGGGGTCCCTCCCATGGCAGAGTCCTCCACGAACCTCTCCTCCATGAGTCCTTCCCACCAGGTCCGGAGCAGCTGCTCCAGCGGGGGCTGCCCACAGAGTCAGGGGCTGCTTCGGGAACAGGCACCTCCCCTGGCCCGGGGGCTTCCACAGCTGCATCAGCCGAGTCCACTGGCAGCAAATCCGAGTCCACTGGCTGCAAAATCCAAGTCCACTGGCCAAGCTCACCCCTCCTGGTGTCCTCAGGGAATGCTCCACCACGTTCCTCTATGGATGCAGGGGCACAGCTACCATCTCGCCATGGGTTGCAGGGAAACTTCTGCTTGTGCACCTTCTTCCCTGTCTTCCTCACCAACCACCAGCACAGCTCTGCCTCTCCAGCTCAGCTCTTCTTTAAGTGCTCGCTCTGGTCCAGCTCTTATCTCAGTTATTTGATATGTTAATGACAGAGGAGCACCTAATCCCTCTAATGGCTCCTTGGCTGGTTTTGGAGCAGGGGGAGCTTCTCAGCTTCTTACCGAAGCCACCCCTGGGGCCCTTCCCCCACTACCAAAAAATCCAGCCAAACCAAACCAGCACACTACCTTAAAGCTATAAATGTAAGAGAATTAGGAGATCAGGAAGGCGGAGCCTTCATGGTCTCTCTTCAAAATTAGGTTCAAGGAGCAGATGCAGCAGGAGCTGGTGGGAGGGGGTGATGGAAGAGAGAAAGGGAGTAGAGAGGATTCCAGCCTGTAGTGACAGTGTCTGGAATTTCTGATGGCCAAATCAGAAAAGGCCAGCTGGCTTCAAACTCTGCTTGGTCCATAGTGTGTGGCTGCAAAAGTTTTAGGGGGGGCAGTCAAGGACCTGGAGACCCACTCCATGACTGCATTGGCTCAGCCTTGCAGGGAGGCTGGAGAAGAGATGCTCTCCTCTGAAACATGCCAAGACTGGCTCCAGCTGCCAGTGGAAAAGCTGCCTTGGGGTGGGATGGGGTGCATTGGCCCTGCAATAAAGAAAGGAGAAGGGCTGTGAATGGGAATCTCTCAGCTTTGTAAGTCCCAGACCTGTAAAGGGAGATGCTGGAACAATATAGAGGATCCCACACCAGAGGCAAAGTTCCACCTCTGTCCTCTGTTGATCTCAACACCCAGGTCACATGTGTGCAAATAAACCAGTGGGATGCCCGTTGGTCTGAGCTGGCTCAGGTAACCGGGTTCAAGTTGACCAAGTGTGGGAAAGGGCAATCTCCTGTGAAAGAACTGCTAGTTTAAGAGATAAAAAAGCCCAGATGGCATGGCTAGGAGTATTTACTACTTCCCCTAATGTTTGATGGTTTACTTATTTTGTGGCTCCTTCATGACCAGATAACTCCTCCTGTGTGTGCTTGTTGGTGGAGGCTGTCCCCATTACACAGAGCCTGGTTCAAAAGAAAGAGGCTCATGCACAGATTTGGGAGGTGAGAGAAGAAAAATGATCAGCCTAGAGGGAAAATGTTAAACAGAAATAAAAGATTTCTAAATTTGATAGCATGGTTCATCTTAAAAGCATATTCCATGCCTTTTGGGTTCTGCCAGTTGCAATCACATGCCTGTTTCCAGGCTGAAAAGTGCAGCCTTTTGAAGACACAATTTGTCTTTCAAAAGATAACGACTTTGAAAAACATGAAATTTGTCTAGTTGCGTGTTTTCAGTGTGAGAAGAGTCACTTGTGGAAAAAGAAAGTACAGCCAGGCTGGGAGCAGAGACACAGCAACTGCCTGTCCCCCTCCCAGATGTGGAGCTTTCAGCACATTAGGTGAGTTGAACACCCTTGGAAATAGAGTGAATCCCTTTAATGAATAAAAACCTTGTGCAAGAGGAAGTGAAATGTGGTTTAATGAGCTTGAGGCCCATTAAAGGAAGAAATCTGCTATTTACCTCTCTCTGTGCTGTGAAATCTCTCTTAAACAAACACCTGCTACTGGCATAAAGCTGCTAAGTATTAAATTGGCTGCACATTATACCCAGACTATTATCAGTTATCTAAGGAAAACATTGCCTCCTTTTCAAAGCTTTTTGCTGGAGTCCACAGTAGACAAGAACTTTATTGTTGGTTCAGTGTCACCAGTTTTGCCCTGAGTGACTGAGATTCTAATGTCCACCTTTCTATTTGAAAAGCAGAGGTTTCCCCAAAGTGCCACAAAAAAGGAGCTTTGCTGTCAATATCTCTAATAGTGAGACCACCAATGCTGGCATCATCCCAGTTGATGAAGTCTTCTTGGAAAACCTGTTCAGAGGCCAGAGATGGACACGTCTCAGAGCAGCTTTTGTAGGTTGGGGTGTGGTCTGACACAAGCTTTGTTGCCTCTGAGGAGCCTCTCCAGTTTGATGTAAAAATGTCAATCGCTGGTGTAAAAAGTGGAGGGATTTCCTGTGCCAGGACTGGCAGAGAAACAGCCGAGTTGAGGGTGGTTGTGCAGGGAAAAGAGCAAGTCTGTGTCTGTGTGGTGTGTGTGCTGGCCCAGGGCCATGGGTAGTTGGTTGCTGTGGAGTATCTCACAGAGACAACTCTGCAAGGAAGAGAGCTTGGTGCTGCTGGATTGGTGTCTCCCAACAACCCACCATGCCCGAGGTACTGACATGGTGTGACCCAAGAGGACTGTGTGAGGAGGTTGGTGGCTGTAGACTCCTTCCCTGGAAGAGCATCGTCTGCTGCCTCCAGGGGCATGCAGGGCCACAGCCAGTTTTCCAGCAGAGGTGTAACACTTTGCTTCAGGGCCTGAGGGTGGTGGGAACATCAGAAAGTCCTGGAGCTCCCAAAGGAGGTGGGGAGCTCAGCATGGTCACTGAACTCGCCTGCCACAGCAAAAAGCAGAGAAAGGCTCATCCACAGGTGGCCTTTTACCACCCACATCCCTGGTGCTCAGGAACATCCTCTCTACACTGAAACTGGCAATGAGCTTGCTATGCCCCATGAATCCTGGAGGAGCCCTTCAGCCAGATCAGTAATGCACTTGCCACAGTGTCTGTTGAAATCTGATCAACTCCACAGGTCCAGCCCTTGAAATCAGCAATCTTTCAACTGACTCATTTGGGGCCTGTTCCCTAATTTGCTTTACAAAGTGATGGGCTCCCAGTGGGCCAAATCCCTGCTCCAGGTGCAGAGAGGACTCACTAACAGCAGAATGTCTATCCTGCAAACCAGACTGGTATGTGAAAGGTGGAGCTGGGCTGATGTAGGCTAGAGAGGCACCGGCCCTGGTGGTGTCATGGCTGTGTCACAGCATACAGGACATTGGTGGTGGCCATGTCACTGGTAGTTGTTGGTGATTTGGGTGGCCCAGGAGCTGTATAAAAAAGGCTGTGCCAGACCAGTCTGGCAGAGAAGTAGCCAGGTGAGCAAGGGCTAAGAGGTGAGAGAAGGGGAGGGATGGTCAGCAGCTCCCCATGGAGAGTGGCTGCTCTACCTCTGCTGTTTCTTCAGCTTGTTCCAGCTCAATGCCTGGATGGGCATTTGACCAGACCATGGCACATTCCTGTCCTCTCCCTCCTCCAACACTCAGACAGATTGCTGTCAGTGCACTGTAGGACAGATAAGATAGCCTCAACCTGTATCTACCACAGGCTTACAGGGGCAGGGATCTCCCTACAGCCATGGCAGAGCTGTGCACCCTTTTTCCCCAGGTAGCCTTGGGCTGGGCCACACAGGAGCTCCTGGAACCAGCCCTAGCATCAGGTCACAGTGGGAAAACCATGGGTGGTGGCCCACATTGCAGTGAAGTTGACATGGTTGGCCCAGGATGGGTGTCTCCTGTCTGTCAGGGACAGAGGGATGGACAGCCTTGACATGAGGGTGGGGGACCCTGGGAAGGGAGGCAGGGTCTTCCCATGGCAATGAGAGGTGGCTGCTCTGTTCTTGGATGCTTCTGTCTTTGACAGGCACGTCCCCGGACAGGGACATGACCAGATTGTGGCACACACCTGTCCTTTCCTCCCTCTACTACTCAGCTAGAAAGTATTGCAACTTTCTACAAGGACATTGACCTAAAGATAAGGAAACATACATAGTCCTGGTCTGCACCCTTCCATGCTCCTACAGGCAGCTGGAAGCTCCCTGTAGCTGTGCACAAAGGGAGCTCCACACCACCCACCATCCCTGTACTGTGCTATGGTCCTTCCATGATAAAAGGCCACTAGGCTGGTCAGGCAACCAATTTTCTTTGGTGGAGCCATGCTGGCTGTCTCAAATCACCTTCCTGTCCTCCATGGACCTTAACACAGCTTCTAGGAAGGTCTGTTACATGATCTTCCCAGGCAGAGAGGTGAGGCTGACAGGTTGGTAGTTCCCAGGGTTGTCCTTGTTACCCTTTTAAAAATGGGTGCAATGTTTCACTTTCTCCAGTCACTGGGGACTTTTCAAATATCCTGGAGAGTGGTTTGGCAACTACATCAGTCAATTCCCTCAGGACTCTGGGATGCATCCTGTCAGGTCCCATATGTTCAGGATCTTCAGGTGGTCCCAAACATCCAGGTTTCCGGTCTTGAACATCCCTAGAGTGCAGAGGACACCTGGGGCTGGCTGTGCAACATGCTCTTGGCTCTGCCAGATTTCCAAAGGTAGTATTGGACTCAGTCCCTCTGACTGACCAGTGCAGTGGGGTAAGAAGATCCAGGTTGGCCAGGAGTAGGATACTAGATGCAAATGTTAATCCAGGTGTTCAGTGAAAGTGTGAGTGTACTGAAGACCACACTTGGTTGTAGACATCCAGGGCTCTGTTCCTGGCTCTACCACGAGGCCCTGAGCAATTCTCCTGTCTGCAAGATGATGCACCAGTCTGCTGGGCAGAGAGGGGCTGCCTGGGTGCCACTCAACCAAATTGTTATAAAATCAACATACACATGCATGTGCAGTGGATCATCATCTTACAGACAGAAAGAGGCAAGTTCATTTCTATAATAATATCAATATGTTTGAAATGTTCAGAGAAAACCAGCAAAACCTTTTGGGACTCAGAGGCAAAGATGAAAAGCATTAATATTTTTAGCACAGCAGTCTCTGCTTCAGCAAGGTCATGACACCAGCCCCTTATCATTTGAAAAGTGTTCTTCTGAAAGAGGAAGAGGAACTGGTTTGCAGCAAGTAGGTGTGATGGGACGAAAGGCACAAAGCTGCATTTTAAGTGGAGAGCAGCCTCTTCCAGGCACTCGACTGAGAACTGAGACACCCAGTTTCCTTCCTGTTGCTGCTGCTGACTGGCTTTTTCATCTGCAATTTCTATTATTCAGATGGGTGGAAATTACTGCAATAAATATTGATGTGTATGGGAATGACCGTGCTGAGTATTGACAGATTACAGTACTAGCACATGTGAACTGCATAGAAATAAGTGACTGGGAGACCAATGTAAGACAATCATAGAATCATAGACCAGTTTGGGTTAGAAGGGACCTTAAAGATCATCTACCCCGTGCATGGGCAGGAACACCTAACCAGCTGGCAATTAATTGGGGAAGAACAACACGATGTCCCAGTATAGGTTGGGGGCTGACCTGCTGGAGAGTAGTGTAGGTGAAAGAGACCTGGGGGTCCTGGTAGACAGGAGGATGACCATGAGCCAGCAATGTGCCCTTGTGGCCAAGAAGGCCAATGGCATCCTGGGGTGCATTAGAAAGGGTGTGGTTAGTAGGTCAAGAGAGGTTCTCCTCCCCCTCTGTTCTGCATTGGTGAGGCCGCATCTGGAGTATTGTGTCCAGTTCTGGGCCCCTCAGTTCAAGAAGGACAGGGAACTGCTTGAAAGAGTCCAGCGCAGAGCCACAAAGATGATTAAGGGAGTGGAACATCTCCCTTATGAGGAAAGGCTGAGGGAGCTGGGTCTCTTTAGCTTGGAAAAAAGGAGGCTGAGGGGTGACCTCATCAATGTTTACAAATATGTAAGGGGTGAGTGTCAGGGAGATGGAGTTAGGCTCTTCTCAGTGATGACCAGTGATAGGACAAGGGGTAATGGGTGCAAATTGGAGCATAGGAGGTTCAAGGTGAATATCCGAAAAAAATTTTTTACTGTGAGAGTGACAGAGCACTGGAACAGGCTGCCCAGGGAGGTTGTGGAGTCTCCTTCACTGGAGACATTCAAAACCCACCTGGACAAGTTCCTGTGTGATGTGCTCTAGGTGACCCTGCTCTGGCAGGGGGGGTTGGACTAGATGATCCTTCGAGGTCCCTTCCAACCCCTAGGATTCTATGATTCTATGATTCTAATTGCATTTTGCTTTAACACATACACAATTATTTGAATATTTATTAATATATTTAGGTATGAGGCAACCACATCACATAATGTGCCACAAGAAGTGTTCCCATTGCCCAGAACCTGGTCTCAGCTCCATACTACAAACACCCAAGAACCTGGTGGCCAGTACTGTGTTCTGCTGGAACCAATGCACTGATGCCAACTGGCATTTGGGCACAATTAAAGTGTTACTAACTACAGCCCTGGCAAAAACATTCAAGGATTTGTCCACAGGGAAGGATGAGCAAAGCCCATGATTAAGTGGATATTCTACAGGGAGGCCACTAACACTGTGCCAGATCACCAGTCCTTCAGGCCACTGCTCCAACCTGGTGACCTGGAGGCAGAGGGGATAACGTGGCCCTACCTGGAAAGACCGAAGATGCCCGGCTACTTTCACGTAAGTTCCTGGAGGTACCACAACATTCTCACCACCTGCCTCATCAGTATGTGCTGCAGAGACAGCACTGGAGAGGTTCTGGAGGTCTCCAGTCCATGCAGGGAAGGTGAGGAGAAGAGAAAGGCCTCCCTGGGCCTTCCCAGCTACGACTGATCCAACACAGTTAGAAGTAACAGAGCACTGGAACAGACTGCCCAGAGAGTCTCCTTCTGTAGAGACATTCCAAACCCATCTGGATGTGTTCGTGTGAGATCTGCTGTAGGTGATCCTACTCTAGCAGGTTGGACTAGATGATCTTCAGAGGTCCCTTCCAAGCCTGACCACTCTGTGACTCTGTGAAATGGATGCATATTGTTTGGTGGTTTTTTTTCACAGAGGAACGAGAAAACTGGTGAGGATCTGAATTGCCCTGCAGTGGGGTAGGTTCCTGCAGGACTTATTCCAAGGTGCTGGGAAACAGCCCAGTGTGGGGACTCTGCACATCCACAGGAGACAGGGACCAGGATTTCATATCACAGTGAGCTTTTGGAACACTGCTGCAGGGAGTTAACTCCTCGCCTGGTTGCTGGGAAAGGTGAAGGTCTGTGTCCATGACCCTGGAGAACATCACCCTCTGCTTGCAGATTCCAGCAGTCTCCAAAAAGCATTTCAAAGGAAATGTCTAGAAATAAAGACTCTTAAGCACTTAAAAGTGTTAAGATGCTAATTAATTCTGATGATTTTGATGTTTTAATTATTCACTGATGCGGTATTATTTTTCAAGCAGAAAAGGAACTGTTTGAGTTGGAACTTCACAAAGTGTCACTGCCTCTGCTACTTAAAGCAAAGTAATTGTGTTTAATTAAACTGAGACAAACAAAGCTCTATTGTGTGACACTTGCAAAGAAGCCTGTGAAATAGGAAATGTCAGAGATTAAACAAACCTCTTTTAAAGCCAGCTAAGGGGAGAAGTGCCACTGTTTATAAAATCAGAGCCAGGAAAAATACAATAATTAGAAAAAAACAGGTCATATGGAAAAACAATATCCAACTTGACAATCTTTCATGCAGATATGATTTGAAGTTCATTACTCATTGTATTCCTGCACAGAAGGCTTTTTGTTATTCTTTGTGCTAAGTCATTTTTTAATTTAAATGGAGATGGAGATGTGTTCAAAGGCTTTTTTTAAACAAATGAACACAGATGCATTTCATGTCAGTTTTGATATAAAGGTTGAATGAAGCTGCAGGGAAGGAAAACTGCATTTAATTAATTAATTTTTTTCCCCCCCCACAAATAGATCTGTTTCTGACCACTTTCTTTAATATTCATGTATGGTTGGAGAGAAGGGAGTACATGAGGTTATTTCCTCATTTGAAGCCTAGTTTAATTACATTTGAAAGAACATAATGGTTAAATTTAAGCTCTAAACCATAAATATGTGTATTAATGTAGAAGGAGATGATGGGGGATTTTTCACTGGCTGGATTTCATCACATGGACCAACATGATGTAGGAATTTGAGATGTGCATTCAGACATAAGGCACATATCATTAAAATGCACTTTAATTCTCCTCTGTGGTGCTTAGAGCTATTTTCCACCCCAAAAGGTTATCGTGTAAAACACACAAACTGACAGTTCCCCCTCCCTCCTGCTCCCTACAGCTGGGTGCCCTGGGATGGAGGGAGTGGTGTGGCTCTGGAGCCAGCCCTGCTGGGTGGGCACAGGCAAAGTTAAGCTCCCTGAAGCCCCCACTTGCCCTGGGCTTGGACAAGGGGACACTGGGTGAGAACCTGGCACCAGCCTGGTGCTGAGGGCACGACAGAGCCTGGGGAGGGGCTGGGGAGCACAACATCCTCTCCAGAAACAGACCCCACGACACAGGAGCATCCAGCTGGGATGAGGATCACGGACCCTTCCCTTGCTGGGGAGCAGCTGCAGTGGGAAGAGCTGCTCTGCTTATTTCCACCCCCTAACCACTGCGTTTCAGCACCCTCAGACAACACCATCCCCTTCCCCTCTTGCTAATGACATTGGCCTGGGGGCAGATCAATGCTCTGTCCTGGGCAAACTGCACTTGCCTTTACAGTGAATCTTCTGGAGCAGGCCTAGGCAAGAGGATAAATGGCTGCACTCCTTTGTTCAAAACTTGCTTGGATGGAATTAGCTCACTTACTTTATATCTCTAATGTGCCATTGAGGTCAACTGTCCTGAAGCAAAATCTCTGGGAAATGTGTGATAAAATAACACGCATGCTGGGATTCCTGATGGCTAAAATCTGTCCACCTTCTTATCTGGTGTGCTGGACACATGAGTGGCCAAAGCAGATGTCTCATTCCATTTGGAAGGTGTTAGAATCAACAAGGGTTTCATTAGGAAGCTAGAGCTGGAAAAGACTCCTGGATGGTTGAATCCAGCCCCTGAAATAACACCAGCTGTTTCATACCAGGGTTTCCCACAAAACCATCCTGCTCTTGCTCTGCTGCTCTTCCACCTTTGGTCCCTGTAGCTGTGCTGCTCTGCTGCTGCCACTCTGTACTGTGCTTTCACACTCACCTCAGCTGTAATGATCACCTCTTTGTCCCCTCTGGGTGACAAGAATGCAGGGTGGTGAGACCTCCATGGCACCTTTAGGAGTCTTTTCCATGGCAGCTTCAGCATACACATCACATCACCTCTTCTGCAGACCCCATCCCACATGGGTCCAGCATCCTACCCACACTCCCTGACAGGGGTGTCATTCCCTACTTTGGGGCTACTGCTATCCATAAAAACTCTTGGGGCTGAACCATTACCAAATAGTCACCCTTGATTTGGGTTAGTAAAATACAGACCCTGATGCTCCTTCCTTCTCCTTGGGCACGTCTGACTGTCTAGATGTCCACTCAAACCTGCCCAGGTGCCAAACACCTCATTACCCATCTCAGCCCTGAGTCTCATCTGCATCAACCCCCAACCCCTGCATTACTCTCCTCTGCTGCCCAGTCTGGAAGGTGTCTCCAGAGCCATTCAACTGGGTTAGGGTGGAAACAAAACAGCCAGCCAAAGTGTTCCTCACCATGATAGGCTGGTGGTTTGAGATACTTCAGTGGGTCTCCTACCTCTCCGAGGCTGCTCCAAGAATGCAGCTGGGTTTGAAAGGGCTCTTCTCTCCTTGCCAGGGGCTGTTCTTCTCTGCTGCCTCTTAAAACAAAGATGTTCAGTCATGCCAGCACTTTTGCATCGCAGGGCTGCGTTAGGGCTTTACCCTGCTGGAGAAGCAGCTGAACATTTTCCATCAAAATTATTTTCAGCCAAAACTGATCTTCATCAACACAGAAAACAGCGTGTATCTTGGGGGAGGATGGAAACTGGAGAATCTCATTAAGAAAAGAAGCCTTAAAAAAACGAGCCAAACAATAAGAGAAATCTCATTTTTTGGTTTTGATAAAAACCCTGGCAAATCTTGCAGAAAATCTTCAGAACAAAATATTTGTCGTGAGTCTGTATAAATTGCTCCAGAGAATGTCCAGCTGCCCTGAATGCAGCCAGCCCTGGGGCATGGCAAACCCTCATAGACACTTCCCCTTCATTTGTTTGCTGGAAGCACCCCGGGGCTGTCCTAGAGGCAGAGGATACACTGAGATAACCTGCAAATTCATTAGTGCCCCTGCTCATTACCTGAGACCTCAGCAATGTGGCTACTCTAAGTCATGCCAGCAGCACAGGGAGGTGTAGAGCAGCCCCACTTCCCCCCAGCCCTTGCAGACAAAGCTGTCACCCTGTCCTTGAGGACAACTCCTGCCCACCTCACCTGCTCCTTCCAGGGGCTCAGGGCTCCTTTCCCATCCCTGGCATGACGAGCACCAATGGAGGCAAAGGGATGCCTGTGCACCAGGACAAAGGCTAATGCTGGGGGTTTGGTGCTGGGCTGAGGAGGTAAAGCCAGAAGGATGATAATTAAATTGGGGACAGAAGTCAGGGGCTCTCTGGGTTTCGGAAACACAGCACCAGATGGCACTTCTTTGCTCCTGCCAGGCAAAGCTCTCAGTCTGCCTCCCCGCTAGAGAAACCAATCCCCCTTAATCAGGGGTGTCTGTTTGCAGGGATTAAGTGGAGATTCATCCATCTGAGGATCTCACTCTTTTTCTTGAAGAGGTCCTGGCTGATTAAAAAGTCTAATTTGCTATCCTCATTACTAGGGGCTGGAAGACACTGGTAATGTCACCTTCTGGTCAATGGTAGTACTCCCTTGTTTTCACAGCAGGGACATCCTGCAGGACCATTGCACTGCAATTGCCAAAGGAAATTTGTTGTCCCTCCAGGCCCTCATTCCTCTGACTCCTTGGACTTTTTGCAACAGAGAGTTCTGGGCATGCACCTTCTGCAGACAGAAACATGGGCGGGGTGACTGATTAGTGCAGATGACTGTCCTGGTCTGCATGGGAGGTGGCCTGGAGAGCTCCAGAGGTCCCCACCCATCAATGATGAGTGCACGAAGTTGCAGGAAAGAAATGCCAGTGAGAAAGAGCAACTGCACATGCTTGGGGGTTGGAAGCAGATGACCTTTAAGTTCCCTTCCAACCAAAACCATTCCATGATTTTATGATTTGCAGTCCCATAGTGCATTGGGGTATTTTCTAATGCCTCATAGATGAACACTGTAGAACCAGAACAATCTGAACTCAGTCCATGACAAGGAATGGGCACTATTTCAGGACCAGGATGTTTCCTTCCAGTTGATAATCTGATTGATGTCCATTTGCTTCCTTGAAATATCTCTGCAGCACCTGGGACTGTGGTATGTGAGGACCTGCTGAACCACACAGAGTGGGAAGCAAGGTCCAAGTTTCTCCTGCAGCCATGTGCATCCCATAAAGAAGCACTTCAAGACAGGGTCCTACAAATACCAGCCCTTCCTCAGCCCTGCCTGACACCTGCTAGGGAACCAGAAAGATAGGATACTCCTCAGTGCAGGACAGCCTCTAGCCCCGACACCACCAGGGGCTTTGTGCTTCAATAAGATCAGCTTGCAGAACAAGAACAGCTTGTGAGTGGTGAACCAAGTGAGTGAGAGGTGGGTCTGGTGGGCAAAGCACACCACTGGAGAGGTGGACTTTCAGTGCAGGGTTCTCTGGTTGGAGCTACGCTTCCACGAGGGTTTGATTTGTGGTAGAGAAGGTTCTAATCAGTCCCACACTGGAATTTCAGAGGCAGTAAAATCGAAGTGCCCCAACAAGTGGCTGGTGGCTGAGGTTGCTCCTAGAGAAAGAGGTTGTCTCTAACACACACCCAGCCCTCTTGGATTGCTTATCATCTTTAAAGCTTATTGGGCTGCAGTGAGATTGAAACTTTTGGAGTCAGTGACTACCCGTTAACTGCACAAAACTAGCCTGAAAATCCCAGTGTAAGGGAGTCCTGGGAGGAGGAGACTCAGGGGTGGATCTTACACCTGAGGTAATGGGATCTGGTTCCACCAAAATTTACTCCTTTCTGGCATATTCAGGGAGCACCACCACCCCAAGGCTGGTGCTGGCTTGACTTGGTTTCTCTGCCATGAGGTGAAGATGCTGCTCTGGCTGGAGGGACAAGATGAGCAGGAGAGCCTGGAGGAAAGAGCTGCACCCCACATTACTCCTGCTTTCCCCTTGCCAGTCTGCTCTGATCTCCTGGAAAACAGGGGCCAGACAAGATGTGGGAGCACCATGGGCAGAAGGAGAGAGGCATGGTGCAGGATGGTCCCAAGTGTCAGTGGAGCACAGAGGGGGAACACATAGACCTGCAGGCCATGTTTCCATGTGGATGTTGGCTAGCTTGGGAAAAAGCAGTGAAGACATGCAAGCTACTTTTATAGCTGGAGAAAATGTTTGAAAGAGTGGAATTTGCTTAGTTTTTCAAGGAAGTCCAAGGGTGACTTGATTATAATGTGCAAGAGCACTCAGCAGGAGAAGACAGAGACCTTAGCCTTCAAGTGTATGACCTGTGTCAGGGAGAGTTACATGGCCTGTCCATTCTTCACTTCGTCCATCAGTAAACTAGAGACAAAATTCACCCAGATCCAGGAGATTTGTGGGGTAAAGCATCACCATACTCTGACACAGAAAGTATAACATGACGGTCTGCTGAGTTTCTCTTATTTTGGATACTTCAGGAAAGATTATAAAAGGACTTACATCATGCCCAGTTTATTTGCACTCTTTAAATGACCTGCTTCAGTCTGAGAAGGAGCTGTGTAGAGTAGGGAGGTGCAGACTCGAGGTGAGGGTCCGGGAGGGGATGGGGAAGGGGCCAGTGACACTGTCCCCTTGGCAGGGCCGGGGTTGCCCCTGGGATGAGCTGCAAGAGGCTGGTCCCGTTGCACTGGTAGGTGCTCACTTTGCTGCTCCTGCTCTTTGCCTTGGGCAAAGATTCATGCTCTGTTCCTCTTCCTGGGCAAGAGAGACATCGGGGGGCACGGGGTGGGGGGTGCAAGTTGCAGCTCAGCCTGGGATGCTGCAACCAACCTGCTGCCTAAGGACGAGATGGGGCAGAGACAGGAGTAGAGAGCAAGCCCTCCCCCTTCCCCTCCCAACCCTCCTCCTGCCCACCCATTCCCCTCCCTACCCACTCATCCCCTCTCCTGCCCGTCCAGCCTCCCCGAGGGTGCTCAGTGTGAGGCACCTCCCAGTTCACCTGCCAAAAGCCTCTTTCCTGTAGTGAGCAAGAAAAAGAAACAGCACTGGAAAAGTAAACTTTTGGAAATGAATTCCTCCTTCCCCCTGAGGTCCCTGCTCCCCCCTGCCCTGCCAGGGGTCACACCAAAATACGGGAACAAGCCAACCCCCCCAGGCTGTGGATGGAGGCAGAGCTGTGGAGCACCCAGCCCAGCCTGGCACCACGCAGGGGTTTGCTGTGGGCAGGGGCTGCAGGGCTGGGCTCAGAGCTGGGCCCGTGCAGAAATAGCTCCTGAGCTGTCATTCATCCAAGGCTTTTTTTTATTATTATTTTTTTTCCCCTGGGTGTAAATGATTAATGAAGGATATTGTGGAAAGCAGATGTACTGTTGCCACAGTAACTGAGACAAGTGGCGGGCAAGGGTTGTGCCCATGCTGAATACTGAAGCGATGATCTTCGTGCGTGTTGTCGTTATTTTAGCCTTCGTGAGATTCTAGTTAATTATTAACACCATAAGGTCCTAACCTGGGGGAATATTTTAAAGTGAGGATAAGTTCATAATGAATCCCTTCCCATTTTCTCTCCCTGTCCCTTTCTCTCCCTGGGTACCATTATAATTTTATCTCTCTAAAATCTCCCATTATCTCACTTTCGACCGCAGTAACCTACTACCATCTTTAATTATTAAAATGGATAATAATGCAGGAGAAAATGTACATGTGGGGGTAATTCATGGTCACTCACCTGCAGTGGCATTTCCTTGCTCTGTTTCCTGATGTTTTCCTCTGTGTTCCAGGGTCAGTCTGTGGTTTCAGTGAGCAGGAGATCCCACTCCAGCCAGTCCATAGCACTGGTCTGTGCCAGTGTCCAGCCAGGGCAGCAGTTCCTGGTGTGACAGTGGCCCTGTCACTTTGGGAGCTCTGTCAATTCTCAGGGACAACTACTGGAATCCCAGCAGAGGCTCTGACCTTTTAAAGAGACTGTGTCCTAGAAAGAATCTGGATTTTGCTCTTCACTCCTTGAACTGACTTTGCATCATGCTGGGAGAGAAGCAGAGGGGTGGGATTGACTTGAAAGAGTTAAAAAAAAAAAAAGCTCCCCCCTGAAAGAGCTCCCCCACTCCTCTGCTGCAGGGCCCTGGTGCTGCTGAAGGCAAGAGCCAGGGCTGAGCCCCACTGCTGCCATGAACCAGCAGGTACCAGGGAATTGGCACCTTTCCACATCTAAGTGACAAATTCAGACCTCACCTTCTTCCAAAAAGTAGGGGGGTCTTCCATTGTGCAACATCATTGTCTCCTTTACTGACCCAAAATCAGGTCTCTGTGGTGTGCCAGGCCAGCATCTGCCCCCAGAGATGGGCTGTTGAGGAGAAACCCTGGCTGGCCATGATCAGTGCACAGCACCAAGCAGCTATGGGATGAGGGATCACACCTGAAGCTGCTCTCATCCACTGAGCTCACAGTGTGGCGTGATGATAAGGTCTCAGTGAAGGCCCTGTTTTATACTTAGGGAAACTGAGGCAGAGACAAGCTGTGCTTCTTTCTCAAGGTCACACAGGAAGGGTGCTCCAGGGTTGCAAACTCTTCCTTTCCATTGGAGTCACCAGGGTTGGAAACATCCATGATGCCGATGAGAAGTCAGCAGAAGCCTTTCTCCCCTCCCATCCTCCCCACTCATCACTGACCCCAAAGACGACATATCACAGACCCAAATGGCCTCATCTCCTCCCTCCTCTTGCTCTCTGACTCCTCCCAACCCCAGGCTGCTCCAGTTACCTGCTCCTCAGCAAGACATCTCAAAGACTGGTAGACCCAGTGGGATAGAAGGGAAGGCCCCTTGTGCCTCTGCTCCCTCCAGCATGGCCCACCAGCCCCCTCCTCTGGCCTTGCCCCACACTGTACCCACTGATGGGTCCTGTGTGTGAAGTTTACTCCACTCTGAGGGTGCCTTCCATTCTTCATATACTTAGAAATCCCTTTGATGCCTCCAGTGGACGCTTTTACCTGGAGAAGATGCTTTTATCTGGAAGCAGTGCTCACACTGGACTCCCAAGTGTATTGTATGAAATTTGGGAGGAAAAGATGAGGGGCATGTTGGCTGGTCACAAACAGAGGGATATGGGAGTCTTGCCAGCAGCAGAGGGGCTAATAGAATGGCTGGGCTTCTGCTTTCAGAGCGTTCAGGGAGACACAGATGGTTTGGGAGCTCCAGGCTCCTGATTCATTTTGCTTACAAACCTCAGCGCTCCTCACCTTGCTTCCCAGGACACTGATTTTGCCTTGCAGAAGAGGTACCAATGGGAGGCCAGGACCCTGCAGGACCAAGGCTGCTATGGAGGGAGCTGTATGGCACAAGGGGAGCAGTGGCTCACACTACACTTTTCTGGAGGTGCTGCACACCAGTCCTGCCACTTGACACGCAGGGGAGTGATGGGAGCATGTGCTCAGCAACCAAGCATGTCCCCTGCCCACCTGGGGACTCTCTCCACCTTTGCTCATGCCCAAGGACTCCCTGAGCTGAGAAGTGATGGCAGAGCATGACAAGGAGCATCCCATGGGATTAAATCCTGCAGGGAACAACTCAGGGGGCTCCAGCACAGCTGCATTAGACCCAGCTAAACCGCTTTGTTTCTCCGGCCACACTGTACTATGAAAAACATGGTCCTGGTCACAAAGCACCAGCATGTCTAGGAAATAGAGCCATGCAGTCCCTAAGCCTGTCCCTCATGACTGTAAGGACATTGGATCTGCTGACAAAGAGCAAGTGCTGTGCACATGGCCCTGGCTCCTCCAGGTGACAATGATCAGAAGGTTCAAGAGCCCTGTGGTAGCAGATGCAGGACATTTCCTTCTACATTAAGCTGCAATCCAATCTCTGAAGATCATCTTAAATGAGATTGACTTAAACCCTGAGCATCCCTTTGGTATTTCTCATTGCTGTCTATTATGACAACAGGGCCCTCATGTGCCCCAAAATTTCCACTTCCTTTTATGAACCTTCCTAAATTCTTCTTCTCAAAGGTTAAGTAAAATTCAGAAGGAGATGGCTTCCAGGAAACTGCAGAAGATCAGAATTATGAATAGAACTCCTCAGGATCAGACCTTTCTTATGATCAGGTACAGTAAAATGCAAGACATGCCTCTTTTGTGACTGATGTTAAAAAATGTGGTGGGAAAGGTCACTCGGAAAGACACATACAAAGAAGGCACCAGAAGGTCTATTTTGAACCCTTCACCACTTGTTCCTCATTTCTGCATGAAGGCATTGCCAAGCTGGGCTCAGCCACCAGTACATGATGTACAAATTGCCTCTGGCAGGCAGGTGGATCAGCCTTAGACAAGGCTGGGTGACATGCAGCAAGAAGAGCTGGTAACCTCCAACTGACCTTTGCTCCTTCAGCTGCAGCTGTACTTCCAGGCTATGAGAATGATGAATGGACCTCATGGATCCATGGCTTGTCCCAGCTCAGCTGGCTCCACAAGGCCAGGTTGGATGGGGCTTTGAGTAACCCAGTCTAGTGGAAGTTGTCCCTGCCCATGCTGGGGGGTTGGGACTAAGTGGTCTTTAAGGTCCTTTCCAACCCAAACCAGTTTGTGAGATGATTTTATGATAACCATACAGCCTCCTGCACATGTCGCTCTTGCACCAGAGAAGCTTCATCTGGACAAAGGACAGACTGTTCTCCATGGACACGGAGGCCTCAGGTCCTCCCTGGCTGTGGTGCCCATAGGCACCACTTTGTCCTGTTGGTGTTATAACCTGGGAGAACCTGGTTGCCAACCAGGCTAATGGCTCAGAGAGGCACAGAAGCAGCACCCCATCCCCACTTCAGCCCCTGAAAACATTTACAGAAGTACCTGGAAGACCCCATCTCCAGCCAGCAGGCAAAGCCAGGAGCAAGCTGTCATGATGTCTTTGACAAAGACTTTGTCATGGAAAAGATTATTTCCTCAGAACAGCCTTTTCAGAACAACCCTCTTTCCTCGAGATGTGCAATAATGCTGGAGAACTTTGCACAGTAATTCTGTGCTTTCAACCTAGAAAAAATAGTCAATTTGATCGTATTTTCTTGTCTGTCACAGAGTTTTGTATTTTTCAGGAATTGTCCTGTTTTTCTCACAAGAGAAATGTGTGTCTAGGGTGCACTGAAGGTAAAAAATAAGGGAAGGAGGAAGGCAAAGGGAGTAAAAAAAATTAGGAAAAACAATATATTAAAAATATAATGCTTCCTGGAAAAGTAGCACTTTCCATTTTAAATAATCATATGTTCACTTTAAATTACCTGTCTCCCTAAGTGAGACCAACTGCAGGACTTTCACTGATGAAATAATTAAATGTGGGGAGAGACAATGTTTGTCTTTTAAGCCTCTCAGTTCAAGCTGCTGTTTCAGTGGGAGGAGAATATGAATTTAAAACAAGGAAAACCAGAAGTTTTCATCAACAGCCCGAAGCAAAGGAACCCACCACAGATGTGCAGCTCTGAAATGCTCAGAGAAATTGTGGTGAACCCACAGAGCCTCTGGCCACCATGTCCAGGATCCTCCCCAGGAGATGGTCAGTGGCTGTGGGACAGGGACAATTGGCCACTGGACATTTCAACCCCTCTACTCACCATCAGGACAACTGGCCACTATCTGCAGAGGGTGCTCATTCAGCGCCCCTGCATGGCCCCACCTTCTCCCCTCCATGCAGCACCTCCAATTGTCCTAGATCCAGCAGCTGCAACACCCCATCCCCAGACAGGGGCTGCCCCTGCTCTGACCCTCAGCTGCTGCAGAGGAGGTTTTCAATGCACACACCCTGGAAGCACTTCCAGGAGGAGTGTGGGTTCTGCCTTGGGACTGAACCTGCTGTCATGGGTTATCTTATCTTGCAGAGGCACCTTAGAAGTCCCTCTTGTATGCCTGCTGATCCCAGCCTGGAAATTGAACTGCTGAGGGCTGATTGAGGTCTGTCAGTGTGCTGGAGCCCCATCTGGCTACTGCCATGCAGCCTGGTGGGCTTTCACTGCTGCTCCTCTGGCTTCCCACCAGTGCCACACAAAGATAATACTCCCTCCCAGTATGCTTACCAGACTGGAGCTGGGATTCCCCTCCTTTGCCCACCCAGCTCCTCTTCATGCTGGGAGAGGGGATAGACAGATAGACAGAGGAGTGGGCAGTAGGGCTGTAAGATTGCAGAGATGCTTTCATTTGGGTCAGAAGAGCTGCAAGTTCAAAGCCACAGGCGGGGCTGGAGGGTGGTTGTGGAGAAAACTCCACCTAGGCTAGAAATTTGCTGCTTCTCCATTGCTTGCTCTTGCAGCACTGTCACCTGCCTCGGTGGGAAAGGCAGCTGCCTGCAGGACAGCATGGCTTCTGGATGAGATCCCTTGCATGATGCCATCAGTACTTGCAACTGCAAGCACATGCTCTGCTCACCCATGGTCACAGCCATGGCTTAGCCACAGTTCCCTGTGGGCACCAGCAGCAGGTCCTGCCAGCAGCAAGTCCTGCCTGCAGCAGGTGCCAAACATGGGGCTGTAAATATTCTCCTGTTTTGTTGCACATTGCTTGGGTTTTGGTTGGCCACAGCTTACTGTTTCTGCTGTCACCATCTGGCCTCAACTAACCACCGGAATTAAAAGGAGGAGAATTCATCCTGTAAGTCACAAATTGTCAAGGCTGAATGTTTTGTGTGTCTTGGGTAGACAAGAGGGGAGGCTCAGAAGGGATGGATCTGACTGACACTGAGCACAAAGCAGGGGTATCAATTATTAATCAAGACAATCCTGCCACTGGCTTAAGGGTTTTACTCCCGATTTATACTGGGGGGGGGGGATGAGAAAGTTATCACTGCAACAGGGAAATGGTTTTATCTTGGCTGTGCCACATTTCTGCAACAGCTCCTGGACCTCAGAGCAATGTTTTGTACACATTTTCTTGCTAGACTGAGGGCACTGGCTCATCCAGAGAGCTCTTCCCAGCTGCTGCCCATAGAAAAGTGGGGCAAGTCATGCCCTTCTTTGTCAGAATAAAAATGCAGCATGAGAGTGCTGAGGGGTAACACAACAGCTCCCGGAATGAGAAGGAAGAAAGGAAGACAAAGGATGAAGGAAGGAGTCAGGGGGTTATCAGTATCTCCAGCCTGGCTGGGAAAAGGGCACAAAAAGCTCTGAGACTCCCATGAATCTGCCCTTGGCCCCTTTTCCTGGTGCGTCAGGGCTGGAATTCAAGGCATGTGGTATGTTTGCACTGCAGATACTGGAATGAAAACAGGAAATGTGGAGAGGCTGCAGGCACCCAGCACACTGGAGATAGCCCCTGCAGGACTCTGGGAGAGAAGGAAAAGAGTTGTTTGTGCTGCAAAACATTCTCTTCTGAAGGGTTTTCTGCGGTGGTGCATGTCAGTACAAGGCTCCCCATCACTGCCAGCTCCCAGGGGTACTCTGCCTCTCCCTGGGCAGCCCCTTGGGGTGAAGGGAGATGCAGGGCTGGGTTTCCTCTGGGCTGGTCAGATCAGGAATACAGCCACAGCCGTGGCCCTTTTGGTTCATGGGCAGGTGAGGAATGGGCAGAGAGCTGGCATGTCTCATTCAAACCAGGAACCCTGGTGATGCTGGAGTTCACAGTACACATCCATCACCCCCAGCCTTCCCCATGGGTAGAGCCTGCACAAGGCTGGGCTCTCCTGTTCCCTCTGTGGATGGTGTTTCAACCACCACTGGTGCCAACTATAGCCATGGCCTGGTCACAGGCAGTCAAATGTCCTCATCTGGAAGAGCAGCATGGGAGGAAGGATGTACAGGACTTACAGTAATAGCTCATCTCCCACGAGATGGTGGTAGAAAGGATTTTACAAACTTCCTAGGTGGAAATATAGCATCAGACACTTCCCTTCCTTTGTCTCCAGCAGGACCAAGTCCCTGTTTCCCAGCACCAAAAGCAGAGTTGTGACAGACCTGGTACAACACAGAGCATGTCCCATCCTGCCTTTGCAGGGTGCTGACAAGAGATGGTTTGAGCCAGTCTCATTGAGCCCCCCACCCATCTATGGCTGATGCCAATGCCATGGTTTAGAAAAGCAGAAATACACACAAAGAATGCTGAAGTTTCAGGTTAGGCTCTGATATGTGGATTTGAAAGTGCAACTGTTGGGACATATGACAAGGCTGTATCCTATCACCTGTCCTGTTCCACTTGAGAGGTGGGTCAGTGTGACTGGCAGGGCTGGCAACAGCAGCTCGGCAGGGTGTGAGTGACACAAATCACTGCAAACATCTGCCCCCCACTTAATGTCACCTGCAGGTTCAGTCTCTGCATATGGGGTCTCTGGGCAGAGACACCTGCAGCGTCCAGAGCCACACACACAGCCCTGCTTCCACACAGGCTAGAGGGGGGGCTGCTTAACTATCTGAAACTGTGATTTCCACAGAGATCCTGGTTTCAGGTGGTGAGACGTTCACCACCTGGTTACTGCCAGGGTACACAGCCCCCAGAGCTCCACTTGAGCTGATCGAGCTGCTGATGGGGGAAATCCAGCAAGGAACCAACTGTGCACAGGGCTCCTGGGGGCCAGCAGGAACAGAGAGTGAGATGAGCAGGTAAAAGGTTGGATGGAACACTGTGAAGGGTGACACAAGACACTGTGTCACACAGGGGATGTTGTTCTGTTTGTCCTGATGACTTCATGTCATGGCTAGAGGCCTCCCTACCTTTCTCCTGATGTAGCAAGAGCTGGTGATGTGTTCATGTGCATTCCCATGCTTGTTCCTCTGCTTCCATCCTGTTCACTTTGCTCCACAAACACAGTGCTGGGCTTCTTGCAAGGAGAGGAGCATCCTGCCAAAAACTGAGTTCAAGTGACAGGAACTGAGAAACTGAGACATCTGCCCAAGAGAACACAGAGAAAAGGCAAAACATGAAGCTCCAGAACAAAAACTCAAGTGGGTGTTTCAAGCATTCCTTGGATTGCTCAACATCTACCACAGCTTCCTTTTGCACAGAGCAGCAGCACTGAAGCCCTTTGTTGCCTTCTCAACAGGGAAATTGTATGGAGATAAACTCACCAGCACGCAGAGATCTCCAAGAATGTTGAGTAGTTATTGGTGTCTGATTCAGGGTTCATTCATCTGGGTGAAAAGAGATAATAGAGGACTACGTGTTTGCATCACTTCATGATGCTGAAGCAGTTCCAAGTCACGCGCTGCCACGTGGGACAGAGAGACCTGTCCCTGCAGAAGCACTGAGCCATCCACTGAGTGAAAAGATGGACAAACAGGTAAGGAGGCACTCGTTATGGTTAATGAAACCAAGGCATGCAACCCTTACATCTATGGAGGTGCAATGAAAGTCTGCCAGGCTAAAAGCTGTTTCTTGGATTTCTCTTGAAAAACAAGCCTACCTGCCCAGGTGTGTGCCCATGCAGACACACAGGACTGCCAGGATAACTGATTGCCAACACTGACACGCTGTGCTGGCTGATGCTAAGGCTGTGAGAACACCTCATTCCACCTCTAGATCAAGTTTTTGTAGAATAACTTCTCCCTAACTTGCCTGTCTTCATTGACCAAGTTGTGAAAATGACTGCACTGGTCCCAGTCTGGTGTGTGCTTCAACTAAAGCTGACCCCTCGAGTAAAGCCTGTATGGTTGAGATCATTACTCAAAAATACAAGTGCTCCGTCCAGAAAGGCTGCTTTAAAAGGAAGCTCTACTATTACTCCTGAGGAAAGTTTCTTAGTCCTTACTTACGACTTAGGAACTGTGTATGTGAAGTTAATCCTGATGGCCCAAAGCCAACCTCACCACAGGGAGATGTGAAGAGGCTCTACACCTGCCTGAAATGTGCCTAGTGTTTTCATGGGAAGCCACATCCACAATCCATATTGTTATTGCTGAGTCCTCCATGGAAAGAGCTTTCCAGTTGTAGCAGATTTTTATTCAAAATGGTCTGTGGTGGCCCCGGCTTCATTGCCAACAAGTATTGCAAACATCCCTCCTCTTCACCATCTGTTTGAGACCCCTGGTCCACTGCCTTCTGTGGCAGCTGACAAATGAGCAAGTCCTTACCTCTGAGGGGTACCTGGGCAGGGGCAAAACCTGTTTAATTTGATCTGGCCCCAGTTCACTGTGTTATCCTTAAGGAAACAGTTGGGCTGATTGGATGAAACAGATAGAGCAATGTGCCTTAAAAAGGCAGTGCTCCCTGGGACCATAGTCAGGTCCTTCATGACATAGCTGCTTCATCACATCTTGCTAAACTCCAGAGTCAGTTTAGCTGAACTGCTCTTGGAATGACCTATGAGAACCCACCAATGACACACTAACTTGATGCTGTCTGATGCCAGCTCATCAAGGGGAACAGCACTTTCATCTTGCTGGAAGTCTCCTCAGAAAGTCTCCAGTTATGCCCATTTTGCATGAAACAGGGAGTCTTCAAGAAGCTCCAGGGTGCCCACACTACGGTGGGGATAGCGTGTGTTTCACATGCAGGAAAAGGTGCCAGGATGTGTGGTAGGATTGATTAGAGAACAGACTCTTCCCTGCACAGGAAGGTTTCACATCACATTAAGTTCTTCCCTCTTCTCCACTCCTGCAGCAGCAACAGCAAGATATTATTGTCTGTGTTGCTGGCAGAGAAGTCATGGAGCTCTTTTGCTGCTTTGGTTCTGTCCATTCTGTCCTACAAACACAACTGAAAGCATTCAGTTTGCAGGATACACATATTTGAACTTGCAAATGGAAGAGGTAGGACAGAGTAAAGAGAAGGAAATTTCAGTTTGAATATTTTCAATCAAAGGAGCATCCCTGTCAACCTGGTCTAGAGAGTCTCTTAAACAACACAGTGGATGCTCAGCATATGGGACATTTCCACCTGAACCAGACAAGCCACAAACAGCCAGGCAGCACCATCCATGACCTAAGAGACAGAGCAGGAGGTTGGGGATTTCTACATCTCTGGCCTTGGTGTTGAGGCTTAAAGGCAGGACTTTTTCCCAGTGCCTGCAGGAATTCAGCATCCACACTGCACCATTGCCCTTCTTACTCTGTTCCTGGCTTTTCTCATGCATAGGTTTCATCTTTCACTCCTTCCATGACATCATAGCAGGCAATTCTTTCTCGAGTTTTGTGTGTCCTTTCCACTCCTCCATCTGAATCACAGCCCTGGAAGCAGCAGGAACAGACTCTCTGTAGCCACCAGCCAGGCTTGGCTGGCATTGGCTCAGCTTTCCACACCTCAGGTAATGCTGAAGCATTAACCATTCCAGCAGCATTGTGTTTTACCCCAGCAGCCCACTCTGGGGTCTGGTCCTCAAAGCAGGGTGAGCAGCACAAAAACACACTCTCCTGCACCTCTGTGCCCTGCTCAGGGCTGACATTCCCACCAACCAGGCACTGATTTTCAGAGATCTCCCTTCTCCTGTCCTGAATAGGCCAAGTTCTCCTGGACAATGTGTGTTTTTTACTGTTGGTTTTGTTGTTTATAGAGAGCTTTATGCAACAGTACCCTCCCTAAGATTAGGGCTACCAGTCCCTAGGCTGTTTATTCATTAATTAGTCTTCATACAGCAATGCAGGAATCCATAATTATCCTTTCTGTACAGTGCAATCCTGTTTGCAATCTGCAAACCTGTACAGGTTCTTGGGTCACTCTTTACACTGTGGTATTGCCCTCCACTACTTTTCCATTTTTTTCCTATGTATTCTTACTTCTTGAAGACATCTCTGGCTCTTGTTTATGAAGCACAGGTGAATGGGACACACTGGGGGCCATTTCATGGTGTGTTTCAACCTTCCCAGGGTTGCTGCTCTCCTCCTCTGATGCTACATGCAAGGTCAAGCATGAAAAACCCATCAGTGTTTGAAGTATGTGACCTTACAGAGCTACACAGACCTAATGGAGCAACATGGACCTTATGGAGCAACCCGGACCTTATGGAACATCATGGCCACCACCAGAAGGAGGCAATTGACTGAACTGCTCCTGCATCCTGGGCCTTGCAGACACCCACCTGGCACAGCCAGGGCTCTCCAGCACCGAGGTGACACCTGTGTCCTGATGTCCCTCCATCTGTGACTGCACATGGTTCAGCAGCACCACCCAGGGAGAAAGGACCCTCATCCCAGTTAAGTCCTCAAAACATCAGGGTACCACTGCCCTGGTGCTGGCAGAGGGGAAAAGCACGTGGTTGAGTGTTGGAGCAAGATGGGCAGCAGTGGTAGTGCTGCAGTGGGAGTAGAGGCTGCAGGACAAGGGTCACACTGCAGCTTTCACCTCCTGGCTCAGCTGCTGCCAGGCTGGGACTTGGTTTTGTTCAGTAAAAGACCAGGACTGGAGGTCTACTGCTCACCACAGGGTGTTCATCACAACCATTTCCAGCAGGTGCTGAAAGGCATTTTATGCTGCTGTGCCAGGTTCTAAGAATTAAAGGACACTTGTCCAAGGTTTTTTTTTTTCTGCCCTGAGGGCAGGACACGTGCCAAAATAACCAACCTCACCTCCTCCAGTCTCTGGTGTTTCTCCTTGAGTGTGGCTGCACACAGTGACCACACCAGCACAGCTCAGCATGGGGTGGCTCTGCCAAGCACTGCTGGCACCTCCTGGGGCCACCAGAGCTTGGTGGCCACTGTGCCCTGTGCCAGCTGAGCCCCAGGCACTGGATGGGGGGAAGATGCAGCCGTGCTGCACGACAAGGTTGAAATGTGGCAGCACAGTTTGGATCTGGCACTGTCAGAGGTACCAGCCCAGCCCCAGGTCCTCTAGATAGTAAGGCTGGATAATTTTTGGATACCAGGGTATTTTTCTTTCCCACCCAACCAACTCTCTGACTTATTGTTTTCCTGAGGTCTTTCTTTTTAACTTGTTTTCATGTTTTGTTTCAACTCATTCTGAAATCTTTCCCAGACTCAGGAAGTCACCCAAGCTGGCATTGCTGACTGCATGGTAGGATTTGGTGAAGAATTGTTAAGAGCTCTGCAGTTGCACTCAGATCCAGTGGTGGAGCAGACTGCTTTCCAGGCACAGGGTGATGGACAAGGTTACTGCTCTGCTGAACTCCCAGCTCGAGGATGGCTGGGCTGGTGGTGAGTCATTGCACCATATATTATGTGTGTTGTACAGTTACATTTTAAGGCTAAATGAAATTAACTGATTTATATGCAGCCAGAGGATGTTTAGGGAGCAGTAACTTTGTCATTGATCCTGGTGTAAGCTGGCCTGTCCAGCTCATGAGTCTGACAGCTCTGAATCAGGAGTTCAAGACTCTGTTTCAAAATGGTGCCTCTAAACAACAGCAAGGAAGGTGTCAGGACAGGTCACCTGAAAAAACACTTCATCACTCCAAAGAAAATGAAAAAACTCTACTCAGAGCATGGAGGAGACACAGCACAGTTGTCCACTTTAACTCATAGGAACAAATCATTAAACTCCTGCACAAGCTTTAGTGCAAGAGGTCAAAACACTGTCAGGGCAATAGGTGGAGGAAAGCAGGGGATGGAAGCTGCAACTGGGCCCATTAAACCCATCTGTGAAGGATAACTTGCAGTGTCAGTGTCTGCTGAAGCATCAGCTGCTGAGCCATTTTGCTAGGGATTGCTCTGTGTTAAGGTCTTTCCAGGGGAAAGGTAAAGAAATAAGATTAAGGCCTCTAATTGCATAAAAATATTCTAATGAAGCCAGTGACCAAGATGTAAATAAGTGGGAGAGGAGAGGAGAGGAGAGGAGAGGAGAGGAGAGGAGAGGAGAGGAGAGGAGAGGAGAGGAGAGGAGAGGAGAGGAGAGGAGAGAAGAGAAGAGAAGAGAAGAGAAGAGAAGAGAAGAGAAGAGAAGAGAAGAGAAGAGAAGAGAAGAGAAGAGAAGAGAAGAGAAGAGAAGAGAAGAGAAGAGAAGAGAAGAGAAGAGAAGAGAAGAGAAGAGAAGAGAAGAGAAGAGAAGAGAAGAGAAGAGAAGAGAAGAGAAGAGAAGAGAAGAGAAGAGAAGAGAAAAAGAAGTCTGAAAATGTTAAATCTGTCACCAAGGTACTCCATTTCTAAATTAAACCATTTTCAGATGATTGATATATTTCTTGTTAAATCAGTGCTCAGAAGTTCCATAACCTCTGGGGGAGCATCCCAGACTTTCACACCAAAAGTCATCCCAACCTGACCTCAGTTGTTACCATCTCCACCAAATAGCACAAGGGCTTGTGGCTGTGCATGCTCAGAGTGGCAGGGAAGGCACCACCATGCAAAGGTGACTCAGTGTCTCACAAGCTCCTGGCAGGATTTGCACTTTTTTTTTACTATCAGGAATCTTTTGCATTGTTGGAAGACCCTCAAGCGAGGTTCAAGCATGTAGAGCTACATCTCACCTTGCTGTATCGTACTGAGAGGGGGGTGGGTGTGCAAGTTTGCTCATTTGCACCCACAAGCCAGTGGGGACAGAGCTCAGAAGTGATGTTTGCAGCAGGACCACAACAGCAGAGCAAACCCTTCCACCAGCATCTGCTCCAGAGTGTGGTTTAGGCCATCAGAGGTGACTTTCAGGTGATCCCACACCCAGCAGAGACTCACTCCTCTCCCCAGCCCAAGGAAGTGTTCATCGAAGTCAGAGAAGACCAATTCTCACTCCTCCAAAGGCTCTGAAATAGCTGCTGCACAACATCCTCTTGTCTATTAAAAACATACATCACAGTCACAATTATCTGCACTGCCTTCTAATGAAAAGGCTGTTGCTCTCTCTGCCACTGATTCCTGCAGCCCATGTCAGGAGTCAGACTTCAGCTGGGGTGGGTTGTTATTTGCTTTGCTGATGGCTTTGCTGATGCTTAGTGTCATTTTGTCTGACTGTAGATTATAAGCTGAGCAGAAACAGAGAGCGGAGAGTGCAGGGGAATCCAGGCCTCTTCCATTGGAGCTTTATCCTTTAAAGGGGAAGAGGAGGAAGAAGAGGATGATGTCCTGCTGCTCCACAGCTTAGGGAAAATCCCCCAGGGTTTCTCATTCAACATGGGTGTGGAGAGCATGATGGAGGGATGGAGCCACCAAGAACATGTATCTCCCATTTCAGAAAATCTGTGTTTCCCAAAAAGCCCTGTGTTTTCCCAGAGTTGTTTCTGAGCTCAGCTACCCAGGCTGGGTAAAAGTCGCTCCCAGTTCCTTGTAGCAATCCTTTTGGGACCCCTCACTTTGCATCAGCAACATCATATCTGATGATGACCCCACCTCAGAGTGGGAAAGAGTGAGCTGCAGAACCTCCCAGCCTCATGGCTAAGGTGCTCACATCCTCCCTCCCAAACAACCCTCAGAAGAAATGAATGAGATGCCCCCTTTTCCCTTGGTCGCCCATGCCCTGGGCATGCTCCAGCCTCTGATACAGGCATTGCCATGGCCAAAGCAGCTGCTGCTCTCTTGGTGTACCCAGAGCTGGGATGAGGAAGGTGTTCCCAGATGTGGACTCTGTGGAGGCAGATGTGGACACTGGCAGCAGCCAGGCAAGCCAGAGCAGAGCCATCACTGCCCGAGGAGCTGCTCTGATGCTGATGCTGCTGTAAGGCCTTTCAGCATCCCTGGGCCCAGCAGCTAAGGGAGGTTTTCAGTGTCAAACCTTAATTCAGGCACTAGCAGGGGCAGGTGAACACATGGGAACAAGTTCTTTATGTCTGGCTCTTATAGCTCCACTGGTCAGGGGTTACTGCTCTATGTGTTGGCCCAGCCTTTTACTCAGGACTTTAAAGAGCAGTTACATTTGGTTTTATAAAGCTCTGAGTCCATGGTTGTCAAAGTTTAACTTTCCTTTATCCATGTTTTCACACAGAGATGCTGGGATGTCCCTTGGGCTGTGCTGGTTCTGCTGAGAGCTGCAGGGAGTGTGAACTGGGATAATTGCTTATACCACCACCAGCCAAAGCTGGCTGAAATAATTCCCTCAGATATTTGTCAGGTATCAGAGCAGATGAGATGGTCCCAGAAAGATCTAATCACCATCTGGCTCAAGAATTCAACAGTCTGACTTCCACTGCCCCAAGTTCAGCACCTAATATTGCTGCTCTGTGAGCTGGCCATGAAGCCTCCAAGCACAGGCACAGATGGCCCCTGCAACATGGAAAAAAACCCAGCAACAAACCACCATTTCCTCAGGTCTTCTTTGTTTTCTCACGATTATGTTCCCCACAACCTTCCTCCAAGCAATGGAAGATGGCTGCTTGCTTGCTGCTCACTTCCAACAGCTGAAGGGTGTTGGGCCCGGCTGGTCCTTGCTCCCCAGCCCATGTGTGTCCACAGGGATGTTCACTTTGCTGAGTCGGGTGATGTTGGTGAGCACCTGGCCAAGGCCTCCACCAGCTAATCATGTCGCCTTGATTAAGGGGAGAGAGACAATTACCTTTATTTGTCTTGTCAGTGCTTGGATGTGATGTGCAGCTGATAGTAACCGGCAGCCGCTTTGCCTCAGGGCTGCCCCGGGTTATAATTTACATAGTGCAGCTAAATCTGAAAATCCCACTAACATCCCCTTCTAATGAAGCTCCAGGTACCTCCCTCAAAGCCTAAGCAAGGCTGTATCTAGGCAACAAAGGCGGCTGTCCCTCCACGAGGAAGTGCTTAGATGAACACCTCCAAAGGCAAAGGATGCTGCTAATTAACCCTTGGGGCAGCGCTGAGTGCTCTGCTCCCTAACGAGGTATTTGCATCCCTCGCAGCCCACTGGGAGGCTCTTCGGGCTTTACCTCCTACCTTCACTCCATACTCCCCTTGCAGCCCTGGTGCAGGGCTGGCAAGGAGTGGGGCTTTGCTCTTGGAGGGGTTATTTGCCAACACATGGCAGAGTTCACCTGAGCCCTCGTTGCTCATCTTTGTACTTGCAGCTCCTGAACAGGCCCCTGTTTGCAGTCATTTCACATCAAGCTGTCAGTGCAGGCAGCAATGGGAGCAGGATGTATCCAAACCAACTGCAGGCAGGATGGTCCCTTCCTCAGGCAGGGACTGGGAGCAGCCTTGAATCTCAGTGATCCCAGGAACAAGCTCTCTTCCAGAGCCCTGCAGTGCCACTGAGAGAGGGGCTGATGGAACATGGTCACCATCCCAGGATGTCTGGCTTGAAGAGCAGCTGTGCAAGGCTCGGGTTTAGGATTGAAACCTGGAGAGGATCAGACAGGTAACCATATATGGTGAACAGCCAGGGTGGCGATCTGCAAACCTTCCTTCCTTCCTTCCTTCCTTCCTTCCTTCCTTCCTTCCTTCCTTCCTTCCTTCCTTCCTTCCTTCCTTCCTTCCTTCCTTCCTTCCTTCCTTCCTTCCTTCCTTCCTTCCTTCCTTCCTTCCTTCCTTCCTTCCTTCCTTCCTTCCTTCCTTCCTTCCTTCCTTCCTTCCTTCCTTCCTTCCTTCCTTCCTTCCTTCCTCCCTTCCTCCCTTCCTCCCTTCCTCCCTTCCTCCCTTCCTCCCTTCCTCCCTTCCCTCCCTCCCTTCCCTTCTTTCCCTCCCTCCTTCTACTGCCTCTTCTGCCTCTTCCAGTCTATGTTGGCTGTCTGGTTGATGGCTTTCACTGAGAAGGGTGGTGATGGAGGCACCTGGAGGATCTACTCACAGCTCCGAGGTTAATTCAAAATGCCTCTCTTGAATCTCCCTAGATCTCAAGGCCAGTTTTCCCTTAGTCACATTCCTCTGGGTCACTTAGCACAGTTGTCAGCAGCCTCTTCCTTTCTGTTCTCTGGCATGGAAAGAAGGAAGATCCTACATCCTAGGATGGCAAACAGGAGTTAAATCTTTATACCACCAACATAAAAACTGTTTAAAGGCCAGGTCTGGTCTCCCAGCTCTGCCTTTGAAGTACTGTGACTCCAGCTGATCTGTACAGGTTGCTTATGAAATGTGATATAATGCAACAGGAATAAGATGAGTTTCATCCAAAGTCTCAAAGTAGACCAAACTACACTGTAAAACCCAGTAACATTTCAGCAGACTAAACAGAGTGCTGACAGACCCTGTGTGAGGTGCACCAGAGGAGACAATTATACCTCCCCAGGAACCCACCTGCATGGACGTAGGCAACAAGCCTTGGTGTAAATATTAGGAGCAGAACCAGACCCTGAGACAGAGCCAGCTGTGGTGAGGACCCTGGGAAGGACAATCTGACATCTTGGAGCTGTGCTTGGTGAATATTATGGGAGGGGAACTTCCATGTTTCAGATTGCTGCTGGCAGCACATGGAAAGATATTGCTCCCACATGGCCAGAGTGGGACCTACAAGTGTAGTATGATCCAGAACTTGGTGGAGCTGCCAGAGGGCTTTACAGGACTGGGAAGAGCTAATGCCACTCCAAGACATGAGTCCCATGATGCTGGGATGGCTCGTGGTCTCCAGGGCAGCTCTGCAGGCAAAGCAGATGGTCTCAGTGACTTCTACTGAGACACTCTTGCAGTGACTTGGAGCAAAAAGTCCACCAGGAGGCCCTGGAGGTGATGGGGAAGTTGTTTCAGCGATGGATCTCAGTTGTGGTAGGTGGATCTCAGGAACTCCTGTAGCCTCAGAACCAGCAGCTCTCCAAAATGATTCTCTGGACAGTGAAGGGTGGCTGCAGGTGGCATGGCGTGGCTCCTATCAATGCCCCTGCAGGGATACAGGTCAGGGAATTCTGGCAACTGACCTGTGGTCCATCCCCATACCAGAGTCCCCCAGGAGTGTCCTCTGCAAAGGAATGAAGGAGAGAGAGGAGGAGCAAAGGATTTTGCAGGGATCTCGAAGCCAACTGAAAGCAACGCTCTCTGCAGACTTCAACCGTGCAATGAGCATTGCAAGGCCTTCTGTAGCAGACAAAATAAAGCCCCTGGCCCACATGTCTGGGAGATCAGAGCATGGGCCTGGCAGAGAGCAGGGGCAAGCTGAAAAAAGCACAGACCAGAAGCAAGTGGTGCTGGACACAACCATGCCTTGTGTGGTCCATCCTGGGTGCAGTTTCTCACCACGCTAAGTGCCAACCTGGGACTTGGTGTAAAAGTCCTCCAGGATATTTCTCACCTATTCTATTCACAGATGAACAAAGGAGGGGCAGCAGGCAGGGAGGGGGCAGCAGGCAGGGAGGGGGCTGCAGCCCCAGCTGGGCACCTGCCCCCCAACCAGCTCTTCCCCTGAACTCCTGACACAGCGTGCAGGACACTGCCAGTAAAAAAGATTGTGAAAGGGAACAGGACTCGGACTCCAAACTGCCACCAGCTCCTCTCTGGGCAGACAAACACATTCCTCAGCCATCTGGAAGATAATCCAGGGGTGCTGGTTACACCTAGGGTTGCAAATGGACTGTGTCATGAGCCAGCTCCTCGAGGAGCCAGGTTTCCAGGCTGACTCAAAGATTTAATTTCTGAATTCTGTCCCATTCTACAGCATCTGTCAGACCAAGCAGATATAAACTACAGGCACCACAAAGCTTGCCAGATCAGATGGAGATGATAATGCCAAAGCAATTAAAATGGTCTAAAAAGGCCTGCAACAAGACCTATGACTCCCCATAAATGCATATAAAAATCAGATTTAAAAAATGTCTCGTTTTGATAACTTCTAAGATTTCTATTCTCTGTGGAGACAAATTTGTAAGTGCTATCTATAAAATGGGCACTGAGGTGATTCTCTACTCAGTCCTCTCAGCTCAGTCACAATGTGGGAGATGTCAGCTTAAACATCTTTCCTGCTTGCTTTAGAACAAGGATTGGAGTTAGGACAGCTAGAGGTCTTTTCTGGAGGATGTGGAACCCGAGGAGAGCAAGCCCACACTGGGCACCTACCTGGCAGAGAGGGCACCAAAGTCAGTGAGTTGCTTTTTATTAAGAAGAGGAGGAACAGAGGCTGGAGAAAGGCAGAGCACTTTTGTGAGAGCCCTGGAGGTACGAGATGCTTCTGAGCACCTGGGTCTCAGGTCTGAAGCAGGGGGGTGGCTTTGCAGTGCAGGTGGATCCCCCAACATCCCAGCCAGGCTGTCACTGTGCTGCAAAGAGCATGTCCCTCTTGTGCTGTTGAATGCAGGCCTTAATGTGACCATTTCCTTTGGTTTTGTTCTGAATAGATTATCCACACACTTTTTTTGGTCTATCAGTTTGGAGCAAGTGCTCTGTTCTGCTTGAACTCCAGATCCCACCATCCAGCCTGGATCATAGCAGAGCTTCCACCAGGCCTACAGTGGCCTGTGTCTTGGATCTTGTACTCCTCAACTGCTGAACAGTCACTGAACTGACTGCAGGGTCTGTGGCTTTTTACTGGGGAGGTACCATCACCCTGCGAGGTACAGACCCAGGTGCACACAGCCAGGGCCACCCTCAGGTCAGCCAGTTTATCCCAGGGCCAAAGTCTGGAGCTACTCAGTCATCCCAACACTCATTTCTCAGGGTTACCTAGTGCAGGTTCCTGGCCACGAGGCTGGAGGAGCTCAGACCCTAGCTATATTTTTAGGAATATTGTGATTTTACAGTAGGCACTAGAAGGTTTGAGAGGAACAAGGTACATGTATACAGGAAGCCTTCAAGGTTGCCATCCATGTTGGCCATCCCCAGGTAAAAGGCAAGTCCAAATGTTTGTGGGTTGTTTCTTCTTTGAGTATTGGAGGAGAGAAGATCAGGAATTACATCTGCAGTCCTGCCAAGTTCCCAGAGCTGGATTTCAGTGATAGACACATATTTTGTCTGAAGATATCAGAAGTTCTTTCCTGAGATCAGATATTGCCCAGATGAAGCACAGATAGAGGAAGAGATGATGTTGAGAGCGGTGATGATGCAATTAGGCTGTGCAAGTCTAATTATAGAAGCCAAAGGGGTAAATGAAGCTTGAACTACTTTTAAGTCAGCAACTCTGCATTTTTAAGTGCTTGACTTTGCAGCCTTCCTGTTCTCATCAAAATGCTCATTTTGGCATCTGGCCTCTGAAGTATAGACATGAGGCACGAAGGTCCCATGGAAAGGTTAAACATGTGAAGGTGAGAATTTGTAAAGGTGCCTACAGATCCCAGGAATGATCCTGCCGTGTGAGATGTTCCAGTTACTGAGTCTCCAGATTTCTCTTGGCAGGTGCTCCTTGGAAAGTCTGTCATTGAAGTTTCTTCTCACTTGCAAGGTGACTTATTAAGGGCATCAACAAACTCCTTACACAGCCCCAGGAGAAAGCACAAGCAGCAATTCACTTCCTTGCACCTGGAAATCCCTCTAGTGCTCAGCAAACCTGCAATTCAGCAGGACTGGATTTGATGTTGGTTTCGGGAGGGGCAGCCTGGGGGCATCTCAACATGATGGAAGCTTGTAGCTCTCTCTTTAATTGGAGGTGAATTTAATTTTAGTAATGAGCCTGGCACATTCCAGTTCCTGATTAGATTTGCACAGTGATTAACCCAGCAGATATTCACTTGGCAAACTGCCCAGTCCATTCCAGTTGCAGTGGACTGAAACCACTTCTGCTGCTACTCTCACACTGGGAAGCAAGGTCACCTGAAGGTCATTGTGGCAAGGGAGATACAGCAAACATAGGCTGATTTTCTAAAATTCTGCTTGGGAAGGGCCTGGCCTGTCCAGCTCCTCCCTTTGGATCCCACCTAGGCTGAGAAGACCCTGTGGCTCACACTGTGCAATTTCTGATGCTCCCTGAGACAGAAGCAGCTTCTTGGAGGAGAAGTTTCCCCCCAGAATAGCACGGCTTGTCCCAGCCCCTGGGGATCCTGGGTATCTCTCAGGATACTGAGGAACTGCTGCCAAGCTCTTCCATTTCCATATCCTGTTGCTGCAGTTGTAATCCTTGCTCAATTAACTGTGCCCCTGCCTGAAAACAGATGGAGCTGTGGGTGCCTCTAAGTCCATTCCTACCTCTCTCCTCACTTGAACTCCTGGCTGTGGTGGAGAGCTGCATGGGTACCTGGGCACGGTGTGCCTGAGTTACACCATTTCACATGCAAAGAATCCTGTCACCAGGACTGTCAGGAAAATGTCCTCTACCCTCACTAAATTCACTTTCAGAAGAAAAATAAACCAGAAGCTGCTCTAAGGTATAAAAATCACCTCTGAGTTGGTCTGAGCTACCCAGTGGTTTCCAGGTGTCTCCTGAGGAGCTCTCATCCAGAGCAGGACAAGCTGACGAGTGGTGCCTTCTCTGCCATCACTATCCCCTGTGTGTCTTGGCCAGCAGGTCCAGCTCAGTCCCACCTCATCTGGGCAGGTGGGACCACGTCATAGTGCAAACTGAGAAGCATACAAAACGTCAAAGGATTTCCTCTGTTGTAATTCCATTTACCCATTCCTGGATGTCTCCACTGCAATTATCACCAGGGCAGAGGGTGAAAATGGCCATGAACACGCTCTCAAATCAATTGCAAAAATCCATAGTTGGCTCAAGAGAGGCCCAGGGTGGTGCCTGCTCACTCCACCCTCCCCCACGCATGGTTTATAATTTACTTACGCTCACAAAAGACATTTTTTTTACTACCTTCAGGAACTGTCCAAAAGGGAGCTAAGACAGGATCAAGAGATTAGCATGTGTGGTTCATGTTTGTAATTTGGCACTGCTGGGATATTATAATATGGCCCAGATGCCTGGGAAGGTGTTTAATGTAAGCCAGGATGATTGACATCTCTCCATACAGGATCTGAAGGCTGTCAGATCTCAGGTTATTGAGTGTCCCACTTACTGATTATAAATATGTCAGCTAAGTAGGGCACAGATCTCCAGTCCACCCTGCCCAAGCTCAGATCATTCTCCTGGAGCTGCTGTTGGATGAGCTCTGAGCTGCTGATGGCACCAGCAGAGAACACTGACAACCTCTAAAAGCAGAAGTGGCCCAAAAGCTGCAATTTCCTGAGGTTTATTTTGGAAACAGACACCAGGACAAGCAAACTTCCATAACTCCCAGTAATCCATGACCTTGGGCTGTAGGAACAGCATGAGGACTTTGCCTCTTAGGAGGTCCTTTTGGTAGAACAGCCAAGCTCCCTGGGAAGGGGCAGCCTTGGCAGCAGCAGGTATGGGTCACTCCATGCTGCCTGCACCTCCTCTGGCCATCAGCCTTGTCCTGCTGCTGAGGTTCGTTTTCCTTTGAGGTTGCCACCAGAGTCAATTGCCTATGATTTCTGTCATGAGGAGCCACTCCAGGTGACTGAAGAGAGCAGTGGCACATGGAGGTGGCACAGTGGGAAGGGGCTGTAGCACCCCCTGACCCATGAATGCCAGGGGCAGGAGAGGCTGGGAGGGAACAGCAAGACCACAGCCAAACTGGGAGCTTTTCTGGTGCACCAAGGCTGCCAGGTTTTGGGAAAATTTCCACACCAGCAAAATATTCTGCACCTGGGGATAGAAACATTCCTGTGAGCATTAACTTGCTTTCCTCAGAGTGTCTTATTTTTCCTTAGAAATAGCCCTGCATTATAAAGGCCTGTAAATTGTATTCCCATGAGGATCCTTTTGCCTGCACCAGCAAAGCTTTCTCAGGCCCATCTGAGCACCTGAAGAGTTGCAGAAGTGAAGTCAAACAGATGTTCCTGTGGGAAACCTCAGCAGATCCTGTTCTGTATTTTACTACTAGATTAATGATGCAGTGGAAATCAATTTGCTGTTTATCCACCTACCTTTGCTATGAGCTCTACCTTTCTCATTTCTTTATGAAGAGGATTTGGTTGAGCAGTTGCAGCACCACTGTAGAATAGCTTTCTTGGACCTTGGGTCACTCTGGAAAACCTTGCCTGGACACTTTCTATTTTGATCCAGTGGCTGGTAAGACTTCCATGAATACCATCCAAGTAAAAAATAAGCAATATTCCCCTTCTTGGAAAGGTAAAATTGTGATGGCCTCACCCAATTGTGCTCTTCCACCATTGCAGCTGGGAAACTGTAGTGCCACAGACCCCAGTCCCAATCTCTCCTTCAGCCACCAAAGTAAGAACCTCTTTCCCTACCCTCATCCCAACCCCTTTTTTCATTTTTTTGCTTGGTGGAGGGCAGTGCTGGAACACCTGCAGACCAGAATAGTCCTCAGCTCATCCTCAGGTGGGGCCTCCTGTTCTTTCTTCATTTCTTCTAGTTGTAGGACCCATGCTCAATCCTCTTTGCATGGTCAAAGTCGTTGTGTAATTGCCAAGAGCTCTCTTCAACTGCTGAGGGGCCTGCTGTGGTTGTGCCAATATTCAGCAGGTTCAGTTGGAGGCTGGAGTCCCTCTCTGCATGCTCAGGATCTCCTGCTGGTCTGGTCGGCAGTAATGGGAGGTGAAGCATGGGTTTTGGGAGAGAAGCCCAGGAGGGAGTCACTGATGGTCTCATGCAGCTGTAAGGGGTCAAACCTACAGCACCAAAATACTGGTAATTTACTTTAGGCTTTTGAAAACCCCAGAGGACTGTGAAACCAGCTCCCACAGACACCTCGCCAATGTCTTTCTCTGATCTGCTTTGAAAATCCTAACCTACATGATTTAGATTGCATATTGGGAACAACTTCTTCACTAATAGAGTTGTCAGGCCCTGGCACGGGCTGCCTAGGGCAGTGGTGGAGTCCCCATCCCTGGAGGGAATTCAAAGCCAGTGCTGAGGGACATGGTTTCATGGTGGCCTTGGCAGTGTTGGGTTAACAGTTGGACTTAACGAGCTTAAAGGTCTTTTCCAACCAAAGCGATTCTATGATTCCAGGATTCAAAAACCTACAATGGTAGAAGGCTGAGGAGACTGTTAAATTCTGAACAAATATCCTTTCACACCTACTCATCTTAAAGGAAGAAGAAAACACATGTGAAAATGGCCTTTTGTCTGAAAGAGGGTGGACCCAGCACAGCAGAACTCAGCTAACACCCTGGCACTGCACGTGGGGGGACGAGAGTGTGAGGGTCTTCCCTGTGAAGTGTGGGGGTGAGCATGCAGTGCTGTGACCACCTGGAACCAGCCCCACCATCCTGAGCACTCAGCTCCATCAGCACAACACACCGTGGAGCCTGAGTGGGAGCAGCATACCAGGAAGCTCTGGAATCAAAGGCAAGACTTGAGCAGTGTCTTTGCAATAAATCTCCTGGGTTTCTAAGAAACACAATAGCTCCCTGTCCTTTGGATTCAATTTAATGGGCTCAGGCAGCATTAGCTGGGAACAGCATCTTGAGGCTAAAGACCAGGTGTCAGCCCAGACTCAGGGTCTCATGCCAAGCAAGGATTATTTTATTATAATTAATATTCTTATTTCTTATGATTGTTAATTACTGGCTGGAGCTCAGCGCTTTAGGGAGCCTATAGTCATGCCTCCATCAGTGCTCCAGATGATCCTGCATACTTGGAAAGGCCTTCTCAGAGCTCATCAGGTTCTGCAGATGACTGGCAACGTGGTGACCAGAGGTGAGTGGAAAATATTACTGACATGCTGAGAGATCTTCTTGCAGACTAATCCCCATGAGTTGTTTTCATGACCTCTTTTATTCATGAATATTTGGTAGAAAAACACTCTCTTCCAAATAAACGCTTGTGCAAAACAAACATGTCCTGATTACTTGTGCAAATACTCTCACCTGGGTATTTATGCAAATATTTTCACTCGTGAGCTTGTACATCAAACTACTATGAATATGTATTTTCATAAGAAAACATATAAACTGAAAAAAACTTCAGGGTGTTTTATGTTGGCTTAGTCAGGGAGCAGAAAGTGAGCTGGGCCTCTCCTTTGACTGTGGCTAAAGCTGGATTCACAGCTACCAGGTTGGAAACATTCAATAAAATTACAAATACTGCCTTCTAAAAATACTAAATTCACCCCCAAGAAGAGAATTTCGGAGAAAGAAAAATGATTGTGCACATCTGGAGTAAAATCAGTGGGTAGTTTTTATTGGGAAAGTAATGGGATGACACTAGTTATTCAGAGTGAAAAGCATCCCAAATCCATTTTTGGGGAGGTGGAGGTGGGGGTGTGTGAACAATATGCAAAATGGAGAGACATCAATTCATGGGGACCTTGGAAAGTGGATTATTGCAGTAGGTGAACAGAGGCCATACCTGAAACCTTCTGGTATGGGATTCCTGCCCTGAGAGGAAAATGGGGAAACCAGAGTGTGGCCAGTAAAGAGTGACCAAGATGGACAGGAACCTGAGGCATGCAACCAAAAAGAAGAGGTTGAGGGAGGTGGCTTGGGTTCACCTGGTGAAGAGGTCATCTGGTAGCAGCTTACAATTATTTACAGTTTGGTTTACAGTTAGACTCGATGATCTTAAAGGTCTTTTCAAACCTAAATGGTTCTATGATTCTATGTTCCTCTACATGAAAGGCAATTACAAAGACATCGGAGTCAAACTCTTCTCAATAGCATCAGACAAAGTAACTGGGGCAAGAGCCCCAGATTCAGGCTCAGGGCATTCAAGATGGCCATTAGGAAAACTTTCCTCCCCAGGAGGATGGGATAGCCATGGGTCAAGTCATGGGAGAGGCGTGACATCTCCATTCTTGGAGGATTTTTTTTAAGTTTTGGTTTAGCAAAGCCATAGCCAACCTGGTTTAGTGTTGAGGTTGTCCTGCTCCAAGTGATGGGTTGGACTGGAGATGTCCATACATCTTTGCCATCAGAGCTGCCCCACTCTGATCCTAGGACCTGATTAGCTCAGCTTCTTTTCACCACAGCTTCCACAAAACCCCATCCCATGGCATGGGACACAAAGCCCTAGTGGGTTGCATGGAAATCCTGCCCCTGCACCTGTGCTGCTGTGGTCAGGAGAAGAGTTTGGTGGAGAACAGCCCTCCTTCCAGACCCACAGAGAAGGTCCACAGAGTCAGATGCAAATCTCCATCTTCCAGTCTAGAGCTATGTGGTCTATACAAGTTCAGATTGTTCCTAAGTGACATTATGTGGAAGTGGTGGACAAACTATTAAACACAAGGCCAGGAAGCCCTGCTCTTTCAGGAAGACTTGTCATGCCCACTGCAGCCACTAAATAATGACCACGAGTTTCTTTTCCATGGTTTTAACAACCCACAGCTATGACATATTTTAATTTTGAATATCAAGGGCACAAGCAGGACACTGCTCTGTTGTCTAGGTCCACATTCAGGTCCTGATGCTGCTCAGTCTCTCTGTGGTCATTGGCAGGCCCCTTGAACTTCCCTTAGAATAGTTTTTTGTGTCTGACAAGTGGCTGTTTTTTGCCTTCTTTTTGTGTCTGACAAGTGGCTGTTTTTTGCCTTCTTACTCAGAGGTCTTCAGGCAGGAGTTCCTTAGCCACACGCCTGTGCAACACCCAGCACAACAGGGCTCCATACTGGTGCTTTTCAGTCACATTTTCCTGAACAGCATAGAGTTTCTATTATCTTGTTCAAATACAACTGGTTTTCCAATTGATTTCCTAAATATGACAGCAATTTTGCTGTCAGAATTCAATTTACCATTGATAAACCCCAGAGTAAACTAGGATTATGTGCTTATCTATTTAAATGACTGTATAACAGAAAAGGGCTGACAGGGACACGCCAGGAAAAGGCTGTGGTCACTTTTAGCCAGATTTTGGTCCAGACTATGCAGCTAGAAACCCATTCTGAAGAGGGAATAATTTGTTTGCTTGTGCAGACCCGTTGGGATAGCTGAATGCACTGTCCCATGCTGACTGCAGCCAAATGGCCTCGTTTGTCCTGGAAATGACATGTTGCCCTGATTTGGCTCCATCAGTTTTCTGACCCACTTCACATGAAATCTCTCTAAACCTTTTGGAGGTTCATAAAACCATGAAATCATAGAATCATTTAGGTTGGAAAGACCTCTAAGATCATCAAGTTCAACCATTAACCCATCACTGCCAAGGCCACCACTAAACCATGTCCCAAACGACCATATCTTCATGGTTTTTGAACATCTCCAGGGATGGGGACTCCACCACTGCCCTAGGTGGCCTGTTCCAATGCTCAACCACTCCTTCAGTAAAGAAGCTGTTGCTCGTATCCAATCTAAACCTTCCCTGGCACAACTTGAGGCCATTTCCTCTTGTTCTATCACTTGTTCCTTGGGGGAAGGGACTGATCCCCCTGGCTCCAACCTCCTTTCAGGCAGTTGTAGAGAGGAGAAGGTCTCCCCTCAGCCTCCTTTTCTCCATGCTGAACACCCCCAGCTCCCTCAGTGGCTCCCCATGAGACTTGTGCTCCAGACCCTTTCCCAGCTCCGTTGCCCTTCTCTGGACACCCTCCAGCCCCTCAATGTCCTTCTTGTAGCGAGGGGCCCAAAACTGACCCCAGGATTCGAGGTGTCCCCTCACCACTGCTGAGCACAGGGGGATGATCCCTTCCCTGGTCCTGCTGGCCACACTAGTGCTGACACAAGCCGAGATGGTGGTGGCCTTCTTGGCCACCTGGGCACATGCTGGCTCATATCCAGCCTCTGTTGACCTGTGCCGCCAGGTCCTTTCTCCTGGGCACTTTCCAGCCACTCTGCCCCAAGGGTGGAGCTTTGCGGGGGATTGTTGTGACCCAGGGGCAAGACCCAGCATATGACCTCGTTGAATCTCATACAATTGGCCTTGGCCCATGGATCTAGCCTGTCCAGGTCCCCCTGTAGATCTTTAATACCCTCCATCAAATCAACACTTCCTCCCAACTTGGTGTCACCTGCAAACTAACCAAGGGTGCACTCGATTCCCTCATCGAGATCATTGATAAAGATATTAAAGAGAACCACTCTCAATCCCTGTCCTCCAGCTCAGGGGGCTGGGTACCCTGAGAATAACTGGTCTTACATGAAACTGGATTGTCCAGGAAAATGGACTTCTATGAAAAACATCCTTTCCTTTTCTGTTTCTTGTTGGGGTGGAAAATCAATGAGACTTATATTTCCTAACCTAGGAAGAAACCGCTGCCATTTTTTAACCTTCTCTCAGTACTTTTTTCATCTCCTTTTAGTACTCACAGATAACCACTGCACAACACTTCCACCCAAAATGAGCTGATTCTTGGCTCTTATGCCAAAAGTGTGCTCTGCTTAAAGCTCCTGTCAAGGATGGGGCAGCTGGGCTCTTCCAGTAACAAGGAAGAAAACAGGCGGAAAGAATTCAGAGGTTACCAGAGTTCAGAAAAACTTGGTGCAGTTTAGACCTTTTCTGAATGCAAGTAAAGAAGGCAGAGAAGGGAGGATGATGCCCCCAGTTCCCAGCCCTGCAATTGCCCCATGCTCTAGCTCAGACCCCAAGCCCAATCCTGCCATTCTGCCAGATGTGGTGGGCCAGGATTTTAGATCAAATTTTGGTCCATTGTCCCAGGTGAGACAGAATTTCAGCTCTCATTTTAATGTGCTACAGATTTTTCCCTCTGCATGCCAGGTGTCCTAATGTATATTAAAAAGTGGTAGAGGATCTGTCTGTGTGAACACAACCATTTTTTTATTAACAGAAAACAAAAATATATTAAAAAGAAACCCAAACAGCAGATACTGGTTTGCTTTCCTGTGCTTGTCTTCAGTTTTGCTCAAGTCACCTTTGAAAATCTGAGTTTCTTTCATTTTTCATTTTGAGATTCTGGGTGTGTTTGTCTAAACATCTGTGGTAGCTCGTTAACAGGATCAGACCAGTATCAGACTAGTCCAGACGCAGAGAAGATAATCTTTTCCAGCCAATCATTAATTCATAAATGCATAAATCCTCCTGTTCAAGTCCATTTATCACCCAGATATGCTCCCCTCCCCCAGCCAGGCAGCTGCACTCTCAGTATTGCCCTTCTCTTTGCTGCAGCATTAGCTGCAGAACTCTTATGGTCTCACATGAGGGACTAGTTAAACATACTCCCTGTGTCACTGATGTGAGAATTGGACACATCCAGGCTCACCTGCAGCTGCTGTTTGGGGCACACTGACACGTGAGATGCTGGGTGCTCCATCAAAGTAGCTGAGCTCAGTCACTGAAGTTTGCAGCTCTCATGCTCTTGTACAAGGCCCATAAAGCATGGGCTTCTCTCTGTCCCACTGGCCTCAGCAGAGACCAAGCTTTTGTCCTCTGCAATTAGATTAATGATGCCTAATGCTGAGCATTTGGTAAAATAACTAATAAAATGGTGCAAGTCTGGACTGATCCCTCAACTGATGCTGCAATGTCCTGGGTGCTGCACAGGCAGCTTAAATAGCTGGTTGGAGGGTGGTCTGGGTCATGGAAAGCATCAAGCATTCCTGAATCAAAACTGTCCATGTGTCACAGGGACACACCATGATGGGATTGGTCAGGGCCCAGATTCTCCCAGGGGGTAGATCTTCTCTGAGCACCAGGACTGGAGGGCCACAGGAGATGGGTTCCACATGAAGCCAGCATCTCAAGACATCTCCTATGAAGACAGGCTGAGAAAGTTGGGGCTGTTCAGCCTGGAAAAGTGAAGGCTCCGGGCAGACCTTAGAGAACCTTCCAGTACCAGAAGGAGGCCTACAAGAATCACAGAACAGTCGTGGTTGGAAAGAACCTCTGAGATCACCAAGTCCAACCATAAAAAAAAACAACCAAAACCCCACACAAACCAAAAAAACACACACACACCCCCTCCCCCCAAAAGACAAACACAAAACCACACCCCAAAAAAGCCCACAACACACAACCTACAATCTCAGCCACTACAGCATCTACATGTTTCTTGAATCCATCCAAGGATGGTGACTCCACCACCTCCCTGGGCAGGCTGTTCCAGTGCCTGACCACCCTTGCAGTAAAGAAATTCTTCCTAATATCCCATCTAAACCTGCCCTGCTGCAACTTCAGAGCATTTCCTCTGGTCCTGTCATTATTCACCTGGGAGAAAGCTGGGGAGGGGCCTGTAAGAGGTAATAGCTTTAATCTGGATCAACCTGGTCTAGTGGAACGTGTCCCTGCCCATGGCAGTGGGTTGGCACTAGATTATCTTTAAGGCCCCTTCATACCCAAACCAGTCTGGAATTCTACGATTCTATGATCATCTCCTGTCAACTGCACCAGTCTTTAAATGTCCTGGGAGACTGGGTGTCTAACAATGGATTTGTGGCCAAATCTCATGCTAGAGATAATTGTGGGTTGAATGTAAAATCAATCATAGAAGACATAGGCTGGAAGGAACCTTTGGAAGTTATCTTGTCCAACCACTTGTTCCAAGCAGGGCTGGCTTCAAAGTTGAAGCAGGTAACTCAAGGTCTTGTTAAGTTTTGAAAACCTCCAGGGATGGCAACTCCACTAACTCTGGGCTCAGCCACTCTTGTGGAGAAGAATTCTTCCCTTATATCCACACTGGATTTCCTTTGTTGCAATCTGTGCCTGTTGGCTCCTGTTCTTTCATTTTGGTGGCTCCCACACTGGACTGTCTAACGTTCATCAATATCTTTCTTACACTGGGGGACCCTGACATGGTCACAAAACTCCAGATATGGCCTCACAAGTACTGGAGAGGAGAGTAATCTTCCCTTGCCTTGTGGACTACACTGTTGCTCATGCAACCCTGTCTGTGGTTGGCCTTCAACACAGCATGGGCCCACAGCTGGCCCATGTTCAGCTTGTTGGCCAGAATCCCCAGGTCCTTATCTACAGAGAAGTCCCTCAAACCCCAGCCTGCATCTGTGCAAGGGCTTGCTCTGCCCCAGGAATTTTTTCTTGCCAAACTTCTGATCTGGCCGATCCTACAACCTCCTCTCAGTCAATCCCTCCAGCTTGCCCATGTCTCTGACCAGCAGCCCAGGATATCAGCCACTCCCCATAGGGTGGTGCTATCCAGGCAGTGGTGATGTTAAACACCACTCACCTCCTGCCTCAGCCAGGGAACGTGGTTCCCATAAGCTCCTGTCAGGTACTGAGTTACCATTTCTAACTCTGTTTTCCTACAATCTGTTGGCTGGTGGTTAAATTAGTGTTTCCCATTAACAACAGGCATTTTGCCACTTTTAAACTATTTACTATAACTTTGGGATGAATCTCACTGGAAACAGAAGGAAATGGACAACTAAATGTTGTTGCAGTAATTTCATAGAATCATAGAAACATAGAATTACTTAGGTTGGAAAAGACCTTTAAGGTCATCGAGTCCAACCATTAACCCTACTCTCCCAAGTCCAGCACTAAGCCATGTCCCCAAGGGCCACATCTAGACAACTAAACACATCTAGGGATGGTGACCCAACGACCTCCACACAGCACCACACAACGAATTGCCACGGAGCTCCTGGGGGCTCTTCAGGTGCCACCCCCTGACTGCAGCCTGCTCACACCTTGAAGTTCCTGGGTTTGGCTTTGGAAAGAGGAAACAGGTTGGAGTGCTTGGTCTGCTCTGCCCTGGTGTGACCTCACCTGGAATACCGTGTCCAGCTCTGGTGCCCCCAACACAAGAAGGATGTGGACCTGTTGGAACGTGTCCAGAAGAGGCCACAAAAATGATCCAAGGGCTGGAGCACCTCTCTTATGAGGACAGGCTGAGGGAGTTGGGGCTGTTCAGCCTTAAGAGGAAAGGCTCTGGGGGGACCTCATAGCAGCCTTCCAGTACCTGAAGGGGCTACAGGGAAGCTGGGGAGGGGCTTGTTACAAGGGCTTGTAGTGAGAGGACAAGGGGGAATGGTTTGAAACTGAAGGAGGAGAGATTTATCAGGGGGAAATTCTTTAGTGTGAGGGTGGTGAGACACTGGAACAGGCTGCCCAGAGAAGGTGTGGAAGTTCGATCCCTGGAAGTGTTCAAGGGCAGGTTGGATGGGGCTTGGAGAACCTGATCTAGTGAGAGGTGTCCCTGCCCATGCAGGGGGGGTTGGAACTTGATGATCTTTAAGGTCCCTTCCAACTCTAACCATTCTATGACTCTGATTCTGATTTTTCTCCTCTGGATCACCAATCACATTACGCACGAAGTCATTTTTACAGTATATCAGACTGGGGGGGTATTTTCCAAATCTTATTACAAGAACAGCTTTAAAAAGCAGGCAAATGACATCCTCAGAGATTGACTGAGGATAAAAGAACAAAGCTCAAGAATTCCTCCGCCACCCTGCAATGATAACACAGTGGTGATCAGAGCTCCTGATGAAGCAGCCGTTGGCAAATGGTGACTCTTTAATGATGAGCATAAATATAATTTGATCGCTGGGAATAACGGAGTGTTACAGCCCTCTGCTCCTCGCAGTGGATTTGAGCAAACATAATCAAAAGGGATGTGGCTTTTCCTCAGTTCTTCCTCCAGTTACTGATTAACCTCCCAGCTGCAGTGTTTGAGCCTGATGTTGGCTCTGGGGGAGGACAGACACAGACCCAGAGATGATGGAGCTCAGCCTCAGCCCAATGGGATGCACTGCACAGAGGTTGGGACAGATGAGAGGAGCACAGTGACATCCCACATGCTTCAGAGGGAAGAAAGGCTGAGCCTCACACTGAGCCTGGAAAAAAAGTGTGGATTACTCCTGTCAGCCCTGTGCATTATTTCATTTTGAAGATATTTTATCAGAGGTGTCACTGGCTACTCAAGCTTCATGTCCTCCTGGGACAGGTTCCTGCTGATAGACCACACGATGTTTCTGAGCACTTCTGCTGACCAGCAGTAACTGGCACCACCATCATGGTTAGGTGTCCCCATGCAACCCAGACACCCCCATGGATATGTGCAGCTTGTAGTTGGGTCTATAGAAAACCTACAGTCTGCTAGATGAGAGTCATGGGGACAAAAGATGGGGCTGGGCATTGTGGGGGGCAGCCTTGAACCCCATTGGTTCCTGTGCTGCTGTTCCCCTTTCTCCTGACTAAGATCCTTTGCTGTATCTAGACACTTCCTCCTGCCCCTGACATTTATACACCAAAGCTGTTTCTGTTCAGCTGATGGGTGGAATTCAGGCCTTCTACAGCAGGACAATGCACATTGTGATCTGCACAAACTTTGGGAGGAGCATTTACAAAACCATCTGGGGGATTGATCTTGCTTTGCAGTGTCAAAGGTGACTCAGGCACTTTGGAGCTTAAAGCTGGGGAGCAACCATGGTTGGCCACAAAAGGCCATGAGGCCATGACAAAGATAGTGTCTTTACACCACACCTGTACAGTGGAGGAACACCCCTCAAGGTCAGAGAAATCACACCAGGGAGACTGGGGATAAGTGAGGAAGGACCAAGATCCTCTGGAAGAGCTGGAAATGTTTAATGAGTCATTGAGCACAAAGAGCTATTCAGCACTACTGCTTCTTGGGCTACATGGTTTTGCCATTTCTTTCATTGCTTCTGAGCCCAAGAGAAAGATTTTGGTCCATTAACAAAGAATCCTTTGATACATACAAAGACCATTGAGAGATGGGATCAGTTCTGTCAGCAGCATATTGCTGCTTCAACAGCAGTTTCTGCAGGTATTGTGCACCAGAGGGTCCCTCTGCCAGTCACAGAAGTGATGTGGAAATGAAGTTGAGTGTTTTCTTGGATAAACCCTGGTGACAGGCAGGGGCAGAAAGGAGCAACTACAAGCCAGGTAGACCTCAATATCTCTGTGACCCTGCAAAGGATGGCAGGGCAAGCAACTGCCCTTGCTGAGGCTGCCCCAGCATCTTCTCTGTGCCTGTAACAGAGTTGGCATTTGTAAATAAGTCTTGAGCTCTTTAGAGGTGATATTTTCCCTTCTGGGTTAGGAATGAATCCGAAGTAAATTATTTGCTAAAAAAACCTGTATCGTTCAATATCACTTGGAAATAAGTGGCAATCCCAAGGAGAATGATATCTCTGCAAGATATTGCAGAGGAGAAGAAATCCCTCATGCTGCACAGGGTTTTCCCTCAGCTAAAATATAATTAAATTATGACAGGCTCTGATGTATCCCTTTAAATGCATCTTACTGTCAGGGTTTTTTACATTTCACAACACCTTTATTTTTCAGCTAATTCATAAAACTCCACATTACAGGCAGGTTCATGTTTGATTTGTATCTTGGTGTTAGTTCACTTGAGCAGATCTGCATTCCTGACAAGGGAGTGTCATTTCCACCGCTCACCGAGATGAGAATGGACACAAAAAGCTCCCTGTGTAAAAAAGAAACTGGAAGGCCAGGATTTTGAAGTGGAAGATTCACAAGGAAAACTGAAAACCAAACTCCATCAACCTCATCTTTGATACCCTTTAAAAAAGCAAAACAATGACTGGACAAGCCTCAGTGAATATAAGGTGATGTTGCCTAATAATGAGAAACCAACCCAAGAGCCTTTCAACAGAAGAGCCTAGAAAAAGCTGTCTTCCACAGACATTTCCCTGTGTTAAAGTTGGAAAAAGGAAATCTGTGAAATTATAGGGAAATCTGTAACATCAAATTCTGTAAAATTTAAATCTGTAAAATTTAATTTAAGTCGGAAAAGCTTGGTACATTAAGAAAAGCAGATTAAAACATGACAGCCCAAAATATTCCAAATCAAATGGTACCTTTGTGTGTGTTGCAGAGCCTGTGCAAGATGTGACATAAAGCCCATATGCATCTCCATTTTTCAGGAATTACTGGACAGGGCTTCTCCAAAGCCAATGCTCACATCACCAGTTGCAAAAAATGTAATATTTTCGAAGTCGAAGATGTTTTCCTGTAGTTCACATCCTAAATTTTCCAACACACCTTGTGCCCTTTTATTGCTGTCTTGCAAGTAAGCAGAGGATGATGAATAATATTTTCTTTTAACTATGCAGTAACAGATGACTTCACATCCTGTGCTCATCCAGGCAGTCAGAACCCCAAGAGGGGAGGATGTTCAAGGCATCACAGAATCACAGAATCACAGAACTACCAAGGCTGGAAAAGACCTTTAAGATCATCAAGTCCAGCCTATGACCAACACCACCACACCATCTAGCCATGGCACTAAGTGCCACATCCAGCCTTGCCTTTCCTGGTGTCACACCTGGGATTAGCGACACAGTTTAGAAGCGTATTTTGGCTTTTCATATCCTCCAATGAGGAAATGAGGAGGAAATTTCCTCCTCTATGAGGAAATGGCAGACAAGCTTGTTTAAAAGATTGCTAAAATGAAGTGGCTTCTCATCCACCATTCCATATGATCTCTTCTTTTCTACACTAAAAAGCTGCTCTTGTGTTTCTTTTCTCTTTGAAACATTTTGGGCTAGTTGTGGCAATGGCCACCAAATCCCTTCATTATTGGTCTCTTTTACATCTAGTTGCTTGGCCTTGATAATGAGATTAGCACCAGGAAAGAGAGGTCTATCATAAGCACCCCATAATGCTTCAGAAGATCCCTTCTTGTCCTTCTGAATTTGCCTTGATGATAATTTTTTTTTTTTTTCAGGAATTCCAGTAAGCACAAACTTCAGAAGAGTATTACTTGGTTTTGCTATGATGACTTATGACTAATTTCAAGCCTATTTTATATATACTGACTATGTGGTCAGACTGGTGAATGCAGGCTTGGAATCTGCGGGCTGTCCTCTTAGTAATCAGAGTTTATATGAAGACACTGACACCTTGCTCCTCCATGCTCTGTGGCCCTTTGGCCACATGTGCCTCCCTGCTCTCCTGAACCTCCTTTTTGCAGTGGGACCTCACACTTTTTCCACTGCAGGACAACACAGCCAGGTGCACAAATTCTGCTTATCACTGGAGGGCAGGGAGGGAGCGTGTGCTGGGGCAGCTGAGAGCCCACGTCTGCTGCAGCACATGCAGCAGGGACACTGCCTGGGCCTGACTGGGGAACCCGGGCAGAGCCACGGACTCTCCAAAGGAAAGTCAGCAGCTGAAGTGGCTTTTCCACCAGTGCTCCTGAATTTCAAGTCATTAGAAGTGTAATCTTGAAGTGGCAAAAGTGTTACAAGAAGGGGAACAGCTTAACTTGTCTGGAAGCCAAACAGCAGTGAGGACCATCCGAGGGGAGGGCAGGCACTAATTCTACCATCTGGCAGCACCATCCACTGAGACTCAATGCAAAATGCAGAAGTGGCAAGTGATTTCCAAGTTGTGAATTGCTTGCTGTCAAATCCTTCCCCTGGGTGCCCCTGACTACCATCGAGGATCCAGTGCTGACTCCAGAAAAGCTTTCCTATGTTTAAGGCTTGAATTTTTGTTGCTGTAAATCGTGGCTCTTCCACTGGTGGAAATGTGCTGGCATGGATGTGGTGGCAGACAATATGAATGGTAAAGAAAACAGTCATCCTGGGAATTGAGTCCCATGGAGTCCTGGGATGCCAAGGGGAAATTACTTCCTTGTGCTGGGGTTTCTGGGTCTGAGTGTCTGAACAGTGACACATTTCAATTAAGACTTCTGCCTCTTTTAGGTACTTTTCAAAATGTTAGCATGCACCCTGCACACTTTGGTTTCCATTGTTTTCCCTTCAGCAAATCAGTTCAGCCTCCTGGTTTCAACTGAAACCTATTGCTCATTTATAAAAGGATCTGCTGGGAATTTCTCATTCAGGGATTTCTGAAAGCCCAGGTCTTTGGCAGAGAAGTCCAAGGAAATCTTACAATAGATGGGGAAAAACTAGCATTGTGATCTCCCCAATTTCCACCAACGCAGTTGTCACTCATTTTCCATCTTGTACACAGGTCTGGAACAAATTACAAAAAGGCAGGGACAGGCTCCAGGTCATGAGTGTCTGTCTCCAGCACCATCACAGAGAAATCATGGAGGTACCTACTCATGCCTTGAAACAGGACAGTTGGAAGAAGAAAGGAAGAGTAAGTAGATATTTGAAAAGAAAAACCTACAAGGTGAAGACAAGAACAACAACAAAAAAAGTGTTTCAATGCAGCTGTGTGCCCATAAAACCTGGAGTGTTGTCAGCATCCCATGGTCACTACAGAGCAGGCCAGTGCAGGCAGGGCCCCATCAAGGCAGCAGAAAATCCACTGTGCTGTGGGTTGTCCTGGTGGGCAGCTGAGCCCCCCCAGCAGGAGGGGACAGAGAACCAGAAGGGTAAAAGTGCAAAAACTGGTGGGTTGAGATACAGTCAGTTGATAGGTAAAGCAAAAGCTGCCCACACGAGGCACAGCCAGGCATTCATTGGCTCTTCCCATCAGCAGCAGGTTCGGCCACCCCAGGGCAGCCGGGCTCCATCACACGGAGCGGTGACTTGGGACAGGAGCCATCGCTCCCACCCTTCACCCTTCCTCCTTCCTTCCCCAGCTCTTCTTGCTGAGCTCGGTGTCATATGGTAGGGAACAGGCCTTTGTGCAGTGGGGGGTCAGCTGTCCCAGCTGTGCCCCCTCCCTGCTGCTTGTTCCTCCCCAGGTGCCCCTGGCCAGGCACTGGGAGCCATGGAGAAGACCTTGACACTCTACAAGCCCAGCTCAGCAACAGCTAAACCATGGGGGTGTTACCAGCAGTGTTTTGGTCACAAACCCAAACCACAGCACCCTGCAAGCTATTATTAACTCCAGCCCAGCCAAACCCAGGGCACAAATCCTGGGATGACCATTTTGGCCATTGTGGGAGAGAGGACAAGAAGATGTTCCATGTGTTTGCGTGTGCATTAATGGGAACATTTTCAGAAAGGCCAGGCCAATGGTGAAGCAAACGCTCTGCTGGGCTTGCTCCGTGGCTGGGACAGGGAGTGTGGGCCAGATGGAGAAACCATTAACCCATCCCAGGAGGGCTGTGCAGAGTGGTCAGTGTGATCAGACCCCCCATGAGCCCCCTGCCTGCTGATGGCTACAGGGGTGGTTTTCAGTGGGTTTTCATGTTGTTAGCATGGCCAGATGTGTGACCACATCTGCATGCAGCAGCCAGCAGAGGGCTGAGGTCAGGATGTCCACAGTGCTCTGCAAAGTCGTGACAGCTGAGCTCTGGCTGGCAGCACCTGATGCTGCAGTCAGGACAGTTTGTGTCACCAAGGCTCACACACTTACTGCACTATGGCCATGGCTCTCATGCCGTGATGTCCTGTGGACACTTTCAGACTTCCAGGAAAGGCTGGAGTTCTTAATTGAGGATCAGCATCAGAGGTTTGCACCTGACAACCTGGAAGTGGAAGAGTCCTCTAGCATCTACAGACACTGCTGGCTCTGACACATCACCACAGGTGACTCCCAAGGGGAGGTAGTGTCTGAGAAATGAGAGGGTTCTCTTCTGGTTGTCACAACTGGGCAAATCTCCTTAAACAAGCCCACTGAGGTGCTGGCTTTCTGGAACAGGACCTGCTGCATGGCACTGAGCATCTCCATGTGGACCTTTACATTAGAGAGCATGCAAATATCCCCCTGAAGGTATCTGCCACTCACTTTGGACAGTTCACTTAGATACCCATTCATGAGCATCCTGCCCTCACTCCCTCTGACATGTAGATGTGTTATAGAAGCATCATGTTCCCCAGAGGCCTGGAGGGTTCATCATCAACTTGTCAATGCACAATTCAGTCATGCTGTGGATGTGCCCTTTGCAAACAGACTGGGGAGGAAGAGCTGAATCACCTCCCATTCCCCTGCATCCAAACACCAAAACATCTATGAAACAACTCCAGAGCTGCCTATTAGAGAAACATTTTGCTGAGAGAAAAACTAAGGTGTAGGTTGCCTTTGTCCCACCTAACTAGTGATCCTCTAGTTTGGAATTCGGGTCTTTTTCAGAGCCTGTAGGAGAGAGATGGGCACCATCGCTGCTGCTGAATGGATGGGTGATGATGGGTGGTGGTGCAGTCCCACCCTGTGATGCTGTCTTCAGAAGCTGGTCACAAGATCAGGGTGGAGAGCACAAAAAACACCCTGGGCAGCCCTCACATTCCCCTTTCTCTGCCAGTCTGGTTCTAAGCCCCACAAAGGAACAGCACAGCATGGAGTTCAAAACTCAGTCTAGCTAGGGGGACTCAAAATAAAGTCTATACCGTGCCAAAAATATCAGTGGCACAGCAGCACCTCAAACCTCATGAGAAAGTGAGGCATTTCTACACCTTCCACATAGGTGTGTTTTGCATCCCATGCCCACTCCAGAAGTAGTTCCTACCTGGCTGTGCTCTGGGGGGGGTGAGTCAGGGATGTCTTGGAGCTGCTGCTGCTCCCCAAGTCAACTCTGCTCAGCACCAGCACCACTGGCCATGGGTCTCCAACCACCTTCCCAGCAGTTTGGGTGGTAAAGCCAGCATGGAGGTGGGCAGCCACAGCCCCACTTGTTCCCCACTGGTGTGGGTGGCTGTGAAAAGCAGACCCACAGGATCTCAGACCCTCTCAACTTGAAAGGGTTAACAGGGGTTCTTCAAAGGGAGCAGCAACAACATGGAGCCAGTGATGCTGAGACCACTTCCAAGTCAGCAGTTGTCCCTACAGTGTCTGATGTGGCCTCAGCTTGCCTGTGAGGCAGTGGCCAGCTGAACACCAGGGCTGGATAAGACTAACAGCCCTGTCTCCTCACCCTTCTCAGCAGCTCTGGCCTCTAGAGGAAAGACCAAAGGCTGGTAAAAGCACTGACCACTTGGTCAGAGACACCTCAGGTGAGGAGCAAACCCACATCCTGCTGCAGTGGCAGGGTGGTCCCAGAGACTGGGAGGAGAGAAGATGCCCAGATGCTGTCTGGCAAGGAGATGGAGATGTTCTCCAAGGTTTGAATAGCCTGTGCATTTCCACTGCTGCATCTACTCTGAGCTGCATCTACCTTCCTGACAGCTCTGCTCTGTGGACACAGCTTCTTCAAGGCTTTTTGAAGAGCTTGAACTTCTTGTCCAGGAAAAGCCTTGACTTTGGAGGCATGTCATTGGAAGCATCCTGAACAACACCCTTAGGAGTGGTCAGTAGGTGTATAGAGGAAAACACAGATACAGGGGATTTCACAGCCCTACCAGGACACCTCTGCCAGGGGTGTATTCAGGCACATGAGAGCAACCCTGGTCTGCAACAACAGGCAACAATGCCTGTGTCACAGGCAGGGCTCAGGCTGGGGACAGCCACATGGCCCACAGCATGCCCCACCTGAACCTGCTGATGGGTCCAAAGAGAAAGAGATTATGTCATGAAGATGGTTTTAATGGCTCAGGTAGGCTTTTCTTTGAGGACCTGTCACCAGAGAGTTGTGATGCACAATTTGGACTAATCTACTACTATAACCCATAGTATTTTCATGGTTGTCTTTGTGTACTGACATTGCTAAGAACAGGCACAAAATACTCAGCACTGGTGAGGCTACACCTATAGCACTGTGTCCAGTTTTGGGCACCTCAATTCAAGAGAGATATTGAGGTGCTGGATTGAGTACAGAGGAGGGCATTGAAGCTGGTGAAGGGCCTAGAGAATAAATCTTATGAAGAATGCTTGAAGGAGCTGGGAATGTTTAGTTTGAGGAAGAGGAGGCTGAGGGGAGACCTCATCACTCTCTACAACTGCCTGAAAGGACATTGTAGAGAGGTTGGTGCTGGTCTCTTCTCACAGGTAATTAGCAATAGAACAAGGGAAAGGCTTCAAGCTGCAACAGGGGAGGTTTAGACTGGACATTAGGAAAAAAATTTTCATGGAGACAGTGGTCAGACACTGGAACAGGCTGCCCAGGGAGGTGGTTGAGTCACCATCTCTGGATGTGTTTAAGGGTCGTTTAGATGTGGCGTTGGTGGATATGGTTTGGGGGAGAACTTTGTAGAGTAGGGATGATGGTTGGACTCGATGATCCCAAGGGTCTTTTCCAACCTGAATGGTTCTATGATTCTATGATTCTATACCCTGATAAGGAGACTCAATGTCCTCAGTGACCTCCGAGCAGTCTCTGGAAGAAGATGATGTAGCTGAATGGCTGCTGGGAGGAGCAAGAAGAGTCAAGGGTATAACGCTCACTTAAGCCCCTTTAAGCCTCCACTGTGAATTGTTCCCAGTAGTCTCAGGCTGAGATCCCAGGCAAGCAGGTTGACACAAATGATAGGTTGTTTTGCAGAATATAAATGATGCAAGAAAACCAAAACCTGAGAACCAGTACCCAGCACCAGGTTTCCAGCAGCTGTACACCAGTGAATCATGCTTGGTTTCTGTCACAGCTGGATGTGGCCCACAACTCTGAAGTTCCAGAAGAGAATCTAAAATTAACAGAAAGAAAATACCTGAGATAAATGGGGTGAGAACTGAATGTGAGCTTGTGCAAGCAGATGGAGCAATATTTGCTTTTCACATAACATGTGATATGCAAAAAAGTCTAAGGAGGGTAGAGGCTGGTAGGGGTGCCCATGAATTAAAATAGAAGCAAAAAGGGAAGAAAGAGAACAACAGAAAGTTTTGAAAGACAAGGATACTGAATAACAGCAGAGAGATAGGGCACTTTCTTCAAATGCTGCCAAAAAGTGGTTCATTCCAGAAGGACACACACTGGTCCCCAGGTCTGATGGGTCTCTGCATCAAAATGCACCATCAGATGAATTCAGAGAGGAACTGCAGGGGAGGCTGCATCAGCCTCAGATCTCCTGCAGTCAAACTCGACAGGAGTGTTAAACCCAAGGAGCATCAGGAAAACATGAGTCCCCAGCTGAGGCCTCGATGCCTGGCTCATCATCTGGATCCTGATGATACCTGAAATTATGAAGAAGAGAAGACCATCAGCTGGGATCATACAAGTAATGGGAATGTGCACGAACAGTCAGACCCCAAGGGCACCATACTCAGCAGGATGGCTTTGCACTTGGGTCAGGTGGCACCGTGTCACTTCCTTCACACCCAAACAGACCATAATGAAGATACCTTTGTCCCTCTGCCTGGATTCACCCACCAGCCAGAGTTAGAGGGACTGGCTTTTCTCTCCTTTGTCTTGCTTTTAGTTTAGTGAAACTAACATTAGTTTAACTCGTACCAGCTCAATATAAATACAGTTGCATCAGCCTTAGCAGGATGGCTTTAGATTTACAGCAAGGCACAGGGCAGCAGGATCTGGTTCTTTCCTTAATTATTGTATTTCCTCTCTCCATTTTCAACCGTCTCTCAGTGATTAAGGAAGAAGAGAAAGATCTTGTCATTCCGGATGGACAAAATTAACCTGAGCTCCAGCCCTCTCCAGTTTCCTCATTTTCAATCAGAGCCAGCCTCCACAAGGACCTCTGTCTGAGCTCCAAGAACAGGCCAATTCTGCCTGTTCAAGCACAGGTCAGCTGCAAACTAGAAGTCCATGGACAGTCTTGGAGGAAACACCTTCCCTCTCTGTCAGAGGGACTCCACAGCTCTTCTGCAGGGCTGGGTCCTGTCTGCCCCACCTGGGGCAGAAGGACCTTGCATGGGGTCTGCCTACAGAAAGATATTGTCATGGGTTGGCTCTGGTTGGCAGTCAAACCAGTAACAATAAGGCTCTCGATCCCCCTCCCCTTGCCCAAGGTAGGGAAAGAGGGAGAAAAAATGAGAAAGAGGCTTTCTGGGTTGAAAAGTGAAATAGATTGATTTTAATTATTAGTGATAAGGTAATATCTATATTTGTAAAGGGATGTGCAACACCCCATCCCCTCCCTCCTCCCCCAGCGACTCTCACAGCAACTCTTCTCCCTGGTGGCTCCAGCTGAAGGGGGGAGTGTCCAGGTGCACAGACGGGGTCCTGGGATGTCGCTGGGAAGGAAAATGGAAAAAAGAGAGAGAGCCAAAGAGAGAGGGAGAGAAGAAACAGGAAGCAGAAAAGTGAGTGGAAAAGGAAAACGAGAGGCTTGACTTCCATGATGTCCTAACCTGTACTGAAAGCCAAACAGAGAAAATATGATGAGAAGGGAATATTCTGATTTGCTGATCCTGCCTTCGGTCTAATCTGCTCCCCCATAGGGTGGGAGGCTGCTGACAGTCAGAAGTGACCTTGGTTGTTATCAGTCCACTGGTGCTGCTAAAAAAAGTTCACTGAAAGAAAATCAGCAAAGTTTGCTTCACCCTGGCTGAAACCAGGACATTCCACCCCTATTCCATTCTCATAATATTTTACACAGAGTCTATAAGTTATTAAATTAAGAATTCTCTCCCAGTGTTAGATTTCCTTGAGGTATGTACTGAACTTCACCATCTTCCATCATTACACACCAAGTATGTCCAGGTCCCTGAGCAAAAGCAACACCCCGGACAGGTTTGCCCTTGCCTGAAGCAGGATAAACCCAAATTCTTTTTCCCAACAGATTTTTTTCACACACCACAGGGACTTTATCCCCATCCACTGTTTGCAAAAGGTCTGACTGAGCAGGACCAGCTCTACTGATGGACCCCCTGGTATTAACTAGCCAAGTGGCCTTTGCGAAATGTTTGTCCCAATTCTTAAAGGTTCCACCTCCCATTGCCTTCAGGGTAGCTTTCAACAGACCTTTGTACCTTTCAGTCTTCCCCGAGGCTGGAGCATGGTACAGGATATGGTATAGCCACTCAATACCATGTTCTTTGGCCCAGTCAGTTACAAAATTGTTCTAGAAATGAGTCCCACTGTCCAACTCAATTCTCTCTGGGGTACCATGTCGCCACAAGACCTGCTTCTCAAGGCCCAGGATGGTGTTCCAGGCTGTGGCATGAGGCACAGGAGATGTTTCCAACCATCCTGTACTTGTTTCCACCATTGTAAGCACCTAGCGCTTACCCTGGTGGGTCTGAGGCAGTGTGATGGAATCAACTTGCCAGGCCTCCCCATACCTGTACTTTGACCACCTCCCCTCATACCACAAAGGTTTTAACCTTTTAGCCTGCTTGATTGCAGTGCATGTTTCACACCCACGAATCACCTGTGAAATAGTGTCCATGGCTATGTCCACCCCATGATCACGAGCCCATCTGTATGTTGCATCTCTGCCCTGATGACCTGAGGTGTCATGGGCCCATCGAGCTAAAAACAGCTCACCTTTGTGTTCCCAGTCTAAGTCTATTTTAAACACTTGGGCAGCCTCATCTGCTCATTGGTTGTGTTGATGTTCCTCATTACCTCGACTCAGAGGCACGTGTGCATCTACATGGTGCACTTTCACAGCCAATCTCCCTACCCGAGCAGCGATGTCTTTCCATAGGTCAGCCACCCAAATTGGCTTACCCTTTGCTGCCAGTTGTTCTGCTGCCACTGTTCTACCCACCCCCACAAGGCATTTGCTACCATCCATGAGTCAGTGCAGAGATAGAGTCTTGGCCACCCTTCTCATTCAGCAACATCTAAAGCCAGCTGGATGGCTTTTACTTCTGCAAACGGACTAGATTCTTCTTCTCCTTCATCTGCTTCTGCAGCAAGCCATGTAGGATTCCATACGGCAGCTTTCCACCTCTGATGGTTTCCTACAAGGTGGCAGGAACCATCAGTGAACAGAGCATATTGTTTTTCAGCCTCAGGCAGTTGATTATATGGTGGGGCTTCTTCGGCACCTTTCACCACTTCTTGAGGTGGCATTCCAAAATGTGTGCCTTCTGGCCAGTCTGTAATAGCTTCTACGATCCCAGGACGATTTGGGTTCCCTATCCTCTCCCGCTGGGTGATTAAAGCAATCCATTTACTCCAGGTAGCATCAGTGGCATGATGCATGGGAGGAGCATTACTCATGAACATCCAGTGCAGTACCGGTCATCGGGGCGCCAGGAGGAGCTGCGCCTCAGTGCCGATCACTTCCGAAGCAGCTCTAACTCCTTCATATGCTGCCAGTATCTCCTTCTCAGTTATGGTGTAATTGGCCTCGGGACCTCTGTAGCTCCTACTCCAAAATCCCAGGGGACAACCACGAGTTTCCCTTGGTGCTTTCTGCCAGAGGCTCCATGTAGGACCATTGTGCCCGGCTCCAGTGTAAGAGTATATGTTTGATGTCTGGACCTGTTCAAATGGGTCCAAGGGCCACCACATGCACAATCTCATCTTTAATCTTCTCAAAAGCATCCTGTTGGTCGGCACCCCACTCAAAGTCATTCTTCTTCCGGGTCACCTTGTAAAGAGGTTGCACGATGTGACTATACTCAGGAATATGCATCCTCCAGAAACCGACCATTCCTAAAAAGTTTTGAGTGTCCTTTTTGTTGGTTGGTGGTGCCATAGCTGCTATTTTGTTAATCACATCCATTGGAATTTGGCGACGTCCATCTTGCCATCTAATTCCCAGGAACTGAATCTCTCGTGAAGGTCCTTTGACCTTGCTCCTTTTTGCAGCAAAACCAGCTCTCAAAAGAATCTGGATTATCTTTTCACCTTTCTCAAATACTACTTCTGGTGTGTTGCCCCACACAATGATGTCATCGATGGACTGCAGGTGTTCTGAAGCCTCACCCTTCTCCAGTGCAGCGTGGATCAGTCCATGGCAAATAGCTGAGCTGTGTTTCCACCCCTGGGGCAGTCGATTCCAGGTGTATTGGACTCCCCTCCAGGTGAAAGCAAACTGTGGCCTGCACTCTGGTGCAAGAGGAATAGAGAAAAAGGCATGAGCGATGTCAATAGTGGCAGACCACTTGGCTGCTTTCAACTCCAGCTCGTACTGAAGTTCTAGCATGTTCAGCACAGCAGCACTGAGTGGTGGTGTAACCTCATTCAGGCCACGATTAGACCACTGTCAGCCTCCACTCGCCATCAGGCTTCCACAGTGGCCAGATAGGACTGTTGAAGGGTGAGTGAGTCCTGCTGATCACTCCCTGGCTCTCCAGTTGTCGAATCAGCTTATGGATGGGAATCACAGAGTCTCTGTTGGTGCCATATTGTCATCTGTGCACTGTTGAAGTGGCAATTGGCACCTGTTGGTCTTCAACCATCAGCAACCCCACTAGGGAAGGGTCATCTGAAAAGCCAGACAAGGTATGCAGTTGTTCTCAGACTCGTGGACTCTCAGGTCGTGGAAATATCCTCTTTTGAGGTAATCTATTCCAAGGATGCAAGGAGCATCTGGGCCAGTCACAATGGGCACTTCTGCCACTTATTACCAGTGAGGCTTATAGCAGCTTTGACAATGGTCAGTTCTTTAGATCCTCCTGTCACTCCAGAAATAGTAACGGACTCTGTCCCCTTGTGATCCGATGGCATTAAGGTGCACCGTGCACCAGTGTCAACCAAGGCTTTATATCTTTGTGGTTCCAATGTGCCAGGCCACCGAATCCACACAGTCCAATAAATTCTATTGTCCCTCTGCTCCCCCTGGCTGGAGGCAGGGCACCTCTAATACTGACCATTAGAGGTTGATACACCATCCCGGTTGAAAGACTGGTTGCCGGAAATTGGAGCTGCCTTTTTCCAAGAAGAACCATCTACTGCACCTTTTCTACCTAGCAGCTCTTGTACACGTAGCTGGAGAATATCAGTGGGTTTATTATCCCAGGTTCTCATATCCTCTTTGTAATAATCACACAAGAGGAGCCACAGGTGATGTCAAAGTGGGTCCTGTCTCTCTCGTTGCTGTCTCGTAGCAGGGAGTCTCCTCTTGATGGCTGCAACACGAGCCCAGTTGTCCTTAGGGAGATACTGGGGTATAGCAAAAGACTGGAGTTTACCTTCCCATCTGTCCAGATTCCTTCTGTCAGTCACCTTTTCAATGGCTGAGCTGTGGAACCGACCTTGAGGTGTAGACCTGCCTTGTCTGCCCATGTGAACCAGCCCAAGGGGAATCTGGAACTGAGTGAGGATGGTCAGTTGGTGAGGATCAGCATTGGAGATTCATGTTGTTTCTGAACAGCACATCAGTGCCCTGGACACAGCTGAGGCACAGCAGGTCCCAGGACCACATGAGCTACTGCAGTGACATGGAGATCCCCTGTTAGGTGGCCCTGAGGGCTGGCAGCACAAAGTGCTCTGCAGAGCCACCTTGGCAGCACCTCTCCTCTTGCACCCATGCAGGCACTTGGCACTTGGGGTGGGGAAAGAGCCAGGAGTGAGCTCAAACATCAGCACTGCTTAAACCAAGCTCCCTGCTCACCCAGTTTGCTCCATCCCCCACGATGCCCTGACAGCATCTCCCCCTCCCTCTCCCCACACCCCTCACATTCCTGCAGATTGCTTTGTAGTAATTAGCACTTTGGTGGGGCTGGGCGCGCAGAGCGGGGAAGTGGAACAGAAGGAGAAGCTAACGAGGTCAGAAGACAGCATGTGGCATCCCCGCGAGGAGAGGGAAGAGGATTCAAAACCTGCTGCAATCAAAGCAGCACCTGCCCAGGATGAATCCCCAGGGCCAGGAGAGCGAAAGGAGAGGGAGAGGATTTCTTGCTGTAACATACGGCGGCAAATCTTTCTCTCCCATTAGTTTCAGAGACTAATTAGGTCAATGTTGCCATTGTAGATTCAGCCTGGAAACCTGAGGTTTCCCTGCACTCTGGGTCCTGGCAGACAGTGAGGACTGGGCCAGAGCACAGCTGGGCCAGTCGGTCCATGGCTCTGTACAGGGTGCTCAGTGCTCTCTGCCCTTTTATACTTGCTTGACTTAAATGGCTTCTCAGCTCAAGCCTCAAGGCCGAACAACAGCACCACTTCCTCAGCCCCCACTGGCAAAGAGACTGGGAGGCAAAACAGGTACAACTTTGAGCTCCAACTGCAGCAGTTCCTGTGTCAATAATCCTGCCCGTAGCAGGGACTGCTGTCCTCACCTCACTGCCAGCAGTGTCCAGGGCTCACAGGTACATATATTTCAGTATATCAGTATGAAAAGGAAGACTAGGACTAATGTCAACCCACTGATGAATGAGGTGGGTGCCCTAGGGGTGGAAGACACAGGGAAGGTGGAGTTATTGATACCTTCTTTGCTTCAGTCTCCACTGTTAAAGTTGTCCCTCATGAATCCCAGACCCTGGAGGCAAGGGGAAAGGTCTGGAGAGAGGAAGACTTTCCCTCAGTAGAGGGGGACCGGGATAGAGACCACTTGGCCAAACTGGACATCCATAAGTCCATGGGTGCTGATGAGATGCACCCGTGAGTGCTGAGAGAGCTGGCAGATGTTATTGCTGGGCCACTCTCCATCATCTTTGAAAGGTCATTGTCCTGGTTTGAGTGAGGATGAAGCTAATTTTCCTTTTACTGATTTTTTTTCTTCAATAAGCTCTCTTTTTTGAGACAGTCTATGCCAAGGATGCACGGAGCACCTGGGCCACTCACTAAAAAGGACAACAGGAGAGGTGCCTGAGGACTGGAGGAAGGCCAGGATCATTCCAGTCTTCAAAAAGGGCAAGAAGAAGGACCCAGGGAACTACAGACCAGTTAGCCTCACCTCTGCCCCTGGGAAGGTGATGGAGCAACTCATTCTGGATGTCATCTCTAAACACATTGAAGAACAGGAACTTATTGGGAGGGGTCAACATGGATTTACCAAGGGTAAATCATGCTTGACCAATCTTTTAGTCTTCCATGATGACATAACTGGTTGGCTGGATGAGGGGAGAGCAGCAGATGTCATCTACCTTGTCTTCAGCAAGGCTTTTGACACTGTCTCCCATAACATCCTGATAAGGAAACTGAGGGAGTGTGGGCTAGATGAGTGGACAATGAGATGGATGGAGAGCTGGGTGAGTGACAGAGCTCAGAGGGTTATGATTAATGGGCTGGAGTTGAGTTGGAAGCCTGTAACCAGTGGTGTCCCCCCAGGGGTCAATATTCGGTCCAGTCTTGTTCAACATATTCATCCATGACCTGGACGAGGAGACAGAGTGTATCCTCAGCAAGTTCACTGGTGACACCAAACTGGGAGGGATGGTGACACTCCAGAGGGCTGTGCTGCCATCCAGCGTGACCCGGACAGGCTGGACAGCCAGGCAGAGAAGAACCTAATGAGGTTCAACAAGGGGAAGTCGTGCACCTGGGGAGGAAGAACCCCATGCACCAACAGAGCATGGGATGGACCTACTGGAAAGCAGTTCTGAGGAGAAGGATCTGGGAGTCCTGGTAGACAGTAAATGATCCATGAGCCAGCAACATGTCCTTGTGGCCAAGAGGGCCAATGGAATCCTGGGGTGCCTAAGGAAGAGTGTGGTCAAGAGAGGTCATTCTCCCCCTCTACTCTGCCCTGGTGAGGCCACATCTGGAGAAATGTGTCCAGTTCTGGGCTCCCCAGTTCAAGAGAGACAGGGAACTGCTGGAGAGAGTCCAGTAGAGGGCAACAAAGATGACTGGGGGATTGGAGCATCTCCCTGATGAGGAAAGGCTGGGAGAGCTGGGACTCTATCTGGAGAAGGGAAGCTGAGGGGAGACCTTATTAATGCCTGTAAGTACCTAAAGGGTGGGTGCAGGGAGGATGGAGCCAGACTCTGTTCAGTAGTTCCCAGGGACAGGACGAGGGGCAATGGGCACAGACTGGAACATGGGAACTGCCATTGAAATATGAGGAACAACTTCATTACTGTGAGGGTGACAGAGCCCTGGGACAGGCTGCCCAGGGGGGTTGTGGAGTCCCCTTCTCTGGAGATATTCAGAACCCACCTGGATGCAGTCCTGTGGGATGTGCTCCAGGAGATCCTGCTTTAGCAGGGGGGTTGGACTAGATGATCTCTAGAGGTCCCTTCAAACTCTGACAATTCTGTGAGTCCGTGATTCTGCCCCAGGGCTAATGGCAACAGCATCTTACTGCTTCCATGACCAGGAAGAGGTGAGAGAGGGAAGGCAGGACTTACTCTTCACTGGAGAGCCCTTTCTTCACTGTGATCTTTTTACTCCCTTTCTGGACTTCAGCATCCTGAACTTCTCCCTCTCTGTGCTGACAGTGGAGAGTGCAATGGGAAGGCAGATTCCCCCCTTGCCACCCCAACAGCCCACAGGAGAGTCCACAGGACTCCTGGGTGAGGAGTATGCCAGAGCTTTGCTGCCCTGTCTTGCCCCTGTTACTGGAGGGGAAGTCTGCATCCCTCCTGGTCAGAGCAGAATGCCCATGGGCAAGGCCAGCACCTTAAGTGCCCACACTGGTGCTCTCTCACTTCTCTGCTCCAGGCAAGGACCCACAGATCTGCCTTCACAGAGTCCCAGACTGGTTTGGGTTGGAAGGGAGCTTAAACATCATCCAGTCCCAAGTGCCTGCCATGGGCAGGGACACCTCCCACTAGACCACGTTGCTCCAAGCCCCATCCAACCTGCCCTTCAACACTTCCAGGGATGGGGCAGCCATAGCTTCTCTGAGCAACCTGGGCCAGTGTCTCACGACTCTCGCAGAAAGAATTTCTTCCTAATATCCAATCTAAATCTTCCCTCTTTCAGTTTGAAACCATTCCCCCTCATCCTATCATTGTTCCAGCAATACCCAGCATGTCACCTTGCAGGGACAATCCCCTTCTCCGCTGCAAGAAATCCTCTCTCCACCCTTCCCTCCTCTTTTGTCCTGCCCTGGCATGACAGGAGAGGGAGCAGGGACAAGCCAGGTACCTTACAAGTACCTAATGAGATGGTTGCTGATCCCTCCAGCTCTGACCTATCTGGCCTCAATGTTCTCAGCATGCAGCCCTGCACCACCTCACCAGCCCCACTTGACTGTGCTGGCAGTGAATCAGCACCTGCCCCATCACTGCAGATTAACCCCAGGAGCTGCAGTTGCCATCAACTTCTGTCTTGGCTTGTGAGTAGTAATCACCACAGCTTAGTGAGCATCTTTGTTTTGAAAAAAAATTTAGACTTAATTTGACAGCCAAGTGTCTGCAAAAAATTGAGGAAAAAAATCACATCACTGCTTTTGGAGGCTGTATTATTAAAAATAAATCCTGGTCTAAAATAGAGACTGTTGCCCTAGTCTGTAGTGCAAAAATTATTTTTATTGTGCCATCAAGATTTGGGTAGTCTTAAATCTCCTTGGAAACTTGCATGCCAGCTGCATGGGGAAGAGAGAGAATAATTATGCTGTTACACAGCTCTTGCTGTGGACAATTTGGGGCCAAGCCTCTCCACTTCAGTCTGTGAGTTCTTCTCCCCAGGAATCCCTCGAGAAGAAACACAGCCATGTGTGCTGGCCTCCAAGCAGAGCAGCTGCTGGATGTGCTGACAGAGTGAGGTAACATTGCTAATGGAGCCAAGGCTCTTTATTCTGCTGATTAGGAAGTGCAAATAACAGTTTAAAACTTGGATTTCATGAAAGTCTTGCTGAGATGATACTGGAACGGACAACAAACTTTGCTGGTGTCTCACCTTTCCAGATCCTTTAGCAAGAAATGTTACACACTGCAACCCCCTCTGTCTTGTTCTCCGTGTGCTCCTGACCAGGGCAGCATGAGGAGTTGGGGGGTTCACCCCACCTCAACAGCCATCATGCTTCCTGCAGAGCTTGGTGGCTCTGCACCAGATTAATTCCTGCATTTAGCTGTGCCATGGCTGAGGACATGGCTGGAGGGAAGTGATGCAGCACCAACCACAAACATCAGCCTCTCCAGCTTCCAGTCAGGAGGTCAGGCCTTCTCTGTGCTGCTTCTGTGTGTGATTTCTACCTCTACAACTGCTGCTCACTGCCAGGACAGCAGAGGTGGGAGTCGTAAGGAAGGTTCATCTCTCCAGCTAAACAGATACAGGCCACAGGGAAAGCCAGCCCAGTTCTGATGTAGCTGTGGCAAACCTCCCCAGAGCACTGCAGGAAACAATTTGCCAGGGAGAAGGGGAGGTTCTCCCCCATCCCCAGCACGCTCACACCCCTGTGCTGGTACAGGCTCCATCCCATGTGGGCTCTCCTGTCTGTGCTAGGTCCAAGGCTGAGATCCAAGCCTCCTAGCTAACCACCTCTCTGTTTCACAAGTCCCAAAACCCCTCTGGGCACACGATACAGTTGTTTCAAATCTCATCCACTCACCCATGCTGCGTTTCATCTGGTGATGGTTTGTTTGGCCTGTCCCTAGCAAGTGACCCATAAGGATCCTGGCACTGTTTACACTACTGCTGATTAGCAACTAGCCATGTGACCTGCTGGGAAAATCTAAGTCAAGTCCTTGTCTAGCTGCTGACCCATGTAAACACTGAGAATTACTCTTCCAGCCAGAGTGATACAGGTCTGAGGTCAGAGGATTAAGCTACAGGGAGTAAGAGCTGTGTTACTGCTCAGTGACAGCATCTGCTCAGAGCTCTGGTGACTTACACTCCCAGGCACTTCCCTCCCTGCTCTGCCTAACTCAGCTTTCTCACCCCTTGGGAGAGAAGCCCAGAGCATCCATCTGTTTGATCTGCTCACTCCATGGGCCTGGGAAACCAGCAAAGGGTGCAAAGAAAACAAAAAGAGGTCAGAGTAGGGGCAGAGTGAGAAAAACACAAAGGACTGAGAGGATCTCTCTATGCCAGAGTGGGGACATCATTGGTTTCTGTAAATGCCACTTTGGAAGTGACCCAAAACAAGAGGGAAGAGTGGCATCTCCCACCCCCATCACTTGTCCTGTAGCAGCTGTAGGCACTGGATCAGGAATGAGCATGGTGGGATCACTGGGAGCAGAGACAGTGAAAGAGCATCATGGGCTGACATGGTGAACTTGGCAGGACAGTTCTGCTGTCCCCATGTAGCCAAGGCCACAGGCACCCAGTCCACTCGGGGTTTCTGGTCAGGTCTCTTGAATGCTCAACTCCACCAAGTTTTCAGCTATGCCTCTGGCTGTACCTTCCATCCTTTGCATGCTTGGAAGCAGTTATTCCAGCAAACTGGCATTCATGGTTATCCACCATGTCTAGGAGAGTGTCAGAGCTGCACACATGAACCTATGTCTCTCAAAGGTGATGTTACATTAGGGACACCAAAGGGAACAGTCTCTGCTCTTCCTGCTTCTGCTCCAGTTGTTCCACTTGAGAGGCATAGGAGAAAGTAGAGCATCTCCTCTGATGATGCCAGCAAAGGGGTGAGCGGAGCATGTGACAAGCTGGGGTGTCCCACACTTCATGGATACTAACAAGGAGGAGAGAGAAAGCAAGTGAAGCCCTGGGCTGTGTCTGGACTGACAGCAGGGGTGCACTCTTCAGGACCCATTGGACCTTCATTGGATTCAGTGAGGCTGTGGGGTCCCAGTTGGTCTCCATCCCTTTGTCCAGAGAGTGATGGTTTCTGGTGCCTCCTCCCAGTAACGCTGAGCTTTAACGGAGTCCCCTGCCCAGGAGAGGTGTCAGCTTGGTTTATACTAACCAGTATCTCTGGGGTTACATGAGATGGGAGAGGAGGATACAAACCATACTGAAATTAGTTTTTTGAAGAAGCCTTCTCACTTCCCCATGACTGCATCTGGAATTGCAGGGGAGCTGGCTGCTGTGACACAGCTGCTCCTGGCACAGTGCTTCAGACAAAGAGGAGGATAGATTTACTGGGACTTGAGTAACATCAATAATAGATAATTGTCTTGAAAGAGCAGTGTTGTCTCTATCTCTAAGCTCCACACAAAAAGAGGTCTGGTTTCCCAGGGCAGCATGTGTCTGTGACAGAGCTGGGAATAGCATCCACCACCCTGTGCACCAGCTCTGGGTCCTGTTCATGCTGGCTCCTCCACACACATTGAGATGCCGTGGGTCTCTCCCCTTGTTACCCAAACCTCCAACCCCTCCCCATATCCAGGGGATAATTAACACAACCTGCTTCCCTCTGTCCCACTCTCATCTGCATTGTAAGTTGATAACCCCCAACAAGTGTCTCTTACACAGTGGAAATGCATCCTTCCCCTGCTCCATCAGCCTTACCTGATACCCACTGCCTCACCTTGGCTCAGTGGCAGGGGTTAAGAGCAGACCTCCTCAAGGAGATTGTTTCCTAGTTTTTTTTCTCCTCTGGGTCACTCAGAAATTCAAACATGAGCTAAAAGCTGTCAGCTGTTTTGCCTGGTAATTACATGCACATGGGATTTGTTTCTGTTCAAGAGAAAGGAGCAATTTCTTTGACTAAAAGTTGTTTGGAAAAACTGTGGTTTATAGAAATTAGCTTTGCAACACCGCCAGCTCTGGCTGCTCCTAGACGTGCTTTCTGCAGTAGTATCACATCCCTTTGTTATTCACCTAAGCACTCCAGAGTTAATTGCAGAGCTCACACTTTCCCTTGGCCAGCTTGCTTCCTGCTGGTTCATGATTCATTACTTGTAAATGAGCCCCTGCGGTTCCCCAGCAAAGCTGATTCTCAGCTACACAAAACCCCTCTGCTCTGTCCTTTGGCTGTGCTTCCCTGGCACTGGTGTGCCCACTCCTGGAAAACCATCACTGAGACACAGGTAGTAGCTGTAATTCAAAGAATTGTATCATCCTCTTGAAAAAGAGGCTACTTTTTTTGCGGTTCCAAAGTTTCTATTGACTTTGGGACTTGCTGTTTAAGGTTTAAGGCTGGGCTGGCAATTAAAGGACTGGCAGGTGCTCTGTGAACCCCTCTGCCTTCCCTGTAGGGAATGGAGAGAGAATAAGGGAGAGAGATGGATGGGTTGGAAACTGAACTGCACAGCTTTAATGGAACAGCAGTGATGGAAGGCCAATGGCATCCTGGGGTGCATTAGAAAGGGTGTGGTTAGTCGGTCAAGAGAGGTTCTCCTCCCCCTCTATTCTGCATTGGTGAGGCCACATCTGGAGTATTGTGTCCAGTTCTGGGCCCCTCAGTTCAAGAAGGACAGGGAACTGCTTGAAAGAGTCCAGCACAGAGCCACAAAGATGATTAAGGGAGTGGAACATCTCCCTTCTGAGGAAAGGCTGAGGGAGCTGGGTCTCTTTAGCTTGGAGAAGAGGAGACTGAGGGGTGACCTCATCAATGTTTACAAATATGTGAGGGGTGAGTGTCAGGGAGATGGAGCTAAGCTTTTCTCAGTGGTGACCAGTGACAGGACAAGGGGTAATGGGTGCAAATTGGAGCATAGGAGGTTCAAGGTAAATATCAGAAAAAACTTTTTTACTGTGAGAGTGACAGAGCACTGGAACAGGCTGCCCAGAGAGGTTGTGGAGTCTCCTTCACTGGAGACATTCAAAACCCGCCTGGACAAGTTCCTGTGTGATGTGCTCTAGGTGACCCTGCTCCGGCAGGGGGGGTTGGACTAGATGATCTTTTGAGGTCCCTTCCAACCCCTAGGATTCTATGATTCTATGGGAAGGAACATAATGAAATATGGACAAAGAAATATACACAAATTTACTATCACTCCCCCCCCATAAAGCTGATGTCACCACCGGGGCTGCAGGGCTGGCCCTGGGGAAGTCCTGGACTGGGCTCCTGGAGTCAGTGGCAGATGGGAGCTGGGTGCAGGAACATGGGGATTCAGGAATGCACAGTTTGGGATCAAAGACAGAGGAACAGACAGTCCTCTCAGGACACTGGCCATGGACAAAGAGACCCTGACCCTCGTGATCCCTCAGATTTATCCCAAGTATGAGGCGTTAGGGATGGAATACTGCATTTGGTCATTCTTGGTCACCTGTCTGCTCCACTCCTCCCCAAAGGAGGGTCACAGCTGTGACCCCTTTACTCCCTTTTGTTTCCAGAGCATGAGTAGTTTAGCAGAACCAGGCCATGGCCTTGGTTCTACATGCCATTCTGCAGCAGTAACTATAAACATTGAGTGTTACCAATCCTAGAAGCAGACACTGACTGAAAAACATGCTGTTAATTCCAGCAAGTGCAGATACTTAGAAGAGACTTTACTGAAAAGTAAAATTACTAGAAAGAATATTGGTTCTATCCTGGCTCAAACCATGACAGGATTGTGAAGTGAGTTCCCTGATGTGCAACAGCTCCAGGGCAGGGCCACAAGTCATCTCCAGACGGAGACCATGGACCATACCTATAGACACTGTCACTCCACTTTACTACGATCTCCAGAGCAGTCCAGTCATGTCCAGTGTGGATCCTGGCCCAGACAACTCTTTCCCTGTGCCCTGGAGAGGATATAAACATGGCAAGAGCTGCAGTCGGGATGAGCCCCCCCCAACTGAGACAGTGGCTAGTGGCCAGTTCCCCTCAGAGCACCACAGTTAATGAGACATTGGGGTAAGGGGCACATACTCCTTATGGCAATTTTTAACATTGCAGAGATCACACATGAGACCAAAACCAGCACAAAGCAGGACTTCTTGGATCAGCTTCCCTAGCCTCATCTCAGTCTCCATGAAGGTGAAATTTGAGGCATAAGTGCAGAGCAAATCACCTTATGGAAGGTCCTCTCGAGCAAATGGACCCTTTAGAAAGTGTGAACCTGGGGCATGCCAGCACTGGCAGGGCACCCACTGAGCCAGCCAGGCACTGGGAGTGTGACAATAGGACAGCACCTGCCCTGGGAGGGTGAGAACTGAGCTGTGCCAGCATGTAGGAAACAGTTGAAACCTTCCAGAAGAGCATTTGCCTTTTCAGGGCAGGTGTTCAGCAAGCATGTTGTGTGTCTGCAGCCTCTGCAATCAGGACTCCCTGACAGGAGTCAGTCCACCCATCAACTCACAGCCAGGAGTCACTCGAGCCACTGGCTTAACATGTAGCCACCCACATGCTCCCAGTCTCAGTACCTGCATTTGTGCCAAAACTCACCCAAACTGACTCTTTTCTGATCCCAGACAGTCTCTCTTATCTGCACCAATGTAAGGGCCATCACTGCCAACCTGTAAGAGAGCATCCATCACACCAGGATGTCAACAGAGTGCCTTGTGTGTGGGCCATCACTGCTGGCTGTCATGGATATGACTGTAGGGACATCACCTGGGACCACAGTTCCCTCTGAGAGCTTCTGGAAAGAAAAGGTGGAGGAAAATGTGTTTTCATTAGGCAGGGTTGCAAGGTAGGGACCTTGTCCCAGCCATTGGGTTACAACTGCTCCTGACCATTTCACCACCTCTCAGCAACAAGTGCAGATTAAGGATCATTCAGGAGTTTGCAGCCCAACTCGGGGAATTTTCCATCTTCTTTGGGGAAAACTTTAAAAAAAAAAAGGCCTAACAAATGGGTATGCACAGCTCTGGTGGCAAGTACTATGGGAATGGACCATGGAAGCAATCACTTCTTGACTCAGCCCTCTATGCTCACAGCCGTGCCCCATTCCTGGATGGATGTGGGCAAACTGTTTTCCCCCTAGAGTGGGTCCCAGGCAGCAGGTGGGCATGGCAGGAGTCTTCATCTTTGTAACAGCATCCTTCCCTTTTGTAGTCAGATAATGACAATGATTTCAGTTTTGTTTCACTTTCTTCCTTCTCACCAACATTTCTTTTGTCCCCTTCTCCCTTTACAAATGTTAATTTCTACCTTTGCCTCAGCTGTAGCTGTTTCAGTGAATTGTCTTTTGCAAACTGAAATGAAATCCTCTTTGAAAGGCAGATCTTAGAAAATTAACATTATGCTGTAATTTGGAACAAGCAGAGCTGAAGCAGCTGCTCAGCTGCAGAGAAAGAGAGATAAGAACAACTGGACTGTTGGTTTGAAAAGCACCTCCAACCCAGAAGAGCTTTGCAAACCTGGGGCCATACTTGGTCTGTATTCATCAGAGTGTTGTTATTTTATCATCTGAAGCCAGAAGAAGTACCTCAGGACAGAAGGTCAGGCAGGGTTTTATATTTCTGTTGAATTTGCATCTGCTGGGGCAAGAAGAGGTCTGGGATCTGTGGGCCAGTCAGTCTCACTTCAGTGCCTAGATAGGTCATGGAGCATGTCCTCTTGCAATCCTTATCCAAACCTCTGAAGGATGATGCAACCAGAAAGAGTCAGAATTGGCTTATCAAGGGCAAATAATGCTCAGGGCAGCTGGATCCTGCCCTCGGATCACAACATCCCCCAGCAACACTCCAGGCTTGGGGCAGAGTGGCGGGAAAAGACCTGGTGGTGCTGGTCAACAGCGGTTGTGAGCCAGCATGTGCCCATGTGGCCAAGAAAGCCACCAGTACAGAGTCCAACTCCTGTCCCTGTGTAGGGCACCAAGAATCACACCATGTGCCTGAGAGCATCATCCAAATGCTTCTTGAACTCAGGCAGGCTTGGTGCTGTGACCACTTCCCTGGGGAGCTTGTTCCAGTGCTCAACCACCCTCTGGGTGAAAAACCTTTTCCTGATATCCAACCTAAACCTGCCCTGATTCAGCTTCCTGCCATTTCCCTGAGTCCTGTCATTGGTCACAGGAGTGAAGAGATCAGGACCTGCCCCATCTCCTCCCCTTGTGAGGAAGCCATAGAGTGAAATGAGGTCACCCCTCAGCCTCCTCTTCTCCAAGCTGGATAATTCGAGTGACCTCAGCTGCTCCTCATAATTCATCCCTTCCAGACCTTTCACCATCCTTGTGATTCTCCTTTGGACACTCTCCAATAGCTTGATGTCCTTTTTATATTGTGGTGCCCAAAATTCACACAGTCGTAGGAGAATGTGGTTTCTGAAACAGGGTGGCTCACTGTTGAATCCTCTGATGTCCTATGTTTTAGGATTATAATTAGGATTGTGAAAATTCCACCACAGCTGGAGAATTCAAAATGTAAGCCTGGATTCTCTGGTCTCACCACTTGTTGCACTTCCTCTCAGAGGAAATAATCCACTTAGTTTAACTTTTCAGTGATAAAGTTATAGCTAGTGGAGAAAGCTAATACTTAATTTAGTCTTAGGACCTCCCTGAGCTGTGGGAGACTGTGGGAGACTGGAGCACTCTGGGGTTGTGTGTCTAGACACTTTCCTGGACATCTTATGTTCTTTGCTAGGGAGATGAACTTTTGGTTACACCCAGCACAACTCCACGGCTGTAATGAAGCATTTGCTCAGTCAGGGACTATGGGCAGAGAGTTCCTGTGCATCTCAGAGGAACCATAAGAGGGTGGTTGGGCACATGACTGGGGTCATTGGTCTCTTCCTTGGCTGTCCACTCTCTGCCACACACAGACACCTGTGGACATTTTGTCCATCTTGTAGCTGACCATGCTCTGAGCTGGAGGTTGACCTAGAGACCTCCTGATAACATCTCCCAGGGACATCACTTCTGCTGAGATATTCCCTTGACCTTCCCCTCTGCTCCTCCTGGAGGGGCTGTACCCTTGTCTAGAGGACTCAGGCAGGCACCATCTGTAATGTCCCTGCAAGTAACAGCCAATGTCAATAGTAATGCACCTGGAACTGCCTTTTTCAGTGGATCTCAAGGCCTCTTACAAAGGTGCTGCTTAAAAAAAAGTCACTTTGCCTTTGGGAAAGACAGAGATGGGAAATGACACAGGGTCATCTATCAAAATGGGACAGATCCATGTGTTTTGAATTCTGGGCTAGCTGGACCCCCGTATTCAGATCTTTATCACCAGTTCTTTCATTTAAGAATACCACATCAAGACTTATTGTTTATTTTCTAAAGATATAAGAATGGGCAAACCTTGAAAACTAGAGAAACATTTTTTTTTCTTTCTATCTGTCATTAAATTGCTCCCAGAGAGGAGTATTTATCAACTGATCACCCAATATATTGTGCACGTATTAAACACACTGTAGATAACAAAACCAGCTCAGAACAGTGTGAAATGCTGAGGTCCCACTTTCTCTGCTTCAGTAGGTCCATAGATGTTCTTGAGCCTTAAAACCTGCCAGAGCAGATCTGGTCTGTCTGGTCCCATTTGCCCATGTCTTGGTTCTCTTGGCACCAACTAATGGAAAAATGGAAGAGAAAGCAGTCCAGAGGCAGGTGTAGGTTGTTGTGATGGGACAGGCTTTTTAAGGGTAATCTGATTGTTCATTATTTGGCAAGATAAAAGTTATGATATCCAGAATTGCCATGTTAAGTGGCTGAGCTTATAAACAAAGTCACATATGTGGGTGTTACTTTTGCTCTGCTTCTACTAGACTGTTAGTCCAGTTTTCTAGAGAGATCTGGCTGGCAAAAGAGCTGCAACAGATCAGTCTGACAAGTTTCTCCAGTTTAAGCACAGAATAGTAAGGAAATACCACTTCTGTTGGATCTGAACCTGCCATAATCCTTACTTTGTGTATCACAAGGAACAATGAATGGTCATTGCACACTCATCTTCTCCAGGTGGCTCAAAAATTTAGATATGTCTCTTATCCACTTCAATTCAAGTAATGGTTTTGAACTGAGAGAGGGGAGATTCAGGTTAGACATTAGGAAGAAATTCTTCACTATAAGGGTGGTGAGGAACTGGGATGGGTTGCCCAGGGAGGTTGTTGATGCCCCATCCCTGGAGGTTTTTAAGGCCAGGTTGGATGAGGTTTTGTGCTACCTGGTTTAGTGGTAGGGTTCTCTGCTCATGGCAGGGGGGTTGGAACTTGATGATCTTTAAGGTCCTTTCCAACCTTAGTGATTCTATGATTCTATGATTCTATGATTCTATACCTTTTTTCAAGGAGGATGGGTGTTGGTCTGCTCCAGGCTCCTCAGGTGGAAGACACTCCAGACCTTTGATCACCTTCATTGCACTTGTCTGCACCTTTCTAGGGAACTGTTACCTAGTTCTAGGTATTTTCCCTTGTTATTTTCAGGCCACTCATGAAAGTAGCAAGATACCCAAGGACCTGGTTGCGTGCCATAGTTTGAAAGGCTGGTGACATCTGGGTAGCCAGGGAGGGAGAGCTGCACTGAGGAGTGACAACATAGTCATGCTCATGCACCATCCCATGGGGTGAAGCTGGACAAGGTGGGCTTAATGCATAGCAGACATCACTGGGTAGCACAGCAGAAATTATGCAGACTTACAGGGGGAAAGGCAGAAACCAGTGAACATGAAAAAAGACTTTGTGCCACCAATGCCCCCCTGCCTCTTTGAGCTCCATGAGCCCAGTCCAGTGGCCCATTTTCTATCACAGTCATCATTCAGTACCAGAAGACACCTCCCATCTCCCACAGCTCTTGCAGACATCTCTGCCCTCCTGAGGCAAAGTGTAAGAAGCACTTTACAGCCCTGAAAGTGTTGGTGGTGAACGGTGGAGACAGATGAGTTCTGGGACAGAGGGATGAGCAGTGATGCTTTTAAGTTTTCTGAGCAACACGTACATGCTACAATGGGATTCCAAATACATTGTTGTCAATTGTAAGTGAAGAAATGAAAGAAAATGTTGAAAGTGAGAATCAACCTGAAATGTCTTTCTCTCATGAAACTCAGCCATGTAGAAGGGCTGGGGCACTGTTTCTGCAAATCTGTCCTCTCACCCTGTATTTGCTGAGAATACCTTTCCTGATGTGTGATTCCCTTTTGGAGAATTTCCTCCTTGCACTCCCTCAGGAACTCCATTCAGATTCACTGCCCATCCATCAAGGTTCCATCTCTCACTTGTGTAGTTCTGATCATTTTCCATTAAATTATGGAGTCCCTCACCATACTGGAGATGGACTGCACACCTCTTGGGTGATGCACCTTCATATGCCATGGACCTACTACTCCTTGAGAAGAGAAGCAGCCCATCCAGCAAGGGAGTACCTGCACCTCAGGAGGAAAGAGACAACATTCACTACACCTCATATTTAGAATCACTTGTAAATTGGCAAGTACATCTGAGACAACAAGGTGACTGAGATTCTAAGTGCAGCTCTGAACTGAGATCAGATGCAATAGTATCTCTTTCTGTGAGGATGTGTCAAGGATGACTGGTCTCATTATATTCAGGAGGTAACTACTGCTGGAAGTAGACACAATGGCTCTCTTGATGGGCTTAGTAGCAGGCATACTTCCTTGGTGTATGGTTTTGCCAGCCAAGAGTTGTAGAAAACCGGGGCACCCTGCCAGTGTTGGGAGAAGTAAAGTACTATAGCAGCCCACAAAGCAGGGTGGAGGGACACTTCTTTGTGTTGATGTATGGGAGGTGGAAAGGGCAAAGTATGTGGGTTTGGTCTAGTCAACATCTCAGAAAAAGCTGGGAGATAGCTGAGTTGACATCCTTCAGAACCACATTGTTGGATGACCAACCAACACAAATAAGCAGTGCTTGTATCACAGCTAATCAAGGTTATCTTCTTGTCAAGTACAGGTGACACTGGCACACATCTCTCTGGGTGTCACATTCCTCACCCTGAGGTTGTCTTTCTGCTTATGATCCCCCCCTTCCTGGACCCCCCACTGCAGAGAACATGAGCCACCACATCCCTTCCCTCACCAGCAGGGAGGGCAGCAGAGGGTGAGGTACTGTACACTCGGACCAAACCTCATGGACCACTGCAAGAACAGGAAAACGTGCTCCCTGCTCCATGTCTCCCTGTGTAGAATGCCTTTGGAAAGGCAGAAATACAGCAAAAACTTCATAGTACCAAGATGCTTGTGGAACCATGAGAGTAGCCCAGTAAAGGGCATGTCTGTCAGTCTCAATTGATCTGCCAAGAAATTGCTATAGATTTTGTCAGAGACCTTGGGGTCTCAAAGATCCAAACTTCATGTAAATACAAAACCCAACAGCTGGCTAGAACACATGATTCATGTCTTGAAGACTTTGCCTTCTGCTGAGCACCAGCCATGTCCTGGCTGGTCCATTATCACCCGGGCAGCCCTGGAACAACCACAGCACAAGCCCACTGACCCAGTCCCCAGGTGAACAATGGCAGGTGAGGAGTGGTGATAGCACAGTGAGAGGGGTCAGGGGTCCTGGGTGGGACATGGTGGTACTACAGTGGCACAGGAGAAAGGGCAGGGAGCTGAGGGAATTGCGCTTGGGCACCCAGAGGGACAGGGGCACCATGGCATGGTCTGGGGTCACAGGAAGAGCCTGTTGATAGGCCACAGGTCATGGAGGAAAGGGGGTGTGATTTCAATAAAATGTAGACATGGCCATAGCACAGAAACCTGGAAGAATCAGGCTTTTCAGTTCCTATAATCCTGAAAAATCCTGATTTGTCCTGAGATGGGGTGGGAGAAAAAGCAATATTGTGATTAAGCTCCAGTGATACTTAGGGGCCTCGTGCAATCTCGAGTTTCCACCACTCAGGGACTGTGCCAACATGCACAATAGTGCATTTGTCTCCACAATAGTGAAGAGCTTCAGCTTTGAGACTTGGCAAGAAGTTTGACCTCACAGTAGCTAAAAGCCAAGTCCTGTGTCACTCCATTAGAAATCAACAAGGCCAAAACCTGAGCTGAAGCTCACAGCAAGAGCCCACAAACATTTTTTTTAGGTTTTAATCTATCACTTTTTGGGAGACAAAGTTATTTTGGATTGTTCACATTCATATAGCTGGGAACAGTGTCTGAACCCATGGCAGGAGCAGCAAAACCTTTGTGCTGCTAGAAGGACAACACAGCTTTAGGTACGAAAAGCCCATTTGCAACTTGAATAGTGTACTGGCTACAAGGACATGGGTTTTTTTGTTCATGCTAAAAAACCACCCATGGTGTCATCCTGTAGAAATATTCATCTTAAACAGGCAAGTTACCATGGCAAACAGCTGGTAAATTCCAAGTGCCTGCTCATTGTTCCAGGTTCCTTGGAGTACACTATTTACAATTTAGGGATGAGGAAAGAAAAGGAAAAACAAAGATTTTAAAATTGCTTTGACCAAATTCTGCACTTGGCTACAAAAGTTGAATAAAGGGAAGAAAGTGCAGATCTGCTTCTGCCCCCTTGTCTCACGATTATTCCATTACCTTATTCCCATTCACACCAATTTGAATAAGACCAGAATGAGCCTTTTTGGTTTAGAGATAATCCCTTCAAGTTTTTGGTTTTACATGTTACAGTTTAGGAACTCAAATTTAATCAAAGTGTAGTTATTTGCAGCTGCATGACATATTACAGCTACAGTCTGCACAAATGCACTGAATGAAGCTAGAGATCTCTCTGGGCATTGTATCCCTTTGAGAAGAAAACCTTTGAGAAGAAAACATCTTCCTGGGATGCAAAGACAAATGGCTGAATCAGACCTAATAAACAACAATCAGCTGCAGCTGCACAACTAGTACAAGAAGGGAGAAAAGGCTTTTCAGCAGTTCTGCTTCCAAAGTGAACTTTCTCCCTTGAGCTTCAGGCAAAACACCACAGTTCAGCCATTAGACGAGCACTGGGAGAGGAAAAGAGCACTCAAAAGCCTGCAAAAAGGACACTGGTGTCTGAAGTTTCCAGCACCTGCCACTCCAGGGATTCCAGAGGAGGTTGATGGTATGTAGTTGTTTACAGGACTGAGTCCAAACGGAATGGAAAGCTCTTATTCTGGGAAGCTGAGTGATTATGTTTTGGTAACCAGCAGAATGCCTCAATTAATTCCTCAATTAAATCCTCAATTAACTTATCAGATGTAGGACAGGCTGAGCTGGACAAGGCAGTTGATGCCTCAGCAGAATCCTTTGCCAGGCTGGAAGGAATGTGGAAATCATTGAGGATTAAAATTCCTCCAGCCCATCCAGATTGCCCTTCTGCAAACACAGCAGGACTGCAGCCCTGGGGTGATGATGGGGACAAAAGCCTGCTCTCTGATCCACTATTGTGCCACATCTCCTCCTCACTCCTGGACTCGTAACACCATGCTCAGCCTTCTGCTAGAGAGATCAAAAGGGAGAGATCAAATTAAAATGCCAACTGCTTCCCCATGGGGTGAGTATTGCTGGGTCTGCACTCCCGATTCTCCCACCACCTGGCTGGGCCATTCCCAGGACCCCTGGCTGTTCCCTTTCCCCTAAAACAAAAGCAACGAATGGCTCCCATTTGTATCTGAGAACAACCCAGGTGTGCCAGTGCAGAGCTTTCCTCTCTTCCTGCCCCAGTTTCTTCTGCTCCTCCTGACTGAAACAAACCTTGTTCCCCCTCCACACTCAGGCAGTGCAGCTCCTGCCCCAGCAGCGCTATGCGAGCTGTGGGTCACTCAGCAGGCAGGTGTTGCCTGTCTTTTCACACCTTCATTTCTTCTGAGCTCTTTATTCTTTCATGTCTTTCATAATGTTGGTCTCTGCTCAGCAAGGATTCGAGTTTATAACCTGCTGGTACTTAACAGCCTGTCAGGTCTGCAGGCACGGAGTGTGCAGGAATGTTTAACAAAACGAGCTGGAAGCATCAGCTTGACTGCAGCTCAGCAGGAAAGTGCACCAAAATCCTTTGACTGCACTTGAGGGTTTCTTCTATAATGACTCACTTTGTGCGGGGAAATGTTATAAATTTAGACTGAAATTAGTAGCACAAGTGTGTGAATACTTCCTCATTGACAGTTAAGCAACAACAGTATAAAAATTAGCTGTGAAGTGGCTTTTAAATGAAAAACCCGTTACAGATAAATCAGCCCGGTAGAAATAAGAGTTTTGGGGTTTTTTCAAGAATGCAAGTGGTTTTATTTTGGGTGTTTTAATTGAATTAAAAAGAAGCTCATATTATCCTGCCATTGAATTAACTGAAAGTCACTGTATTTCTCATACATTTCATAAAGATCAATAATTCAATCACACAAGATTTTAAAGAGTACTTGCAGCAGGGGTTTGCAGCCCTTAAGATTGTACAAGCAATTTGTCCTTCTCCACTTGAGATATGAAGTCCAATCTGAGAGATCCCTCACTGTTTCTGTGATACGCTCATTACCAACTAGTGAAGGAATAGAAATCCCTCAACTTTTTTTCCTGTTCAAAACTAGAAACTAACTGGCAGAGAAGGAGGAAGAGGCCCACATGCAGAGTCAGGTTCAAAGTGTAGGAGTCCAAAAAATTGGTGTAAGGGAGTGAAAAACATTTCAGACTGGCAGGTGTCCCTTAAATGACTGCATTGTGGAGCTGCTATGACCCTTCAGGCTGGATACAGGAATGTTACTGATGGTGACAAACTCTTCATGGGGCCTTCTGCTCAGTCATCATGTGTGTTGTACTACACCCTCTATTCACACAGCCAAAGGTTTTCCAGGGACTGAGGATTTTATTACAAAGGTGTTATAGCTGGTGGCTCAAGCACATCCAGCTCCTGAACCCACCACACCAGTTCTCTTGATACTCTATTCCTGTTCCCTGCTGCAGCCAGAGAGGCTGCTTGTTAGAGGCAAAGCCTTTTGTTGGATTTCCTTGCCTTTGGCACTGACCTGATGCTGACCTCAGGGATGTGCTCACGGAGCTGTCATCTCTTAGTGTGGGACAGCAGATGCCCAGATGATCTGGGCAGAACAAGAGCTCAGCTGCCTCTGTGAGGGTTCCTTGCTAGCTCAGCTTCACCTCTACAGAATTCCATCCAAGAAATCCCCCCCCCAGGGCAGTCTTCCCCTCTTAAGGTTCAGTGTGTATCACTCTGACTTCCCTTCATTTTCTCTCTGGAGCCTTTACGCCTCTCCTCGCCCAGCTTGCCAGGAAGAGACTCACAAGAACATCACTGTGTGACCTGGGCTTTCTCAGCTAGCCACACTGGTCTGAAAACTCTTATTTCTGTATGTTTGCTCATTTGATTTCTCACATCCTCTGCTCATGCTGTTCCTCTGTTTGCTTTGCACTTTCTCAGTGGAGCTCCTTCTGCATGTGCTTCACTGTGCTCCGCTGTCCTCCCACCAAGGTCAGGTCCCCACACCTCATGCACATTGCTGTGCTAGGAGTATACTCTCTCCTGCTGATGATCCCATATGCTCTGCTCCCAAAATGGAAGAAGGATGCTACCTTTTCTACAGACAAAAGAACCTGAGGCAAAGTGACACCTGGGTGAAATTCTGTGTCATCTGTTCTCTGCATGAGAGAGATCTTGTCAGATTCATGTTATGGAGTGAAACATGGAGATCTGATCTCACCCCTTAACTCTGACAGAAATCTCATGTGACCTTCAGCAAAACACCAAATGCCTTCGTCCCTAGATTTCTATCTTCAAAGAGGCACCTACAAACTTGTAGGAGCACTCAACTTTCTCCCAGACCTGCCCGATGCTAGTTCCTAAAAGGTATTTCTTGCACCTCGGCATCTGTTTGCAGCTCTAAACGTTCCTCTGAACTGCTGGGAAAAAGCAGCTCCTTTATGCCTTGGATAGAGCTGAATGCTTGGTCTCACTGAGGTGAGACCACTCCCAGAGAAATGTGCAGGCTCAGTGTTCTCCAGTTATCCAGAAATCACCTTTGCTACCAAGCAAATGTTGAGGGGAAAGCAGAGAGTTCAATCATTACAATGCAAATAGTGTTAGTATAGGATTAAAGACAGGTGGAGAAACAATGAAACATGTTAACAAAAGTTTACATTAGCTCCAGATGGGTCGTTTTCTGTGCTCAGTGAGCTGTTGGGACACATGCACAGGGATGGGGCAGAGAACCAGTATTTAAATAAAACTCCAGTCTTGGGCACATCCACAAAAGCATCTTGAATTAGGAGCAAGTGTAACTTCACATCACTAAACCTCCTCTGAGACTCCTGTGTTTCCTCGCAGTAGTTTCCTGTGGCTCACAAGCCTCCTATGGACTGGCCACACCTAATCATAGAGTCATCCTGGTTGGAAAGGACCTGGAAGATCACCAAGTCCATCCTTAACCTGAATCCACCCACCATAACCTAATCTACCCATTCAGTGCTTAAATCATGTCCCTAAGCACCACATCTGTATTTCTTTTAAACACTTCCAGGGATGGTGACTCCACCACCTCCCTGGGCAGCCTGTTCCACTGTCCAACCACTCTCTTGGTAAAGAAATTCTTTCTAATATCCAGCCAAAACCTCCCCTGGTGCAATTTCTGGCCATTTCCTCTTGTCCTGTCCTTATTCACTTGAGAGAAGTGAATGAATAGCAGCAGTGACAGCCTTGTGTGCAGCAGCCTGGTCGTGCCCAGATGGCACACAGACCCACCATGAGGAGAGGGCTCAGCTTCTGGCCTTGACTTTGTCCTGTGCTACCAAATATACTGCGTATAAACACACACAAGGACAAACATACTTTCTCCAAGCATATAACTGAAAATATCCCTCTTGGATCAAGGTTTAGGCATGACGGTAGCCAAGAAGCCACAGGGAGAACAATGAGCCTGGTGTATATTTCAATTCAAGGGAAAAGTGTTAGAGAATCACAATCTTTTCTCTGACTTTTCTGTTGATATGAACGGTTAGAGGTGACCTCTCACCATGTGCCTGTGCAGTGACTCACACCCTCCTCTGGGCCTTGGCACACCTGGCTGGCACAAACAGCAGACATTAAAACAAACCTTGGTCACACTCTATGTATTGTACGTTGCAAATAACGAGAACAAAACCTGTTTTGACTCTTGGCACCTCGCTGCTTTGCTGAATGTTCCTGCCCTGCTCCACAGAGCCCATGCTTCTGGTTTTCTAAATCTGACCCTTCACTGAGTGCACCACTGAGCCACCCTATTTTGTGGCTGGCAATGACCTTCTTGTCCCCATGTACAAGGTCCCATCACAGGAAACTCTGATCGTTTCTTGAATACCTGGACAGATGAGCTTTCCTGTACTTTATCACACTGGCAAGACACGCAGGACTGACAAATGCCAAGTAGCAAGGTGTCACAGTTTGACTCAGGATCAGCAACTAAACCAGTGACAACAATGCTCTTGATCCCCTCCCCCTCCCACCCAGGTAGGGAAGGAGAGAGAGAATTAGGAGAGAGAGACTTCCTGGATTGAAAACTAAATTAGACAGCTTGAATTAAACACTAATGATAAAATAAAATACGTACAATTAGATACAGATGTGTTCAGGAATGTGCAAAGCCCTCTGGCCTCCCCCCACCCCCACAGCTCCCCCGGCATCTCCTGAGCTGTGAGCAGCCCCAAAATGTCCCGGAGCTGCCGGAGGGAGCGGCAGAGCAGAGAGGAGCTGAGGGGAGAGGGATGAGGGGCAGGGATGCACGAGCCTGGGGATCAACGGGGATGGACAGATGGAGTCCTCCCTGGACACCAGCCATGGATGGGAGAGAAGGGGAGAAGAAGCAGGAAGGGGCTTGACTTCCATGGTCTCTGACCTTCCACCGAGCTTACGTAGATACATGGAATGGAATACTTTGGTCAGTTTTGCTGTCCATCTAGTCCACTCCTCCCTATGGGAGGGCTGCAGGTACAACTTCTGCTCCTGTAGCATCAGAGGCTGCAGATTCAACAAGCAGAGCAAAGTGACCTTGGAGTCTCAGCAGTAACATAAACATTCCAATGTTATCAGTCCACTAGCTGGAAAACTTGCTGCTAGTTCAAAGAGAGCTCACTGAAGGAAAAAAAATCAGTAAAAAGAAAATTGGCTTCATCCTGGCTCAAACTAGGACACAAGGCAGGATTGTGTTTGCTTGTGGACCCTGCTAGCACACCCTGGCATTCCAGGGTGAAGTCACTTCCACAAATGTTCCTGCAGATATTTCACCTAGCCCTTTCACCTCTCTGTATCAAGTCTCTTCTTCAAAACTTTTCATTACCACAATCATGTCTGATGAGCAGTTCTGTGAGACAATTTTACAATGGCTACCTAGTGCTACTAACAGGAGAGGGAACAATTAGTCTCCTTGTTTAGTAAGAACAGAAGGTGTTACCTGACAGCAGATAAAATTTGTCTTGAAAATACAAAACAAATGGTCAGTGCACAAAGGTTTGGATGCTGGCCTGAGAAGGACTAGAGAAATCCCCCTGAAGGTCAAGCTCACAACATTGAAGAGGCAGAAGTAAGTGACTGAATGGAAATATGACAGGTTAAAACCATAAAAAGCAGATGATACAAGGCAAAATCACACGGGAATGTTGCCTGGGGTAGCAAGTCTCTTCTCCCTGTCCCATTCTTTTCCCTGAATGACTCACTACAAAGTCTTTGCACCAGGTTTCCATGGTCACCACTGGAGGCAACTTACCAGGCTAGAGGACTAGCAGACCTGTCGAAGCACTGTGGGTTGTTAAGAAACCTGAATCGCATGGTTCATGTACAAGGACCTGCCAGCTCTCCCGGGAGAAGGTGTCATCAAATTCTGCTCAGCCATGCAGGTGTAGAAGAAACTCTTGATAGTCTCTTGTCCTTGCACACCTCCATAACAGCCTGTGTGGCAGCTGGCCTTGCCTCTCTAGAATGCACAAGCAGGAAAGCCAGAATGCTGGGGGAGCTGAGTACAACCCTTAAGCTCCAGATGACCTGTCTGGTTTCTCTCCTACGAAAGATGTCCGGCAAAGCTCTCGCCAGCACAGCACCCCTTAAAGAAGGAAACTTCATTTTTTTTCAAAGGAAAATGTCTTATTCTGGGTCTGCAACTTCTCCATGCATGAAATCTGCATGCATCTTCCTGCAAACATGAGAACCTGCAGACTGCACCTGCACCAGGCTGGCCAAACAGCGACCAGCAGCAAAGTCAGCCTCCATCACCCCTTGAACGGCAGCTGGCTTTGGCAGATCACAGCTTGGTTTATGCAGGAGATGCAACCCTAATTGAAAGGAGAGAAACAGGGGAGTGCAGGTTCAGCCCCCCTGGCTGGCCAGTCTCATGAGTAGAGCTAAACCTCATCTCTTTGTGACTCCAGGTAGGGAGGACACAGGCCCACCAGCAGTTACTGATGAAAACACAGAGCTCTACTGCCCTTTTCATTGTAGATATCAAAGACCGTCCCAAAAAGGCTGGGCTTCTTCACTCCACCTTACACAGGAGAAACTGAGGCATGGAACTGGGACATGATCTCCCAGGAGTGAGGATGGAGAGCTGGTCTCAATTCAGCATTCTGTCCAAGGGCAGCACAGGCCTCATCACACAGAGCTGAGGGGTTTAAGCCCCAGCACATGACACCTTCTGCATTTGCAAAACTTCTTCTTCCTACCCACCCTCCTTTCTGGTGACATGCTCCCCTTTCTCAGCCAGCCCTGCTCACTGCTATCTTCTTGTTAGATCACAGTCCTCTGGTCAGAACGTTTCCTTCCTAGCATGGCTGAGCTCTGCATCACCTCAGTGGGTTCCTTGCTTCCTAGGAAAGAGACCCTTCTTGGAGAAAAAGAAGCAGATAAGCCTGAAGGTGAAGAAACCCTGCAAGACCTACTAGGAAGGATCACTATTACTTAGTCCCCGTGGAACAAACTACAGTTAGTTTGAGACGACACCGCAGAGACTGACCCAGAAGGGCGCTGCTAAATGCCATCGAACCCGCGGGGCACATCTAGTGCTCCAGTACTTGGTCCCAGAGCAGCTCTGAGGTCACCGTGTCACCGCTGCCTGATCGCGTTCCTTTGTTATTGCCGAAACTCTTCTTTTATTGTTCAATTCCACCATCTAGTGGACATTTCTGGAGAAGACGCAGCGCAGCCACCCTCTGGACAAGGCGAGAGGAGGCCAAGACCTTGCAGCACACTCTGCACCTTCCTCAAACAGATCTAGTCTTACATCATTTTGCATCTTTTGTAAGATCTGCCCGAACCCCCTTGTTACTCAGGGTACCAGATGTGTTTATTTTGCATTTTGGTGAAAAGGTGATCAAGAAAGAGCAGTGCTGTACCTCAGATAGTACTCACCTCTGTCACTAAGAGAGAGGTGTCATCTCCACCACTGAAAAAGTCTCTTAGTGGACATCTGGATTGCAGTAGGAATCTTTATCATTGCAGCAGCCACAGACTAAAATTATGGGTGAATCTGGAGAAGGACAAATAGCAATCACTCTGATGTCTGGATTTTTAGCTGCCTGCAACCTTCTGTATTAAAAAAACAGTCAACAATGATTTCCACAGGTACTCAGAGCAGAGATGTCCAGGGCACTTCAGCAGCACAGGAGATGCTCTGTCTTGTCAGTGGGAGGCTTTGTGCCCTCCTCCAAGTGATGGGTAGCATTCAGATATGTCATCTGTATGGTATCACAGGTTGGTCCTCATGGTTTGAAGGACATGGTGGTGTTAGTGCCACATAAATCAGCTGGATCTGCCTGAATTACTGCTTTCTGCAGGTGTTGCTTTGGTGTGCCCTGCAGAGCACTGAGGGAGTGGAGTAGCTGCACCTCCTGCACATCTGCTAGAGCTGTGTACTGGTCCCTTCTGGTGCAAGGCTGGGTGGTGCCAATGCCTTCCTGTCCCCCAGGGTGTGTTGGGGTAAACGTTTCACAGTTTTCAGTGACATTCTCAAGCTGCACAGCACAGTCAAAACAAAATAAAACAACCAACCAGAACAGAACCAAAAACCACCAACAAAAAAAACCCACCCAAACCTAAAAACTTAAATAAAGTGCAGTAGGGGCAATCAGTAGGTTTTTTAAGCAAAAGAAAAGGGCACTTGATTTTCCAAGACTTGAGGGTTTGGCTCACCCCAAGTACTATATCAAGCACTTAGGGACAGATCAGAACTGCACTGGGCTTAGGCAGAGCAGGTGGCAGAGCGCTGGGGTGACAGCCAGGGGGTTCCACTTCAGCCAGAAAGGAGAGGGTGACCAGCCTGTCCCTGCTGGTTCCAGCCTCCTCCTGCAAAGCGCTCTGCTGCCCCCAGGCACAGATCAGGGTGGATGGGAACGGTGTCAGGGATGTCCTCACCCACACTGCTGCCCTTTAGGGGAATGTGGAGCACATCTGGGGTAGGCAACAGGCAGATGAGAATGAGCTGAAACCCACCCAACATGATACAACCGAGAAGGGTGCTACACATAAATACCAGACGTGTGTGGTGATATGCAGTAAGAACAGTAAAGACAAAATGTTTTCTCTGCCGTCCTGCCTAGTGGTGGGGTGGTAGAGCTGCCAGACTCTTCTCCTCAGGGCCTGGATATCCCATCACTGTCAGAAACTCTCCAGTGCAGGACTATTTTCAGCTGCTTTCATCAGTCATAGCAAATAAAGAGTTACTGGCCTGAACAGATATCCCATTCTCAAAATCTTGTTGCAATAGGTCACATTTTCATCTTCAGGAGTGACCACACTAAGAAGAGGCAGCAAAAGTCGCAGTTGCAATAACTGTGTTCATCCTTACTGGAAAAGCAGATGCTGTCAGCCATCCCTTCTCAGGGCAGCATCTCCAAGAGGTGCACACCCCTCCACTGCCTGCAAGAGCTCAGCAGACCACATCTGTGCTGCAGGCACTGAATGCCATGTCAGGCAGGTGTAATTCCAGCTGCCCTTGCTTGTCTTTTGAAATGCAGGTGTGTTTCAATACATACAAAGTATTGCTCATCACACACCACCTGGCAACTGCTGCACTGTGCTGCCTATGCAAAGGGGGCTTCCTGCTTCTCAGGTGGAACTACAGCCAAGAAATACTGCAAAGCCATAGTTGAAATGCTCTGTTTTGACAGCAAGATCTCAGAATGCAGGACAACAGTAGGATTCAGGTTAGTGGACAACTGCCTCACACCTAAATGCTTAGGACAATATGTTCTGTGTGGCCCTTAAATGGTGATTGTTATTACTGAATGCAGAAAGAGAGGCTACAAAGGCACAGCCACAGTGACAAAGCAGAACTTTCCCATCACCTCCAGCACTGTGAAGACAGCCCTTGGAAATGGTAGAGAGGACACCATGAGCTGCACACAAAGTACTGACCTTAGGGATACCACCCTCTCACATCAATCCCTCCAACACGTCTGCCAAGGTATCTGTTTGTAGGATCCCCATCTCAAACCACACCATCTCACTGTGCATCAAAGGAGTGTGCACCTCACCACTGTGGGACATTTTGCACTAACATGGCAAATAAAACTCCATCCCCTGCTTAGAAACACTTGTGCACATTTCTCTTCATCTGACAATTCTCCCATGTACTCTTTGAATGGATTTAGGAGGGCCCACAGAAGCAGGTTTGACAGGCCTCCTTTTGCTTGTAGAACAGGGCAGATCATCTTGCAGATGTTATCATTAGGCAAAATCAATTTTACTGTGGAATATTAAGCCAATCAAACAAAAAAAGGCAAAGCCAATGATGAACAAAGTGAACTCATTAAGAAAAGCTCTCACTTGAAAAACAAAAGTTCAATCCGTTGAATCCCAATACCTACAATCAGGATTATAACACATTATAATGATAAGCAATATATTAATATATATATGAATATATGATGATATCTTATAATAACAATAATTAATATTATGTACATATATTAATAAAAATTTCCCTGCATCAATAGGCACCAATAAGGAAGTTCAAAGTGAGCATTTGAGGATTCCAGTGTACCCATTCCTCACACAACCCTGGTGATACATTACCATTCACCAGAACTATGCCTGTCCTCCGAGCAACACTTCCTGGTTAATTTGTTCTGCTGTGAATCAAATCCTGTTAAACAAACAGAGTGGATCAATTTCACCTCATTTCACATTTCTGAAAGAAAAATATTCCCAATCTGCAGTTTCCTGAGAGCTGAGAATAAGGCTTTGTAAGGGCAAAACTTAGCAAGGACAAAACTACGGGTGAAAAACCACCACTTCCCCCACTTCTCCTCCAAGAACCTGACAGAATTTTGCATAACTTGAGATAGTTGTGATTTGACTTTTCTGGGTCACAGTTATTCCACACCATTTCGTGTTCACGATAGCTCCCAGTGAGTGTAGTTATCTCTCAAGCCCCGCTGGATATCCAACCCTTGAGGCCTTAATTAAGCACTGAGAAAATTATTTATTGTGGCGGTGGACGGAGACATGAACTCCAGGGTAAGGTGAGATGGACTGATTTTATTTTGGGAAAATCACCTCTATAAGCTTTACCGTGGGAACAGAGAGCAAACAACTGGAACACACAGAGATGTAAACAACCTCACACCTGCTCGTTAACACACAGAGTCCTTGGGTTCCCAGGATGTGACCAACCACACATCAAGGATACGATAAGCAGTGTCTGCCCTATATCAACATTCCCAGTGCTGCTGCTGTTCCTATCTGTTCCCTAACAGCCAATGGAGGCCCCTTTTTCTTTTCCCCTGACTATTCTCCACAGCTCCCCCTTTTCTGATTTTTCAATGGCCACTCAAGATGGGGGTGGACATAAGCCAGGCTTTGGTGTACTGCAATCATTGAATGGATGTCCAGATGCAACCATGCAGTGATTCATGCTGGCTGCAGGCTTTGCAGCCTGCCTTCCCCTCCTGGATGGCCCTCTTATAACAGAGGAGGCCATCCCTCACATCAAGGTCTGGTATGGTATACATCTCCACCACTCAACGTCTGTTGGGTTGCAGGCTACAGCAGAGCTCAAGGTTCTTCTTGGTGGCAAACACAGAGGCCAGCCCAGTCTTGCCCTTGACTATGGTAGGAGGTGCTTGGCCAGCCCTAGTCCTTCCACCTGCTTCATCCAGTAACAAGTCACTACTGTGGCAAAGCACACACAGATTGCATCAATACAACAGGTTATTCAACAAAAAAATTAGCTTTTCATAACAAAAGAATTTTGCTCAAAAATAAGACCAAAAGACAAAACAAAAGTACAATAAACTCTTTCTATTACAAATTATGGTGTTGGAGAGAAACCCAGTTCATACACCTTTTACAAGGGGGACGAGGTTGTGACACATGAGGCCAACATGTGCCACAAGTCATCCTGCCCAGGATGCATATTTACAGGGGGATGAGGTTGTGACACACGGGGCCAACATGTGCCACAAGTCGTCCCGCCCAGGTCACATATTATAAAGAGATTAATCATAAAGGAAAGATAAAGGAGATTCTCACAGGCAAGTTTCACACACTGATACAAAAAGAACTGTTACAATTCACTATAGTCCAAGTCTTCTGCTAATAAGAACAGGTATGGATGATCCCCACAGTACATAATTTACTCCTTCACGTGGCTTAGGTCTCTGGCAAGGAGGTCTCATCTTGATCTGCAGGAGGCTCCTCTTGGGGATTGGGTTCTGGAATTTGTCTCTCCAGCTCATGGTAAGGTTTCACATTCTTTGCTGGCAACCAATGAGGTCCTGAGGGAAGAAGAACACATGCATACCCTCTCCCCCAAGTTATTAACTCTACTGGACCATTCCATTCAGGATTCCCTGGTTCATGATACCAGACTTTGGGCCTAGCAGCAACATTTGGAGCGTGCCCAAACTGACGCTCGGCCGCTGATGTCAGCAGACGTGTGCCAGAACGATTCAAAAAATTGAGTACATATGTGGCTTTATCTGAACACTCCTGTGGTGAAAGGGGATTCCTCCTTTTTTGTTTTAACAACGTAGCTTTCAAGGTCCTGTGGATACGTTCAATAATAGCCTGGCCTGTTGGGGAGTGGGGAATGCCTGTTACATGGGACACCCCCCATTGTTGTAAAAAACATTGTGTGGGTCGAGAGACAGAGGCAGGACCATTGTTCATCTTGATCTTATGAGGCACCCCTGACATTGCAGAACAACGAGGCCAATGCTTTTGGACATCTCGAGGTTTTTCTCCAAAGGCCACAAAACCAGAAAAGGTGTCCACTGTAACATGAACATACTTCTGATGACTGAAAGCAGGAAAATGCGTGACATCAGTTTGCCACAGTTCACTGGCATGTAATCCCCTAGGGTTCACACCTTCAGTAACAGACACAGGAGTTAGCTGTTGACAATCAGCAGAGGCACGTACAATGTCCTTAGCCTGTTCCATGGTAAGGCCAAACATTTTGCGAAGGGAACTGACATTCTGATGAAAGAAATCATGAGACAGATGTGCTTGCTCAAAGGCTTGAGAGGTTGAAACTGCCATAGTGAGACAACACGATGACCCTCTGCTGTCGGTCCAGGCAGAGCAGTATGAGACCCAATATGCATGATAAAAATAAGGATGTTTGCAGCCCTTCAGAGTTTTTGCCAACTGAACAAATAAGTCAAACAGCTGGCGATTGGGAACCTCCTTCAGGAAAGAGTCACCTATCCTTTGTACAATACCCACCACATATAAAGAATCTGCAATAATATTCAAAGGCTCTGAGGGAAAAAGGGAAAAGGCATGGAGCACGGCAGACAGTTCCACCACTTGAGTGGAACCTGCCACTGTAATTACTGATTAATTCCAATCCTTACCTGTATCTGGTCACCAAACCACCACAGCCTTGTGTGATCACCCTGAATCATCAACAAACACTGTATGGGCACCTTCCAGGGGTATCACAGACGCCCATATACGGGGCTGCAAGGACAGATCTGACAAAGAATGGAGCAACTTGTGCCGTGGGAGAGAAAATTTACAAATGTTTAAATAATCAGGGAGGGCAACTTGTAATGACAGTGACTCATGTAACGATGTGTCAAAGACCTCCTTAGTGAATGGGAAATAAATACTATCAGGATCCTTTCTTGACAGTTGCTGAACTCTCAACCTGCCTCGGGAAATCCCGTTGATGACCATGTCCAATGCAGTAGTCACTGTCCTGGTAAAGGCATGTGACAGAAACACCCATTCCAAGACAAAGAGACTCACATCTGTCTCTCTCCATTGCCCACTCTGTCCATACGGTTGGAAAGAACTATAAATCACAGAGAGATGGGCAAAGCAGACTGTAACCTATGTGCATAAGAAGATGCAATTTTGTCAGCCACATGGTCCAGTGCTTGTTTCGCCTGAGCTGTGAGGCACCAAGAGGACATTAAGTCAGCCTCACCTGTCAAGAGTGAAAAAAGTGGAGACAATTCCTCTATGGTGATTCCCAATAACGGTCTAATCCAATTGATGGTCCCTAACAACTTCTGCAGATCATGTAAAGTATTTATGGAAGTAGCAATATGGAGACATTGAGGGAAAACTGTACCTGCATACAGCCACCAACCCAAATATTTCCAGGGAGCTTCCTTTTGGATTTTTTCAGGTGCCAATTGCAAACCACAAGTTTCCAGAGAGTGTTTCAACTGAGACAGCGCCTGTAGCAAATCTGCTTGCTGTTTAGCAGCCAACAGTATATCATCCATATAGTGATAAATTGTTACTTGTGGGAATTCTACCCTAACAGGAGAAATAGCACCATCCACCACAATCTGGCATATGGTGGGACTGTTCATCATTCCCTGTGGCAATACCACCCACTGGTATCTTTGCATGGGCCCTTGGTTGTTAATGGAAAGCACTGAAAAAGCAAAACGTGCACAGTCATCGGGATGCAACAATATGGTGAAAAAGCAATCCTTAAGATCAACCACATATAAAGGCCACTCTGCAGGAATCATAGAAGGATTTGGAATTCCAGGTTGTAAGGCCCCCATTGGCTGCACAACAGCATTCACCACCCTAAGATTTTATATCAAGTGCCACTTTCCAGATATCTTTGGTATGACAAATATAGGTGTATTCCAAGGACTGGTAGAAGGTACAATGTGCCCACACATCAACTGCTCCTGTACCAATTTTTGTGCCTGTTCCAGCCTCTCACCCTTTAAAGGCCACTGATCTACCCAAACCGGAGTGTCAGTCAGCCATGTCAGTTTGAGTCAGGATGTCAGTGGCCCTGCTGATAAACTTTTCCATGACAAATCAGTGGACAGAGTCACGTGCCACTGAGACAATAAATCCCTTCCCCATAAAGTACATGGACCAGGGACAACAAATGGTTTCAACACACCTTGCTGTTTCTCTGGGCCTTCCACCAGAAGTGTGAAAGCACTCTGAAGTGGAACCTGAGTCCCAAGTATGCCTGTAACTGCTACTGGAACCCGTGCTAAGGGCCATTCTTTTGGCCAGTGACTCTGATTTATGATCAAGACATCAGCACCGGTGTCCACCATCCCAACAAAAGATCGACCTTTTATAAGGACAGTTACAATTGGCTGCCTAGCAGTCACCTGTTGGGTCCAAAATATCTGAGGGTTATCAGTACTCCCAAAACCTCCTCATCCTCGCTTGCAATCAGCAGCAGCAGGGACAGCGAATGGCAATAATAAAAGCTGTGCCGCTGACTGACCAGAGGGAATACCACAGGGTGGTTGTTACCAAAGCCCGCGGCGGCGGCTGGGCGGGCGGTGCCGGTGCTCGAGAGGGAAAAGGGGGGTGGAGGGGGGGGGGGGGGCGCTTTTCTGCAGCCTCCGGTCCCTTTCTCAGGCTGGGGGTGCGGGACTGCATGTCAGCTGAGACATCGGTACTAGTGGCATCTCCTGGCCGTAACAGACCCTGTTGTTGACTCTCGGGGTGCCAGGTCTCGCGCCCCGCTTCCCGTTTCCCTGTGTGAGCTGAACCTGGTTGTTAACCTTTGATCGGCTCTGATTACTGCAGTGACAGCCCTTTCCGCAGCGCGGACACAGCGTAGCCGGCCGACGCTTTACTGTCTCTTTTCTGACCACCCGCCCCGACCGGACATTCCTTCCTATGGCCCTGTTGTCCACACCCAAAACACTTCAAGCCCGCCGCGCACACCGTAAGTTTCTGAGCGAGGGCTGCAGCCAACACAGATGCCATATGTTCCTCCGAGCCCACATTTTGACATGCTCTTATCAACTCAGTAATCGACTTAACTGAATTCCTAATTGGAGTGATTACCTTCTGGCAGTCTACATTTGCATTTTCAAAGGCCAGCTGAAGCAACAATGCAGACGCCGCCTCCTCATTGTCTATCTGTCTGTTAATAGCTGTCTGAAGCTGATCTATAAAAGAAATACAGGCCTCCTGCGGCCCCTGTCTAATAACAGCAACAGATGATTCACGCCGCCCTGCCTCAGACACCCTACGTAAGGCTTTCAGCACCAGGTTCGCAACCTGCCGGAACACTGCCCGAGACATTTCTGCCCGTGCCTGGGCGGTAGCCCTTGCATTCAGTCCTAACAAGTCATCCTCACCGATTGCCAAATGAGCTGATATGTTATCCCTGACCTGCACCGCAACCAATTCCTGATATTCAGTCCACCAGACAGTATATTGAGCTGCTGACAAAATCATATGCAGCAGGCCTTTCCAATCGGCAGGTGCCATAAGATGACCATCACCAATAGCCGAAATCACAGTCATAGTAAAATGATTCTGCAAACCATAATCACGGACCACCTTCCTAACCCCCTTGACAAGCTCATATGAAAGCGGCACATACTCCGGGGGTCGACCGGCCCTAAACACGACCGGCATGGCAGTTAGTAAAGCAACGTCCCCATTCTTTAATGCCCCTCGACGACACTGATCCAACATCTGACTGCTGATGGGAAATGCCTTAGGCTCATCTCCCCGAGCGTCCAAAGCAATCAGAGGTCCCTGAATATTCTCAATTGATTCATAGGGCGGTGCAGACGGAACTACCGCTTCCTCCACAGGGGAAGGGAGAGGTGGGGGAGCGGTCCCCGGCACAGCCGCGCGGAAAGCAGAGGGACGGGGAGGAGGAGGAGGAGGAGGAGGGGGCTGCGCTGTCCCCTCCGATCTGGGGGAGCTAGAGGGAGGGGGGGAGGGCATAGATCCTACTTCCCCTCCGGATCAGCAGATCCGGGGCAGAAAGCATTCCTTAGTTTCCTAACCTTATTATGCAAAATGCCACAAGAGTCCCTTTTCTCCTCAGCCCGAGAAGGCGGGGGTATCGCCTTCATTTGCAGCAAATCCTCAGCAGGCTGCAAAGTTTTCAAAGCGGTATAAACTGCCCTCCAGGTGATTGCCAGCTCATCTAAAACTGGCAACTTGAGACCTTTCCGAGTTTTAAACTCTCCCCCCACTTTAGCCCAGGTGGCACTATCACAAATGCTAACACTGGAAAACCAAATACAATTATCTTCAATCCACACTAGCAATTTCATAACTTCGACGAGGACACTACATACCCTTGCTGTTTTAAAATTCCTTGCAAAATCTCAGCATACGATTCATGATCCTCGGAAGCTGCTTGCCCCATATTTCTGTGATTGCTTACCTATTGCATTACCTTCAACAGAAGGTACTGAAAGTAAATTTGTAGTGAGGGCGCTCACCTTCCTCCAATGTTCAATCGTGGGTCCACCACCAGGATCAGGATCCTCCAACACTGATCCTGATTATTCCCTCTTTCAGTTACGAGGTCCCTGTTTGGGCGCCATTTGTGGTGGTGGATGGAGACACGAACTCCAGGGTAAGGGGAGATGGACTGATTTTATTTTGGGAAAATCACCTCTATAAGCTTTACCGTGGGAACAGAGAGCAAACAACTGGAACACACAGAGATGTAAACAACCTCACACCTGCTCGTTAACACACAGAGTCCTTGGGTTCCCAGGATGTGACCAACCACACATCAAGGATACGATAAGCAGTGTCTGCCCTATATCAACATTCCCAGTGCTGCTGCTGTTCCTATCTGTTCCCTAACAGCCAATGGAGGCCCCTTTTTCTTTTCCCCTGACTATTCTCCACAATTTATGTATCTAGAAGGAGGTGCTCACATTTAGGTTACATACAACTCTGAAAGTAAGGACTTGCCTCCCTCTCCTGCATTTGTGCACGCTCACTGTTACTCCCTCAAGAGATCTATCACCACGCCTTCCTTAAAAAAGGTGTTGGAAACTGATGTTCTTCTCACTTCTGAGCTAATTGCATAACAGCAGAAAGCAAGAGGAGCCCTTCATTGAGAATCAAAGCAGCACTGTCAGGCAATTCTGAAAGCAAACGTTTTCTTAGAGAAGGTGCCAGACACTGTGCATTGCTCCTGTCCATGGTCACCTCACACCAGCAGCAAGGGGAAACCTCCTGCCTCTGGGGGAGGCAAGAGGCAGCTTTGGCTGTAGAGCTGATCAACACATGGAGAACATGTTCATGGAGAAACATGCTGGCTGTCCAAATGAACACTGGAAGAGCAGAAGACTGACAATGACAGAATGCACCACCGCACACATTTCCTCAGGATGGACAACAGACATACAAATGCCTGGAACAGCATCTTGCCCACCTGGGGACATGGCACTACGTCTTCAGCCAACCTCACAGGCTGATAGGGGCTGCTCTGTGCTGGCCACCACAAGCATCAGCTGACCTAGAATAGGGTCATAGGATCACTTAGGTTGGACAAGATCCTTAAGATCAAATCCAGCCTCAAACTGGGCTCACCTCTGTCCCCAGGCAGGACAATATATATATAAATCTGTGCATTCCTCACCCACACCAGATACTGCACGAGCACCCCCTGAGTGTTTGGGTCAGGAAGTGGTATTTTTAATTTCTTAAATCATTGGAATATGCCTTTTGTACAGTCAGACAACTCCTCTGTCTGTGAAGGGTGTCACATCACCTGCAGAGAAGAGGCAATCCATTTAGCAAAGATGAAAGGGCACAAATGGTGATAGAAAAGCTGCAGTGCTGAGGAAGAGGAGCACAGTGACAGTCACCAAAGTGACAAGCAATGCTTTTCAACCCACGGGGACCTAACTGCAAGGATGATGCATGGCAGAAGAAGGAAAGAAGGAGAAAATAGGAGATAAACAGCTTCAGGCAGCATTAAGTGGTACCACAAAATCAAGAAATCTATTGATTTATTTCTTCAGGCTGTACTTCCATGTAAGCAATCATATCTGCAACAGACAACCATGGTGATTAAGACATACATAGAACAACTTTTTACTCCACACTAAAAATCTGTAAGAACACTTTGTATAATTTATGACCAGATGAAACGGAGCAAGTGGAAAGAGGAAAACATGTGCAGAGCCACGAGGAGCAGTGTTCTGACAGTGAAACAGGTTGGTCTGTCCAACAGTCAAGAGAAACCCCTTTCTACTAGATGGTACCCAGCTGCTGAAGGAAAAACACTGGATTACTGAGGACTGGAGCAAAACTTCTTCTGGTCCAAACAGGGCCAGAGCTTCTCCTGATCCTCCCCTCCATTTGCTCCAGTGTATTCCTTTTCCTGCAGGAACCAGCTGACTGGGTCCCACTCACCAGCTGGGTGAAAAAGAGCACAACAGTGATTGTGAAGAAAGCTTTGTCTGACATTTTGAGTTTCTTTCAGTTTTGCTTCCCTAGCTTACAAAGAGCAGCTATTAGTATCCAGTCTGAAGGGAGGCTCCAATTCCTTCTCCACCTCCTGACACGGCCAAACCTCCCCAGGCTCCCTTCTGTTCTTGAACTGCCTTCAGGAGCCACCACAGGGTCTCCTGGGCCAAGGCCAAGGTTTGCAGGGCTGCAAATCACCCAGCCAGCTTTCCAGGGAGCTGCTTCCCATGCACACAGCAGTGTTGGAGCCCCCCCATCCCTGAGGGATGGATGGGACCACAACCTCCAGCATAGAATCCTAGAACCTATTTTGTTGAAAAAGACCTTTAAGACCATCAAGTCTAACCATTAACCTAGCACTGCCAAGGCCACCACTAAACCATGTCCCTCAGCACCACATCTACATGGCTTTTAAATCCCTCCAGGGATGGGGATTCCACCACTGCCCTGGGCAGCCTGGGCCAGGGCCTGACAACCCTTTCGAGGATGAAATTGTTCCCAAGATCCAATCTAAACCTCCCCTGGCACAACCTGGGGCCATTTCCTCTTGTTCTATCACTTGTTCCTTGGAGGAAGAGACTGACCTCCCCTCACTCCAACCTCCTTTGCGGCAGTTGTAGAGTGAGAAGGTCTCCCCTCAGCCTCGCGTTCTTCAGGCTGAACACCCCCAGTTCCCGCAGTCACTCCTTGTAAGACTTGTGCTCCAGACCCTTCCCCAGCTCCGTTGTTCTTCTCTGGACACGCAGCTGGACAAGAGAGACCTGCCAGGCCCGGGATGATGCCCTAGGCAAGTAAGAAGCGCGGCCGGGAGTCCCGGGCAGGCGCGGGACGCGGGACGTGCTGGGGCCCGCTGCCAGGCTCGGTACCGCGCCCGCCCCACCCGCGCCGAAGCCCGGCCCCCCGCCCCCCCCGCCCGGCTGTACCGCGCAGGCGCTGAGGGAGATCTGCGCGTGCGCCGCGCCGCGCGCCGGCCTCATGCGCTTCCCCGCCGAGCCGGGTGCACCGTGCCGCGCGCGCTGCCTGCCCCAGCCCGCCAGCCACGAGCCCATGTGCCCGGGGGCACAGGTGAGGGGCGGCGGGCGGGACCGGCTGGGCAGGAGCTGGGGGGAAGGGTGGCGGGCGCCAGCGGCCCGGCGGGGCCGCGCCTATGGAGGGAATTTCTGACGGGGAAAGAGGGGACCGGCCCTGAGTGACAGGCGGGAATGGCGGGGGGACAGGGGACCGGCGCTCAGTGACAGACGGGAATGGGGGGGTGGGGGCGCTGACAGGGGAGTCGCTGACAGGAATGGCGGGGGCCCGGGTCTGTCCTCGCCTGGACGGGCAGAGCCCTCGCTGAGGCGGTGTCGGTGGCAGGCAGCGAGGCAGATGAAGTACATCCTGGTCACGGGCGGGGTGATCTCGGGCATCGGCAAGGGGATCATCGCCAGCAGCATCGGCACCATCCTCAAGTCCTGTGGGCTGCATGTCACCTCCATCAAGATCGACCCCTACATCAACATCGACGCTGGCACGTTCTCCCCATACGAGCACGGTGAGTGGCCCCACGGGCCTTGCTGTCAGCAGACAGCCGGCCCTGCGCTGAGTACTGGGGTCTTCCAGGTGGGTCCCGGGTGTGGCTTTGACTGGAAGGAGCCAGCTGCTTTGCATGCTGGAAAAGTTTGCGTCTGGTCCGGCATGTGGGACCTGCAGGCTGAGTCTGTCAGCCATTCCAGACTGACTGGTGGGGCCGAGTGCGCCAGCAGCAAGCAGCAGAGATGTGCTCTGTGGTCTTATCACTGCCGCCTGGTTGAGGGTTTCAGTCTTTCAGTCCTCAGTGTAGTAGTCCTCTTTGTTACATAAGGCTTTTAGTTGCATTTGCCACTTCTAAACTTGCTGTAGCAATCAAAGGTTGTTTTCTTGTATTGAGTTCTTCCAGCTGTCACAGGCAAAACCAACAAATTGCTGATGTGGACTGTTTCCCCTTGAAATATGTGCTTGTGCCTTTTTCTGTGTGCCACAGGGGAGGTGTTTGTGCTGGATGATGGAGGGGAAGTGGACCTGGACCTTGGTAACTACGAGCGCTTCCTTGATATCCGACTCACCAAAGACAACAACCTGACTACTGGGAAGATCTACCAGTATGTCATCAACAAGGAGAGGAAAGGAGACTATCTTGGCAAAACTGTCCAAGGTGACGTGAATCTTCATTCCTGATGCTTGGAAATATAATCTGTATTTCTGTCCTTGTGCTTCTATGTTCTCTCCTGATTTGAGGTCTTTGTTATATGCTGTCCTTGTGATGTTTTTTCTTTTTTTAAAGGGGAAGTAGGAGATGCATGAGTGCAGCTGTAGTGGTGTGTGCCATACTGACTCAGGTTACCTGTTAGCCCCTCAAAACTTTCCAGTGCTCAGCAATATGCTGCCTGTTGTTGGAAAGTGTGCTGGACTTGAGTCCAGTTGTCTAGTGTAGCCAATAATCAATTTGAACAGACTTCAGATTAACACACCTGTGGATTAGTTGTTAACTGGTTAAAATGGTTTTTGATTTTAGTAACTGTCATGTAATTAGAAAATCCAAACGATCTTCAGGGATCAGATCAGTCCCTTCCCTTTTTGACCATCCTTCATAGCTGGTTTGGATACAGATTTTTACAGACAGTTTAAAACAGAGTAACTCTCTCTGCTTAGAGCAAAGAACAGTTTGTACTTGAATCTTGCAGCTTAAAGGAAATGTTGCTTACGTGTGTTTAAATTGAAGCAGGATTACATTTCCTGCCAAGGCACTTCTCTTGAAAATCACAGCCAAGAATAGTCACTTAAAAAATGCATACTTCTTTAAAGGCACAAATCAGTCCTGAAGTGGTATGGGAAGCACTGGCTAGTTGGTTTCAATAATTTGTTCTGTAATGAGTTACAGGGAGAAATGTGTGTGGGTTGTGGCATTAACCCTTGCCTGGGTTTCTTTTTCAGTTGTTCCCCACATCACAGATGCTATACAAGAATGGGTAATGAGGCAGGCACGAATTCCTGTAGATGAAGATGGCATTGAACCTCAAGTTTGTGTGATTGAGGTTTGTAGCTCTTAAAAAGAAAATAAATAGTTCTGCTTCTTGTGTGCAATGAACTGAACCGTATGTGTATTTTGAATAGTACATTTTTTTTTACAGTAATGTTCAACTCTGTGTGTTGTGTCAGTTAAAAAACCCTCCTTGTTAGCCTCACTTATTCAGTCTAGTCTTTTGAATGCTCTGTGTCTGAATCCACATGTAGAAAGACACAGGTCTTGGACAGTTACATTTTTGAGATGCTTTGCTCTCTGGTGTGATGTGAATTAGTCCATTTTAGCTCTTATAAGTATATAGCAAAGTCTGAGTTAATTGTGCTGTGACCTCTCTTCCTTGGTGGGTAACTCACCCTCTGGAAGCAGTTGTCTTTCCTCCTTAGCAGTAAAGGCAGCCTTGGAGTGACTAGTTCAAGCATAGACCTGGGAAAGGGAATGGCACGAGGCAGTGGTGACAAGCCCCGTGCAGTTTCCTGGGTGTTGTGTGGGACATTCTGCTGCCAGAGCAGACAGAGCAGGGTGAAGGCTCTGAGCCAGGGCTGCTGAGCTGGCTGGTAGGGGAGAGAGGGAGCTTGCCAGAGTGCCTGGGTCAGGGTGACTTGGGGCTCTGCCTCCAGCTCCAGTGCCAACTTCTGGTCCAGGATTCACAAGCCTGGATCCTGAGTGCCTTGAGGCTCTGTCTGACGGCGCATGGGAGTCTGGTGGTGCTCCAGAGGGAGCCTTGTGTCTCTGCTCCTGTGTGTGTCCAAAACCACTCCACATAGTTACTAAAACTTCACAGAAATTTTCCATCTCTGTGCCACCTGATGTTCATAAATTATAATTTTAACACCTGAATCTTTTCCCTGAAGAGATAATAAAGGTAAAGCTAATGTCCCTGGAGAGGTGCTGCCCATATGAGAAGCTGTTTTTCTTGTGGCTTTTTGATTTTTGGGGAAATTATGAAGGTAAAATAATAGTTGAGGTAGATCAGAGGCTTTGAAAGTAATACTTAAAACTGGCAAATCCTGCTTTTCATATTGGTGTTGATGCTTCTTTAGGGAATTGGAGGGAGGTGCTGGGAGATGTCTCGGTGTCTGTGTTTTGGTGTCCTTTTATGTGTGTTTTAGTATGTGTCAGCACACCAATTCCGTGGGGGATGTTTTGGTTTTAAGACATTTAATTCTAAATGTCTTTGTCTTTTTTAGCTTGGTGGGACAGTGGGTGACATTGAAAGCATGCCTTTCATCGAGGCTTTCCGCCAGTTCCAGTTCAAAGCCAAAAGAGAGAATTTTTGTAACATTCATGTCAGTCTAGTTCCCCAGGTAAGGACCTACAGTGTTTTGGTGGTCAGGGGCTTCCCCAGTCCAAAACTTGCTTTCCAAATATGTGTTTCTGATATGCTGTATCTATAGGAACTCTTAAGTATATATTCATGTATATAGAAACTTCTGAAAGAAATGCAGAGACTGTATGGTTACCTATTTAAAAAGGTTCACAAGAAATGAATAGAAACTTTTCAAAGTGTGTAAATGTGTAATAAGTAGTTGACAGCTGCATCTTTAACTGCTGTTTTTCTCTATGGAATTGTCACCTAGCTTTTGCAGGTAAGCTTGCTTTCTAAGGGCTGAAAACCTTCAGTTTCCCTTCATTTGTATAACCTTTTGTTTCTGCAAAGCTAGTGCAAGAATCAGTGATGTAGCCAGACTTCACAACCATTTGGACCTATTAATAAGACCATATCCCAAGCCATTCCTGGAATTCTTTAATATTTCTGTTGCTGTGTGCCTTTTTTGTTTCCCTTCAAGATTTACGTTAGCTGTAGTTCATGAAATAGATTGTTACATTTGTACTTTCAAAACATAATACTGTTTTTTGAAACATCTGGGTTTTTTTTTTCTGCCTAGACAACATCTTTAATGTGCATTTTGATCTTTAACAGTCATTTCCTAGACTCTCACATCTGACTGCTCTGTAAGCCATAACAATTTGAGTGGCTGTTGCCCTTGGTTCAGAGATTCAACTAAGAAAAGATGTTATGAAGCAGTGTGCTATGATATGAGTCACTTAATTAGGAATGGCAAAGAAAAACAACAAATATCTTATCTGTCAAATAGATGGGGTGAAATCCCAAATATCAAAAAGCATAAGAAGGTGTTTTATGCCATATAAGGCCTCAGCCTCAACCTCAGCTGTATTATCTGCTCTGGTTTTGGAGACAATTTACAGTCTTAACTAAACACAAAATCTCTACTGCAGGAGTCACTGCTGAGAAAATTCTTCCAATGGTTGTGTTAACAGTGCTGGAGAGGATGAGTATTCCTTGTCTCAGAACTGGATTTGACAGAGCAACTTGATAGTTAATGGAGTGCAGATCAATCTTTGTTCTCCTCTCTCTTTCCCCTTCTGTCCAGGCTGGGTGATTTACAGAGGAAAAAAAAAAAGAAAATAAAAAAAATTAAGTACTTGGGGGGAATAGTGGACCTGCTCTCTCCTTCCCTCACTATATAATGCAATCCTGCTTACTGTACAGACTTGAACTCTGGTTTCTGCCAGTTGCTTTCATTCTTTGAGATTAACATGCTATTGTACAGGGGTATTTAAAGTTTATGTGAATTCTTTAAGAACTGGGTCAAAGTTCTTACAAGATGAATGGGTTGGAGAATCCCAGTTAACCTGATCAATCATTGCTATGTAGCATCATAATCTGATACACCAACTTCTGCTCTTCTCTGACCAGCCAAGCTCTACAGGAGAGCAGAAGACTAAACCCACCCAAAACAGTGTTCGTGAACTCAGAGGTCTTGGTCTCTCACCAGATCTGGTAAGTTTTGTTGTGTGGCTTTGAATTTAAAAGCTGGTCTAAATAATGCTTAGGTTGAGAGCTCTCCTGTATTGGTAATAAACATGTAAAAGTAACAGAGGTGGGTTTTTTTTCCCAAGTCATGGTGACTGCAGGAAGACAGCTTTTTTAGAGGCTTCTTTTGTGAATGTCTGAGTACTTCTGTTTTGCTTGCCAGCCTTGATGTTGCTGTTCTGTTAGATTGTTTGCAGGTGCTGCACTCCATTGGATACCTCAGTAAAAGAAAAGATTTCCATGTTCTGTCATGTTGAACCAGAACAGGTAAATATTGCTGCCTGCACTTGCTTGCAATAAATACTCTGTTCTAGCAGTCTGTCAGATGCTGAGTGGCGTTTTATCTGAGCGTAGTGTTTTGTGTTCTGTGTCTTTTGTTGGCTGCATAATTCATTTCCTGCTCTGTCTTACCTGCATTCCTTACACATGTAACTGTTAAAAATGCTACCACTTTCCCATCCACCTGGAGCTTGAAACATTTTTGGGTTTCGTGAAAGACTGAGTATCATTTCACAATTCCAGGCTCTGTCAAGTATTAATTTCTTACACAAAGAGATCAAACTAAGTCTCCCAGGTTCAAGCATTACATCCAGAATTGCCTGACAATAATATTGATGTCTCAAGACTACAATATCTACCTCTTATTGGTCAGGAATTGAAAGCATGTTGGCTCTTGTCAGTCACTCTCCAGGAAGTTTAATACAATTTTACATAGTTGTTTCTCTGACTGCAGTTGCTCTTGAATTGAGAAGTAAATTGTATTGACTACAGAGGAGGAAAATTTTCAGCCTAGTGGGCTTTACTGGTGCAGGGTTAAACTCTGCTTTCATTTGAGTCAGGAGAAATGAAGATTTAAAAATAGTTGTGCCAGTATAATTTTGATCCTTAAGGTACAGTCTCATTCTTGATGGGCAGGTGACAGTTGTCCAGAGCCATCTTTCCTCTTCTGTGGAAGCCCATTTCAGTCAACTAGACCCACTGATGTAGATATTCCTCATTGACCAAAGAAATCCTTGCTTATGATTGTTTAATCCTAAGTTTGATGAAGGACGCCCTGTAAAATTCATTGCTGTATTGAGATCACAAATTTCCCTGGATGTTAATCCAACTGAGAGCCCTGGATAAGAACAACAGTAGTGGGAAACAGGGGAGCTGGGCTTGTGGGCACAAGTAGGGTTACCAAGGAGGCTGTAGCACAGGAGAAGTCTCTTTGAAGTGTTCTTTGAACTTGGCTATGGGCTTGCATAACTTGCATAGCAGCTGACTGTGAGGTTATGGTGCTATAGCCCTTCCCAGGGAGCTCCAGTGAGCAGATACCTGGGCAGTGCTGAAGGATGACCTTTTCCAGTATGTGGAAACTAGTACTGAGCTATTCATATGTTGTTATGTTCTTTGACAGATGTCATTTTCTGGATGTTTCTGTGGTCATATGGTTGTCTGCTAGAGATAGAAGCTTTCTGAATATCTGTCTAAAAATAATTGCATGGGCACTTGGATCTGTTTTAATGACATTCATGTTGTATGAACAGGTCATCTGTGTTCATGATGTCTCTTCTATCTACCGGGTTCCTCTGTTGTTAGAGGAGCAGGGAGTTGTTGACTACTTCAGACACAGACTGGACCTTCCCATTGAGAGGCAGCCCAGGAGGATGCTCATGAAGTGGAAGGAAATGGCTGACAGGTGAGCGGCACCGCTGGGCGCTCATTGACTTAAGACTGGATTAGTTTCTCTTCTTGGTGGTTAGTTTTCAGGTGATGAGTGTTGCTTCATGTTCCTCGAGTGTTCTCATGCAGTCAGTTGGGTGTTTTTTTCTAATTTTTCCTACAAAAATGCATTTTCTTCCAAGATGGTTAACTGTTTGAAAAAAAAGTTCTTCAGGATGAGAATCCTGTAGGGTGTTGCTGAGGTCCTGATCTTGCATTGGTAGTGTCCTGTCTATGTCAAAACCAGCCTGAAGTCATTAAAAGGTGGACAACTCTGCCTACCCTTTTTTATACAGAAAACCCAGTGACATTACAAAGTGTTGAAATCCTTTTGTAGGCATGTGGAGGAGTGATCAGGAGTGTCAATAGAAATGTACCTTGTGAGTATGGAAAGCAAAACAACCGTTTTGTAACTGTTCTGCCTGAGACTCCTGAGACACAGTGGGTTTCTTCTTGTGGGGACAGACTACATGCTCATGGGCAGATAGTCAATTCAGGCCCTTTCTGAAGCCTTAAATATGTTTGTCCTTAGAAGAAAATGATTTTCAAGATCTAGGTGTTTTCCTTTATATGCCTGACACAAGCATGTCAGTAACATTTCCTTTGGATGTGGAAAGCCCTCGCTAACCACTTTGGTTGGAGGGGCTTACCAATTCTGAAATAATAAACTTTAAACAATCTCTTGGCTGTAGCCAAGAATGGTGTGTAGCTCCCAGCTGCCAGGGGCTGGGGATTGGAAGTGTAGGCAGTACAACCTTAGGACTCTTCGAAGTCCTTTTGGTAGTTTCAGCTGCTGAAGTGAACTTGGTCAGAAGCAGTGTGGGAAGGTGCTGTGCAGTATAAACATATGCAGAGCTGTGCTTTGATCCTCTCTCCTAATAGTTTACTGCAGACTTTGAATCTAATCCAGCTTCCTGAAAAGACAGTTTGGATCTACTCAAAATGGCTTTGCAGCATAAGGAGAGATGAGTTAATTTATACATGACTTTCTGCAACTGTTTTTCTCTGTCATTGTCTCTTTTTCCTTTCTCTTTTAATCTTGCTTTGACGTTTATGTCATACTTTTAAAAGGTCATCTCTTCCAAAGTCATCATCTCTCTGGTTGGGCAGACTTTCAAAAGCCCAACTGTTTCTGTCACTTGGAGAGCTGAACAGAATGTAAGTAATTCCCCCGTTTCCTGTTAATGATGAAATAACCCTTGTGTTTTGGTTTTGTTTAGGTACGACCGTCTCCTTGAAACATGTTCCATTGCACTTGTGGGCAAATATATCAAGTTTTCAGATTCCTATGCATCTGTCATTAAAGCCCTGGAGCATTCTGCTCTGGCTATCAACCACAAACTTGACATCAAGGTAGGGTTGGCTGCGTGCCTGTAAAAATTTGCCCCCTCCACCTACTTTTTGTACAATTTACTCCTTCCACCTACAGTGCCACCCATCTTCATTCAGGTTTTCACAAACCAGACAGGGAGAGTGAATTTTAAAATTGTCCTTGGATTACAGCATCTAAACATCTGTTGTCAGGTATAGAACAGCTCCAAAGCAAAGCAGCCTTTCACCCTGTTAAATGCACGAGGTGTCTGTGTAATTGATGACAACTCTCCAGTGCCCAGTCTTGCATACTGCCCTGTGACAGAGTGGTGGGTATATCTGAGGAGAGCACTGTTGGCTTTGATTTCTCTGGCCATTGTTGGAAGTTACCCTTTTTTTTTTTTTTAAGGTTTTTGCTGTTATCCTTGTGGTACTTGGAGGTTTTATGATGTTTCTGCCTTGTTAAGGTTTTAATGCTGCTTTGGCTGCACAGGTGCTTTTAAGGGTCCTGGTTGTAGCTAGATGCTCTGAAGAGATGAAATACATACCTGTGGTCAGAATTTTTACTTTCATTTAAATATACTTTTAAATGTCCAGTGGTTTCTTGATACCAGTGAGTCATGGAAATAGGTGCTTGCTTTATAACAGCACTGTTCTGTGTTTGGGTTCAGAAGGGGAATGGGTTCTGTGGGTCCTGTGCATGGAGATCACATGTTGGGTTAAAGAACTGTTTAGCAGTGTTCAAGGGTTAGCAGACTGCCAGAATATTCAGAAGGTCAGAGATAGTGGAATATTGGCAACAAGAAACTGGAAAAATTGCAGTTTTTTCCATATATAGCATTGCTTATAGCATCCTTTAATTACAACAGCCTGTGTTTCACCATATCCTGTTTGTTCTTCAGTCCCTCCTGAAGATTTAATTGTATTTGATGAGATAGTTTCCATCCTTTCTTGCTGTGTGGTTGTTTCTGTCTGCATAGTCATGTGTTCCCATCTGACCGTGTTCCTGCAAGACTTCACATTTACTGAGTCTGGATCTCATGGACTTCATGTATGTCACAGCAGAGCTGCAGAGAGAGGAGGGCAGTAAAAACACAGCTTCTGTCTGACTGTGGGTAGCAGGATGGTGGGGGAAAGCAGGTTTGTTAACTAGCAGGCAGGAAATCAGCCCAGAAAAAAAAAAAAGAAAATATCCAGTAGGAAACAAATCCAGAGCTATCCAGGAGGAATGGTGATACCTTAATTTAAGGAGAATTAAGGAGTGAGCTCTTGTGGCAGTATCTCATCATTCTTTCTTGGATTTCTTCCCAGTATATTGACTCTGCTGACTTGGAGCCAGATACTCTACAGGAAGAACCTGTCCGATACCACGAAGCATGGCAGAAGCTGTGTGGTGCTGAGTAAGACTCTTCTTAACCTCTGGCATTGGGAGCATGTCTGATAAACTTGTGGCTATTGACAGTCTTGGAATTCAGAGCTTCACTGGAGGCTGTTTTCTTGTACCATCAGCACACTCTGACATTGCCCCAGCTACCTCTCGGTGAAATTTAGGATTAGATGTAAAATGGAGAATTGTTCAATAAATGAGAGAGTTTGTGAAAGGCAGAGGTAGAGGAGATGATGATGCAGATGAGGATGTGCACAGGCCTAGTGGGGAAACAGGGCGAGGGGGATAACGGGAAAGAACCGGTGCTGGCAACGGCTGTTAAAGCCATAGAGAGGGGATGGCAAGTGCAGTTGTGGTATGAAGTTCTGTAGGAAGGGAGTGTGAGAAGGCAAAAAGCTTTAGGACATGGAGGAGTGCCAAGGGTTAGCCCAGAACACAAGAACAAGGGGGGTTGGTAGCCCTCAGGGAAGCAGGGTTTGGATGGCAGCAGAGCAGAGCCTCCTGCAGAATGGGGTGTCCCTGCGCCTGCAGTTAGGACAGGCTGACACTGCAGCCAGAAGCTTTCTCAGCATGGGCCTGCCTGGGTGATACGTTTGCAAACATGTTTGGTGCAGAGCCTGTGAGTCATGCTACAGGAACCATTCTAGGATGGTCACCTGCATTGTGTTTGGGATTTGGTGGGAGGGTAAAATGTACATTTATAAAACGTTCCTGAAAATTCTGTGACGTTTTACGTGTCGGCTGCCGTGAAGTGATCAGGAAGCAGTGCAGACAGGCCCTGCCATGCAGGGCACTTCAGAGCCCTTTTCAGGATCAAAGTCTTGCAAGTCCAAGACTTTACAGGAGAGCAGTGGTACGTGGTTGGGGGGAACCACACTGGTGAGCCTTATGTTAATGGAAACTTTTTATCCTCATGCAGTGGAGTCCTTGTTCCTGGTGGATTTGGTGTTCGAGGGACAGAAGGCAAAATTCAAGCTATTTCCTGGGCAAGAAAACAGAAAAAACCCTTCTTAGGTGAGAAACATGTTTGATCCCTAAGAAGAAATAAGAAAAGAATGAAGTTGAATAACAGCTTAACTGGTCTGCAGCAAGAGCTCTACTGATTTTCATTAGTATCTAAATGTACAATTTTGAAGATAATTGGCTGAGGAAGGCAATGGTCTGTGCTTAGCTTAACTGCATAATGCAGCCATCCTCTGTAGTTAGCTCTGAAGTGGTTGGAGTTGGCTGGGATGTGATGACATGGAACCTCTGTGATGAGGGGGTAGAGGAGCCTCAGAGGAAGCTTCAGAGGAGACTGTAGTGATCTTGGCATGAAAAAATATGTGGCTGCAGTTAAACAAAATGGACATGGTGAGAGACTGGAAATGAGTAAGCAGAGTGGATGGGGAAGGGAGATGGGGAGTAAAACTTGTTAGAACTACTTAGTACAGAGTGAACAGATCCCTAAATCCAAGTCAAAGGTCTGTCTCCTGCAGGTCTTCCTCTGGAGACTCAGGACTGCTCTGTGGAGATGTGGTGGGTTTGCTGTACAGGCTCAGTGGTCCTTGTCCTGACTTGATCTGTGTTCTGCCTTCTGCAGGAGTTTGTTTGGGAATGCAGTTAGCAGTTGTGGAATTCGCACGCAGTGTTCTTGGTTGGCAAGGTAACTGCACAAAACCCTTCCTGGGTTTTGGTCATTTCTTAGATAGCTTGAGTAATACCTGTAATATTTAAAATCCCTGTAACTTTTAAGTTTTCATTGGTAGGTAGATGTAATTGTTTTTTCTATGCCTATAAAATTCCCCATCTCCTTTGCTAATTCAAAGGAAAAAGAACAATTTCCTTACCCTGTTCAAATAAAAACCAGTGTCATTATAAACCATGTTTATAAACCATGTTTATAATGACAGAGAGCTTCCTATTAGAGTGAGGATCAGTTCCTGAATAAAACACCTCAGTGTAGTTGTCCTTAGGTGTGCTGGACATCCTGAATTCCCATTATAGCCAGTGGGAGTGAAAACCAAAAAGCAGTTCAGCCTCTGAGGCAGTTGTACCTACTTCAGTGAGTTGAATTGGTTTCTTAGCTCCACTGCTTGACTAGTGCCTGTTGTCAAAACTCCCTTTACAGAGTGCTAAATTTAGGGGGTTTAGCCTGTTTCTTAGTGCCAGTAGTAGTGCAGATAGGGGAAAAGGTGTTTCTTGGAGTACTTCTCATCCCTTCCCCCTCCCTGGCTTTATTTAAAACAGTCTAAGCTGTTGAACATGTGTTTTTCCTGAATGACCCTTGTTTCCATCACCAATTGCACTAGACTGGTTGCCCTGGGATTGCAACCTCTAGGCAGCCTGAGGGCCCCGTGTGTGCTGGGGGGACAGCACTGGGCTGTGCCTGGGGGAGGTCCTGAACACTCATGTGAGGGACTTCATGTTTCTAATTGATGAACATAACATTGCAGATGCCAACTCGACAGAATTTGACCCCAAAACTGCTCATCCTGTGGTGAGTTCATGGCGACTTGCTGTGCTAGGCTGCTCTGCACACACCTGCTGGTAGAGTTAGGAGCTTGGATTAGTATGTCACGTGGCTTTTAAGTCTGTCTTCCATCATTTATTAATCAGAAAACAACATGTCTTTGCCTAGTTGACTGTATGGCAGCTGCTGCTTCATAGTAGATTGCAGTGCTTGTTATAGGTGAAGCACTTGACTTTTTTTTTTAGTTTTTATTTTTAATTACACTTTTTCATAAAACAAGGTGTCTTCTAAAGGAAAAGGTGCTTAAAGGGCCGTTTGAAAGGTAACTGATTTCACAGAGGAAATAGTAAAGATTTGCTGATATCCAGAGTCCTCTGCATAAGTGTTTTAATTATGATCTTAGAAATTAACATACACTTTTGAGGACAGATTTCTGAGCCTTCATTATTCAGGTTTTCTCAGAAAAACATGTTATGAAGTTATTTATCAAAGTTGAAGTGAGTTTGATTTGGGGATATTGTTTCTCTAAAGTTGCTTGTTTGTTTGCCATTGAGTTCAATCAATAGGACAGTGTTAGTGCATGGGATCCGAGTGGGCTTTGACAGAGAGCATTTCCTATGCTAAAGCTTCCTGAATACCCACAAACCTTCCATATGTTCTGTACAGCCTTTACTAGAATAACTCAGCTAACTAATCTAGTTCTGTTGCTCTGTCTTGTCAAGACAACCTTTCTTGGGGTGGTTTGCTTGTTTTCCTTATGGATATTTAACGTTTCAGAGTCTGCCTGGGACTGTTATTCCTCTCTCATTTTCCCCTCCCTCTGGGAATGCTTTTCACAGGTCATAGACATGCCAGAACATAATCCTGGGCAAATGGGTGGGACCATGAGGCTTGGCAAGAGAAGAACACTCTTCCAAACCAAGAATTCAATCATGAGTAAGGCATTTCTTGCCTCTTTTGGAAGTGTTTCCTGGGAATGATGTGTGTGTATGGTGGGTATGGGGAAGTGAGACTTGAGGAGAATGTCCCAGTTTCCTGGAATGGTTGGTGTTTGCAGACTTTGTTCTGGTAGTGAAATGGTGATCAGTGAATTTGATCCCCTCCTGATGTGGCAGATTCTGATGGATGCTGTCAGTATGAACTTGGTGGAACTCGGCATCGTGTGAAACGTTTGTCATTTGCTCTAAGAAATGTCTGCCTTTTGGTGCAGGGAAGCTGTATGGAGATCATGATTTCCTGGAAGAGAGACACAGACACAGGTTTGAGGTAAAAGTGCTTCTGTAGGTCTTGAGATTTTCTGTGTAATCCAAACACAAGAGGTCATGGGTTTTCTTGCTTCTGGTCTTGTAGGTCAATCCAGAATTGAAAAAAGTGTTTTGAAGAGCAAGGTTTGAAGTTTGTAGGCCAGGATGAGGAGGGAGAGCGAATGGAAGTGGTTGAGTTGGAAGGTGAGTACTTGAGCAGTTTGTTTTGTGGGTGTAGGTATTTACAAGGGAAAGTGTTCAGAGGGTAATTGAGGAGGTTTTTGTGTGGGACCAGTCCAGGCTCTCTCAGAATTATTCCATCCAGAAAATTACACTGAAAAAAGAATCCCATGTGCCTGTCCATTTAGGGACAAAACTTCTTCCCCATTATCAGGGCTTCAACATGATCAGTACTTTCAGCTGCAGTTCAGCCACAGGCTTGAGAGACTTGAAATTAATGTTTTACTTTTCTTTCTCTTAGAGCATCCCTTCTTCGTTGGGGTTCAGTATCACCCTGAATTCCTTTCTAGACCAATTAAGCCATCTCCCCCATACTTTGGCCTCCTCTTGGCATCTGCAGGAAGACTCACACATTATCTACAAAAGGGCTGTAGACTCTCACCCAGGTAGGTTGAAGGAAGACACCGGTGGGGCCTTTCACAGGGCAGTGCTTCTTCCTACAGGGTAAACCAGAGAATCTTTCTGGCACAGAGTTACTGGGGGGTATTTGCAGCACCTCTCTTTTCCACTCTGTTTGAAACCCCTTGTCTTGCATTTTAAGGTGGACATCAGGGCATTAGATCTAGCCTGCAGTGAGGTCCCAACTGCAGGGAGAGTAACTGCAGTCTTGTGCTGTCAGTCAGAGGTGCTTGGGGAACCTGCAGCTGGGCCTCCTCTCTTAGATGACTGGAAATCTCATGAGGTTTTCCCCACACTTCTTGTACAAGTCCTTAGGTACTGGTTGGTCCTTAAGAAACTTGTTCCTCTTGCTGCTTTAAAGAATGGGCTCTAGTGGTTGCAGCTTCATTTGTTTTTTCCTGCTGACTGAAGCTTTCTTCTGGCTCACTTTGCAAAGCTACTGATGTTTTGGGTAGACTTAATGGTGCAGGTACTTCCTTCTGCTCCTCCCTGCAGTTCTGCTCAGCACACATGGCAATATGCAAGAAACAAACATCACTTGAGTAGTGACCTGTTTTCCTCCTGACACAGAACACAGCAGATTTGCTGGTGTAGCTGGAGTGCTAACATGCACTAAACAGAAGCCCCCAGACTAAATGCAAAAGAGAAATAGCACTAAGCATATTAAACTAAAGCAATGCAAAAAGGAGAGTGTTGGCCTTTCTGGGTTGGGCTTTGATGCAGCTGCACCACAGGAATTCCAGTGTTGATGTCTGGAGAGCAGCTGTTGGTTGTGCTCTGACTGATCTGCTCTGAAGAGAGTTGCTGTGTGAAGAGGCCTCATTTCAATGCTGCAAGTGTTGAGGGATATTTTCATTTCCTGCTTTTGCACATTGGAGTTTGAAATGGCTTCTCACAGCAGAGGAGCAAAGTTTCCTCTCTACTGCAACATCCTAAGTTGGTATTACCTGCTCTTGGAGTCCCTTGTGATTGTGGTCACACATTGTTCCATGTTTAGCTTATAATCTAAAGAACTTAGTGGCAGTTGTAGCCCAGCCTGTGCTTCTCTTTATTCCTGTACCCTTGTCACTCTTACCACGTTTTCAGGTAAGTCTTATCATTGCATGTTCATGAGGTTTGCAGGTGACACCAAACGGGAGGAACAGACTATCCACTGAGGATGGGACCACTGTTCCTAGGGAGCTGGGCTGGAGCAGTGGGCCAGGAGGAACCTGATGGGGTCTAACAAGGACAAGTGCAGAGTCCTGTGTCTAGGAAGCTCTTGCAGTAAGACAGGCTGGGGGCTGAGCAGCTGGAGAGGAGCACTGCTGGCCTGGGGGAGCAGAGAGCTGAACATCACCCAGCAGCTGCGCTGGCAGCAGGGGGGGACGAGGGGCAGCCTGGGCTGTGTAAATACGAGCACAACCAGTAGGTGGAGATAAGTGATTATGTCTCTGTACTTGGCATTTGTTGGACCACATGTAGAAGATTCTCTGAGGTTTGGGATCACCCAGTATAACTCAAACATTGATAAATTGGAGAGGGTTCAGTGGAGGGCCACTAAGAAGGTCAGGAGGTTGGAATATGTGCCCACTGAGGAGAGGCTGAAGGAGCTGGGCTGGAGAAGGAAGACTATGAGGGACCAAAGAACAGCCTGCCAGCACCTACAAAAACAGCAAGATGAACTCAGGATCCTTACAGAAGTGCATGGTGGGAGGATGAGACACACTGGACATAAACTAAAACAAGAGAGGTTCTGACTGGTTATGAGGAAAATCTTTTTCACTGTTAGGTCAGTCATGCACTGGTGCAAGTTTCTCAGAAGGGCTGTGCAGTCTTTGTCCTTGGAGAAGCTTGGAATGTGACTGGATGAGCCCTGAGCAGCCGTGTCTGATCTGATAGCTGTCCTGCTGGTGTCACTGTCCCGAGGTCCCTTCCCATCTGAATGATTTTGTGATTCTGAAAAAGCTGTTAAATGGATTAAAGGCAATTGGCTGTTACTGGGAAGCTGAAATAGAATGGCTTATGGGTGGTCAACCAGTCTCCTGTTAATTTCATTTTGAATACTTTTGCCTTATAAGATGCCTGTTATATGTATAATGGTTTTAATTCACAAACCTTAAAATTGATGATGACTTAGCCCTGTTTCCACAGGGACAGCTAAACTTGGAACTTTCTGTCCTTTGCTTTTCAACCTCAGCAGTACTTACTACCAAACCCTGCTAATTCCTGATGCAAAACTAGGTCTGTAAACTACTTGTGCTCCATAAAACAAGATCTTTGTGTTCTGCAGGGACACCTACAGTGATAGAAGTGGCAGCAGCTCACCTGACTTGGAGATAACAGAGCTGAAGTTTCCATCAGTAAATCCTGACTGATTCCTGGTAACTTCTAATGACCTCAGCCTCTTTCCTTATGGAAAAATGTCCTTGCCCAGTCTTTCCTCCTGGCATCTGACTGTTTCACATGAGCTGGTAGAAAACGGGCACACCATGAAAAGTGCTGGTGCTCACACACATGTTCCAGATGTGCTGATGCCTCGTGTGTGTGTAACAGATGTGGGTGGGTGCTTCCTTAGCAAATTGAGATGTAATAAAGTATTAAAATACATGCAGGAGTTTGAGATTAAATTCAAAGAAAGCACAAATATAGCTCACATTCCTGAGAATGGAGGCAAAGCTGAGCAAGGGATTATTGGATATAGAAAGCGTAGGAATTTGGGATCATTCACTCACCTTTGCCAAAGAACATTTTTGAAATAGTCGTTCTGCCCCATCCCTTGGGACAGCAAATTTCTCTGTCAAACCAGTGGGTTTGAGCTTCAAATTGTAACAGCTGCTGCAGGTGTTACATGGATGTGAAAACTGAATGTATGTAATCCAGTCTTGGAGGGGGATCACGGAAACCTGGTGGTTTTGTTGGTGAACCAACAAAAGAGGTGGACTGAGCAGTGAACTGGGTTCCCCTTTGTGCAGGAGGTGATCATGTATGTGACACCTTTTCCCTCTGCTCTGGCTGGTTTTGTGTGGGGGTTTGGGGGAAGTTGAGCAGCATTTGTGCACACACATGTCAAGTGAGAGCAGGGGTTATTGCTGACTGCCAGGGGACCAAGGATGTCCAACTCTCCCCCCCTCCCCCTTCATATAACCAATTCTTGCAAAATTACTGCAGAGTGAAAATTTAGGTTAGCTTGAGTCTAGCATGGAATGGTCAGAGAACTGGGCCTTTGCAGTGCTGCAGGTAGCTGGGATCTCTGGTGTTGGGTTGTTCCACATCAAACAAAAAGCAAACAAAAAGCTGAAGAACCCTCTCTGTAAATTTTTCTCCTCCTGAAGATAGTCTGAACATTTGTCTCACTGGCAGTAGGCAGTGTGCTCCCTAATGTGACACATCTGGGTGCTGCACTGATACCCAATGGCCTGGAGGCTGTCCCCAAATGAATAAGCTGTAGGGAAATTGACACTGGCAGGTGTGGCATGTCCCCTGGCAGGTGTGGCATGTCCCCTGGCAGGTGTGGCATGTCCCCTGGCAGCTGACTGGCCTGCTTGGACACATCTTGGCTCAACTCTCAATAGTTGCAACATGGTGAAGATTTTCCCTTCGTTCTGCCCCGGGCTGTGCTGGGAAGGGCATGAAGTTAATTCTCAGCTTAATGGTGCTCACTGCCTGTTTTATTTAAACATTGACCTCTAGAAGGAGCTGCTTTCTCAGGGGTGTAATTCACTGCTCTTAGTGTTCCCATCATGCCCCTGGGAAGCTAAGGGACATCTTTTATCCTGGAAAAGGAGTGTTGTCAGGTGCCATGTGTTAGTTTGTCTGGGGCATGTCTGTAAAACTCAGCCTCTGTGCTGTTCAGTTTCAGCCTGTTGCTCTTGACTGTCAATAATTCATTCTTCTTTTCTTCTCTTTTTCCAGATGTCTTCACCGAAGAGAAGAGTCTTCATTAGAATTTCCAGGCATTCTTAGAGCAATAGCTTGAACACTGTCAGCTTTGGGCTTTCTTCAATTATGGTTTTATAATTTTCATTATGAAATCCTGTCTCTTTATTTCCTCAACTCTTCTTTTATTTTCTGTGTAGATTCAGTTTCTTTCTGGAGGAGAGCTCATCACAGCAGATGCACCTCTAGACTTTCTTCAGTTAGCATCATGTTGGAGATAAAAAGCAAATTCGGGTTTGGGATTTGATGTGTTGGGGAGAATCCAGGTGCACACTTCCTGACACATGATAATGCTGGTGTGAGTTTGTATTTTGGGCACTGAGATTGACTTGCTTTCTCTAGCCTTTCTGCTCCCTCAGCAGTCTTTAGTACTTACTGGTGAAATTAGGTGGGGGGCACTAGATTTTTGGGGGCTTGCTCAGTTGTGCTGTGCTGCAGAGGATGGGTCTGTTCACCTTTATGCAGTTGTTTGGGGTTTTTTTGTTTTGCTGTTGTTTCTTTTTTGGGGGAGGGTGGGGAATGACACAGATACAACACGTTTTGTTCTGTTTTTTTTTCAGTAGTATCTAAAACCTTTTGGCACTGGTGTTCTTGGTGCACTCATTGCCGGCAATGAACTTTTAACCAGAGAAATACTCCTGGTATAGAAGAGTTAACTTGGAAGATGTGTGACACGTCACTCTGCAGGGATGCATTAACTTAGGTCATGTCGGGGGCGGGGGGGAGCGGAGCTGCCAGGAAAGCCCCGTTGTTTCCTGAAACGAGGCGTTAACCGGTCGCCCCTTCTGTGCCAGTGGTCGCTGGTGCTGCTTCTTGGGCTGGGAAATTTCAACTCCTTGCATCAAGGGGGAAGTATAGAAAAGAAAGTGAACTACTTTCAGATGCTGCCTTTAACAGCTCCTGTTGTGATTTGCCTTGGACTGAACAGTTCATGGTGCTTTTTCTTGTTGATTGCAAGCGGAGCCTTTCGTTGCCTTTTTCCCTAGATCGTCGCGATCCAGCCGCGCTGTTCCCTGGGGGAGGGACGTGGCAATTCGCCCCAGTGGGACCGGGTTTGGGCTGCAGGCTGTGCTGTCCTGCGGTGGCAGCTCAGCGGTGCAAGTTGAGGGTGGGGAATGCACTCGCTTTTTTTGCTTTTCCTGCCTCTGGCTGCAGCGTGAAAGGCACAGGTTTTGGTCTCTGGTAATTGAGAAGAAAGGAAGAAAGTGTCTCAGCTGTCTGAAGTGTTGTATCTCCAGAACTCTTCAGTTCATTAAACTTGGGAGAAAGCTGCACGTCCTGAGCCTGAGTATTAACTCCTGTGTTGTCTGATGCCAAACTTCACTGTCTCATCTTAAGTGATCTTTTCCTCAGCCCCTCCTGCTTTATTCCATTATTTTCAATACATGCTGTAAAGCTGCTTTTAGCCAGGAAAGCGTTGAGCATTCTTTGTGTGTGCCAATCATAACAGTCCTGCAAAAACAACCAGCCGTGTCGAGGTGCTCTGTCCTGAACAGACACTGGCCAGGACACGGCTGGTTCTCAGCAGTGTGAGTGAGGTCACTCCTCCTTATCTGTAGCACAACTTGTTTTCTTTCTCCTGGTATGTTGGGGGTTTTTTTTCTGGCCAAAACTGCCCAACTGACTCAGTCATTAAATGCTTATTTGTAATAAAATTTAACAACTAGGCAAGACCGTTCTGTATTACTTCTGTAGCTCAGAGGGAGAAAAAGGACTGAAGTGCAATACTGTCTAATTTTAAATTAATCCAGTGTAGGCTAGAAAAGTTTGTTAGCTCTATTTACTAAAATCTGGCTGAAATTATGGGGTTCCCCCCATCAGGGGAGACGTGGATTGAGCCTGCAGCCCGTGCAGGGCAGAGGACTGTCGGTGTCTCCTTGCGTTGTGCTGCCTGGGGGGGCTGGTTCGCTGCCTTTTCCTCCAGATCCCGACAGGGGGTGGGAGGAACGTGCAATGGCCCGAGCGGCCCCTGGCCTGGGGGCTGTCACTGCCCCCCTTGCTGCGCTGCCCGGGGCAGGGTTAGCCTCAGCTTGGCTGGCATCGCTCAGTCCCACTTGGCCAAATTTGCCCTGGGGACACACGTCCTGGGGCCGAGGCGCAGGGTCCTGCCCGCTGTCCTTGGCCCGCGGGTGCGGGGCGTGGGGCACCACGTTGTCTCTCCCCGTTCCTTTTGTGGCTTCGGCCCGTGCTGGGCTGTCCCCGGCAGCAGCCTGCGGGGGCCCGGGGCTCCGCTCCCCTCAGGGCTGGTGGCCTCAGTAGCTGCTCATTCCATGGTCATGAAGAGAGCGGAGTGTCCTGAGCTGCAGCTGCTCCCTGGGACCTGCTCGGGGTGGGGGATGCCTCGGCTGCCCCCCCGGGACGGCTCGGCTGCCCCCAGGACAAGCCCCACACCCCCTCCCTGGTGCCAGCCCAGCTCCTCTCGCACTTGGGAGGACTTGGCTGCCTCCATAGCCCGACCATGGCTCCACAGTCCTCCCCGAGGCCTGTCCCCCTGAGCTGGGCTCCTGTCACACCGGGAGCTGGCAGCCCTGCCACAGTCCTGGCCAGCGTGCCTGGGCGGGGGGCTTTCTACTGTGATGCCCACCCTTGGCTGCTGCATTTTAGCTTCTTAGCTGGAGCTGCAACTGAAATGAGCATTTGAAGTTAATGGAGCATGTCCAGAGAAGGGCCACAAAGATGATCAGAGGGCTGGAGCACCTCTCCTATGAGGACAGGCTGAGGGAGTTGGGGTTGTTGCGTCTGGAGAAGAGAAGGATCTGAGGAGACCTTATTGTGGCCTTCCACTATCTGAAGGGGGCCTACAAGAAAGCTGGGGAGGGTCTTTTTAAGATGTCAGGTAGTGATAGGGCTAGGGGAAATGGCTCCAAGCTAGAGGAGGGTAGATTTAGATTAGATATTAGGAAGAAGTTCTTTGCCATGAGGGTGGTGAGACACGAACGGGTTACCCAGAGAGGTGGTGGAAGCCTCATACCTAGAGGTATTTAAGGCCAGGCTGGATGGGGCTCTGAGCAACCTGATCTAGTGGGAGGTGTCCCTGCCTGTGTGTGTGGGAGGTTGGACCTCCATGATCTCAAAGGTCCCTTCCAACCCTGAAAATTCTATGATTGTATGAAAGGAAAATGGATGTGTTCAAAGCCAGTCTGGATGGGGCTTGGAGCAACCTGGTCCAGTGGGAGGTGATGCTGGGCATGGGGTGAACAGGGCTGGATGCTGGCACAGTGGAGCCTTGCATCCCCATCAGCCCAGGCTGGGAGCACCACCAACAGGCAGTCCAAGGGTTGAGTTTGGGCCAGAGGCACCAGAACAGAGGTCCTGGGGTGCTCAGTGAACTCCAAGGCTGCAAGAGAGGCCTGGGGTGCTTGTGGGGTGGGGCTGCCCCAACAGCTCACAGGGGCTCCCAGCCCACCTGCAACTGCCCAGATATGGGGTCCATGGTCATGGTGATGTTCTGTGTTGGTGATAATGGAGGGTTCAGGGCTCAGCTGTCCTATCCTGCCTTACGCCCACCATCTAGCTGCAGATGGTGGTTGCCCACCCACCCACTGTTACCTGCCTCAGGGCACCATCATGGGGCAGACATGCAGGTTTGAGGTGTGTTTGCAGTGATGGGTTCAGGGATGCTACAAGAAAGATATTGAGGAGCTGGGAGTGTGTCCAGAGAAGGACAATGGAGCTGGGGAAGGGACTGGAGCACAAGGTTCATGAGGAGTTGCTGAGGGAACTGGAGGTGTTGAGCCTGGAGAAAGGGAGGCTGAGGAGAGACCTTCTGGCTCTCTACAACTGCCTGAAAGGAGATTGGAGCCAGGGGGAGTCAGTCTCGCCTCTCAAGGAATGAGTGATAGGACAAGAGAAAATGGCCTCAAGTTGTGCCAGGGGAGGTTTAGACTGGAAATTACATGAACTTTCTTCACCAAAAGGGTAATTAAACATTGGCACAGGCTGCGCAGGGAGGGGGTTGAGTCATCATCCCTGGAGGTGTTTAGAAGACATGGGAACATGGTTTAAGCACTGGACTTGGTAGAGTTGGGTTATGGTTGAACTTGATTTTAAAGGTCTTTTCCAACCAGACAATTCCGTGATTCTGTGACTCCAGCCAGGGGCTGCTCCCTGCCCCAACACCCCCCACAAACTCCCGGCCAGGAACAAAGCCTTGCACAAGCCTCTACCTGCACCACGGCCAATCCTGCATGTCCCTGAGAGCAGCCCGTGCTCCTGAAGCAGGAACTGGTGATGCTGGATCAGTTGAGTAATCTGGACATCCATAAATCGATGGGTCCAGATGGAATGCATCCAAGGGTGCTGAGGGAGCTGGCGGAGGTCATTGCTAGGCCACTCTCCATCATCTTCGGTAAGTCATGGGTAACGGGAGAGGTGCCTGAGGACTGGAGGACAGCAAATGTCACACCAGTCTACAAGAAGGGCAAGAAGGAGGACCTGGGTAACTATAGACCGGTCAGCCTCACCTCCATCCCTGGAAAGGTGATGGAACAACTTGTTCTTGTCTCTATCTCTAGGCATATCAAGGACATGGGGGTCATCAAGAGCAGTCAGCATGGTTTTATCAAGGGTAAGTCATGTTTGACTAACCTCATAGCCTTCTATGAGGAAATTACTTGGTGGATAGATGATGGTAGAGCGGTAGATGTGGTTTATCTAGATTTCAGTAAGGCATTTGACACCGTCTCCCACAGCATCCTTGTAGATAAGTTGATCAGGTATGGGTTTGGTGATCAGGTAGTGAGGTGGATCAGGAACTGGTTGATGGGAAGGAGTCAGAGAGTTGTAGTCAATGGGGCAGAATCTGGTTGGAAGTGTGTGACTAGTGGAGTCCCTCAGGGGTCGGTACTGGGACCGATGTTGTTCAACATCTTCATCAACGACCTGGATGAGGGTACAGAATGTACCCTCAGCAAGTTTGCTGATGACACTAAGCTGGGAGGAGTGGCTGACACACCAGAAGGCTGTGCTGCCATTCAGAGAGACTTAGACAGGCTGGAGAGTTGGGCGGGGAGAAACATGATGAAATTCAACAAGGGGAAGTGTAGAGTTTTGCATTTGGGGAAGAACAACACGATGTCCCAGTATAGGTTGGGGGCTGACCTGCTGGAGAGTAGTGTAGGTGAAAGAGACCTGGGGGTCCTGGTAGACAGGAGGATGACCATGAGCCAGCAATGTGCCCTTGTGGCCAAGAAGGCCAATGGCATCCTGGGGTGCATTAGAAAGGGTGTGGTTAGTAGGTCAAGAGAGGTTCTCCTCCCCCTCTATTCTGCATTGGTGAGGCCGCATCTGGAGTATTGTGTCCAGTTCTGGGCCCCTCAGTTCAAGAAGGACAGGGAACTGCTTGAAAGAGTCCAGCACAGAGCCACAAAGATGATTAAGGGAGTGGAACATCTCCCTTCTGAGGAAAGGCTGAGGGAGCTGGGTCTCTTTAGCTTGGAAAAAAGGAGGCTGAGGGGTGACCTCATCAATGTTTACAAATATGTAAGGGGTGAGTGTCAGGGAGATGGAGTTAAGCTTTTCTCAGTGATGACCAGGGATAGGACAAGGGGTAATGGGTGCAAATTGGAGCACAGGAGGTTCAAGGTGAATATCCGAAAAAATTTTTTTACTGTGAGAGTGACAGAGCACTGGAACAGGCTGCCCAGGGAGGTTGTGGAGTCTCCTTCTCTGGAAACATTCAAAACCCGCCTGGATGCGTTCCTGTGTGATGTGCTCTAGGTGACCCTGCTCTGGCAGGGGGGGTTGGACTGGATGATCTTTCGAGGTCCCTTCCAACCCCTGTGATTCTATGATTCTATGGAGGCTCTGAACCAGCACTGGAAAGGTGACGGTGCCTGTGCAGCACTGGAGCCCCTCCAGCACCTGTGTGCTGCAGCACAGGGACCTGCAGCTCTTCCATGGCCGAGCTGCTCCTGGGAAAAACACCCTGGAGAGCAGCAAATGGCTGGACAGGACCAAGCAATGGCAGCAGCAGAGCTGCAAAGACCAGCAGCCTGGGGGGGGGTCTCAGAGGGGCTGAGCAGAGACTGGGCAGAAGCCTCGTTATCATCACTAACGAGCTGTTGTGCATGGTACCACACATGGCTTGTGTCATTTTGTTTTTCTCAGCCCAGGTGTGACCCATCTCTCCCATAAACAGCACGGGAGGAGCTGGGCAGGAGCAGCCAGGGATTTGCCTGTCCTGAAGCAAGATCCCACCTGTGCTCCCCACGCTGCCAGGGCCCAGGCAAGCACTCCCATCAGTGCACACAGAACCAGAGGGGAGGAACTTAGTTACTCTTTTATTTATAAACAAATCAACGTAAAATAAGTGCAGAGGAAAGCACTGGCTGACCCCGTGGGGGACCTGTCTGCAGTGGGCCAGCGGGATCAGTGTCAGGTAACCAGGAGGGGCTGCCTGGGGCCGGTGCTGTGAGCGACGGGCTCTGCCAGTGGCCCCACGTCCCTCCGACCACACTGGTGCAGCAGCAGGGACAGCAGCACAGACTGTGCTGTACAACTTATTATTACTTTGGGGTATTTTTTTGTTTTGTTGGGGTTTTTTTTTTGTTGTTTTTTTTTTTTTTGTTTTTTTTTCAACTTTTCCCCTTAGGGGTAAACCTGACCCAGTGCAAGAGACTGGAGGGCTGTTCACCATGGGGGCCCGTCCTGCTGCTGGCCAGGGCCCTGGAGGCTGGCAGGGATGAGGGTGTGAGACATTGCTCTGGATGCACGGGGGGTGAGCTAAAGACAGGGGAAGAAAGAAGTGCTTGCAGTGGAGATCCCTGTCCCAGCCCTTTTGTCACTGCAGAACAGAAGCGTGTGCAGGAGCTGTGGGTGTGTGTGGGCACACGCCGGGGTCAGCCCTCACCCCCACTGCTCCTCTCCCCCTCAGCCCTTCCCCAGCTTGCCCTGGGCCAGGGCTGTGATGCTCCAGGGGGGCAGCCCCTGTCCCCACAGGCAGCCCCATCCTGGCAGCTGCTGCCCAGGGGACACGTGGCATGGCTGGGTGACCTCGGCTCCCATACTCCTCTTGCAGCTGCAGTAACGTGTCTGGGACAGCAGGTTACTGCTCAAGTGCCATCAAAAATAAATACATTAGACTGTCTGAAACAAACAGGTGCCCCCGGGCCGGGCAAAGCCCTGGCAGGAAGAGCAACACAAGGACAGGTCACCACACGGGGACCCTCTGACTTGCCAGAGCCAAAACCCTCTCGCACACGCTGAGCTGGGACGGACCAAAACACCAGAGGGCCAGGAGGGCCCCTGGGAAGAAGAATCTTTGCATCTCTGGCTAAAAATCTCCAAGAGCTGTGAGTTCAACAGGTAGAAAAATCATTTCATCATTTTAAACAGATGACTCCTTATAAAAAAAAAAAAATTAAAAAAACCAAACCACCGAATCCTCAAAAAATAAACGAGAGAAGGGTTGGTCGAGTCCTGCAGCATCCAGCCAGCCTCCAACGCCGACCCAGGCCCGTCCTTGCCACAGGCATGCCAGACCCAACCACGCTCCTCAGCTCTTCCACTGCTCACTCCACGCTCCTGCACGGCCCCCCCAGTCAGAAATAAATACAAGGGCCTCCACGCCCGGCCTGGCACCCCCAGCGGAGGGACACTGGGAGCTGAGGGGCAAGCAGAACTCGGGAGGCGAGTGGCCCCCGGAATGGGCAGCTGGGCTCCCTCCAGGCATGGAAGACGGGGACGGGGCAGTCGTTGCTCTGAGCTTGGCACGGTGCTAGAGGGGTCGAGTGCGGGTCCAGGGAACCATCCCCCTCGCAGCCGGGCTGCCCAGCGAGGCATCCAGCCCCCTGTCCCACCGCCCCTCCGAGGGGGGCCGGGAGTGCACAAGCCGCAGCGAGAGGGGGAGGAGCCGGCACAAGGGCCCAGTCCCACCGGCTCTGCCCAGAGCCGCCGCTCCCTTCAGGGAAACAGAACCGGGAGCCCGCGGAGAAGCGCCGGGTGGGCAGCAGGGAGAGCCCCTCCGCTTCCAACAGGATGCCCATGATGGAGTCCGGTGCGAGGCCCCGGGGCCAACTGTGCTCCAGCCTCCTCCCGAGTGCCCGCCGGGGCCGCTGGCGCAGGGGCGGGCGGGGGGCTGGACCCCTGCAGGGGGCGGGCGAGGTGTCCGTCTGCGGCGTCAGTGGGTGTGTGTGCATGCGTACCTGTCGGCAGGCGAGCGCAGGTATGGGTGGCCAGGAGCAGAGCTTCCAGGATCCGTCCTGCCAAGAGTCCTCTCAGAACTTGCCTTGCTTTAGCTTGTCGATGTGGTACGTGAGCTTCAGGGCTGGCCCCAGCTTCAGCCCCATGTACTTCATCATCATGTCACTCCGCAGCAAGAGCAGGGCTTTCCCGTCAATCTCCTGCAAGGAAGGGAGACAAGAGCACCTCTGAGTACCACCCCCTTTAAGTCCTCACTCTGCCCAGATCCAGCCCATGATCAAAACCACGACAGCTGAAGCAGCAGAGCTGGGTGTGAAAGCACCACACAGCAGCAAAGGACTCAACACCTAACTGCAGCATCCCAGGGCAGGCAGCCCTGCATCTTGCCCTGCATCCCACCCTGCATCCTGCCCTGCATCCCACCCTGCATCCCACCCCTGCATCCTGCCCTGCATCCCACCCTGTATCCCACCCCTGCATCCTGCCCTGCATCCCACCCTGCATCCCACCCTGCATCCCACCCCTGCATCCCGCCCTGCATCCCACCCTGCATCCTGCCCTGCATCCCACCCTGCATCCCACCCTGCATCCCACCCCTGCATCCCGCCCTGCATCCCACCCTGCATCCTGCCCTGCATCCCACCCTGTATCCCACCCCTGCATCCTGCCCTGCATCCCACCCTGCATCCCACCCTGCATCCCACCCCTGCATCCCGCCCTGCATCCCACCCTGCATCCTGCCCTGCATCCCACCCTGCATCCTGCCCTGCCTGCAGCACAGGGCTCAGCCACCAAACCACTGTGGGAAACGTGCTGGGTGAGAACACTCAGGAACCACGTTCAGCTGGTGAGCAAAACCTGAAGGGAGCTGGGGAGGAGGAAAAGAGGGGGTTTCTCTGAAAAGGGAAGGATCAAGTGCAGGGGAGCAGTCTCCCACTCAAGGGCATTGTCATCCCACTGCAGAGGAAATGTCCTGGGAGAGGATGTGCCAGCCTGGACAGCAGTCCTGTCACAACACATGTAGCCCTGACATCAAGGCTGAAGAAGGAGGCAAGGGACCAAACCCTGTAAGCTCCAAAGGACTGACACTGTGGGCAAAGCAAACTCCTGGAGTTTCTAAGCAAAGTCGCAGAATCTGGCAGAGCAACAGTGAAGCACCTCCTCTCCAACAAGGCTGATTGCAACAGCACAGCCCTCAAAAGTATCTGATGCTTTCCAGCTGAGCCAGATGTGCCCTCACTGAGGCTCAGGAGGGGATCACAAAGCTCAAAATAACCAGAGAATAGTTTTGGACTTAGCATCTGCCTCAGCATCTGCACGTGGAAGTTTTCCAGTCCCTTGCAGCACTCCTTTCCTTGACCTGGCCCAAAGCTTTGCCATGGACAGGTTTCCATGAAGAAAACATTAATAGACTTAGAAATGAAAAATAAAAATCAGAACCCCTAGCAACAGAAAATCAGGTGAGATCTCCAGTTATCTCCAGTACCAGTTTTGTTCTGCTTTTCCCTTCATAAGCTGAAAGTGAAGCTCTCCCTCAGGATTGCCAATAGAGGGGACTTTCATCCCTTGGCAGAGCTCAGCACTCTCTTGTATAATTAAATGAAAACATTTTTCAATTACTGGTGGTTCTAGAATAGAACTAATTAAAAAAAAAAAAAGTGTTGTCTCAGCCCAGCACAGAGCAAGAACCATCCCATCCATCTCTTCTGCCTGGGGAAGACAAGGATTTTCTCCTACTCTTCTGACTTCAAAAACCCCACTGGGTATTAGATGGACAGAATCACAAGGCAGAGGGAAGATGAACTTTGTCTGGCAGTGATTTTTGTAGCTTTAATTCCACAAACTCCATGCTGTGTGTCTGCAGCTACTTTACACTTACACTTACACACACACACACACACACACACACTCTCTCTCTCTCTCTCTCCTCTGAGGAAGAGGATCCCAATCCTGGACACGATACAAGGAGGATTTACAAGGATGTTTTTCTTAGCACAAAAGTCCAGCTGGTACAAAGTGCTGCCATTCTCCTGACCCTCCTACATTTGATCTCCCCACCCATATGTAATCTATACATACACCCCCACACACATATGTGTGCACAGAGATACTTACATGTTTTCGAAAGAGGTCAGCGTGGGGTCCCAGCTGTGGATCTGCATCTCGTATGAACTGCATCACCTCCTCCACCGACCAGGATGAGGGGTCACGGCTGCTCAGCCTGGAGATGTCCCGGGAGCCCAGGTATCTCTCTGAGCCTGGGGAGATGGCCAGACAGCACCGTTACTCTGAGCACGCCCGCAGCATCACTCCAGCAGTTATTCACCTTTCAGCTCCCACTCAAGTCTCCTCTCTCAAAGCAACAGCAGAGACAGTGTGAAGGGCACGTCCCAACCATGCCCCAGAGATTCCTGCAGCACAGCTCTAGCACCGAGGCCTTATTCTCTCTCCTTACACCTCACTATTCACAGCAACCTTTTCAACTGAGCCCTTTTCCTCACTCTAAACCCTGGATTCCCCCTGCACCCCTCCCAAGCTGAGCTTGCCCTCCCCATTCCCACTCTGCCTTACCCCTCTGCTGATGATTCCCACCGTTGCAGAAAACAATCCTCTATTCCCACCTCTCTCCCCACGCACTGTTTCTCCCCTTGCTCCAAACACCACCTTTAGCAATTTTAACACAGCAAAGCAGTTTCTGTGTTTTCATTGCCTGCGTTTTCTGATGGACTGAGCCCACATGTGTAATTCTGTTCTCCTGAAGCACTGCCTGACCTCACAGAAGTCTTGCTCCCAGCGTGCTGGCACTGGCACAGCCCGTTCTTCCAGCTCCATGGATTGGGGGGAGGTAGATGGATCAAGGCATCAGCAGCCTGAACTTTTTAGAGGCTCTTATTGATGCCACACACCTAAAATTACAACTTTTTTTGCCAACACCTGGATCTGACACGTGCTGATTTCCTGCAATGCCCAGCTCTCCTGCCCCTCTTCCTCTAGAGCCAGGTGCTGTTCATGCACCCATCCGTCCTCCCAGCCCCAGCTGCCAGCCTCATCAGGCAGTTCTCAGCTCCCTGGCCATTCCTGATCCATCCTCAAGGACTCAGATGCCCATTTATTGCTTGGACAGCCCCCTGCCCATGCTTGCAGGTTTAGCTCCTGCCTGCTCCCTCCTCCACTGGCCTCCAGGTCTCTCCACGTCACCACACGGAACGAGCGACCCTGCAAGCACCACCTCTCTGCGCTTCCACCCACCCATCTGCCGTGTCTCCAGAGCCTCACAGACTACCTGTGTAACAGTGAGGAGCCAGTCTCTGGTACTTGCTGAAGTTAGAAAGGTGTAACTGGAGTTAGAAAAGCCGTTTATTGCCAAATTTACCATCTGAGGGCTGGCTTCTTAACTCTCTTACCCCCAGAGCTAAGCCTACGCAAGGCAGAGGTACCGCCCTGGGTGAGGCTAGAGGGTTGGTGCAGGTGCCTGTATCCTTGCAGGCGATAGTCTCTGGAGCTCCTGCTGTGGCTGGATGAATTGACAGAGTTCAAGGCAGAGTCCATGGGGTCCAGGCGAGGCTCCAAGGGCCCTGGGAGGCCATCTCCCAGAACAAAGGTTTCACCTGGAATGCACCAAGCTGCAGTCAGTGCACCCGAACGTCCCGCAGCCCCAGGTTCCCACTCGGCGGCAGGAAGCAGCGCAGGCAGCGCCCGCGGGCGGCTGGGGAGGAGGGGGAGCCCCCGCGGTGGGGGTCTCCTCCAGAGCACAGACATTGTGCCAGACACTGCTAGACCCTGCAGCCTGGTGTCTGCCTGGCAAATGCCAGTCCAGCCAGTTGGTAGTGAGCATGGTTGGTGCCCAGACTGGAGGAACGGTCCCTCTGTTAATGCCACCACCAGCTCTGTGCCTGCGGTCCCGTGTCCTTCCTGCTTCCCAGGCCCTTCTGCAGCAGGCGGTGGAGGGGGCTGCCTGTCCTGGGTGCCGAGGGACACGGGACTCCCACAGCAGCCCTGAGCAGGTAGAGGAGGCTCCCGGAGATGTGGGGCCAAGCACCATACATCACCAGGATCAGCGTGCAGGGCAAGGGACTGGGCAGGGGGGGCTGGGGGTGTTCAGACCGCCCGACGCTGCAGCCCCTCTCGCGGTGCCCACGCAGAGCAGGAGGGAGCAGTGGGCTCCTCTGAGCAGCTCAGCTGCACTGCCACAGGCAGGCAACACTCACACCATGCTGATCCCCTGGCCCTGAAACCAGGTGCTGGTGACCAGCTGCTAACCCCTCCTAACCTCCTGCTGGGCCGTTTTTCACTGCCCAACCAAGTGGGCCACCAACACCCCTTGCTGGGGTGTGCAGACACGGCAGAGAGGTCTCCCCAGGCAGGAGGCCCAGTGTGAGACTGGCTCTCACACCTTCTCTTCCAGAAACACATTTTCAGCTGACAAGGGCAGTATTAGGTTGGAGGGGCTGATGAACTACCCAGGGTGACATATTGTACTGGCTGGGCCATCAAGATCACCCTTGCTGTTATACTGGGAAGCTTCATCCTAAGACAACTTGTTTGTAGATTTTACTATGGCTTTACACAACCCAGCCTTGATCCAGGTGGACCTGATGCCTTTTGAGTCATCCTCAAATTCCTGCATTCTTTATTGTGAAATGCCTGGCAAGTTTGTACAGCCAAAGAGGAAGAGAGCTCCTGCAACGAGGAGTATTGCCTGGCCACTCCAGGCTGGGCAAACACACCTGGCTGGGAGCTGGAGCTCCTCTACCAGCATCCCTGAGAGCAGCTTACACTCCTGAGCTACTGCCACTCAAACACCATGGTAGGTGACAAGGATGAAGAAACCTGAGCAACTGCCCCAGCCAGGCCCTGAGCTTTTTTCCTGGGACCTCCCAGACCACAGGAGCAGCAGGTGAGAAGCTATGCTGAATAGTGGTGAGGGCACAGAGTCAATACTGCAGCCCATGAGACCCAAAAGCTGTTGAGATCTTCCCAAATTTTCCTGCTAAGCTGATGCTGCCATGCTCCAGTGAAGGGGATGCAGCTTGCCAGGGCCTGAAGTAGTACCTGAGTGCTGCAGAGGTTGGGCCCCACCAAATGGGGCAACCTCTCCTGAAGGCATATTGGTTTTTCTGGTTTCTATGAACTGTAGGACCATTCTGTGAACTGGGATGCTGGTTTCAGCACTTCTGTGTTTGAGCAGCGACCTCAGAGGCGAGTTCAGCTGGAGGCAGCCAGCCCATGCCTTCCCTGGCTCCATCTCACAAGGCTACAAAACAGACACACCCCTCTTGTCCAGCTGTTTGGCCTTCAGTGAAGCAGATGTGATATTATCACCTGCATAACCTTAGGGAATTCAACAAGGGCAAGTGTAGGGTACTGCACCTGGGGAGGAACAACCCTATAGATCAGTACAGGTTGGGGGCTGAGCTGCTGGAGAGTAGCTCTGTGGAAAAAGACCTGGGAGTCCTGGTGGACAAAAGGTTGACCATGAGCCAGCAATGTGCCCTTGTGGCCAAGAAGGCCAATGGCATCCTGGGGGGCATCAAGATGAGTGTGCCAGCAGGTAGAGGTAGGTTCTCCTGCCCCTCTACTCTGCCCTGGTGAAGCCACATCTGGAGAACTGTGTTCAGTTCTGGGCTCCCCAGTTCAAGAAGGAGAAGGAACTGCTGAAGAGGGTACAGCAAAGGGCTATGGAGATGATATGGGGACTAAAACATCTCTCTTATGAGGAAAGGCTGATGGACTTGGGTCTTTTTAGTCTGGAGAAGAGAAGACCAAGGGGGGATCTTATCCCTGCTTATCAATACTCAAAGGGTAGGGTGTCAGGAGAGTGGGGTCAGTCTTTTTTCAGTGGTGCCCAGTGACAGGATAAGAGGTAATGGGCACAACCTTGAACATAGGAAGTTCCATCTAAACATGAGGAGGAACTTCTTTACTTGGTGGTAGAGCACTGGAACAGGCTGCCTAGAGTGGTTGTGGTGTTTCCACCCCTGAAGACATTAAAAACCTGCCTGGACGTCATCCTGGTGAACCTGCTCTGGCAGGGAGGTTGGACTAGATAATCTCCAGAGGTCCCTAACATTCTGTGATTCTGTGATAACTGCAATCCTCCATCATGTGGACTTTGTCACTCTGCACTTGAGGCATTTCTGCCCTTCTTTCCTTTTAGACCTCTGGGACACTGTCAGAAACCAGCAGCACATCCTTCAAATCCCTCGTAGAACCAGTGCTGATGGGAGGACTGTTAGTCTCTCAGTGCCCTGTGCTGTGTCACTGGCTTCCTGCATGGGTAGATGTGTTTTCACCTGCTGTGCACAGAGGCCTTCTGACTCATGACTATTCCTGAGTAACTTTGGACACTTCCTTCACTCCTGCACCACTTCCCCATCACCCTGTATCAGCATCAGGCTGGATACCAGCCCAGCACTGGCTGCTCTGGCCCAGGTTGGATGGAGATTTCCTGGATGTACACCAGTGGCACTCCTCAGGAGCTGCTTCTGACCAACTACATTTGGGTTCCTCTCCAACACGACAGTTCTGCTTAAAACCCAAACCACTTCCCATAAAACCTCTGTGTAAAAGGGTGACATCTGATTCAGGGAATAGTGCAGAGGCAGGAGAGGGGTCGGGGGCAGAGGACTCTGCACTGGTCTGGGTGCTCTGTAACAGGAAGGTGGCTGTGGGCACGGGAACAGGTCTGTGCTGCACCTCTCCATCCTCCAAGGAAGCCCAGCACCCCTGGTGAGGTGACACAGCCTCAACTGCCAGGACACCCCAGGACACTTGCCCCAGTGTGCTGGATCAGGCAAACACGTGTGTCTAACTGCTCATGGGGACCCTGAAGCTCACAGAGAGGGGATCTGTGTCAGGAGGGGGCATTTCTGGGCTTAGTGAGCAAAGACTACAGCTTGGGAGGCTGGGAGACCACGTGCACAGGTTTGCATTGGTGCAGTGCTAAGGATCCAAAACTCACCCTCAGAAAATATTTATCTCAACAATTAATACATTGTCATTATTCTGAAGTGAATGCACTGTGATGCATTCTTCAAATACGTGATCATGTTCTGAAACGTGCTTATGATGATACACCTGAAGAGGATGAGGCCATGCAACTGGGGAACTCTACTTTGTTTGCCCAAGAGGTAGAACTGAAGCTGCATGTTCACCCTCAGGTGACCCACCTCCAGACTGGTGAGTGCTCAGTCATGCTGTAAAATATTGCAGCAGAGCTGGATGCTTCTTGGTAGGGTCAATGCAAGACAGATTCAGGATATTCTTCAAAACATACAGAAAACTGCTCAGATGAATGACACCTCCAGAAAGGGGAAACAAGGCAAGAGCAGAACAAACACCAGCTCTGTGAATCATCTGCAGCAGAAGACAACATGCTTGTGCAAGCAGCAGAGCACAGGCTGTGTTCAGACATCCACACTATCCAGGATCATTTTACCCTTGATGACTAGCTTGGGAGTTGGGAGGAGCTGGTTAACTCTTAGGTAGATCTTCTTATACAAACAGCTAGTTTTAAATACAGGCTTGCATTTGGAGCATTGTAGGAAAACACACCACAGTTAGTGGTGGAGAGGCAGGGAGCAGATAATTAAAGTTTAATTAAACAAATCGTGCTATAGATTCAAAAGTGTTGTTTTACTTCTAAATCATGGCATTTGGCTACCAGCATAAATCTGATTTGCACAACTACTAAACACCCACTGTTTCCAACAACTGATAGTCTTTGAAAAGCAGGTCCCCACTGTGCTGAAACTGCAGCTTTTCAGCTAAAAGCTACATAAATGCTACTGGATACAAGAGGAAAAACAATGTGAGAATTGAGATCCCCTCCTCGTCTTTCTGGTTTCTTGCCAAAGGCCTGATGAATGAAGACTTCCCACTGCTACTGGCTGCCTTCAATTTGGCAAACTGGAAACTGCTCAGGTGCTGTTGTCTGTCACACTGCTGAAGCCAGAACTGGCTCTGCTGGGGGAGTTCACCCCCACGAGAAGAGGTACCTCCTTGCTTGAGAAATATTCACTATCTGAGTATTTCAGGCTCATATTCTTAAAATATACCCTCTGAAATGCAAATATTCCTGCTTGTACTTAAATGTCATGGTGGGAGAAGATGAACAGGCTTTCAGCTATGGGATAAAAATGCATTTCTAGATGGAATTTGGAACTGCAACTCATTTCTCCCTGCCTTGTACAACCCCTGCTTGGACCAAGAACAGAGTAAGACCAAGCTGATGAAGGAAGTTCACACACCAAGAGGATCATCACCCTCCCGTGAAGGAACACATTCTGCCCACTTGTCTTTACCTCTACAGAAGACACTGGAGCACTCTGGGCATCCAGATGGCCTGTCTTGTGCAAAGGTCATAACTGAACAGACTTTGAACTAGACTAAGAAACAGTCTTGTAGACAACATAGGCTTCTCCTTGGAATTACCCATTACAGAAGCTTTTTCTCTTCACTGACAACATAGGAGTGTACAATAGTCACCACCTAACCAAGGCATCTTAATCTTTACAGCACCCCACCGTGCCCCAGGAACAGGTGAACACTGTGTGTTCCACCAGCCAGCAGAGGAGGAGCTGACAGGCTTTGCTGATGGTTACCTAAGGTTGATGAGCAAGGATGGACCTAGAGGTGAGAAACAGACTGGGCCTGAAGGAACAATTTTTGATCTCTCAGTATGTTGGAATAGATGAGACAGACCCACATGTCACCTTGTTCTTTGCTTCAGCTATGTGACAAATCTACAATTTTAATCAATGTTGATACTGAGGCCACTAGAAACTGCCCATCATAGGGTGCAGGTTCAGGTCAGCTGTGCCTAGATCCGGGGTCAGGAATCCTGAAGAGCAGAGGGCACAGCAATGGATGGAGACTTAAATTACACCACACGGGAAGATGTACACTCAAATCTGGGATCAACAACCCAAGCCCAGAAAACTCAGCAAGAGCCAGGGAAATGTGATTCTAAAGGGACAACAAGAGAGCACAAAGCCACTGAACTATAAGCCCAGCCAAGAGTCTCCAGCAATTTTTCAGGGACATATTACAAAGAGCTGTGACTAACACCTCAGCAGATTTCACCATCAATTAATCAAAAGGCTTCAGCCTGCAATGTGGCAGGTTTGCAGTTCAAAACAGAAGGGAAGGTGTATTTATTGAAGACTCAGGTATTTATTCCTCCAGCTACCTGGACCCCTGACAACCTCCCACCTGCAGATGCAGGGGACACCTCCAGACCAAATACTGAAGAGGATGTTTCTGCAATTGCTTTGGAGAACATGGCACAGCACACGTGCCCCAGCGTGACACTGCGGGCAGCAGGGATGTGATCTGATCTGGTTCAGCTGGTGGAGCACAGGCTAGTGAGACCCTCCCTGCTATTTAGGGAGGATTGTGAGAAAACAAGATGGGATCCTGGGAAAGGGCAGCACGTTCCTGACCATACAGTTGCACATCAGCATCTGCACAATACGCTGTAGCAAACCATCATGGAAAAGTTCAGGGGAAGATTGACTGAAGCAACTGGGCAGTTTTGACCGTTAATCCCACGCATAGCGATGGAAGGCAATACAATACAGGCCATTCAATCACAGATTATGTGGATTAGATGATGACTATCAGGGTTGGAAGGAATTCTCCCTGCATTCCACATGCCTTACACAACTGCTCGGGGAACCTGCCTTGACACAGACTGGTTTCTTCACTTCTGCCTGAAATGCCAAGCACCGACCCATGCCAGGGACAAAGCAAAGCAGAATTCCTAAACCCGTGGCTCAATTTGGCACAGCAAATCTAACCCTGCTGCATCCAAGTTGCTATGAACAGCCAGTTTTGGGAAGAGACGCTGTGCTCACCTTCCAAAGGGTGACGGTCATTCTTTGGTAACTTGGGGGAGAGAGGAGCACTGTATGGAGGGGAATCTTGGGAATATCTCTTTGTACCCCGGCCTGGTCCCTGCAGAGTGCCGTCTAACGAACTGCTTCTGTCTAGGAAAAGAGAACAAGCCCTATTTAGGAGTGGAGACTTTCTGGGAAATTCAGTCTTGCCAGAGTTACTTGACACTCGCATGCCCCGCCAGCCTGGTTAAAACTGCAACCCAGCACATCAGCATTTTATATTTTGCTTTGCAAATTTTATCGGAGAAAAAAGGTGGTGAGAAACCTAATGAAGAATCTTAGCCACGTGCTGCCATATTTCCCCCTGTGACTGACTTAATTTCTTCCCATTCCATCCCTTGGCTCATTCTGCACGATTCCTGCTCCTCCCCACCTCTCACCTTTCAGAGGCACGTAACCCTCAGACGATTTGCAAACAGCCTTGGATGACTTGCAAACACTCTGTGCCATACAGACTGCTTGATTAAACTCTACCCAAATTTTCAATCTTTTCCCAAACGGATCCTTCAAGTGTCCCCCAGCTGTCGCTGCTGCTCTTCTCCAAATGCTTCCCAACAATGGGGTTCTCCACATTGCACAGGGCAGACAAGACATCAGGCTGGGCTGCGAGACGTGCCTCTGCAGCTGGGTAAAGGCTGCACATAAAGTGTCAGTGAGTGGATGAACACAGAGGATGGAAACACGAACACGGCTGGGAGCAGCAGCCAGGCAGGTGATACTGCAAGTGGCAGCCCAAGCCACGGTCACCTGAGGAGCAATGAGGAGGTTACCTCCTCCAGCTGCTGCTCCTGGCTGGCCCCTGCCAGCTGCCCCCAGCAGGGGAGCCATGTGTGAGCCTGTGGCGTTGGAGATGAGCACGGAGAGAGGGGTGGAATGCTCACAGACACGTGGCAGGAGCTGGAGCAGAGCATGGAGCAGCCCCAGCTGCCGGGGCAGGGCGGGAAGGGCTGCTGGAGGGGTGACAAAAATACGACGGGATTGGACACCAAGGAGGACGCGTGACGCCGAACAAGGGAACGTAGGTACAGGTGGGTGGGAAGCATCAGACAGTCACAACTGAGTTGACTAGAGAGAAACACAAAGGTAGAGAAAAGTGCCTGTTCCATCAAAACCCCTCAGGGAAACGCAAGATAAGCTGCTTATACTGAGGGACTCCAGACAAGTATGATCAAAAATCACTGCAACACTATTAGAAAGAAAAACACTGTCCTCAGGACAAGTCCCTGTAAGAAACATTCATTGCCTTGGCAGAAATGGGAAACAAATGCTCTTAGTAATGTCTCTGGATATCTCTAAATGTAAAACTGTGTAAAACTTCAACAAACAGTCCCAGGACCACATGAAAAGGTGACACTTTCTAAAGCTTTTTATTTTTTCAGGTTTTGTTTTGGGTTATGTTTTCAATTGGTTGATTTTAAAAGTACTGCAAACACAGAAGGTCAGGTTGTAGAAGATAAGCCAGGGAATCAGAGGATAGTTCAGTGTAAGTGAATGGAAGGATAAACCAAAAATAGGTCTGTAGTTATGGTCTCCAATTCTAAAGGACCAATTTTAAGTAAATAAAGAAATGGAGTTAACACTGCACTCAGTAGTCACAATATGGATCATCAGGAAAAAAAGAAAATACCTTTAGTTCAAAAAAATTCCATAAACATCATGAATGTGGATCACCAGTGAGGAAATAATCTGGGAGGAGAGCCCCAAATCTAAGTGGATAAACGTTCACTTTGAGAATGATGCTGAGCACAAGCAGAGCATTTACTGGAGGTGAAAAGGACCTGCTCAGCAGGGAGCTGTATACCTCAGAGGATGGCAAGTACAGGCACCAAGTGAACTTTTAAACTCATTCTGTCTTTTGACACAGTGCAAAGGAAAGGTCAGGACTGGGCTTTCAGCTACAGAAGTGACAAGTGCGTGGGAACGGAGCTGGAGGACACTGTGCTGAAAGGTGGACTGAGAAAAAAGAGAAAAAGGTTGTCCTTGCCTGCACGTGATGGGACAGCTTTGAGGGGTATTCCACCTCACCTAACTTGGGAGGTTGGTGGGGTGGAAGAGAAGAACATCTGCCCATGTCTAGGTGTGCACCGTCCCCATCGCAAGGCTGTCAGGATGGACGCCTTTGTGGTCAGGGAAGGCCGCTCACCTCTTCTCATCAAGTCAAAGTCCAAGTCCAAAGGCCTACCTCAGGCTGCTTTAACTTGCCCTGAGTGCACTGGTACCTCCTCCCCCCCTGCAGAGACTGCTGACACAACCAGCTCAGGTCCTGATGCCTGTGACACCCAAACAAACACATTCAAACCCACAAAAATGCGTTTGAACAAATTCCACCCCTCACTTCCAGTCGCAGCCACGCTGAACCCCGGGGCAAGGCTCAAAGGTTAAAAGAAACAGGACAGGAATGAAAATATACACCACTGACTAAGAAGTAGAAGTCAAATATTTGAACATCCTCAAACTGAGGATCTGAGGGTGAGGAGGAAGCCAACACATAACTTCAGAAGGCGCACATGAAACCCTGGGTCTGCTACAGTGAATTCTAACACAACCAAGTGACGCGCTGCTCAGAGTGACTGGAAACACAGTGCTAATATTTTTTTTAAAAAGGCAAAAATTATTTTGGCAACGAAATGCTCGTGTCTGACCTCAGCAGTACCATAGACTTGTAAGAAGATCTGAAGGAAAGGGTAAGTAAAATACTGCAGTAAGTAAAATAAACATGGCACAAACTGCAGCAGGCGTTCATCAGAGGAGACAAACCCAACAGCTTCCTTGTCATGGGAAAGCAACTGATCTATCAGGTGAAGTGTGGTCAGTCTCATTTAAATGGAATTCAGCAAGGTACCATTTGATAAGGAGAACATCAGGATTACAAGAAGTTTTGTTGTACACAAAACCACCTGATTTGATGGGAAAGGCAGTCAGCAGAGCACTGAATGAGAACATAAGACTGGAGAGCAATTGCTAATGAATTTTCTTGAGGATCTTTCTTGAGCCCAGTGACACTCAATACTTTTATTGGTAACTTTGGCACAAATTTCAGAGATTCACTGACAAAATCTGATGGTGTCTTCCCACATCAGGCCAGATAAAGTAGCATTTGAAATGCAGAAAAAAGAAATAGAACAGAGTACCAGAGAGGAGCTAAATCCAACAGCAAAATACAGACGTGTACATGAAACTTTGTACCATGAGCTGGGAACCTGCAGCTGACAATATGAGATGAATAGACTATGTGACCAGAATGTGTTGATTATCACCTGCCACAGGGATACAGTAATGAAAAGCAGCTTCCAGAGACATTTCTTGTCAATAAGGTGGTGCCAGTGCTGTGGCACCAGCTCTCCATGAGCTGTTCCCCAGTGTGCTGGGTGGCACTCTGGTCACTTTCTGAAGTTTAATGCAACCACCACTAGATGAGGAGAGCAGAGAGCCTTTCTTACCAGAGCAGCCAAAAGGCAAACTCCCCTGAAGGATGTGACTGCTCTCTAACTTCCAGAAGACATTGAACTAAGTTAAGCTAGAAGATAATGTTAAGACAAGTAGATACGGTTACCAAATTGCCCAAGAATGAATTTAGGCTAGAAACTAAAACATAGTTTCTAAAAATTCACCAAAAACCTCCAGTGGAAAAGCAAAATCCCCAATTCCAGAGTTAATTAAACCAACAGCAACTGTGGTGTTTGTAATAACAGGACTCAAACATCAGTGGTCCAGAAGGTCCCTCCAGGCCTATGTTTTCAGATGGTTCTGGGTCAGATCTACCTTTTCAGCTCATTCCTGTTCCTATTAACAGGAATTAACTTCCCACTTTCTTGCAAATCTGTTGTTTCCTGATGTCCAACTTGATCTATTTCCCCTTACATCCATGATTATGCCTTGCTTAGCAAGACAGAAAGCCAGGATGCAGCTGACCTAAGGGCTGCTGCAGACCTTCCTTCTTCTGCTCCAAATACACGCATAAACTCTGCTGTAAGGGTGCTCCTGTCAAGTGAGTTTGTTCTGGGAATTGAGACCAGCTCCCAGAACTAACCATTGATCGTTTTCTGGAAGAATCAGCCCCATTCAGGCACACAATCACTTGTACTGTAGAGGAAACAAGGCAGAACACACAGAGTTGAAGGTGAGACCACGGCAGACTCGACGCTTGGTGTAATTTAAACTGATGTAAATCTGCATCCTCATTCTTCCATGACCAGCCCTAACTTCTCAACATCACTGGTACTGTTTCCTTGTCCTCACCAAAAGCCACTGTAATGTATAGATAACAATGTTTATCATCTTCTTTCAGGTGCCTGAGACACCAGTATGAACTACAGGACTAGGTGTCATCACTTCTCTGGACTGTGGTTAATCTTTTTTTAATCCCTGCAAACACTCCAGAGAAGAGTTCAGGATGGGCAGGTCTCAGCATCATGTCATATCTGGTGCTATGCCTGAGTTTCCCTGGATTCTGACTTTGCTCTTTATCCTTTTCTACCCTGCCAGGCAGCCCAGTTCTTAGCACAGACACCACTCATGGTGGCTAGAAACCACATGTGTGAGCTACAGGATCCTCTCCATCCAAGCCTGCTACCATGTCCAGACCCTGAGTCCTCTTCCTCCCGTTCTGGTTTTGCTCTGTCTCATGCCAACAGGGTACTTCCACACTGGAGCATGGGGATTTCTTCTAATTGAGGGTTGCCTAGAGGGGTAACCTCTAGTCCCCGTAACTAGACACAGTGACTCCTGTACTTGTCACAGCAGCAAACCCACTTCCTACAGCTCCTCTTCTTACAGCACAACACAGCTCCCTGCTCCCAGCACTGCTGGCTCCAGCACAGCCCCAGCCTGCAGGCAGCTGACCCACCAGGAAGGAAGCAGAAGACAGTCACTTTGAGACCCTCATGTTCTTTAGACTCTTGCTAATCCCTTCCCCTGAGCATGGGCACTTTGCGAGATGCAATGAAGCCCTGTGGCATCAGGCTGCTGCCCCAAAGCTTCACACTTAGCATCTTTTCCTTAAACAGCTCTTCCTAAGTGAATTATCCTTTTACATTAGAAATTCTTGCTTTTTGTAATTTTCATAATTATGGTCAGAACCATAATTGTCCAAAGAATTAACTTGGGAAAGACCTAAAACAGTACAACAGATTTTTGCTTACTCGGGGGGCAGAAAGGGAGTGGAGGAAGCAAGACAGGAGAGCAGATCAGCACAAGGCACTGCTCAACTACCTGAAAAGGGTGCAGGTAGCTTTCATCCTCTCCACGACTGGCATTCCTGCAGTAGTTGTTCCCCCAGAGCCACCCAGCCAGCCTGGGGTGGCAGATGTTACCCCAGGGTTTGCTGCCACTACACGGCACTGCAGGGAAAACTATGGGTCTTCTGGTTTTCCACTGCTTTTGCTTAAGAGAAATTCTGCAGCCTGATGATCTGCACTGTGGCATGAACTATCTTGCCAGGGGTGTGTTGCTCCAACTCAGTGGAGCATTAGCCATGCCAAGACAAACAAAGCCACTCGTGCCTCAGATCGCTGCAGCGTGCGTCATCCCGGAGCGGGTCCACGTTCACCGAGGGCTGAATGTGCTGCCTGTTGCCAGCACGTTCACAGCCAGTGTGGAAACCACTCTGCTAGGCTTTAATTCAATTTCTAATTACAATTTAGCTAATGTTATCACTCTTCTATTTCTCAGGCAGTCTTTCACCTGGATTTCTAAATGGATGAAGTCACTACAATCAGATTACAGGAAGCGGGAAGGACTCAGGGACAAGGAGAGGAGGGAAGACAAGGAGACAGCACAGATGAGTGGAACCTACAGGCAGAGATGGAAATCAGACTGACAGGCAGAAATTACAGCAACCTGAATCCTGCACAAAAAGAGCCCTGTGGGCATGATACTAGGTGTGATGCAATGAACCCTGCAGAGGGCTCTGAAACCCACGCCTGCCTCCTGAGATAACGATAAAAGACACAGAGCACCTGGAGTCCCTACAGTGCCGCCCCCGCCCCAGCTCCTACCTGGTAGATACCTGTCGTGGTCGTACTCGTGTGAGCGCTGCATGTGGCTGTTCTGAGTGAAAGGCTGGTTCCCAAAGAGGTTGTCACTGCGAAGATTGTGGCAGAGCTTCTCCAGGAAGCGGAGGACGTAGGTGATACTGTTTACTGCTGGCAGGTTCAGAGTGTGCTGTTCCCGATCAAACACAGCTGGAGACAGAAACAAACAGAGCCCAAAACGTAAACCCCCAGCAAAGGCAGGAGGCTACGCCCAGGGCTGCACAGCCAGCTTCTGTATCTCAGCATCGCTGCTCTAGACTAGAGCAAACAGCAGCGGCTGCCTCCCGCCGGCTGCGCGGGTGAGCTCGCCTCCCCGGGACAGGCCACGACCAGCCTGCTGCACCCAGTGCCAGGCACGGGGCACGGCACCTGGGAAGCTGAGTTCCAGGGAATGGAAAGGCATTCCAGGAGGGGGCCTGCACATCCAGGTAAACATGGGCTTAAAAGAGAAATTAAACGTCAGTCTCCGTCAGGAGTTGTGAAAATCCCGCCCGTTCTGCCTTCTCCTGCGGGCTGGGCAGTGCTGGGGGACAAGAGGTGAAGCACAAGGCTGCCTGGCTGGCACCAGGGCTGCCCTCTGTCTTCTCCAGCAGCTCTGCCTGGAGGCCACGCTAACTGCTTTGCATCAGCCACCAGCTGTTGCTTCACTGACACAGATGTTTGGCAAGAAAGAGAAGACAGAAATCTTCTGTCTGCCCCTGGCCCATGACTGCACCAAGCTTCAGGACAGACATCTTCCAAGGGGTGAACTCCTGCAATGACATCTCTGAAGGCAAAGTGCCGTGGGCCAGTTCTCACCTGAGATGACCTCTCCCCCATGGCCTTGTTTTAAGAAGGAGAAGACTGTTTTCTGATGATAAGCACAATCAATGCAGGCCTGTACTGCTTGCTGCAGGACAACAGAAGCTCGAGCTGGTCCAAAATGGTCTGGCAGCTGCTGAACTTTCTTCTTGTCTAGGTGGGGCCCAGTGCTGCCGTTCTTGTTCAAGTAAATGCAAACTGCCAAGATGAGAAATGTGTTTGCCATTAACCCACTCGAGAAAGTAAGAAACAGATGCCTAAAATTCAACCTGAGAGATGCTGAGATTTTAAGACTGTCAAATCACTCACACAGGGGAATCCACCAAGACTGCCTGTCTGCATCCTAACAGCGGAGCCACGTACAGAGAGGAACCACCTCCACAACCTTTCTGCCTCACACTCACCTTCCAAGCTGCTGCTGTTTCTCCTACACTTTACTCAGCACTCAGGCTGCAAAGTGGTCCCCATGGCAGCCAGGTAAGGCAGCTGTGATGTTCAAAGGAGATGAAGGGACACAGCCCCCATTTTTTAGGGAAATTGGGTTCCAAGTTCCTCTGAAAACTGGGCAATTCTCTTCTAAAGGAAACGGAGGGCTCCGCCCATATCCAGTGCTTGAGCAAACATAAAAATCAGCTTTGCATTAGACTTTACTGCCCAGATTAATCTTCAGCTACATCTCAGAGTTGTAGCAGAGCATATAATCTGCACTGCTGCTCCTACTCCTCCCCTGCTTCTTGTTCCCTGTTTGCCTCCATGTCCTGGCTGAAGCTGAACAGATCATTGCCACTGTCGCTCTGCATCTTGCTGCAGCTTCAGCAGCTGTGCCTGGCACGGCTGGGGAGAGCTCTGAGCTCCCGAGGTGCTGCCCCCTGCACTGCCTCTGGGCACCAGGGGCCACAAGAAGTTCCCTTCGAGAGCTGTGGAGTCATTAGTGTGCAAGTGGTAACCCAGGGAAAGGGGTCCCTGCACTGATCAGATGGACTTGCAACCTTCCTACAACTTCATGATTTCCAAAATGGACAGAGATAAACGAACTGATCTGACCCTGTGTGCCTCTCTCCTCCTCCTGACACACTCTCTCTCACGCAGCCTCTCTGGAATGGTAACGTTTGCTAGAGTAGGGGTTTAGGAATAAATGGGAGCAGCTTGGTGTGTTGCTTTCTGACAGCTGTAGCTCCTAAACTGTGCAATCTTGTCAAGAATGTGGTTCAAGACCCTTACCTGTGGGAGCCTGCATGGCAGAGCTGGGGATTGTTGCAGCGTCCTGAGGCACAGTGCTTGTGTCTGGTTCTGGGGTACTGGTTGTTGGAGAGGTGGGTGCTGGGTTCAGCAATGTCCTAGGTTTCCTCTGCAGAAAAAGAGGAGATATTTCTCCTTTTACCCCTGCTCTCCTTTACCACCCATGATCACTACACTCTCCTTTGCATCCAACAGACAAGGCACTGTGGAACATGACACACTTCTGATGGTGATGACGGGGAGTCTCAAGAACCTAGTAACCAATACATGTGTATTTTATAAACCACAATCCTGAAAAAATAGCAAGCCTGAGATCTGCCACCTCTGCTTGACTTAGGCTAGCTACACACAATGCATGGAAGAGCTTCTTCCACTATTTGGCCATCCTGTCATGATCACAGCATCTGCCATGCTACTTCACAGCTAATGCAACTCCAAAGACACAGTTGGTTGATGGAAATGATCTTTAGGACACAGACATTCTCTACAGCTCTGGGGCTGGACTTTGAGAGATACTCCCAGCCCACATACCCCTTTGGTCTCCTACTTGCTGCAGTCATACAGCCAGAGGCTGAGACAAACGTGCACAAACACACGCATGCACCATCCCATGGCAGAACTTGCAGCACCTGCTTTTCACCCGCCTGCATCAGCATCAGCTTTTACCTTACTGCCAGGCTTGGGGCCTCTCTTTCTGGGGAATTTCAAAGGCTCCACTGACTTGGAGGGTGTAGGCATGGGGTGATGGATTAGCGCTTTGGTCGTTCGACCACGCTTCTTCCCTGTTTTGCGACGCCTTTGCCCTTGTTGATGCCCCAAAACAGTCTTTGTGCTACTGTGCATGCTAGGTTTCTCCGAGTTTACTTCGGAGGCAGGTAAAGGGCTCTTTGGAATCACAACTGAAATAAAAAGAGAAAAAGCAAATATAATTAAATCAGGCGAGAATCAAAACAAGAGCAGCCTCCATCTTTATACAGTGTCACATGGAAAAGCCTGGAGTATTCTCAGCCCCCTGGATGGAGGCTACTGCTCTCCATGCCGGAATAAAAACCAAATGCAACGATCCTTGGTTCAGCACTTGAGCTGTGGGACACTGTGGCTTAGCCTAGATGGGCTGAACTCCAGAAGGATCATGCTTTCAGCCATACCTTCCTTCCTGAAAAAAACTGGCACCTACACCTCTTCCCTCTGCGAGTGGTGACCTGCCAGAGATCATGTAAACACACTGAAAGCATTCCTCAGGGAAGGATCAGTCAAGACCTGCCTGGGAGTCACAGAGCCAGAGCTGTGCTGGAAACCCCCTCTCTCAAGGTAGAAGTGAAATTTGCTCTGTCCCTAGATTACCAATGAACTGGAAGGTACCAACTCCATCCTCGATGCCTGCAGGGACTATTGCTCCTGGCTGTGAGCGACAGCTCATCTCAGCTGGATGAGCAGACCTGCCTCTCTCACCTACTGCCAGGGGTAAGTGAAGTGTCAGCACATGGTCTGTTCCTTCTTATAGAGTCATAGAGTCATCAGGGTTGGAAGGGACCTTTGAAGATCATCTAGTCCAACTGCCATGCTAGAGAAGGATCACCTACAGTAGATCACACAGGAACATATCCAGACAGGTTTAGAACGTCTCCAGAGGAGACTCCACAACCTCTCTGGGCAGCCTGTTCCAGTGCTTTGTTACTCTCACAGTCAAGTTTTTTTCCTTATGTTTAACTTGAATCCCCTGTGTTCCAGCCTGTGTCCATTGTCCCTTGTCCTGTTGTTGGACACTGCAGAAAAGAGAGTGGACCCATCCTCCTGACATCTGCCCTTTAGATATTTATAAGCATTTATGAGAGCCCCTCTCCTCAGTCTCCCTCTTCTCCAGGCTAAACAGCCCCAGCTCTCTCAGCCTTTCCTCACAGGGCAGGTGCTCCAGTCCCCTGATCATCTCTGTGGCCTGTGCTGGACTCTTCACAGTAGTTCCTTATCCTTTATGAACTGGGCAGCCCAAAATTGGACGCAGTTCTCCAGATGCAGCCTCACCAGGGCAGAGTAAAAGGGCAGGATAAGCTCCCTTGGCCACACTCTTCTTAATGTCCCCTGGGATGCCATTAGCCTTCTTGGCTGCAAGGGCACATTGTTGGCTCATGGTCAGCCTGTTGTCCACCAGGACTCCAAGGTCCTTCTCCCCAGAAGCTGCTCTCCAGTAGGTCAGCCCCCAACCTGTACTGATCCAACGGGTTGTTCCTCCCCAGATGCAGTACTCTACACTTGCCCTTATTGAACTTCATTAAGTTTCTCCTTGCCCAACTGTCCAGCCTGTTCACATGAAGTCACACTGAATGGCAGCACAGCCTTCTGGTGTGTCACCACTCCTTCCAGTTTTGTATCATCAGGGAACTTGCTAATGGTGCACTCCATCCCTTTGTCCAGATCGCTAATGAATGTATTGAAGAGGGCTGGATCTGGTACTGACCCCAGGGAACCCCACTGGATACAGGCCCCCCATTCTGCCTCACTTATAACAACTCTCTGAGCTCCGTCCTTCAACCAATTCCCAATCCACCTCACTGCCCTATCCTCCAGTGCACACTTCTTGAGTTTGCCTGCAAGGGTGCTGTGGCAGATGGAGTCAAAAGCCTTGCTGAAATCAAGGTAGATCACATCCACTTCTCTCCCCTCATCTACCCATCTAGTTATGTGATCATAGAAGGCTACCAGATTGGTCAAGCTTGACTTCCCCTTGGTGAATCCACACTGATTACTCCTGATGACCCTTTTTTTCTCAACATGTTCTGAGATGGCACCACAAACAAGCTGTTTCATCACCTTCCCAGGGATGAAGGTGAGGCTGATCCGTCATCTCCTCTAGTCTTCCTTTTGCCTCCAGTGTATTTAAAGAAGCCTTTCTTGTTGTCCTTGATCTCCCTTGCCAGTTTTAATTCCAAGGAGATCTTAGCCTTCCTTGTTGCATCCCTACATCCTCTGACAACATTCTTGCATTCCTCCCAAGTGGTCAGCCCCTTCTTCCATGAGCTATAAACCTCTTTCTTCCACTTGAGTTTGTTCAGTATCTCCCTGCTTAACCATGCAGGTCTCCTGGCTCTCTTACTTGATTTCTTGCTTTTTGAGATGCTCCTACCTTGAGCTTGGAGGAAAAGGTGGTTGAACATTAACCAGCTCTCTTGGGCCCCCCTACCATCTAGTACCCTATCCCATTGGATTTCAACAAGCAGTTCCTTGAAGAGGTCAAAGTTAGTTCTTCTGAAGTCCAGGGTTGTGACCCTGCTAGACCCTCTGCACCTACTGCATTTGATCCTGAACTCCACCATCTCATGGTCACTAGAGCCAAGGCTGCCCCAACCTTAATGTCTTCCACAAGCTCCTCTTTTGTCAGAACTAGGTCCAGTACTACACCTCTCTGTGTTGGCTCCTTTACCACTTCTCATGCTTTCCATGACAAAACCAGGTTTCTGGTGTCTTTGCCCACAAACCCCCTGAACTTGGTCACTGATCTTTCTCAAGTCCTGCTAAAGGATGGAGATGAAGTGGCCTAGCTCAGCAGACCGATGTTTCCTTTAGGTTTAAATTTCTGCTAAAAAGAAACAAAACAGAAATGCACTTTTTGAAAAGTGGCCTTTAGGATGTCTTGTTTTTCAGACCTGGAAACCTCGCTGTGTGTTCAACACGAGGGCTCTGAATTAGGTAAAAAGCAACCACTTTTGAAATGAGGAGCTTTTTACAGTTTTTCTAAAGAGGGTTTTATGAGCAGTTACTGTGAGCAAGGACTCATTCCCTTGGCACAAAGACACTGTTCCCTGCCAACACCTCAGAAGCAGCAAACAGAGCAGGGTCCAACTTTCTAGGGGTCTGGAGAAGATCAGTGGGCTGCGAGGTGACAGCAGCAAGTCCTGAGTCAGGAGATTCTCCAGGCACAGGGCAGGGAGCTGACAGCTCCATTTACCACTTCACTGCTAACCAAAGCACAGAGCCAGTGAACAGCATGGCTGGTATGGGGAGATCTGTGTAAGGCCCCATCAGTGGCAGTTTATTATGGTCTTAAGTGGATGAGCCACTGGAGGTTCCTGCTTTGCTCTTCTGGTCTGACTCCACTAGCTTCGACTCTGGGGTGCCCCGTGCCTTCCATGGGAAGACTGGGCATGAACCTGGCTGCCAGGTCTGAGAAAATCTAAGCAAATAATTCATTCAGGCAGCTCAAAACCAGGACTGGTGTTATCTCATGGCAGGACTAGAGGACTTCAAGTGGGCAGATGTGCTGGCCAGGCACTCCTACAGGTCCAAGCTGTCATCAGGACTCCCAGCCTCCGGGCATGCAGGGATTTCTGTCTCACTGGCAGTGCCAAAGACGGCTGAGCAGGGGCATGAGGGCAGACAGAGCTGACCCCCAGCTGCCAGCTCCATGTCACATCAAGGCCACCTGGCTGGGACATGTTTAGGATGCAGAGGTGAGCAGCTACTGCAAAGAAGGGCCAGGATCACCAGGGTCACTCCTCCTGCTGCCCCCACCGCCGCTGCCACCGGCAAATCCTGCTACGCTTCCAGTGGCTGCTGCAAGATGATGAACTCTGCTGCTCTGAGCTCCTGCGTGCTTCTGTGAGTAACCTGCACAAAAAGTGACACACAGAATGTCCTGCACTTGTCTTCGTGTGGTTTACACCCCCCTCTCACCAAAAACACAGTGGATGATGCATCCAGAAATCAGCCCCGTTCTGCTCGTTACACAGGCAGGGCAAGATTTCTGGTACCCTCAATATTTATTTTTTTTTACATTATTTTTAGTTTTAATTTTATTCCTTTGCTTTTGTGCATCAGGGTTCTGTATCAGATGCTGGGGAGGAGTACACAGTCATTCAGGGACCTATCCAACTTGCCAAGTAATGTCTTTTTTTTTGTGTCAGGCAGATACTGTGGTAAAACCAGGGTTTTACTACTTCTTGTTTGAGATGTTAATATTAACGGCAAGGCTGCTGGCAAGCAAAAGAATACAACAGCACAAGTGCTTCTTTTACAGTCGATGGTTTTTGAGGACAGTGAGTGTCACCTGCCACAGGTGACACCTGGCACTGAGCTGTGCTAGCAGAGAGGAATGGCACTGATTGGACAGGCACTGACCCATTGCTGAACCACTGTGCCTCCCACCTTGTGTGTGCACGGCTCACCTTGGTGGAGAATTAAAGGATTTACTAGAATCCACAAGTTGATAAACCAAGGAGAAACAGAAGTTAAACACTCTGTACTTCAAAAAAAGTCTTAAACTTCAAAGGAACTGCATCCTTGGCTCCCAGGCTGGAACCATGTTGCAGAGAAATCCCAGCGCTGAGGAAAAGGAGATGGATGTCAGCTGAGCTCCTGGTGTGCAGGTTTTCACTGTCTAGTTTTATAATGAAAAATTATTTCATCTTTTGGTACAAAAAATGCTACTTCAGTCATAAAGATATTACAGGTAACGTGAATTTGCCAGCCTTAAAGAACCAGTTTTGTCTTTAGGGCAATAAAAGCTAGTAACTCAGTGCAGGCACCACACAACAGGACAGCTCATTCCATTCAGCCACGCCAGGAGTTCCCACTGTGCCCACCATCCCTGGCAGCACGTGCCCACCACAGCCCCAGCTCCCTGAGCTTAGCAGTGCAACAGGCCAAGTCACAGCTAAATGTACAGCCAGCTCAGGGCATAAATATAAATAAAATGACCTAGATTGCTGCTTTGTGCCTGGCAGTCTTGCTGAATACAATGGTGAATATGCTGCTGAATATGCACTGATGTTTTTTCCTGTGGTTGCTCCAATGAGACTGATACAACACACAGATGTTTTTCTGACCTGGAGTGATTTAGTGAAACAAAGTCTTATCATCCCACAACCCAGCGCCATTCATCAGACTTGCCTGCCTTTTTGTCTTAACCAGAATCTGAGAGAACATCAGCCTGTGGTAATTCAGTTATCTTGCTCCTACCAGACATCCTGAGCTGCGGGCAGCGTGACGAGGGGACACCAACCACTTTGGAGCAGACGTCCCACCAGCTGCACCTGTGCAGCCCCAACACCACCACTGCAGCTGGCACGCTGCAGTCCTGTCACCCTGCCATTTGTAACCACCCCCAGGGACTGAATGCTTCCTCAAGGAGCCTCAAGTTTTTGCCAGGTGCCTGCTTTCCTTCAGGATTTGAGCCCCTGATGTTACAAGGACATGGTCAAGAAGCACAGGATTGCTGTGGGAAGGAGCAGTGCAGGGTGCTCAGCTCTGCTCACCCCCACCCTGATGAGCTCCAGCTGCAGTAATGGCTGTGCCCAGCAAACTGGCTTATCTTGCAGCTGCAAACCAGCACCCACATCTCCTTTAACTGCCACAAGCTTCCATTTACTGCGTCCTGTTCAGGTGAGGGTGCCAGCCCAACAGTGAGCATCTGCCAGGGACATCCCCACCTTCCTCCTTGTACTACTTTCTCCACCCTGCACTGAGCCACTGAGAACAGCCAAATTTTCAGAAAATCAGATGGGGCTCTCCTACTTGTAAAATCAACAGTTTGCTGTCGCTGAGAAACACGGTGTCTCTCTTAAGGTCTTGGTGTTCACATGAGCTCTGAGCATGCTACCAAAACTGGTCTTGCTTCAGACAAGGAGTTGGGCTATGCAACCTCCAGAGATCCCTTCCAACTTAAATTATTGTGAACTCACATCTAATCATTTCAGCTCATTAATGTAACATAAAACTAATCGACAAGCTTTCTGCTGGCTGAACTGTCTTGTCTTGGGTCACAGAGGCATCCAACACAAGGGCAGACACGGAGGACTGGGCTGGCTCCTTGCTGGGCCAGCTGGCATCAGATCAGTTTGGATGATCAGCACCCTAAAGATGCAGTATCAAACATTGCTGAACTCAGAGCCAAAGAAAAGAGGGGCACCTGTGACTGGCTGACCATTGATCACTGAAGGATTAGTTTAAACAAGAGTCATGAGCTTCCTGCAGAAACAGAGAATTCAGGATCTTAGGCTCTATTTCCTAATGTCAAAGTACCTCTTACCGGTTGACACACGGCACCAGCAGCACCTGCAGCTGCCCACCCCCCTGTGACTCAAACTATTATTTACAGAAGACTCTGTAAAGTTGCTGTCCACACCTTGAGGGTTAGCCAATACTAGAAAGTAGGATTTGTCATGCATCAGCTTATCTCAGGCTTGTCACAGCTTGAACAAGACAAAATTATGTTCTTGGGATAAATATAGCAAAGCCAACGTGTAGGTAAATATGGAACAGAAGAGTTGAAGATGGAAACAGTTTCCTACTTTTCTCTCCCATACACCAGCCATTTAACAGTTTGCTGGACCACAAAACCTGAAACCTCTATCTGACATTTGACAAAGGCTACTGTACCCTCAGATGCAGGCATAGCTCACACCCCTTCTCTCCAGAGGCATCAGACCACTACAGTGCCCCAAAACACAGAGGGTGGTTTCTGAGAAGACTGCAAATGCTATTCATATCCATTTTAAAGCACCTGTGAAAAGACCCGGTAGGCCACTCATGCAGTGTTTCTTTGGTTGAACCTGAGAATGGTTCTAAACACTCACCATGAGTGTCCCACTTCTTAAAGGCTTAGAAATCTGCACAATTTGGAGCAGCAATACTCTTATTTTAATTGTTTGCATGTGCTTGGTTGAGCTCTGCACACCACAGATGCCACTGTACATCCCACTGGCACAAGCTGTGGCATTTTTATGGTTGCTATATTTACAAAAATAACTTAAAAAACCCAAAAGAACTAAAAAACAGTCTCAGGAGTCACAGTGATACCAGCAACTGCTATTTGCTTGTTGCACAGGTCTTACATTTACAGCTCTCGAGGTGGCATTCCTGTGGCACTAAACCATAACTTGGTGCTTCCCAAAGGCAGTGCAGCCAAAAAAACTTGTCGTGGTTTGGGTCTAACATGACAATAAAGAACCAGCCCCGAGGCCGCTCACTCAACTTGCCCCACACACACTCTGGGATGAGGACAAACCCCACTAGAAGTTTGTGGGTCGAGACAAATGACAAGGAGGGTTCTTCACCTATTAAGGTCCCGGACAAAACAGGCTTGACTTGGGGAAAAATAATAGTTTAATTGCACACTGATCAAACACACACAGGGCACAGACACACACAGAGCAGGGCTCACACACGTTACCCCCACCCCTCCCTTCTGCCCGGGCCCAAATCACTTTGTTCCCCATTTCCCTCCCTCCTTCCCCCCAGCGGCACAGGGGGATGGGGATGGGGTTTAGAGTCACTTCACAGTCTGGTGGTTCCTGCTGCTCCTTCCTCCCCAAGATGGATTCCTCACAGTCCTCCCCTGCTTCCCCACGGGGTCCCTCCCGTGGCAGAGAGTCCTCCACGAACCTCTCCTCCATGAGTCCTTCCCACCAGGTCCGGAGCAGCTGCTCCAGCGGGGGCTGCCCACAGAGTCAGGGGCTGCTTCGGGAACAGGCACCTCCCCTGGCCCGGGGGCTTCCACAGCTGCATCAGCCGAGTCCACTGGCAGCAAATCCGAGTCCACTGGCCAAGCTCACCCCTCCTGGTGTCCTCAGGGAATGTTCCACCGTGCTCCTCCATGAATGCAGGGGGGACAGCTGCCATCTCCCCATGGGCTGCAGGGGAACTTCTGTTTGGGTCTTTCCCTTCTTCCTCACCAACCACCTGGGATCTTCACCCCAACACTGCCTCTCACCTCTCCTGCTCAGCTCTTCTTTCTTTTTTACCTTCTAAGTGCTGCTCTGCTCAGCTCTTATCTCAGTTCTTTCATATGTTAATGGCAGAGGCGCATCTATTGTCCCTCTAATGGCTCCTTGGCTGGTTTTGGAGCAGGGGGAGCTTCTCAGCTCTTACAGGAGCCACCCCTGGGGCCCTTCCCCCACTACCAAAAAAAATGACACCAAACCAGCACACCTTCCAGGAGTTCACTACACTTTGCAATGCATCTCAGAGAGATGCTGCCAACACACCAACCACCAGAGGTTTAGCAACTTGCCTGAAGTGCCAAATCAGTAATAGTATTGCAGAACATCCCAAATGTCCTACCTCTACTTACAACCACACGGGGATATGCAAAAGAGAACAACTGAAGATTGCAGTCGGCGCTGGTGGAGCTGGAGACCAGAAAACCCCGATTCTGCACCCAGAACTCACAACCCTAAGAGCCCTCTGGATCATCGAGGCTGCCCTTCTGTGCACCACTGTCCACCCCCTTCACCCAGTCATGTGCCAAACCCAAGTAGGTAATTTTAGCCAAGCACAAAGTGCATCTGGCTAAAACATTTTCTGAAACAAAAGTGACAAAAAAATCCAGTACCACAGTCCCCGGGAGGAATCGGACCTACCGAGGCAATGTCAATACAGCTCAAAGTTGGCCTTGCAAACCTCAAGGGTCTGGACTGGCCAGCTGATAGAAATTTACTAAAATGATGACTTTGCTGTGCTAAGTTAGCTGAATGGGTAACTTTTAAAACAATGTGCTTTGTGTTAGTGATGCCACGCATCCTGCAGGTTGTGAGAACATCAAGTCTTCTGAGACCTGTCTCAGACAACACTCAACATTCACGTTGGTTCTGGACTCACCTGGGTGATCTACCAGCAGGCAATTGGAGATAGGACAAGGACAGGAGACAGGATGAAGAAGACAAAGGACTAGAATCAACAAAGACCCCCACAGGAAACCCTCGAGCAAGCATAATTACAAAAATGACTTTGTAAAAGAATTCTGGGAACTCACTGACATAAAACTGAATATGCATGTTTTTGGTGTATATTAGTTGGGGTGTTTTGCTAACTCGTTGGAGCACTTATGGTGGAGAATCCCCAGTGCTGCAAGAAAGAATAACTGCTCAATAACAGCTTGTTTGTTGTTACTGGGTCTTTATCTTGGAATCCTTACCCAGCTGCACCCAGTCTCCTACTTCAGTGAGGAGTGTTAGAAAGCAAGGGGGTTTGGAAGCTCCGAACTTTGTTTCACAGGCACCACATGGATGGATGTGACACAGCCTACCTACCTTTCCACAAAGCCTCTGAGATCCTCACCGAAGGCTTTTATAAAAAAACAAAGAGCCATGGGATAAGAAAAGTATTCCATAGGGATAAAGCAAGGGCTAGAAGAGGTAGGAGCAAACAGTCATTCTTGTGGAGGAAAGAGGTCTATGTGCACAGGGATCGGTGATGGGATCTGCCCTGCTCAACATGTTAATGAGTGACCTGTTGATTGAATAAGGGAGCTGATAAAGTTTTCTAATGATTCACACTTCCCAGGGTAGACAGGACAGTGGCCAAACCAGGAACAGCTCCCAAACAAAGCTGGGAGACTGATTTTCAGGGCACGAGAACAGCAGGTGACTGTTACACTAATAGACATAAAGAAAAGAGCCTGGAGAAAACCATTCCTACCTTCAGATGCAAAATGATGGGCCCTGAGTTGCCTGGTGCTCCTTCAGGAGGGATAACTTGGGCTGTAATGTTCATGGCACAATAACATTAGCTCAAAGCATATTAGTGGCCAGAAAGAGACAGGGAAAAATATTTCACTTTGGAAAAACAAGCAATCAGGACATTGGACGTCACGGTAGAAACCAACTTAACAGAAGTCCTCATTACACTGGTTAAAAATCAAGCAAAAAGTCCCCAAAGCTGCAGCTGATCCCTGGATTCTCATTTCCACAGAGTTCCAGCCTTTCTGGGGAATATCTTCAGGCAGGGCTGTGCTCTGCCTTACCCTGCTGCATGCCAAGAGCCACCCCGAGTCTGCCCTTCACTGAGCCTGGTAAGAAAACTCTTTGATCAGACTGAGCATTTTTAAAAGTTCCTTCACACTACTTGGGCTCCTTGAGTACTGGGTGCAGGTTTGGGCACTGCAGGATAGGAAGGACATGGAGGTGCTGGAGAGGGTGCAGAGAAGGGCAACAAGGCTGATGAGAGGTCTGGAGAACAGGTCTTATGAGGAGAGGCTGAGGGATCTGGGGCTGTTCAGCCTGGAGAAGAGGAGGCTGAGGGGAGACCTCACGGCTCTCTATAGCTACCTGAGAGGAGGTTGTAGTGAGGTGGGTGTTGGCCTCTTCTCCCTGGTGACCAGTGATAGGACAAGAGGAAATGGGGTCAAGTTGCACCAGGGGAGGTTCAGATTGGATATTAGGAAAAACTTCTTCCCAGAAAGAGTGGTGAGGCCTTGGAACAGGCTGCCCAGGGAGGTGGTGGAGGCCCCATCCCTGGAGATGTTCAAAAACGGGGTAGACATGGTGTTTCAGGAGACGGTTTAGTGGTTAGGGGTTGTAGGGTGGATGGTTGGACTTGATGATCTTGAAGGTCTCTTCCAACCATGACGATTCGATTATTCTGCTTAGCCTACAACATAAAATATTTTTTAATGCTTTTAATCAGTTTCCAGCATGATTTTGCAGACAGTAACTCCCATTATGACTTAGCAGTTATTGATGCTTTTTAGAGTATAAACATAGGTGTGCAGATATTTCTCAATGCAGAGGAAAGTGCTTTGAGTCCTGACACAAGTGTTACGGATGTGCAACACAACAGACTTATTCATCAGAGTGTCCTGGGGGTCAGCACAGCCCCCATTCCACTGATGGCAAAATGAACAGAGATAAGTGACTGGCTCATGATCAGTGACAAAGGCAGCCCCAGTGCTGTGTAGAGCAAGGATGTCCAAATCGTGGTCCTCAGCAAAAGCCATTTTCAGTTTAGTGCTGAGCACACAGATGTACTTAGTTCCAAAACCCAGGTCTTCATTTGTCCCCAACATGGGAAAGAAATTCACTGCTTTGTAGCTGCTGGGCAGCATGATCAAACGGATGGGTAAACTGAGTCATGAATCTTTTTTATCAAAAACTGCAAAGGCATTTTATAGAACACCAGTTGGATACGGGAAGACAGCACCACACCTGCCACCACTGGAGCAGCCAAGCAAGCTTCTCCCTGAATAGCAGCTCAGAAGCCCCTCATCTCTCACATGTTTGCTGTGGAACATCTGCACAGCCTGCCATAAATGTGTCACGCTGGCGGTACATGGCTGGAGCTTGGAGAAGCAGCACATTTCTGTTTCTTCAACCCCTCTTTTCCTCCCATCCCCACTTCCAGCTCCCAGTAGGCAAAGCAAAGGAGCACAAAGACCATGCTGGGAACAGACCTGGCACAGGCATTTACACCAGGGAAAAATGGCAGATTTGGACAGCTGGGCTGGTTTGAGGGATTTAATGTGAGGATCTGGAGAGAACAAGGAGCTCTCAACAGAACCACAGACAAGTTAACTCTGGATCCAGCTCTGCAAGGCCAGTGAGATGCTCCTTTGTGGGTGCAGCCAAGAGCACAGGGGCCACCAGCTCCCCCAGCCTTTCTGGAGCACAGCTCCTTCTCCTAGCCTGGTTATCAGGTCAGACAACCAGGAGCTGCAATGAGCCTACAGGGGCACATGGTTCAAATGCAGAGGACAAGCAAATGCCAAATTTGTCTACAATCATCCTCTTCATAACCCAAAACAGCAGTTTTCCTCCTGTCCCCATCCCACTACCCCTTATTCCAAATAAACTGGCTGCAACATAACCTGGGTTGTTGCTTGCTGTGATCCCCTTATTAGTCTCATCTCCAACCCATTGCAAAAATTCAGCTGTTGTAACAGTGTGTTGTTTTAATCAGCTGTGAAGCAGTTATGGAATGAAAACAGAGACATTCTGAGCTACAAAAAGGAGACAAGAACCCAGCTGGGCAGCTCCAGAGTGAGAAATGCATCAGAAGAGTTGAAATTCAAGCTCCTGACTAAGGGGATGCACAAGTGGGTGACAGCAGACATACGGGGGCAATCAGGAAGCTCCAAGAGAAATCACAATTCTGGTATTTATTGGCAAAGTCAGAACTAAATCAAGTCAAAATCTGAACTTCAGTACTCAAAGCTTAATTTGATTACCCCAAAGCCAGACTGAGATCATCTCCTGCATGACAGCACCAGGGGGCACATGGTGAGTGCTCCAGCACCAACTGCAAGAGCTCAGCTGTTCCATGGATGGTACAGGAGCAGAACTGGCAACATTGGTCCTGACACAGATACCAACAACATAAACAAACTCATTTCTATGCATCAGAAAAACCATTGTACTGCAGCTCTCCCAGGTTTACTGCTTCAGGAAAGGCCATCAGCAGAGCAGAAAGCTGCCAAAAGCACCAGGGATGACTGGAAAAAAAGAAGACCCAGAGAACTACAGGCCAGTCAGTCTCACCTCCGTGCCCGGCAAGATCTTGGAACAAATCCACCTGAAGACCCTGCTAAGACATAAGAACATCAAAAGGGTGATTGGTGACAGCCAACATGGCTTCACTAAAGGCAAGTCCTGCCTGACTAATTTGGTGGCCTTTTACGATAGGGTCACAGCCTCGGGGGACAACGGCAGAGCAACAGATGTCATCTACCTGGACCTGTCCAAAGCTTTCAACACTGTCCTGCACAACATTCTAGCCTCAAAACTGGAACAATATGGATTTGATGGATGGACCACTTGTTGGATAAGGAACTGGCTGACTGGTCGCTCCCAAAGAGTTGTGATCAGTGGCTCGGTGTCCAAATGGGGGCGTGTGATGAGTGGTGTTCCTCAAGGGTTGGTACTTGGACCAGTGCTATTTAACATCTTTGTCAGCGACGTGGATGGTGGAATTGAGTGCACCCTCAGCAAGTTTGCTGATGACACCAACGAGGGAAGGGATCCATCCAGAGGGACCTTGACAGGCTTGAGAAGTGGGCTCGTGCAAACTGCATCAAGTTCAACAAGGCCAGGTGCAAGGCTCTGCACCTGAGTCGAGGCAATCCCATGCACAAATACAGGTTGGAGTAAGGATTGAGGACAGCCCAGAGGAGAAGGACGTGGGGGTAGTGGTCGACCAGAAGTTTAACATGAGCTGCCAATGTGCACTTGCAGCCCAGAGACCCAACCGTATCCTGGGCTGCATCAAGAGAAGCATAGCCAGCCAGTCAAGAGAGGTGATTCTCCCCCTCTACTCTGCTCTGGTGAGACCCCACCTGGAGCACTGTGTCCAATTCTGGAGTCCCCAGCATTAGAAGGACATGTAAACTCCTCGAGCGTGTCCAAAGGAGAGCCGCAAAGATGATCAGAAGACTGGAGCACCTCCCCTATGAAGACAGGCTGAGGAAGTTGGGGTTGTTTAGCCTAGAGAAGAGGAGGTTCCAGGGTGACCTTATAGCAGCTCTCCAGTATCTGAAGGGGGCCTACAAGAAAGCTGGGGTAGGGCTTTTTACACGGGTGTGTAGTGAGAGGGCAAGGGGCAATGGTTTGAAACTTAAAGAGGGGAAATTCAGGCTAGACATTAGGAAGAAGGTCTTTCCTGTGAGGGTGGTGAAATGCTGGAACAGGTTGCCCAGGGAGGTTGTGGATGCCCCCTCCCTGGAGGTGTTCAAGACCAGATTGGATGAGGCCTTGAGCAACCTGGTCTAGTGGAAGGTGTCTATGCAGGGGGGTTGGAACTAGATGATCTTTAAGGTTCCTTCCAACCCAGACCATTCTATGAGTCTATGACTGACATGATGTCTGGGCCACATAACAGTCCTCAAGAAAATCCCAGAGCCATGGTCTTAGGAAGCAACCAACCTACATACTGGGTAAGACCTCAGCTTCTGCAAGCATGCCCAAACCAACCTGAACTACACCTGCATCAGGACAGAAGCCACAAGCTTCTTCACAGATTTACAGCCCACAGGAAGTTTCAAACAGCATGGCTATTTATATCCAGCTAGCTCAAGGACACACATTCAGTTAAAATATGTGGCATGAGAGGCCACCTCAGTCAATCTTCTGCCTCTGGGAGTTAATAATCAGTGGGTTTCCAAAGACTCACGTTGAGAATCAAAATGTTTCTGAACTCTTGTCATATTCAGGCTATTCAGGACTGTTCCTAGGGTTTCTGCTTGTTCTCATCTTCTCTGAAGCTCTTTTTTTAGCTTTGGCTTCCGGGTTAAATATTAGCAGAACACCTTCAACATATCAGTGCACAAAGAACAAGGAGACTGCTAGGGGGTGCGATTTATTCCACCTTTTGTTCTTTTTTAAAGTCGTTCAGAAGTTATAAAAATAGTGAAGATCAAGAGAACTGTGGCAAGCTGCAAAAGGTCTGATTTTTACACCAAGTGGGGCTGTGTATTGAGTACGAAGTTCCTAGATTCAATAAAAATGCACACCATGGCAACACACACTTGTTCACCAAAGGCAGGGTCAGAGCTGGGCTCAACAGCATTTATCTCCCCTCTCCAAATATCAGGGAGGAAACAAAAAAAACAAAAAAAAATGAAGAAACTACCCAGCTGGTCATGAGGAGAGGATGTAATGTTCTTGCTCTCATGGAGTCACTGTGAAGAATCCCCCCAAAATGGGCTCATTTCTCTCACATGCACATACACTGCTCCAATCACAACCACCCCACTAACCATGTGCAGCCTTTACAGACCTTTGTGAGAAGAGTCTGGTCAATGATTCTGGTTCCTCTGGCACTTGCCTGCATCCAAAGTGGCAGCCCTACAAGGGACCAAGCTCCTGTCACCAACAGCTGGCACATGTGCTGGTGACAAACAGAAATGAGGCACAGAGCCCTCAATGTGAAGCCTCTTGGTACTACATGTTTAAAGCACTTCACTTCACACAACTTGGCAGCAGAGGACGGCTGGGCAGGGACACCAGCCCTGCTTGTAACCAGCAGCTCAGAGCATCCCGAGTCAGACAATTTTAGAGCCCCAGAAATAAAAGCCCTGAACTGCTGCTCTTCCTGGAGTTTGTCCAAGTCCATCCTGAAAGCACTCAGACCTTCAGCCTACACAAGCTTTGTGCCCCACCTTGCACCACAACACATCAGCTTAAGTATTGTCACTGGTCAGAGATCTTGCAGAAATGTAGCAGTGACCCCAGAGCTGTTCACCCAGAGAGGAAGGTTTCAACAGTGATGCTCCTGCAGAAACATTCTGCAAAGACTCAGGAACATCCCGAGATGTCGAAACCCTGTTTTGGGCCAGGAAGCAGGTTGGCAAATGGAAGGAAACATCATCAATACAACCCAGGCTCTCTGCGTTATGAAATATTTTAGAATAAAGCACAGAAGAAAAAGTCAAGTTGGGAGGAGGGCCAAGGCACTGGTACTAAGGACAGGCTGAGAGATGGTGGATACTCCACCCTTCCCAGCTCAGCTCCTCTTTGCTGGGGCTCTTGCCAGCCCTGAGACATCACACAGTAACAGCAGGTCTCTGTCCCACCAGATTAACTATTCCTGCTGAGCCACACAGTTTTGCTGTTTGCTGAACCATGGGTGCTGTCAGCATCCAAAGAGGGTCAGGGGAACAGCACACCCTCCTGCAGTGCTGCTCTTCCCCAAGCCTCTGGACCTCCAAAGCCAACGTGTATCCCAGGACACACATCTAAGCTCAGCCAGGATTACTGCTAAGCACCTTGGCTCTGTGCTTCAAACAGCTCAAGAATTTTTCTTGAGGTCTTCTGGTAGTGGTGGCAAAGGCAGCAGCACTGAGGTACGATGGTACTGATGACTTGGGGATAAAGAGAAAATGCCCAACTACTTTGTGTAACCTTCTCCCTCTGCCAGTACACAAGCTTCACCTGTGTGGTCCCAAATCCAGCCACCCTGGCACAAACAAATGTCACCTAGCAGGATGTATAAATTCCAAATTCCAGCTCAGTCCTGAAATGACAGCATTTAATGCTTTTCCATCTCCTCCAAGCAGCAAAGCACATGAGCTGATTGTTACCCTGCCAGCTACTCCTGGCTCCTCCACCCACCACTGTGCTCTCATCCCAAAGGAGGAAGAGAAACCAAGCAACATCAAAAATGAAGACAAGTCATAAATTATATATTACCTTTGCCCATGGGCAGACACTCTTAGCATCTGATCATCCTCTTCATTTGAAGACACCAAGTAGTCAAACAACGGTGGCAAGAGATGAAGAACTTCATAAACTTTCTATCCAGAGGCAGCATTTTGAGCCCCTCTGTTACCTGCTGGAGCTGTGGCTCCTGGCACAGCCCCACGCAAGGGCAGGGCAGGTCCTGCTGACACGCTCCGGCCTCTTCGGCAACACGGGCGGGCTGGGTAACGCACGCACCAGATGGCGAGTCCAGGAGTGTTTGGATGTGAGCTGCACTTCAACATATCCCCATGGTAACTATCTAAAACTATTAACTTTTGCTTGCTTTGCAAGCAGAGAGAAACACTCTCAAGACAGCCAAGCCCAGGGAGGGGGTGTGCTGGCAGCTGGCAGCGTGGTGAAGGCTGTGGAGGTGAGTGCCTGCTGCTCAACCCTGCCAGGCACCACGGCCTCCAGCGCACTTGCCGCAGCTCCCGTTGGCCCTGGCACAGCAGCTGGAGGACACGCTCTGCAGTAGCTCTCCAACCCCGACTGGGCGTGGGGCCTCTCTGCCAGCTGGGCTGGTGCCAAGGTAGCAACTCCACTCCTTCAAATTCCAGCGCTGGAGCTGCTTCTGGCTCTGCCCACCCAGCCTTAACGCTTTCACTGCTGCCCCTCTCCCACAGCCGGCACGGCGTCACCCTCTGCTACGGAGGATCCAGGGGGTAGAAAAGGGTGTAAGAAACCCACCACGGAACTCCAGAGGAACTCGGCATCAGCTGGAGGCACAGCACAAAGGGAAGAATGGCACAAGAACCTTCTGAGTTACGGACTGTGCTGACCACACTTGTGGCTGTGGGCAGGTTGCTGCCGGCCGCGTGTCTCCCTGCACCCTCCTTGTCAAAGCGTTTCCCTGCCCTCCAGCAGTGATGTGCTAAACACGGCCGAGCAGACTTAAGGGATTCTATCACAGGGACAGAGGCTTGTGTATCCATGTGTGTGTGTACAGGCATGGATTAAACCTGGATTTCTCGGGACCTGGAAAATGAGCTGCAGGAAACACTGTCCCTGACACAACATCTTTCAGCAGCAGTATGGTTGGGAACCTGCACAGAGCCACCAATGCTCAGTTGTAAAAAGGGCTCCTGGGGATTCCTCTAAAGGTCTCACACCTTTTGAGGCAAATCACACCTAAAGTTCCCAATACTGTAGCATAAACCCTATAAAAATGCATGCATTTATTTGAAATTTAAAGCTAGTGTGTAAATAAAGAGTTTTACATGCTTTCTTGTGTAAAGACCCAGACCTTGCAGAAAATTCCAGATAACCTGTGCCCACAAGCAGCATGTACAGGCAGAGAGCCCTGATCCCATCTGCTCAGTCCTTTTTTCCCAGCCTTTACTTTTTACTTCCCTTTGCTTTCCCTTTTCCCTTTACCTGATGTAAACAGACTCCTCAGTGCATCACCTTGAGAGAAGAGCTCAGACCTGGAAGCTGTCTCACAGAGGTACCTTAGAAGACCACAGTTTGGTTTCTCTTTCCCCAGGGGCTCACAGCTCTCTATCCCACAAACCACTTCAGAAAGGAAAGTAACTTCTCATGGATCCTCTTCCAATGTGTTTCCCTGACTATAAAGAACTGAACTTTCCTCTAGTCTGTGATTGGTTGTGAAAACCCAACTTTCCCACGGAGAGCAGAAGCAGACACATCTCTTCTCTGCAAGCCCCTGCCTTGGCTGATGGGGCTTTCCCTCATCCCCTCCCTGCTGAGGGCAGGTGGTCCCAGAAACTACAGTCATTAACCAGTCTCTTATCTCTTTCTTCTTCCTTCTCAGTGATTTTTATCACAGTCTAGTATTTCCATCTTCAATCCATTTTGCCCTGAACCTTAGCAGCAGTACCTCCACTTCTGTGTGCATCTTTCACTCACTGTCTTCCCAGATATGGTTTAAAGTAACAAAGCAACAAACCACGTTCCTTAAGTCAATTCTAAATACAATTTTCTGTACTGCTTATAATGGAGAAGGACTCTCCAAAGCAGCTTTCCAAATCCATGCTCCACTTACATCAGTGACCTGCAGCAGGATTGTTTCTATCGTTTAAGAGCCATGAAAGCTTGAGTTGCCCAAAGACTCTCTAAGGAGCAGGAAGTTTAGAAAAAGTAAAATGCATGCAAGAGGTTTTTTCAAAAATACTGCACTGGTTTTGGCTGGGCTAGAGCTAACTTTCTTTAATAACAGCTTGCAGGGTACTGTGGTTTGGGTTTGTGACCAAAACAGTGCTGATAACACCCCCATGGTTTAGCTATTGCTGAGCTGGGCTTGTAGAGTGTCAAGGTCTTCTCCATGGCTCCCGGTGCCTGGCCAGGGGGACCTGGGGGGGCACAAGCAGCAGGGAGGGGGCACAGCTGGGACAGCTGACCCCCCACTGCACAAAGGCCTGTTCCCTACCATATGACACCGAGCTCAGCAAGAAGAGCTGGGGAAGGAAGGAGGAAGGGTGAAGGGTGGGAGCGATGGCTCCTGTCCCAAGTCACCGCTCCGTGTGATGGAGCCCGGCTGCCCTGGGGTGGCTGAACCTGCTGCTGATGGGAAGAGCCAATGAATGCCTGGCTGTGCCTCGTGTGGGCAGCTTTTGCTTTACCTATCAACTGACTGTATCTCAACCCACCAGTTTTTGCACTTTTACCCTTCTGGTTCTCTGTCCCCTCCTGCTGGGGGGGCTCAGCTGCCCACCAGGACAACCCACAACAGCTGACCTATGTATTTTACTCCTTCAGTCTCTGCTTTCTTCCCAATTTACGTTTTTACTTAACATTGCTACAGACTCATACACTGCTTGTGGGCATCACAACTTCACCTAAACCTTGAAGCTCTCAGCTTGAGAAGTATCAGCTGCTGCTGCCTGCACTGTATCTCCTACAGTGTCAGTTGAGTCACTACATGACTCAAATGGAAAAGCACGCAGGCCTGGCAGATGTGGATAATTCCTTCCCGACACAACACACCTTCAGGGTCTTCCATCAAAAAAATCCATGTTGTTAGTAGTGTGCACACAGTGTATTTTGGCCTCACCTCTCTATGCTGCAATATCTAAAGACATGAAACACCATTCTACACTGTTTTGCTCTAATTCTGAATCTCTGACCCCACCAGGCAACAGGGAAGTCCAACACCTCTGCAGTATGTTTGGCTTCGATGCCCTGTGCAGCCTTCATTCAGCTGTTTCATGTATGTGTACTGTGATAGATTAATATATCTCAATATTTCTCTAGGATGACTGCTTGATGCTGTACGAATGGATGTGCAAATAGTTCTTCTGGAATCAGTCAAAAAAAGCTAATTTCTGAAACTCTGAAGTAAAGCCACAAATCATGAGCACCTCCTGTGTAAGGTAATTGCAGAAACCACCACTGACACAGTCTACCCTTCGAAGCTGCCATCCAGCACCTAGTTTAATATGAAGTCCTTCTCACCTTATATTCCTGTAAGTCCAGGATATGTGTTTAAGGATAAAAGAGCACGTGTGTAAGAGGCATGAAAAGACACAGAAGATGCTGTACACTATCTGTGAAGAGTGCCAGTGGGGATTCCTGGCCCAGAGACAACCCCAGGATGCCCAGCTGGCATGAGTGGGAAGCTGATGGAAGCTGGCTGCACTGCCACAGAAACCCCCACCGTTTGGGACACCACAGGGACCTGCTTTCCCAAACTGCTGCCAAGCTGGTGTGGAGAAGCCAAGGGTGCAGAGGATGAGCTCTGCTCCACTGCACCTTGCTCTGCAAGCCCAGCACAGCCCACCTCCAACCCCAGCCTGAGGATGACAAGGAGCAGGAGGACCAGGACCGACTGCAGGCACAGGCATCCCTGGAGCTACGTTTCCCCTGCAGTGCATGTTTATTTCAATCCCCCAGCTCCAAGCTGTGCTGCATGGAGAGAGGAGCTCCAGGAGATGCCTGGGAGCCCACAGCCATCTGGCCACCAGCCGCAGAGGAGCGCTCCCCGCAGGCCACCACACAGCCAGCCATGTCATTACCAACCCGGCACTCAGAGAGCAGCTCCTCCTCGCAGCTTGACCTCCCTTTCCCCCCTCACACACACATCTGCCCTCTTGAAAGCTCCCCTCGGCGTGGCTGGCCAGGCCCCAGCTCTACCAGCACCCTGCCCAGCTGCCTCAGCTAAGCAAACACTGGTGGGAGTGGGAGGCCCCAGAGCCCAGGAGGAGATGGGCCTGGGAGAAGCCCTGCACTCCTCCATGTCTGCTGGCAACCAGCAGAAGGGACAGATTAGAGCTGAATTAAGTTACTAGCATTAAATAAACATGCCTGGCTCTTTGAAGTCCTGCTTCCCTTGAACATGAGCTCATTTCAGGAGGCCTCTTTTCACTCAGCCTCAGGAAGCTGTCAGTCTTGATAGCGTTAACTCTTCCCAGGACTTCTCAGTTCCCCAAGGATCTCACCCTGCCAGTATCCACTGACCCAGGGTGAGAGTGTCAGTCTGTGAGCAGAGCCTGGAATAACCACCACTAGCACTGACCTCTTGCACGTGTCCCTGGGTCTCCGTGATTTAAAGGGAATTCCCACGAGGAAAGGGAACCTCCCCAACTCCACCACATGGTCCTGCAGGTTCCAGGCTGGCACACAGGGAAGTTTAACCTAAGCTGAAGGCAAGGGGGATCCCTCTGCAGTGAAGCATTCTCCAACCCTGCCAAAAGCAGCACTCTCAGGTCCTGGGAGGACTGTGCTCAACGTTTCTCCAAAAAAGGGCTGAAGTAAAGCAACAAGGGAGGAATTTAATTACAGACAAGGAAAGTTCCCAGGGCTCCCTTCTTCTGGTTTATTCCCGCAAAGTGGAAATCGGGAAGTCTGGGGCAGGAAAGGGAGGGGATAGCCACAGAGAGGAAAGTAAAATACCACCAAGACAAGGCTGATCCCTACTCCACAGCATTTTTGCATGGCTCATGCAACCTCTGCTGACTCCTGCTCTTGCTCAAGCACTTCAAAAACACAGCAGAAAGAACAGAAATCTGCCTGAGCTAAGGGCTGTCCCTGCCTGGGAGTGTGGAGATGTGACTTCTGGGGTTAACTGTTTTTGTATATGAGCAGGAACTGCAGAGTTGATGCTGATGGAGCCAATGTGAGAAGGAAAGCCTGTCACTGCTGCCTGCCAAGGGGGAGAAGCAAATGCTTCTCAAGCGGGTTCCAAACTACCACGGTGTTGCCCCCATGTTGGGGTGTTATTTCTGGATGCTCTCCTTGCTCACAGTTTCAGCTCCTGGCATGGGAAGGCTGGAGAAGAACGGAGCTGCCTGCACTGGGTACCAGTCAAGCTTCCATCCTTCTCATGAAACCTTTCACCCCCAGTTTAATGCCAGGAAAACTCCCACCCAACACGAACATGTCTTTAGCCACTCATTCAGTACCTGAGAAGCACCTTGGAGATGCTGAGCAAGAGTCTGTGACTCCAGGGCACTGCTGGAGAGGTCAGCCACCAGCCGGGAGGTCCCCAGCAGCTCTGCAGAGCCTGCAGGGTGGCAGCAAGCAGGACAAACAGCAGGAAGTGAGGGAGAGGCCAGGAACATCAAGGCCAAATGCAGAAATCCAAGATGAACAGTGAGTCTTTCAGGTCCCAGCCATAACAGAAATCATCTCCTCCCAAGGAGAGCCCAAAACCTGGCTTGCACACAGGCTGCATGAGGTGACCTCAGGTGATCCACCCCAACACCAGGCTTGCACCATGGGGACAGAAATGGGACAGCAGGAAAGCACCAGCCTGATGGGTTAGCACAAGCTGACCCTGGATTTTCCAGAGGAACAGCAGAAAGATTGCTTCCTGCTTCTCATTTTATTGACAGGCATGTGCAGGACTTGCCAGCCAGCAAGTGCCAGAGGGATGTGCTTGAGGACAATGACAGCTCCCCTGGTCCCAAACACAACTCCAATGCTAGCAAGCTAGAGACACATCTGAAAATCTCAACAGCCAACGCCTGGGCCTTTGCAAGGAACCAAGCCTCTAAACAGCAACAACAGCTCTAGGAACAAGGCAGGTACGACCTGATTCAGACCTGCTTTTCCATGATCACAGCAGAGATCCCAGCACAGAGCAAGACAACTGTCAGAAGTACAAACAGGCATAGTCCTGCAACTTAGTAGTTCTCACTGCTCCCTTATTATATCCACAAATAGCCCGGTCCCCCTGTGAAAAAGTCCCTAGAAATGTGTGTTCCAGAGATGCAGGAAAGACTCCAAGGAAATGCCTGAAGAGGAGCAGACCTCAGCAACATCATACAGCATCACTATCCCTCCAGAGACCCATCATCTTTACGGATGGCTGTCCCTTAGCACCTTGACACCAGGCGGTCACACTGCTGAAGGTACAATCATCTGTACCTATACCACACATAAAGCAACAGTAAGAAAGCCAGACAGGACACCAGATGACCTTGCTGCTTGCCTCTGCCTGCTTTGCTGCTCTTCAAGAGCTGAGCGGAGGAGGAAGACAGCTGAGCAACAACATGGGCCTTACCTTTTGTTCCAGGAGGCTGCAGATTATCTCCAGTCAGCGAGCACCAGCCTACAGGAAAGATGTCCCGGGAATCATATCGGCACCAGTAATCGAAGGCACCTCTCCAGCCATCAAATGTTATGAGGACCTCAGAACCTCTCACCTCCCCAATGGTGGCCGGGCAGATGAAGTGAGGGTTCTTCCTGTCCACTGCCTCCAGCTTCATACCTGTCTTGAAGAAGTTTTGGGATGGAGATGGTGGTTCCTGCAAGGAGAAGTTGAAAATGTGCTCAAAGAGGATATGCCAGTGCCTCCCCAGACTAGGGCTGTCCCCTCCATCAGCAAACTCACCTCCACAAGCAGAGGAAGAAGGAAGCTAGTGGGCTGGATTTGAACCCCAGTTAGCTGTGCATACACTGGCCTAGCTACACAACCACATGCCATTTAAGTCACTGCTGAAGTCCACTCCTGACTGCTCTGCCATCACCTGACTGCTGGACCAAATCCAGACAGTGCTACATTAACAGTGCACCCTGTGACAATTCTGTCATGTAACACAGGCAGAAAACAAAGCTCCAAAGAAAAGAGGCTGTGTAGGATACTCACACCTTGTTATCTCAGGGCAGGAAAACCTGAGATATGACATTCTCTCACCATCATTCTTACCCCACCTTCAGCTTTGCTAGACATGGGAGAGATCTGCCATGCATCCTTACCTGGGGCTTCATCTTCCTAGTCTTCTGTACTTGAGATACACTAGAGCCACACCAACCATCCCATACCACCGTACCTGCCTCTAGACTGGCTTCTGTCTCTCTCTGACTTCACTAGGGGTATGTGAATACAAACTACAAAATCATACTTGCAATGTTGCCTCAGCAATAGTCACACTCCTTACAAGCTCTGGTACATTAAAAAGTTTCAGAGAGATGCTGACTTTCCCACATTAGATTCCTGACTTTGAGTGGCACCTGCAGCCCAAATGAAAAACAAGCTCTGAAGCCCAAGCCCCTTGCTTAGCAGACCTCTGTCTACATCTCAACACTGCTACGACAGAGCAGCAGAGGGTATGGATCTGTCCTAGAGAAGCAGCACCGTGGCAAAGCTGGACAATGTTCATCTCCTCTGGGATTAGCACATTTCACACGAGACACCAGCTGTGATTTTGGTGCTCTGCAGTAAAGGGGATATGCCAGAAGAACATCTTCACAAGCAGCACAGTAAAATACCTTGTGAAAAATCCGGACAGGAGCCATCTCTGCTCCATTCAGAGTCTTCAGAAGGAACATGGGCCAAGAGGAGGCATTCAGCCGAAAGCCTGCAGAGAAGGAAGCAGAGATGGAGACTTGAAGGCTCTGGGGGCCACCGGATCCAGCAGCACATGCCTGCTCTGATGGGAACTTTGCAGCAGACACACATTGTGATCACCCTCCTTGTCACGCTGGAGAGTCGGGTTTGACCTTTTCCAGATACTCTGACTGCAAAATTTTATGTTGTTGAAAAGAAACATCTGGAAACGAATGTTTGACTGCAATATAAACTTATCATAACAAAAGTCTGTCCCTTGACCATACAGGCAGAGCACTTGGTGCAGCTTTACTGCTGGCAGCTTCAGTGACCCCACTACAGGGGAGACACGAATCAGCAAGTGTACACTCAGGCTATGAAATTTCTTCCTCAGTAGGGAATCTCAGCTTCTGGGTGGGCTGCTCCACCTTCTAGAGTGAGCTGCAGGCAAGCTAACCTGAAGAAATAAAAAGGCCATGACTTGGCTGGGAAACAGATTTAACCATTATAGGAAAGAATGGCAGTTTTTGGCTTGACATCTTCTGTGGGAAAAAAAAAAAGAAAGTATAGAGATAACAGGAAGGGGCTTACGGGAGGAAAAAAAGCAAATAAAAGTCCCCAGATATCACAAAACACCATCTTTGCTAAACGTGCATCTTCCTGTACAGGCAATTTCTGCTGCTCAGCTGAAGGCATTGCACTTTCTGTATTTGCAGTGTTTTCAAGGTAACCCTGGGACTGGACCTAGACAGAGAGCAGCTCACAATGACTAACTTAGCAAAGCTTTGCCAGGGCTGAAATGCCAGAACACAACCAGCTCAGCACAGGCCACCCTGCAGTTTTGTCAAAGCAGCCTGGAAAGCAAATGAGATAGCCACAAACCTCAGGGCATGGGAGAGGTAAGCCCCCAGAGAACCAAGTATCACCTTTTACGTACATTTTCTACATAAAGAAGGGGAGCAGCAGCAGATGTGTACAAATGATAAATGCTACAAGGAGCACAGAAAATCCTTGCTGTGTTTTCTGGACCCTTGAACTCTGCAGACAGAAAGGCCAACTGCAGAACTAGTTGTTTCCTGTCTTTATGCTGGGTTAAAGAGAACCACTCTGTCTGGCCCGAGGTTAAGGAAGTGATACAGATCAGAGCTGGGCACACGGACTTCTTCCAGAGTATGAACCCTCTCTGGCACCTTCAGAAACTGCTTTAGCTCTGCAACTCGATTACACTTATTGCCATCTGCTGGCAAAACCCAGACAAGGCACAGGAGGAACCCATCTCTGCAAGCAAGGACAGGTACCTGTGCCTCCTGGGCAGGCTGCAGGATTTCAGAGAGAAGTCTCCAAAGGGACAGCAGCATGCATGAAAGAAACAACAAAAATGGCAGCTTTAATATGAATAGCTGCAGCAGGTTTTGTCTGTAGCAATTAGGAAGGGAAAGGATACAATTAGACTTGCATATACACGTCTTGGTGAGATGTCATGTGCCAAACCAGGCATCTGCTGATGTTTCTTCCATCTTCAGAAAAGTCAGTCTCAAGTGTCCCACTGCAATTTAGACTGTACTTCCACCAAAGCTCACAAATGGTGCTCCAGAAATAAACATGAATAAAAATACTCCTAACTGAAGGCATCCGATTGAAAGTTTATTGAATTACTATAGATCAGCTTGGTATTATTTGGGGTTGTGCTAATTCAGAGAGAGATTTATGACAACACTTCAAAAATATGGGCAGCAGAATGCAAAAGCAGGTTAATCTTACTGCTTAACCAGGAAAGAACCAGCAAATCAGCTTACCAATTGGCTAGTGTCAAACAAAAGTTTGTTGAAGACAAGACTGAAGTGTTCAACTGCCCAGGTTATTTTTATAAGGCTGTAGCCAAGTAATATTAAATAAACAAACAGATTAAATATCACAAGTTTCTCTTCACATGAGACAGGACTTAAATCACTGGGAACCTTTTCAGACATTATGTTTCCCCATCAGATGGTCTCCAGCTAACTGCCCCAAAGACACTAGGGCACAAATACACTTAGCAAGAATGAAAATTTAAATGCTTTTGAAATCCCAATGTCAGGATTAGCATTGATGCAGCAGTTGCCTCAGCCCTAATTGCTCCCTTGGTTATTCTCTACATCAAGATTTACAGAGCCCCAGCAAAGCACCTCCACCCAGACACCAGTACTGTGCTCAGCTCCACGGGGGAGCACAGAGGGAAGCCCTGCTGGGTGGCAGCCACTGCATGCCAAGCACACCTTTTGAGATGACAGAGCTTGTGAGCAGGATTAGAAGCCTGAAGCAATGGGCAACACTCAGAGATCAAGCCATGGCTAGAGCCATGTGCCAGCACTGCCTCTGTGACTGTGGTGTCTCACAGAAAAAAAGAACCTGAATTTGCTCTGTCCTTGTACAGACAACCATCTGGGAAAGGCCAACACATCTGCCCTGCCTTCAATGCTACTGCCCACAGTTTTGGATCACCAGTGCTTTGGGGACCCCCTTATTTGTTTGTGTGTCCTCTGGGAAACGGAGTGGCTCTGGCATTCTTTCACACAAATGGGTGGAAAATGTGTTTTACCTTTGAGATAAACAGGCAGAATTTCAGAAGGCACGAGAACATGGTCACCACGTGCTAATTATCCTGAGCTACAGCTGCAGACTGCAAGCAGCTCACCTGGGTGCAAAGAGCTCTTTCATCTACACTCTAAAGCATCTCCCTATCCATGCCACAACGTCCACATGGAAATACAGACTTGGTGTGGGATGCATCTGTTTTACAGCCCAAGCTAATGGGGCTGGTCTGCACCACAGTGGTAGGCAGGGGCTGCCCACGGGTCTCTGTACCAAGCACAGAAATGTAACAAAACCTAGGGGTTTCCCCACGGGTAATGTAGGCACTTGCTGGACAGCTGAACTGTAGCTCACCCAGGGGGGGCTGCAGCATCCCTCCATTCTTCTCACAGTTCCCTATGGGCTGGATTTCAGCAGAGTCAACCAGCCTCCAGAAGTCGTTCTTGTTGTCGCTGCCATCCAGGCGCAGGCGGAGCCGTGCGCCGGTCAGACCCACCACCGTGGCAATGCAAGTGGAGGTGGTGTTCCTGGGGTCCTGGGCCTCCAGTTTCATGCTGATCTTGAACTCGTTTGCAGGTGGAGTGTATGACTGCAAAGAGAAAAACAGACCCAGTCAGAGCCAGGTGGATCTCCAATATGTGTGGCACCTCAGTCACAAAGCTCAAGCCCTAAGAGCATCAAAACTGCTTTTAGCAAAGACTGACAGCGTCCTCCAGGGACTGCATGGGAAGAGAGGCCACAGAGCAGCAAAGAAAGCTTGGTGAGCCCTGGCAGATCTGTGACCCTGACCAGTGCTTTTCAGTACTGCATTACCTAGACAACTTTTCCTTTTATCTTAGTCTTTTTCTCAGGAGAATCACTCTCTTGACCCAAGACCCAAACAGATACTCCCCTGGGCTGCTGCCTCTTGGTCCAGACCCAGTGGTGTCATGGCAATTCAGTCCTGTATCCCCTGTACTCAATGCTGTCACCTCTGTGCTCAAGTACCCAGTGCCTGAGGGCTGCTATTCAGTTCACGAAGATCTGGTGAATTTTAACAAAAAAATATTTGCCGGGCAGGATCCACCAAAACCTGGATCACAGCCTACTCAGAACTTTTTCTCCAAGACCTTGCGATCAGCAGAGAGAAAAACATTCTTGTGCTCCCATCCATGCACATCTGAGAGTTAAGCCTTCTGCACCACTTCAGCATTTGCAGTGCCTGAATGTATCTTTTTCATCTTTGCCTCAACAAACTTAGATTTCTATTAAGGTTCCAATACCCTAAAGCATCTTCCTTGCCAAAAAAGGGACCTTTTCCAGGCACAAAACTCCCGGGTCACCAATGGACCTATTGCCCTTGGCCTTTCCTGTTTTCATTCATCCTCTTACCTGCTTGAAGCAATGGGCAGGAGCTGGGATGGCACATGTCTCTTTCAGGTATTTCTCCCAGGTGAAGTGACCTGAGAAGAGAAATGAAAAGGATTCAAATAGGAATTGAAATGCAAAAATGTCAGAAAAAGAGATGGCTGGACTCTGAACATCAGCAGTTCTCCACTTCTCACAGAGGAGGTGCTCACAGGCAACATGTTTTCATCAAGATCCTCTGATGTTTGCGACCACAGAAGATTTACAACTGCAGCTGACAGGCAGAACAAAGCCTGGTGCTGCCTACGGCATCCTGCTGCCTCCGTGCTGCTCTGGAAGGTCTGCAAAAAGTCAGGATAACAATCTACATACCCAGCACAGATGGGAATCTGTGGAGTCTTCCAGACAACTGCCCCTTAAAAATCATTTGTTAAACACGTTGCTCGGGCTGGGGATTAAGAACAGTCACTGAGGGCTAAAAGCAGCCCAAATCAACAGGAAACTTTGCACTGTGCTGACTTTATGGGTCCCCCAGTCCAGCAGGCACACAGCCTGCCCCACGAGCCAGCACCTCGGAGCAGGTATCAGCCCATCCCCTGCAATTAATGGACAGGTCAGCAATTAATTCCCTGAAGTCTATAGCTTGGACAGGATGCTCTAAACGGGGATTTACTGAACAGAGTGGCTCACATCCAACATCAAAGCCCCTTCCACTGAGTGCTGCTGCTGAGAGAAGCACATTTTTATCCTTGTCTGCACCATGTACAGCAAGAAGGGTAAAAGCAATATGCCATCCAGGGAAACCTGGATTAAATGAAGAATTAAAAGCTCCTGTGATCCAAGCAAATCATGGCTTCTGCCATTTAAACTGAGCAGCTGGGACAGGATCCTTCCAGCATGACATTAGCTTGTATTCATCTGAATGGCTCCCGGGGGACTGCTGTTTTCAAGTCATTTCAAGAGCATTGGTGGCAGCACGATTAAAGAGTCAGCTACCGCTTCCCCTGCTCACATCAAGTTTTTAATCAGTCTGTTTTCTAAACAAAAGCTGTGTTAAGAGCCATTTCAGCTACTGCAGCACACACCAAACCACACCTCTACATATTCAGGTATTAAGGTCAGCACACATTACTTCAGTTCTGCCACACGTGCACAGAGAAACCTTAAGGGCTCAATAATCTACTACCTTCAAATAAAGAAATGAAATGCTGTCTTCTTGCCCCCTCCCGTGTAGGCGACTCGCACGTGGTTAAACACAGCGGAAATGAACAGAAAGAAATACAGTTTCGTTGCTACTCTAGCCAAATGTGTTTCTGTTTACAGCTCTCCATCCCTCAGAGTACACATTTCCACCCATTGGCATGCATTTTCTTTTCAGCCAGTAGTATCAGACCGGGATGAATGAAGAAATTCAGTGATTCACTGCAATGATGCTCTCACAAAAACCCAATTATTTTGCTTTAACAGAAGATACGATTTTACATTTAGTTACATCAATGAAACTCTTTGTATGAATTATGCGTAATAAATACCCAGCCAAAGCAAACCCAGGCCCTCCTAGCATGGAAATGCCTTGCTGCATCCCATCCCTTAACTCTAGTTGCTGACCTGGGCTCATCTCAGACTGGGGTGTAACTTCAGAGGCCCTTGTCCATGGAGCACAGAGGATGCGTGTGGTGACAGCACTGGGGTCAGAAGTGCAAGCCTCAGCCCCAGGGCCTGAGCAAGCATCTTGAAAAGCATCAGCTGCGCTTGACAACTTTGGTTTAAAAAAGAAACCTACCCTCCCCTCAGCTGGTTTCAATCCCTTGCTATTAAAAGTAGTCATGGTTTTAATCTTTGCACTTTTCACTCACTCTGCCCCATGTGAGGCTGTTCTGCTCCCTACAGCAGCTCGTGCCGCAGTTGAGATCCACGCTGCACAATCCCAGCAGGAGCAATAAATTTCTGAGACAGCTGTGTGCCTCTAAAAATAGTGTTTGGACATGGAACTTATTTGAGATTAACTCTAAAGCCTGTTGGGCCCAACCGCTATATGAAGACACACACACAACACTACAACTGCAGCTACTTACGACTCACGGTTCTGGTGACTTATTTTGCAAAGAAAAGTGGAAGCAGCAGAAAGACTTCTCTGAACACTAAGAAAAGACAGAGCTGATACAGCTGAGTTAAGCCTTCCTTCTCTCTTCACTGTCAGCTATTTCTTTACACACAGATGGCATCACAAGGACAATTGAAGAGCGTACATTCTTTTTCACTATTACACTCAAACCAGGACAGAAACTGGGTATTGAAATTTGCGGCTGCCACTGCTGCCTTAGCACACGAGGAAGCCCTGCAGAGAATGCAAGGAATGGGTTTAAATGAATTCAGGAACGGTGTTTAGTTCATGCTTTTTCAATGCTTTTCAAGCAGGAACTTCAAAGAATGCTTAACCAAACATGATCGGCTTCAGCCTAAAAACTGCAAGAAGAATTAGAAGAAAATGGCATAATGCAAAGTTTGGGTTGGGTTTTCTGTTGTATTTTTTTACAACAAAGGGAGAGCTGCCAATAAAACAGAAAAAAGCCAGGAGGCACTTAAGGCTTTTTTAACTGGAGAGCAGATAAAAAGCTCTGAGCTCTCTACCTGAAAAAGAGCATGTATGGTTGAAGATGGATACATCACACTTGGCCTTTTCAACCTTAGTTCCTCCAGACCATACCCAAATCCTCCTTGCCACACTGATCCCCACTGTCTTCCAATGCTCAGCTCCAAACAGATCAGCTCTGGAGCCTCCACGCCAGGTGTGCTGTCAGCCAGGACACCAAAGCTGCCAGGTGCTGGCTGATGCTATTTTACAGGCTCACTGGGTCCTGAGGTTATATGGCCAGAGGGAAACACTGAGAATATCTTGCTTGGCTTTCCTGTTAGTACAGAATGACCAACTCGTATTTTATATTTGCTCAGTGTTCTTATTCATATTAATAAATCTGACATCTTACTGTAGAGGGACTGGATGTTTTAGTCTGCAAGATGCTTGTTTCTTACCTGGCCTGGGCAGGTAACACTGGCAAATGTTTTCTACATGTTTTTCAAAAAACCCTAGTGGTTCTTCTCCAATTCCCAGGGAATCACTTTGCTTCAGGGAAGACCAGCACTTCAGCCAGTCCTGAAGTGTCCCTTTTACTGGCGATGAAGCAGGAGTGTCCAAGGACAGAGCTGACTGTCGGGCTGAAATCCTCTCTCACCCCAAAAAGCAAAGGGGGGAACAGTCACTCTGCTGCTGCCTCCAGCTTCCAACACAATATGCAAGATATCCTACCAGCCCTAAAATCTCCCTGTTTCACTTGGTCTCTGCCTTCTCTTTCATCCTGCCCCTTCCCTTGCAGATCACACCATGCTCCCATGGACTGGAAGGATCATCATTTGAACAGACCATGTTCCTCCATTTAACTTACATCAGATCATCTTTACAGGAAGAAATGAGCAGACACTTAACGAGGTACACCACATTTTTGTAATTACATCAAAAGCCAAGGATTGTAAAACTGTATGGCTCCTGCTAACTCAGCTGTAAAAATGCCTACTATGGGTGACTGTCTATCCCATTTGCTTGCCTTTGGAAAGCTCCTTACTGTGTGCTTGTGCCAAAGGGAGATCACTTGCAGGCAGAGTGTCAGATTTGAGCTCTGATGTCTTAACCTTCAAAAATATTTACTTCAAACAAAACACTCGACACACCCAAGGGGTTAAAACTACAGTAGTTGTGAACAATGCAACTCTGCACCCTTGTGTTTGGATTCTCATCATGTTGCATTTAATGTTGATCTTTTGCCCAGAATTTAAATGAAGACAGAGTTTCAGTTTATATCTTTAACCAAAGTCTGGTTTGGGCTCCATTAGCATTTCAGCTCCCAAGGGGTCATCAATCCAACTGAAACAATACATGTGCATTTCAGGTCACATCTGTGAAGGAGAATGTGCCCTACCCAGATCAAGGCATCCCATTAAAGTCTGCAGCCCATATGTGTGTCTGCTAACGAGCATCAAGGCAGTAGATAAAAGCAGCACAGTTTGAGCCAACTGGGGATGAAAATTAGCAAAGCATCATCTCTGCTTGCAGACCCAAAGGCAACGCTGGCCCTCCCCGACGTCTGGGCGCAGCCTCCCAGGGGTCAGCTCTCCCACCACAACAAGAGAGCTCCTCACATCCTACCCCCTAGAATTTCCAAGAATTTCCCTCAGCTATCAGTCCAGCTGCACATTTTCCATTGGTAACAGCTACAACCGGTAACATGCTCCTGCTTAATTGCTGACTTGCTCAGAAGAAACATCAGAAGGTGAGAGCCAAAACTAAGAGGTTTCAAACACCACAACACTGTTGAACACCTCTTCTCATAGGTATCCCAATTCAGTATTAGCTTTGAGCAGAAATCATTTCAGCCTGTACTCCAGGGTACTCCATGCCAGAAAGCTGTTTCAGTTTCACCCCTCTCTGTGTACCCAAGCTTCAGGCAGTGAAGAGCTGCTGAGTTTCTTGTAGGGAGGTGATCCTCAATCCCTCCTGCTACACCACACGCTAGCCGAGCAGACGTGTACTTCAGCATATCTGCAGTGCTTCCTCCCCAGGTCTGCGAGCCCAGGGATGCAGTGAAGTGCTGTGGTTGGTGTGCTTGGTTACCTTGACTCCTGATGGGAAAGCACGCCTCTGAATTTGACAGAAAGCTCCATTTCAGGTTGGCGTTGCCACTGAACAACAGCCAGTCCTCTGACATCTGCAAGCAGCGTGTGGAGCAGAGGGGAAATTGCCATGGAGCCCCCAACACTCTGAAGGCAGACTATGCACAGGCCATGTGAGCTGTGACTATGCCCCATACTGTCACATGGACCTCAGCACAGGCTAACAGAGGACCCAGGACTTTATCAGATGTGCTAATAAACTTCCTCCCCTTGGAGAAGGTCCTTCCCAAACTGTGATCCACCGTACTTCAGTATAAGGATAGAAAATGACAGACAAGGTGCCCCAAGAGAGAAAGGTGAGGGCTGGTGGTGGCCTGAGAACCACCACACTGAGTCTCACCTCAGGGCCCAGGATAACCAAGCCACAGCAGCCACTTCAGCTCTCCCAGAGGCTCTAAGAAACACAGGACAGTCAGGAAACACCTTTCCTGTTAGAAATGGTTTAACTCAGGCAATTGCTTCGTTTCTTTTTGCTCTGTACTTGGTGAGACCATGGACATCACTTTATTAATATAAGGACAAGGAGAATACAAGGACATGGAGAATACAAGGACATGGAGAATACAAGGACATAAGGACATCACATCTTTATACTTTGTAAGTAAAATCTGGAACCTAAACCATTTTACTAAATCATACATGCCTTCATAAGCTTCCTGAAGTTGGAAGTTGCCTGCATATACCCCCAAAGAGATCGCAGGGGCTGCCAGTTCTATGAACTCCATCTGCAGGCACCACAAACAGGGCCACAGCCTGTCCTGCCCCATCTCCAGACCGAGCGAGAAGCCGCCGCCTCCTGCGCTGCCACCAGCAGCCCTTCCCCTGCGCCCCGCCGGGCCTGTGCTGGGGAGGGGCTGAATTCCTGCCAGTGGGGAAGAGGGAGTGCACACCACACCGAGTCACAGCATCACAGAACTACCAAGGCTGGAAAAGACCTTTAAGATCACCAAGTCCAGCCTGTGACCAACACCACCACACCGTCTAGACTACGTCACTAAGTGCCACATCCAGCCTTTCCTTGAACACATCCAGGGATGGTGCCTCCACCACCTCCCTGGGCAGTCCATTCCAATGTCTAACCACCCTCTCTGTGAGGAAGTACTTCCTAATATCCAACCTAAACCTCCCTTGGAGCAACTTCAGGCTGTGCCCTCTTGTCCTGTCACTGGTTGCCTGGGAGAAGAGCCCAGCCCCCACTTGACTCCAACCTCCCTTCAGGCAGTTGAAGAGAGTGATGAGGTCTCCCCTGAGTCTCCTCTTCTTCAGGCTAAACAACCCCAACATCCTCAACCTCTCCCTATAAGACTTTCCCTCTAGTCCTTTCACCAGCCTTGTTGCTCTCCTCTGGACCCGCTCCAGCACCTCAAAGTCCTTCTTGAAGTGAGGGGCCCAGAGCTGCACACAGGACTCGAGGTGAGGCCTCACCAGTGCTGTGTACAGGGGGAGAATCACATCTCTGCTCCTGCTGGCCACACTATTCCTGATCCAAGCCAGGATGCCATTGGCCTTCTGGGCCACCTGGGCACACTGCTGGCTCATGTTCAACCGGCTGTCCACCAGCACTCCCAGGTCCCTCTCTGATGGGCTGCTCTCCTACAGCAATGGGGACTGGGCTTGCTGCTGCTGCTGTCAATGGGAAGAGGGGCTCCTGGAGGAGCTAGAGGCTCCTTATGCCCAGGACATGTGAAAACGTGGGCAGAGTCACCCCTTGACACTCACAGCTGGGCAGTGAAAAACAGATCTGCTTGATCCTGCCTGATCTAAAAAGGAGTCAGCTCAGTTGTGTTCTTACCCTGGTGTCTTCTCAACCACTTTTGACTGCGGTCAGAAATAAACACACAAACACTGTCCAAAAGCAGTTTTTATCTGTAAATTAATTTGGCATGCTGCAGTTTCCCACATCCAAATGACTCAAAAAGCTTTTAGGGGGAAAAAGAAAACCACAAAGGGAGAAGGAGGGAGGAGGAGAAGGGAGGTCTCTTACCTTGGTACTGCGAGGGAGACTCTGATGGGCGGCCGTACTTATGCTTTTTACCATCTTTCCAGTCTATGGCTGAGACAAGAAATAAAGCACTTGTGTCAGTGAAAGAAGACAACTAATGCACTCTTCAGTATCACCTGCTTATGTCACCTGCTTTACAGGCACTTCAGAGGAAAGGAGTGACCTCCCTGTCATGACGCCAGGTAACATGGACAATTTGTCTAAATCTATGGGGTGAGCTCCTTTCCTCCACACAGCTCAAGGGAAGACCTGACATGAGGTATCTGCACCTGCATCTTAGTCTCTGCCTAGTCCTCATGAACTAGTGTTCTCCTACAATGGCAATCAAGAAAGTAAACTGCAGCAAACTGCTGGAGCTTCATCATTTTAACTATGTGACAAGGCTTGGGAGGAACAAATGTGAAAGCCACTAAAAATGGCTCATGTAGACCTTGCATGCCAAGAAATGGAGCCTGAATTGCTCTTTTTTTTATGAATTCCAGGTTATTGCAGGTAAACTTAACACAAACAGCCTCAGCCATCTCTAGTGATGAGGAGAGGACTTCTCCCAAAGTCTGCCCAACTGCCCTTTCCACACACAACACCAGCTTTCCCACCACATGTCCTGCACAGCTCGTAGAAGAGCACAGCAAAGGAAGCACCAGCTCTCAAGAGCATCTCATTCAAGTTGTCTTTGCTGAAGACAGCTCTTGGGCATTGGAGTTGCAAAAAAACTGGAGTTCCCAAGACAGCTCTGCAAAATGATAAAGCAAGAAGCAGGGGATGGCCATCCCTGCCTCCAGCCCAATGGAGGGATGCTCACCCTGAGCAAGCTCCTTCACCAGCTGCTGCCTGCCTGATGCACCCTGGGAGGGCTGCTGCAGTCCAGCTCATTGATTTTACAAAGCATTTTTAGGGCTACCATAAACAACAATTTGGTAGCTCTCTACAAAACACACCTTGCCCCCAGGAAAAGCAGTTCCCTGTGAAAGGAAGAAAAAAGAAAAGTTTTGAAGTCTCCTGACAAGTAGCTGAACGACGCAGGCCACAAGTGACTGTTAAAGTGGCCTGGTGGGTCTTACAATGTCTGAAATTGCTCTTGGACCATTAGTTTTGCAATCTTCTCTTCCTGATGTGTTTTTCTCAATAAAATGGACAGGAGATGGCATGTAGGTTTTATCCCTTAAATGAACATGAGGGATGTACAGACTGTGGCCACAGCATCACTACCTCCTTGAAGAGACACAAATTAATAAAAAGGATGGAAGGACACCCTTCCTACAAATGCATTCCCATGAAGGACAGTGTTCTGCCATCTCTTTAAGAAAGCAAGAATAAAAGACACAAAGTATTTAAGCAAGAAGCAAAAAAGGCCCCCAGGATGGGTAATGCTCCTCTTAGAGGACAGCTCTCTAACAGCATCTGTGCACTCAGAGTAGCCTCTTGCCATACTCTGCAGGTGAAGTTACATTTTATTCTTAACCTCTAAGTTGCAACACTCATTAAGCAGGCTGCAAAAGCAGCAGAGAGGGAAAGAAACAAGAATTTCTGCAGGCAAATAAAGAAAAAGCAAAAGTTCAATGCACTATTAAAAAAGCAGGTAAATAGGACAGGAACCCACGTGTGCATGATGCAGGTGTTGCTTCTACAACCTATGGCATGGTCCTCACAGCACAGGTCACCCACCCTGCTGGCTGCTGGCGCCCTGCTCCACAAGGCAGGAAGACAAGCTGTGTTTGAGGCTAAATTCATCCAGCCCGTGGCCACACTGCTGACTAATCAACCTGCCTCTTTATTACCAAGCCCTCCAGCTGCCTCACAGCAGGCTCTCTCCATTCCCTGCTTTCCTTCATTTATTTTCACTTCATTAGAGGACAAGCAGCATTAGGAAGAGGATAATGCTTCTGTTAAGATGAACCACCAGAGAAGCAAAGGAGAAGTTTAAAAAAAATAAAGGCAGGAGAGAAATCGAGCACAGAAATCTCCTGCAATAAACCTTGTGAGCATGTAGCAGATGTGAACAAAGAACTGCGGAGGATGCTCCATCCCCTACGCCTCTCCCTCCCCCCATCCTCAAAGCCCATGTGATGAGATCACTCCACTCAAAAGCACATGCATGGCACAACACTGAAGGAAATCACTATTTCTGTTAAGCACAAGAAGTCAGAGCAGCTCAGCTGCAGGCAGCCTGCTCGAGTTCGCCGTTGCCGTTGGGGCAGGCGGGACACGCGCAGCGTGTGTGCGGCTCCCCTGAGCACCGCGGCTGCTGCTGCGTGTCACGGGACAAGAGACTCAGGTGGTGAGAGGTAAGTGTCCCTAACAGATTTCATCTCCACAAGGTAGGCTGGTCTTCAGTTTCACGCCTCATTAGGAGGGGGCGGCTCATGCCAGCGGTGGAGCAGTTTGCCTCACGCTGGGAGCACTAGCAGATGGTGAGTGCCACGGGCTCCGCTGAGCACCCTCGCCGCCTGACGCTGTGCCCCACGAGCTGCAGGGGTGCAGGGGCACACCCAGCGAGGGACTCCTCCTCTGCCCATCTCGGGGGTGGATTGATGAAGCCTTCTGTGCACGCTGCCAGAGAAACAAACGACTCCGTTTTGAGCGTGCAGTCAGTGTGTTCCCCACGGTCCCACCCCATCACTGGCCTCCTCCTGCTGGGCTTGGTCCTTCAATCTGCACCAGCTCCACTACTGGCCTTTGGTGGTGCCAAATATCATTGCTCACCTTTTTGAGGGCCTGGTTTCCGCATTATATCACCTGCTGCTGTCTTTATCCTGGGACTGGCTTGCTTTTAGATAACTGAAGATGTCTAGGACAAAAGAAACAGACGTGAGAAAATTCCCCCTTTTCGGAGCACACAGTCATCTGCAACATTAACTAATCACACAGCAGGGAGAAAATAAATGCTTTTTCACCCTGGGTTGCACAGAATATCTTCTACTAAACACAGACAATTCATTTCAACCCTCATGAAACTACAAGTCTTTCTCTAATATGTAGACTTTGAATTCATGGCAGCACAAGAGGCATAAATAAGTGAGAGGAGCATATGCCCATCTCCGTGCTAACTGTACTGCAAGTCCCAAGTGTGTGTGTGGAAGAGGGGGTTGCTCTTGCTCACTGACAAAGGGAGGCAGTGCTGAAATTTATGAAAGAAAACACATGGAAACATAACATTAACTCTGGCAAAGCAACATCACAATCCCCAGCTCGCCACTTGCAATTCAAATTGCTCGCAGCAGTTCTGGGTAATCAGGATGAGAAACTGGATGATGACCCAGGAAATATTTTTGCTATTAGCACTGCAACAAATGTCCAAGTTGTGCTGCATATTTTTTTTCCTGGCTGGAGGAAAATTGCTGGACTGCCCCCCAAATGAAAAAGCATTTGCATTCTTGTTATAAGCAAATGTTACTGAAAATCAGAGCTCTTGGGAGATGTGTGCTGGACACATAGATGGACACCAGTGCTCCTGCACAGTCTCACAGGGCAGTGCCTCCTGTATGCACTGAGCCTTGCCAAGTCCTGACAGAAAATAGCTAAATGAATGTCTGAGCTGCAAAAAAAGCCCTTAGGAAAGCTAGTAAAAGCATGTTTTGAAATTACACTAACTAATGAAAGATGAATTGTGTCACTGTAACTCCATTTTGTTCACAATTGGGCAGTCAGGCTGCACATTCATTGGGCAGTCATTCCAGGACGCAATGCTGAGTTTCTGCTTTAAGGGTTATTTACAGATCCAAATTGGCAAGAAGTTTTTATTTTGAAAACCAGGCTTTTTCCAAAGCTAAGAGAAATTAAGAGTTTAATTTTCTATAAAAGTGCTACAAACTACAGCCTTTGTGTGCTGTGCTTGCCACATGGAGCAACACTCTGAGAAGGAAAACACTAAAGGTATATTATATACTAGAAGAAAAAAAACAACCACTAGTTGTTTTTTAATCCAAATCAAAAGGCACACAGCAGTCTCTTATTGCCTCTCATAAATAGTGTGTGTGTTTGTGAATACTTGTGAAAGGAGTAAAGTTTATTTTCCTTTCAATAGCAGAAGGTAATCTGCATGTGAAAGCTTATTTACATATTTTAATGTTTCTTTTCATAATTTTCTTCAATCATTTTTATTAAAAGCTAGCAGTCATGGTAGGAACAGTCCCCCAGCCATAAAATCCTGGGTGAAAGGTGTTCTATGAAGGCACCAGACAAACATTCACTATCTCTGGCTCTGCACTTCTGCTGTCTGCTTGGCTCCCCCAGATGAGGGACTTCCTGAAGTACCCTAAACACTAATCATAAATCTCACGTGTTTGGCACTGGACGGGTGCTCCTGTGCCACTGAGATGCTTTTGAAATGCTGCTACAGCCTGAGCACTCCAGAGCCCTACCCAGCAGGGATGTGTAACCCTTCCCTG